>JAKDEW010000045.1:15000-699659 GCA_021963965.1 Artemisiospiza belli
CAGGGGGCGGGCGCTCGGATACCGGGGCTGGTGGCTAGGGGCGGGGTTCTCGGGTACGGGGGACGGTGGCTTGGCGACGGGGGGGGCGGCGCGCCGGGGCCGGGGCTTGCCGAGGGGGGGGGGCAGCTAGGGGCGGGGGGGAACTCATTAGTGGGTGGGTGCTTGGCTACTGGTGGGGTGGTAGCTAGGGGCGGGGGGACTCATTACTGGGTGGGTAGCAGCTAGGGGCGGGGGGACTAATTACCGGGTGGGTGCTTGGGGACGTGGGGGTGGTAGCTAGGGGCGGGGGGGACTCATTACCGGGTGGGTGATTGACTACTGGGGGAGTGGCAGCTAAGGGCGGGGGGACTAATTTATGGGGGGTGGCAGCTAGGGGTGGGGGGACTCATTACCGGGTGGGTGCTTGGGTATGGGGGTGGTGCCTAGTGGTAGAGGTGACTGGTGAGGCTTGATTGGTGGCACCTAGGGGATACTGATTAGGAGTGGGTGGGGTCCCTATATACTGTATATAGTAAAAAGAATAAAAACTATATGTCTGGTGCAGCAGTAGAAAATTTCAGGCTCCCGGGGAGTAAATGCTTGGTTTTATAATTTTTTTTTTTTTTTTTTTTTTTTTGCTTTACTCCCAGGGAGCCTGAAAGTTTCTGCTGCTGCTTTTTTAAACTAAAGCTAGAAAGGAAAACAAAGTTAGAAATAGAAGTAAAGAGAAAAGAGAGAAAGAGAGAGACAAAAAAAACAGAGAAGAGAGACAGAACACAGAAAAGAAAGAGAAAAAGAGAAAGAGAGAAAAGACAGAGAAAAGAAAAAGAGGCAAAAGAGAGAAAAGAAAAAGAAAAAGAGAGAAGACAGAGAAAAGAAAGACAAAAGAGAGAAGAGAGAGACAGAAAAGAAGACAGAGAGAGACAGAAAGACAAAAAGACAGAGACACAGAAGAAAAGATAGAGAAAAAAAGAAGACAGAGAGACAGAGGAGAACAAAACACAGAGAGAGAAACCAAGACAGAGACAGAAAAGAAAAGGAGGGTGGGAGGACAGCAGTTAGAGGGGAAAGAAAGTGGTTAGGATTAGAGTTAAAGCAAAAACTCGGGTAGAGTGAAAAAAGAAAAGACTAAGAGCAAAAAAGACAAACCAAGGAAAAGGAGAACACAGACAGAAAAAGAAGCAAGAACAGCACAGGTGAAAGTTATAAAGGAAAAGAAATAAGGTGCAAAGTATAGACAACAGAGAGAGAAATAAAACAGAGTTACAGAAGCAGAGACACAGTGTCAGAAAGAGTGAGAAACACAAACAAAGGGTTAGAGACAGATGGAAGTTAAGTTAGAAATAGAAAAGGAAAGTGAGGAGCAAAAGGAAGAAACACAGAGGAAATAAATTACAAAACCACACCAAAAAAAGACAGGAGCCATGGGGGGGGGGGGGTTAGGGAAGGGCAGGGGGTATCTCTATTAGGGGTGATTCAACTTTATTACATGAATGTTTTTATTTAGAAATCAGCAAAAGACATAGAAACAGTGCATACAAATGCAAGGACAGATACAATCCATAGACACGCTGGTAAAATCTAATTTACAGGCAATACAAGGCAATACAAGGCAATACAAGGCAATACAAGGCAATACAAGGCAATACAAGGCAATACAAGGCAATACAAGGCAATACAAGGCAATACAAGGCAATACAAGGCAATACAAGGCAATACAAGGCAATACAAGGCAATACAAGGCAATACAAGGCAATACAAGGCAATACAAGGCAATACAAATATTAACACAAACTGATAACCTTTTGCTATTTCCATTACATGTTAATTTATGGTTACATGAAACCCAAAACAACAAAACCACAGAGAAAACAACACTCACCTATCACAGACCCTCCCTTCAAATAGCACATAAACCCACCAGCCCTCTCATCAAAACTACTAAATTACACCCCAGCAATCATTGGTCCTCAGGAACATGGTTCCCTGGACCCTCCAAAAAAAATCCTCCTGCCTGACGAAAACCCCAGTCCCTGGACGGTCCACGCCCAAACTTTGGCGATGAACATCGCCTCACACACCGACCGGGACCGAGGAAAAAAAACCCAGCCGGGGGGGAAAAAAAAAAAACCCCGGCTGGGGATTTTTTATTCTAAATTTAAAATTGAGTTGAAAAACCTGAAAAGTAAATGTCATACAAGGTTACAACCCTAGAGCCCTTCAACACACACACACACACGCACTTCCTTCAGCTTACACACAAACCCACAGTGACTCTCACCTCAACCGCTCTGCTAACCCTCAGCACACATTCACACGGCTCCTCGGGAACGTGGTTCCCATGAGCCTCCAAAAAATCCTCCTGCCTGACAAAAACCCCGGTCCCTGGCCGTTCCGTGCCCAAACTTTGGCGATGAATGTCGCCTCGCAGACCGACCGGGACCGAGGAAAAAAAAAACCCAGCCAGGGGGAAAAAAAAAAAACCCCCCGGCTGGGGATTTTTTATTCTACATTTAAAAATGAGTTGAAAAACCTGAAAAGCAAACATCATGCAAGGTTACAACCCTAGAGCCCTTCAACACACACACACACACACACACACACACACTTCCTTCAGCTTACACACAAACCCACACTGACTCTCACCTCAACCGCTCTGCTAACCCTCAGCACACATTCACACGGCTCCTCGGGAACGTGGTTCCCGGGAGCCTCCAAAAAATGCTCCTGCCTGACGAAAACCCCGGTCCCTGGCCGTTCCGTGCCCAAACTTTGGCGATTAACGTCGCCTCGCAGACCGACCGGGACCGAGGAAAAAAAAAACCCAGCCAGGGGGAAAAAAAAAAAACCCCCCGGCTGGGGATTTTTTATTCTACATTTAAAAATGAGTTGAAAAACCTGAAAAGCAAAAGTCATACAAGGTTACAACCCTAGAGCCCCTCAAGACACACACACACTTCCTTCAGGTTACACGCAAACCCACACTGATTCAGACCTCAACCACTCTGCTAACCCTCGGCACACATTCACACTGCTCCTCGGGAACGTGGTTCCCGGGAGCCTCCAAAAAATCCTCCTGCCTGACGAAAACCCCGGTCCCTGCACGGTCCGCGCCCAAACTTTGGCGATGAACGTCGCCTCACAGACCGACCGGGACCGAGGAAAAAAAAACCCAGCCGGAGGGGAAAAAAAAAACCCCCCGGCTGGGGATTTTTTATTCTAAATTGAAAAATTATTTGAAAAACCTGAAAAGCAAAAGTCACACACACAAGTTTAAATCCAGTCAGCATGCACTCACACACGCAGAGACGAGCAGACACAGACAGACACAGCCACAGGCTCTCACACACGCTCACGCATTCTTTCCGCTTACACACTCGCTGTGGCCCTTACCTGAGACGCTGAAAAACGTGCTTTGACACATCTTCTGGCTGCCCCTCCCTGACATCAAATGGTAGATTGGGGAAATCGGTAGCCTCGGGAACCTGTGGGACAACAGGATATGGTCAACAAGTGGCTATCTGACAGCTAGGACTTGTCCCCGCTCTGGACCGATAAATTTTCTACCCAAAATCCCACAAAAGACAGATGAACTGTAAAGTTTTTATAACTGTTCCACCTAACTGTGACTACGTGCCAGGGCAGGGCAGCTCCGATCGCAATTGGTACAATGTAAGTACACACAATATAAGCTGATGCATACAGTGCAAGTGTACATACAATGTAAGTACAGAGAATATAAGGCAATACACTCACATACAGTATAAGTACATACAGTATAAGCCAATACAGGTACATACAATATAAGCCAACATAGGTACATACAACATAAGTACATACAGTAAAGGCCAACATAGGTACATACAACATAAGTACATACAGTAAAGGCCAACATAGGTACATACAACATAAGTACATACAGTATAAGCCAACATAGGTACATACAGTATAAGTACATACATTATAAGCCAGCATAGGTACACACAATATAGGTACATAAAATATAAGCCAACATAGGTACATACAATATAAACCTGGACTTAACATAACTCTCTGGAAGATAAATTCTTGAGCCCTATACCCTTTGAGAAGATGGAACCAATAGAACTACTGCAGTCACCTGAGGAGGGAGTAAGATGCTCCCTCTAGAAGTCCAAGAGAATGGCATGGGAAAAAAATGCACTACCAAAGCTGGTAGTGAGAAGGAAGATGGATGAGAACATCTTCTGTAATCCTTCCTGCCTCAAAGACTAAAAATGTAAAGATGCCGGAATAAGGAATATCCGGAAAGGAGAGTGAGTAGAATAGGGGCGATATGGCACAGAATAGTGTCGATAAAGCGTCGAGATGTAACAAAGGCCTATGATGGGGAAGATGACTGACACACGCTACGTAACACAGACGACATAACAGACACAGATGACATAACACAGAGACAAGTGGCACCTTTCCCCTTAGGGACCTGAGATTCCTAGCACAAGATGAGCCAGAGGCTGATGATGCAAAACTAAAGGAAGCCCTATGACCATAGCATGTGTTAATGAAATGTAACTCATTAAAAGAAGTTAGTGCCAAAGCAGTTAAGAGGATGCTCGAGAGGCTCAGCAAGCCTAGAGAAGGAAGCGGACAGCCGGGTGATCGTGGCTATAGCTCCGGACCTGAAGGCGAGCTCCTCGGCGGAAAGATCCGTGACGATGCCGAGTCGAGGAAGGCTGACGACGCAGAGTTCGTGACACTGCGGAGATGGGTCAGAACTGCCCTGCCCGGCAAAGGCTCTGGTGAGGCTGAGGAGAAACCCTCTCTCTTTACTTCCAGGGAGCCCGTCCCACAACAGGCCTCTCCACTAAGCTGACATGAAACTGCCCCCTGTGATACTAAAGGCTTTTCCCCTTCTCCCAACCACTGGCCCCAACACTTAGCTTTTGGAAGACGAGCGGACAAAATCCATCCTCGGTCGGGCGTGGACGTTGAGATGTTCTCAATGTGTGTGCTTCGGTGCTGCCGCTTCCAAGCTGTGGCTACAAGCCTCCTCAGGGTACCTAAGACACAACAGAAAACATGACTATTGCCCTCAAAAACAGTAATCCCCGGGAGTCCTCCGCATCACTTCCCCAGCTCACCTCAAATCTTGATTTGACTCCAGAGGCTGCCCAGAAGACACCTGCAAAAAGAAAATGTACACACTTAGCATGCTGCTGCATAATGCTCACCTATGAGTCAGCCTGCCTAAACACCGACTCACCTGCCCTCCTCTGTTCCTTGGTCATGCCTAGGGCAGCAACACCACCTGCAAAGAAACAAAGCAGAAAAGCATGCTGAGATACTGTGAAAACACAACCTCCCTACCGCCTACCGTGATAAGTATGCCACACTGATACCTTAAGCTTGCACCCACCTGGCATGGGCATGCTCGGCCAGGATACATCGCAAGTGGACCACCTAAAATTAAAAAAAAAAAAAAAAAAAAAAAGGAGATAGTTAGAGCTGCACCAGAAACTGAGACCTGAGCAATAAAACTGCTTCTGTACACTACTCAATGCTCACCTTGCCCACTGGTCTGGACTGCTGCTCTCTGCCTTGAACTCCTAAAAAGAAAGGCAACAAAGCTGTAACAGCCATCATTTATGCTTCCTCTACCAAGAAAAACAGTGACTGACCTGCTTGTGGGAACCCCCACACCCAGGATGCAATGCATCTGCACCTGAAAGACAATTAGAACATAGATCAAACACCTACACGATAACTCAAAAGCTGCAAACACCTTATGTCAATCTAGGAATAGCATCTAGAGTGCAACTACACCCCACATTACAAATTTAAACTCCACAGGGCTTGTCCTATTACGCCAGGCTATGCGGCAGGGCAGAGCAGCTCCAGCACAAACGTGTGCTGACACCCGTGACAGACCAGACGTGACAAACAAAGGGCACAAGACACAGACAGAAATCTCTTACCAAGGAAAATGGCTGCAAAGACTGAGAGAATGCAAAAGACAGATGACCAGGCTGAGACCGATGGTGAGCTGATGAGGCTCAGACAACCCTGGAGGAAGAAGATGCTAACTGAATGATTTATTCCAAGAACAGCAAAGATGGATATCTAGGAATCCTATGGCCAGAATCCTCTACCTAACCTCATATTATTACAAGCCCTAAGCCACCATAATGGATCCTGGTGGGGCATAGCTGTCCATACAGCTCAGAACAAGACCTAAAAAGACATCTGACTTAATGCTTCTAAAGACAGAAAAGAGTCTGATGCCTGTCTGAGCTCCCGAGTCAAAAGTTCTATGGCCTGGGTGCCAGGCCAAGGAATGCAGAGATCAAAGATGCTAACAATGATGCCAGGGTTCTGACAGGCCCCTCAAAGGGCTAAGGTAAAAGACATAACACATAAGGCACAATAGACAAGTGACACAATACACACCGGGACTGCTCTGCCCTGCTGCACACGTCAGCACTGTCATCAAAAGTGAGACTTGGCGTTTATGGGGCCTAAGGGGCCACTTCACGAACACCCGCCACCTCCAATGCAGACTCAAAAACCTCTCCCAGTAATTCCCAAACCAGCACCCTGCTTTCATCCCCACTGTGGCTCATGGCCCTCTTCTTATGTCTCAGACATCAGGGGATGCTGGTCCATGTCAGGTGCAAAGAAAAGCCACCTCATCACATGGGAAGATCCTGCTGGCACCACGCTGGTGTCTCTCAGACAGCTGTATTAAAGAGAAAACCAAACCTCAGTGCCCGATCTTGGCACCACATCGGCAAAAACCCCACCAGCCAGCTACTCACCGTGCTCCTAAGAAGGCCAAGCACCTCCTAACCCTGACCCTCTGCCATGGATGCAATGCATCTGCACCTGAAAGAAAGTTAGAACATATGTCAAACACCACCAGGACAACTCACAAGCTGCAAACGCCTTATGGCAAACTACGAATAGCATCTAGAGCCCAAGCACAGGCCACATTACAAATTCCAACTCCCCAGGCTTCTCCTGTTGCAGCAGGCCATGCGGCAGGGCAGAACAGCTCCAGCACAAATGTGTGCAGACACCCGTGACACAGAACGTGACAAACAGGGGGACATTAAACACGACACATCATGCTTGTGGTGAGGGCCTTGAGGGAAGAAGGCAAAAGGGACCCCAAAGAAACACTAGGTAACACAGCACACCGGACATACATGACACAGACCGGAGCTGTTCTGCACTGCCCGCCTGAAAGCTGCCATCAAAAGTAGAGCCTCTCCCTTTAGACATCCTAAGAGGTCCTTGGAGAAGATTGCCTTTCCCTCTGCTAATTTTTAAATCTGCCCCAAGAACTCCCAACCTGCGACGCTCCCATCTCCAGGCCATGGCCCCCAGCTTATCTTTTGGATGATGGGTGATGTGGATCCACGCTGCACCTGAAATGAGTCTGCCTTGGAGGGCCCCATGATGGCCTGTGAGCCTCCTGGTCAGCTACAATAAAGAAAACCAAAGCCAATGCATGAGTTCAGAGTTATGTGGGCCAAATCCTAGCAAGTCAGCTACTTGCCCTCTCCTGAGTGTGCCTGGCTTCTTCAGGCTCCAGCTTCATCCTGATTCCAAGGCTGTGGCCTTTATTAGGAGTGGGACCTGGGTTAGAGAAAGGCAAAGTTAAATGGCATTCCTGCAAGTGCAGTGGTTGACTCTGTGGGCTGTAAGACATGGGAATGCCTCTGCTAGGCTTCTGAGAAGCCTTGTGTGGGGGTGTCGCCAAATAAACACCCTTTCTCACCCTGCTGCCTTCAAACCCCGCCCAACCCACAATAACTCCTAATTGGATACCTGCTCACCCTCCCTCTCCCAGTCACAATCCCCAACTCACCTGAAGCCTCAATCTCAAACATCACCCTTCACACTGGGCAGATGCCTCTTGTGACATGATGAATCTGCTGAAAAATTGCTGTGCTTGAGAGCTGAGCAATAACAACCACTTCTCTCCACTGATGACCTTGACTGCTGGTATCTAGATTGACTTCCTAAAAAGAAAGACAAAGAAGAGAGCTGTAACAGAGTCACCATATACACTTCTGCTGCAGAGACAAATGGGGCCTCACCTGCTAAGGGGCGACCCCCTCACCCGGAGCGGGGGCCCTCTGGCACAGATTTAATCCATCTGAATCTGAAAAAAAAAGTTAGGACAAGAGTCAAACTGTTGCATGATAACTTAAGAGCTCCAGATATCCTGTGTCCATCTACAAATCCCATCTAGAGTCCAACTACACCCCACATTACAAATTCCAAGTCCCCGGGCCCTCTCCTATTGCACCAGGCTATGCGGCAGGGCAGAGCAGCTCCGGCACGAATGTGTGCTGACACCCGTGGCACAGGACAGACAGGACATGACAAACAAATGGCACAAGACATGGACAGAAATCCCTTGGAAAGGAAAATGGCTGTAAGGACTGAGAGAATGCAAAAGGAGATGACCGAGCTGAGGCCAATGGTGAGCTGATGAGGCTCAGAGAACCCTGGAGAAAGAAGATGCTAACTGAATGATTTACTCCAAGAACAGCAAAGAGGGATGTCTAGGAATCCTATGGTCAGAATCCTCTACCTAACCTCATATTATTACAAGTCCTAATCCACCACAATGGATCCAGGTGGGGAACACCTGTCCATACAGCTCAGAACAAGACCTGAGAAGACGTATGACTGGATGCTTCCAAAGAGAGATGCATTTCTGATGCCTGTCTGAGCTCCCAGGCCCAAAGTTCTATGGAATGGGCGCCAGGGCAAGGAACACTGAGATCAGGAATGCTAGGAAAGGTGCCTAGGTTTCTGACAGGCCCATCACAGGGCTAAGGTAAGAGACATGAGGCATCCAGACAACACACAAAAGACAAGTGACACGAGACACACCGGGACTGCTCTGCCCTGCCGCACACCTCAGCACTGAGACCAAAAGCGAGACTTGGCTTTTATGGGGCCTAAGGGGCCGTGTCTTGGCTACCCTCATCTCTAGAGCCAACTCAAACGCCCACCCCAGGGAGTTCTGACCCAGCACCCTGCTTTCATCCCCTCTGTGGGTCATAGCCCTCTACTTATCTCTCAGACATCAGAGGATGCCGGTCCATGTCAGGTGCAAAGAAAGGCCACCTTGTCACCTGGGAAGATCCTGCTGCCACTGGGCTGGTGTCTCTCAGACAGCTGAATTAAAGAAAACCAAACATCAGTGCCCGATCTTGGCACCACATTGGCCAAAACCCCACCAGTCTGATACTCACCGCGCTCCTAGGAAGGCCAAGCACCTCCTAACCCTGACCCTCTGCCATGGATGCAATGCATCTGCACCTGAAAGAAAGTTAGAACATGTCAAACACCACCAGGACAACTCACAAGCTGCAAACGCCTTATGTCAATCTAGGAATGGCATCTAGAGCCCAAGCACAGGCCACATTACAAATTTCAACTCACCAAGGCTTGTCCTATTGCAGCAGGCCATGCGGCAGGGCAGAACAGCTCCAGCACAAATGTGTGCAGACACCCGTGACACAGAACGTGACAAACAGGGGGACATTAAACACGACACATCATGCTTGTGGTGAGGGCCTTGAGGGAAGAAGGCAAAAGGGACCCCAAAGAAACACTAGGTAACACAGCACACCGGACATACATGACACAGACCGGAGCTGTTCTGCACTGCCCGCCTGAAAGCTGCCATCAAAAGTAGAGCCTCTCCCTTTAGACATCCTAAGAGGTCCTTGGAGAAGATTGCCTTTCCCTCTGCTAATTTTTAAATCTGCCCCAAGAACTCCCAACCTGCGACGCTCCCATCTCCAGGCCATGGCCCCCAGCTTATCTTTTGGATGATGGGTGATGTGGATCCACGCTGCACCTGAAATGAGTCTGCCTTGGAGGGCTCCATGATGGCCTGTGAGCCTCCTGGTCAGCTACAATAAAGAAAACCAAAGCCAATGCATGAGTTCAGAGTTATGTGGGCCAAATCCTAGCAAGTCAGCTACTTGCCCTCTCCTGAGTGTGCCTGGCTTCTTCAGGCTCCAGCTACATCCTGATTCCAAGGCTGTGGCCTTTATTAGGAGTGGGACCTGGGTTAGAGAAAGGCAAAGTTAAATGGCATTCCTGCAAGTGCAGTGGTTGACTCTGTGGGCTGTAAGACATGGGAATGCCTCTGCTAGGCTTCTGAGAAGCCTTGTGGGGGGGGGTGTCCCCAAATAAACACCCTTTCTCACCCTGCTGCCTTCAAACCCCGCCCAACCCACAATAACTCCTAATTGGATACCTGCTCACCCTCCCTCTCCCAGTCACAATCCCCAACTCACCTGAAGCCTCAATCTCAAACATCACCCTTCACACTGGGCAGATGCCTCTTGTGACATGATGAATCTGCTGAAAAATTGCTGTGCTTGAGAGCTGAGCAATAACAACTACTTCTCTCCACTGATGACCTTGACTGCTGGTATCTAGATTGACTTCCTAAAAAGAAAGACAAAGAAGAGAGCTGTAACAGAGTCACCATATACACTTCTGCTGCAGAGACAAATGGGGCCTCACCTGCTAAGGGGCGACCCCCTCACCCAGAGCGGGGGCCCTCTGGCACAGATTTAATCCATCTGAATCTGAAAAAAAAAGTTAGGACAAGAGTCAAACTGTTGCATGATAACTTAAGAGCTCCAGATATCCTGTGTCCATCTACAAATCCCATCTAGAGTCCAACTACACCCCACATTACAAATTCCAAGTCCCCGGGCCCTCTCCTATTGCACCAGGCTATGCGGCAGGGCAGAGCAGCTCCGGCACGAATGTGTGCTGACACCCGTGGCACAGGACAGACAGGACATGACAAACAAATGGCACAAGACACGGACAGAAATCCCTTGGAAAGGAAAATAGCTGTAAGGACTGAGAGAATGCAAAAGGAGATGACCGAGCTGAGGCCAATGGTGAGCTGATGAGGCTCAGACAACCCTGGAGAAAGAAGATGCTAACTGAATGATTTACTCCAAGAACAGCAAAGAGGGATGTCTAGGAATCCTATGGTCAGAATCCTCTACCTAACCTCATATTATTACAAGTCCTAATCCACCACAATGGATCCAGGTGGGGAACACCTGTCCATACAGCTCAGAACAAGACCTGAGAAGACGTATGACTGGATGCTTCCAAAGAGAGATGCATTTCTGATGCCTGTCTGAGCTCCCAGGCCCAAAGTTCTATGGAATGGGCGCCAGGGCAAGGAACACTGAGATCAGGAATGCTAGGAAAGGTGCCTAGGTTTCTGACAGGCCCATCACAGGGCTAAGGTAAGAGACATGAGGCATCCAGACAACACACAAAAGACAAGTGACACGAGACACACCGGGACTGCTCTGCCCTGCCGCACACCTCAGCACTGAGACCAAAAGCGAGACTTGGCTTTTATGGGGCCTAAGGGGCCGTGTCTTGGCTACCCTCATCTCTAGAGCCAACTCAAACGCCCACCCCAGGGAGTTCTGACCCAGCACCCTGCTTTCATCCCCTCTGTGGGTCATAGCCCTCTACTTATCTCTCAGACATCAGAGGATGCCGGTCCATGTCAGGTGCAAAGAAAGGCCACCTTGTCACCTGGGAAGGTCCTGCTGCCACTGGGCTGGTGTCTCTCAGACAGCTGTATTAAAGAAAACCAAACATCAGTGCCCGATCTTGGCACCACATTGGCCAAAACCCCACCAGTCTGATACTCACCGCGCTCCTAGGAAGGCCAAGCACCTCCTAACCCTGACCCTCTGCCACACATGTAATGCATCTGCACCTGAAAGAAAGTTAGAACATATGTCAAACACCACCAGGACAACTCACAAGCTGCAAACACCTTATGTCAATCTAGGAATAGCATCTAGAGCCCAAGTACAGGCCACATTACAAATTTCAACCCACCAAGGCTTGTCCTATTGCAGCAGGCCATGCGGCAGGGCAGAACAGCTCCAGCACAAATATGTGCAGACACCCGTGACACAGAACGTGACAAACAGGGGGACATTAAACACGACACATCATGCTGGTGGTGAGGGCCTCGAGGGGAGAAGGCAAAAAGGACCCCAAGGACACACTAGGTAACACAGCACACCGGACAACACAACACAGACCGGAGCTGTTCTGCACTGCCCGCCTGAAAGCTGCCATCAAAAGTAGAGCCTCTCCCTTTAGCTCTCCTAAGAGGCCCTTGGAGAAGATTGCCTTTCCCTCTGCTAGTTTTCAACTCTGTCTCAAGGACTCCCAATCTGCTACTCTCCCATCATCCCATCTCCAGGCCATGGCCCCCAACTTATCTTTTGGATGATCAGTGATGCGAATCCATGTTGCACCTAAAATGAGTCTGCCTCAGAGGGCCCTGTGATTGCCTGTTAGCCTCTTGGTCAGCTACAATTAAAAAAACCAAAGTATGAGTTCAGAGTTATGTGGGCCAAATCCTAGCAAGTCAGCTACTTGCCCTCTCCTGAATGTGCCTGGCTCCTTCAGGCTCCAGCTTCATCCTGATTCCAAGGCTGTGGCCTTTATTAGGAGTAGGACCTGGGTTAGAGAAAGGCAAAGTTAAATGGCATTCCTGTGAGTGCAGTGGATGACCTTGTGTACTGTAAGACATGGGAATGTCTCTGCTAAGCTTCTGAGAAGCCTTGGGGGGGGGGGGGGGGGGGGTCCTCAAATAAACACCCTTTCCCAACCTGCTGCCTTCAAACCTCCCTCTGTCCACAATAAACTCCTAACTGGATACCTACTCACCCTCCCTCTCTTAATCACAATCCTCAACTCACCTGAAGCCACAATCTCAAATATCATCTTTGACACTGGGCAGATCCCTCTTGTGACACGATGAATCTGCTGAAGAAAGTGTTATTCTTAACACAACCTGGAGTCTCTGGAAGCTGTGCTCCTCCAAAAAAAAAAAAAAAAATACAAAACAAAATAAGAACAAAACCAGAAAAGACAAATGTGCTTTACCACCCCTAAACACAAAACCCAAAGTTATAAACCTAAATACTCCCTGTATTCCATGATGTTCTCTTCACAGAATCTTCAAAGCCTCTGTTCCTTTAGATGCCCAGAAACCCCTGTTGACAACAAGCTGAAAGAACCTCTTCACTGAAATGAGAGGAGAGCTCTTACCCCAGTACATCCCAGAGAGGGAATGATGCCCCTCAGCCAAGGCTGGGGTTAATATACCCCTGATGGTGCCCGCCTCTCATTCCCATGGCACCCAGGAAAAGGGAGGGGGCAAATCCCACTGGGTATAAAAGCCCTCAGAGCAGCTGTAGCTGTTTGGCCTCTCTGACTCAAATTCAAGGGGAGTAAAGGGCTTGTGATAGAGGAAAGCTCTTCAGAAAAGTGACAGTGCTTTCTTTTTGCATCGACTACTTAGAGCAGAAGAACAGGAAACTGGTAAGACATAAAACCTTTTTAAAAAGTTCCTAAAAGTACCTTGAGTAGTCTTAAAGGGCCTCTGAAATTACCCTAAAAATCCTCAAAGTGCCCTGATAAGACCCTAAAAATACTCTACTGCATCTGGGCTGGAATCCAGAATTGGGAATATCCGGGACAGGATTAGAGGCAGGATCCCAAAACCCAGACTGGATCGGGGTCAGGAAATGGAAGAGTGGAACGCCTGGACAGTATTTGGATGTGATAGGAATGGAAGAAAACCCAGACTGGATCGGGGCGGAGACCTGGAAAACCTGCACTGGATCATGCCTGGAATATGGATTTTTTGGTGAAAACCTGGACTGAATTGCAGCTGATAGATGGAATGGGTGAAAACCTGGGTTAGATTAGGGTGGGATATGGTCGGGAGGAAAACCCGAACGGGATAATAGCCAGTATATAGAATGGGAGGAAACCTGAGCTGGATCCAGGCAGGAGATGGAATGGGGGAAATCCTGGACTGGATCAGGAATGGGAAATGGAATGAAAGGAAACACACTCGCCATCTTTTATCCCATTTAACTCCCTGTACCTTCACCAGGGACATTGGGCTGCACAGGAGCTGTCAAGGACAGAGATCCAACTTACATAAGGTAAGACTGTCTCTCTTTTCCAGGAAATGCTTTTTAATCTTTCTGGTGAGCCCCCCCCCACCCATTTGCAAGAGCAGGGGGTATAGCTCAGTGGTAGAGCATTTGACTGCAGATCAAGAGGTCCCTGGTTCAACTCCAGGTGCCCCCTCTTTTTTTCCTTTTTTCCACCTGCCTTTTGCCAAAAATTTGCCACAGGAAAAATCGATGGAGAGCTCTGAGCTTGTGCTGTGCACTCTGAGTTGGTTCTGAGCTCCAGCATGTAAGGAAGGAGGCCCTGAGTGTTGGGTGAGTGCAGGGGTTGTTCTATGTCTGAGTGACCACTCACTGTCTGTGTGAGCTTTGCTGGTCTTTAATTCTCTACAGACACCAGATCTACCAGAATTTCTCATTTTTACCACCATTTATCACATTTAACTCCATGTACAGCCTTTGGTAGGTACATTGGGCTGCACAGGGGGGTGTCAAGGAAAGAAATCAAATTTGTGGGCAACTGAAGATTTTTCTTTCCAAAGAAACATTTTCCAATCTCCTGGGCAAAGCAGCTGTGTCAGGGGGTATAGCTCAGTGGTAGAGCATTTGACTGCAGATCAAGAGGTCCCTGGTTCAACTCCAGGTGCCCCCTCCTCTTTTGCTGCTTTTCCCTGGGGATTTTGGGGGTGTGGTCGCTGGAATGGCAGTTCAGCGTCTTCTCCTGCTCATTCTTTTCCCTGTTGCAGACTGAGATGAAATCTGGGGGAAAATGTCAGGGACTCCAAGGTTCAGAGCACTCAGGGGACAGACCGGGACTGGGAAGGTATTGGAATAAGCCACTCAGGACTCCATTTTCTTCATGATGGAAAATGCCCATTCTTTATTCACATAACTAATAAAGTTTTGTTTTTATAAATTTTATACATTTTTATACTATTTTATATATTTAATACCGTTTTTATACAGTTTTACAGATCTCATGTGTGACTCTAACTGGTCAGCAGCTCTTTTGCCAATTATCGGTTAGTATCAAGTTGTTATTCTGTATTGATTGGTAACTTAAACCCCCAGTGGGTACATGCAGGAAAAATTGTTTATGAGACATAATTTTCATTTTTCTAACAGTGGAAAAACAGTTTTTTCAGGTGTAGGTTGTTTTTTCACCCAGGAATAGGTTGTTATGGTAACCAACTGCTCACAGAGGATTGCTTTGACATGGAAACTTGCAAGGTGTAGGCTTTCCTTAGAAGAAATTACAACATAACAGAGCAGACCTGATTTTATGAGGCCTTCTTCTTATAATCTTTCTGCTTTTTTTCTACTTCTTATATTTTTTGCCCTTATTTTTCATTGTTTCTTATATTTTTTCCCAGGAAGGGAAGGAGCTAGGAAGGAACTGGGCCAAGGACCCATGCTGGAGTGCAGTGACTCCACGGCTGCTGCTGCCCCACAGGTTCTGCAGCACGAACCAAATCCTCAGACACAGAAAACTCAGGGATTTGGGGAAAAACATCCTTGGAGTGTTTTATTTTGCTGAGAAGGGAACAGGGGGTATAGCTCAGTGGTAGAGCATTTGATTGCAGATCAAGAAGTTCCTGGTTCAACTCCAGGTGTCCCCTCACTTCTTCCTCTTTCCACCTGCCTTTTGCCAAAAATTTGCCACAGGAAAAATCAATGGAGAGCTCTGAGCTTGTGGGGAGCTGGTTCTGAGCTCCAGCATCCAAGGAACAGAAGCTCAGCTGGAAAAGTTTTGGGATTCTGCTCTAACCACTCACTGTGTGTGCTCTTCTCTGTCCTTAATTCTCTGTAATCACCAACAGAACTTCTTTTTTTATCTTATTTATTATTTGATTTTATTTCTTAATAATTTATTTTATTTATTAAATTGTAAGTAAAATTTCATTTTTACCATCATTTATCACATTTAACTCCATGTAGCTTTATCAGGCACTCCCTGGAGCTGTCAAGGAAAGAAATCCAATTCATGAACAAAGATTTTTCCTTCCCAAGAAATGTTTTTCAGTCTCCCAGGAACAGTAGCTGTGTTAGGGGGTATAGCTCAGTGGTAGAGCATTTGACTGCAGATCAAGAGGTCCCTGGTTCAACTCCAGGTGCCTCCTCTTCTTTTCCTCTTTCCACCTGCCTTTTGCCCAAATCTTTCCCAGAAAACACGTGGAGAGCTCTAGTAGGAGCCGTAAGTTGGCTCTGTGCACTCGGAATTGGTTCTGAGCTCCAGAATGCAATCCCTGAGTGTTGGGGAAGTGCGGGGGTTGTGCCTTGTGTGAGGACGACTCCCTGCCTGTGTGAGCTTTTCTGTGTTTGAAATTCACTGCAGGCATCGGATCTACCAGAATTTCTCATTTTTACCACCATTTATCACATTTAACTCCCTGTAGCTTTACGAGGCACTCCCTGAGCTGCACAGGGGAGTGTGAAGGAAAGAAATCCAATTTGTGGACAGCAAAAGATTTTTCTTTCCAAAGAAACATTTTCCAATCTCCCGGGCACAGCAGCTGTGTCAGGGGGTATAGCTCAGTGGTAGAGCATTTGACTGCAGATCAAGAGGTCCCTGGTTCAACTCCAGGTGCCCCCTCCTCTTTTGCTGCCTTTTCACCCTTTTTTCCTCCACAAATTTCTCATTCACAAAGCACAGAACGCTTTTCTTACCCCACCCGTCTGAAGTGTTGGAAATCATTTGGCGATGTTTTGCCAAGCCTGAACTCCCATTTATTCCATTCTATTCGCCTGAGTTCTGCAGGAAACAGACAAACTCAACAGCTGCAGCTCGAGTTTTTCCTGTAGGAGTAATTACCCTTAATTTACACAGTGAATGATGTGCATAAAGCGTTCCTAGCAGTCACAGCCGCGCTGAGCTGTTTCCTCCAGGCTCTGAACTCCAGGCCAGGCCGGTTGGGTGGCCATCTGGGCAGCCCCGGGGCTCGAACCTCTAACCCGCAGCCCCGCAGGCGGCGGCGCTGCTCCTGAGCCACGCCCCGGCCGCGGAGATGGGGGCGTGGCGGGGGGCGCGCCGGGAGGACGGCGCAGGGACAGCGCTCTGGGCTGGGAACCTCAGAGTTACAGGTTCGAGCCCCGCCTGGCTCCAGAAGGGTAAATGGCAATTCTGTCGCAGGAGATCACAAACTCCAAACTGGGAGATCACGGCTGTCACCCCAGGAAATCAGTGCTGTTGTCCTGGGGGCTTACTGCTGTTATCCCAGGCGATCACAAGTTCCAAACTGGGAGATCACAGCTGTTATCCCGAGAGAATACTGCCGGTATCCTGGGGGATCACTGGCTCTACCTAGAGAGGTTCGCCAGCTCTGTCCCGGGAAATCGCCAGCTCTGACCCGCCCCGGCACAGGAAATACTTCCTTGCGCCCGACGACGGACTGGGAGGTGCCAGATTCTGACCCAGCCGGGCACCACCGCAGTTGACGGCACCGGCCGGGCTCTGGCCCGGGGCAAGCTGTGCGTAACTGGACTCGGGGCCGGAACGCTTCGACCCTGAAGATCCGACCCAAAGGCGCTGCCCCCCTGCTCCGCGCGTCGCCGTGACGGCCACAGCCGGACAGACTCGTCCCGTGGCTTTAAGTGCTTTTGAAATTACTCACTTAATCATTTCCAGGCGTTTCTTTGGTATTGCTGTAACCAGCCTCATTTGAAACAGGCTTAGATCTTGTCTGAATTCCCTGGCAGCGTTCAAGGCCAGGTAGATGGGGCAACCTGGGACAGTGGAAGGCGTCCCGTCCCTAACTATGGCAGGGGTGGAAATGGAGAGCTTTGGGGTCCCTTCCCACCCAAACCATTCTGGATTCCATACACGGAATGAAAACACCTCCCAGGCTCGGCACCGAGGGGCATCTCCGCCGCTTCTTTCTCTTCCTCCCCCTCCACCCGTGACGCACTGAGGAGGAAGCGGCGCAGAAACCCGAGCGGCGGCGCGTGTCGGTGACGTATTTCCTGTCTCGGTAGCGGCGGGGGACGCGCTCGCCCGGCGGCCGCGATGGGGGGGGGAGACCTGGTGAGGGGAACCGGGAAGAATCGGACGGAACCTGGGGAGGCAGAGGGAAAAAGAGTGGGCGGGCGAGCCTGAAGGGGGTTGGGCCGGTGACGGGGAGGGAGAGGGCCTGGAAGGGCTGAGAGAAGCTGGGGAGGGGAGAGGGGTCGGGAGGAGGGCGTGGGGCTTCTGAGGGGGGGAGACTGAGAGGGGTCAGTGGATGCTGAAGGGGCCGGGGCTGTGGCAGGGGTCGGGGGGGGGGGGGGTTTGGAGGCGTCCTGGGGGGCTAAGGAGGGGCTGCAGGGCCAGGATGTGCCGCTGCCCCGGGACTGAGGCCACTCGCGGGGCCAGTGGGAGCCGCGGGTCCGTTCTCTGGGCCCAGCTGCCGGCATTGCTGGGCTGCCCTGGCCCCTCGGTGCCGGTCCTGGTACCAATCCCCTGTGCCAATCCCCTCTTTCCACAGAACCTGAAAAAGAGCTGGCACCCACAGACACTGCGCAATGTGGAGAAGGTGTGGAAGGCAGAGCAGAAGCATGAGGCCGAGAGGAGGAAGATCGAGGAGCTGCAGCGGGAGCTGCAGGAGGAGCGGGCACGGGAGGAGATGCAGCGCTATGCTGAGGACATGGGCACCGTGCGGTGAGGGCACAGGGATAGGGGCACCGACCGTGTGGTGAGGGCGCAGGGACAGGGGCACAGGGACAGGGGCACTGGGACATGGGCACCGAGACAGGGGCACCGTGCGGTGAGGGCACTGGGACAGGGGCACCGTGCGGTGAGGGCACAAGTACAGAGGCACCATGTGGTGAGAGCATGGGGACAACAGGCACAGGAACCTGGGCACCATGTGGTGAGGGCACGGGGACACGGCCACCATGCAGTGAGCAGGGACACGGGGACATTGGCACAGGGACGTGGGCACTGTGTGTGACGGGACATGGGCATGGGGACACGGGCACTGTGTTTGACAGCACAGGGACACAGGCACCGTGCTGTGAGCCAGGGGACAGCATAGGGACTGCATGGGGAGAGCATGAGGACAGCACAAAGGTTGGGGTGGAAGGGACAACAAAGCCCCTCCAGTGCCTCCCCTGCCATGGCAGGGTCATCTCCCAGTGTCCCAGTGCTCCAAGCCCTAGTGTCCAACCTGGCCTTGGGCACTGCTAGGAATCCAGGGGCAGCCACAGCTGCTCTGGGGTTTCTGTTCCATCCCCTCCCCTCCTTGCCAGGGAGGAATTCCTTCCTAAAATGTTATCCCACCCTGCCCTCTGTCAATTCAAATCCATTCCCCTGGTCCCAAATCCTTCTCCAGTTCTCCTGGAGCCCCAGTCAGGCACTGAACAACCCCAAAACTTTCCCAGGCTGAACAATCCCATCCTTGGGGCCATGTCCCACAGTCCAACCCCAAACTGTCCCTGCTCACCTTCCAGCCAAGCCCTGGAGGCAGCAGGAGGAGGAATGAAAGTTTCTTTTTGGCACAGGAAGCGTGAGGAGAAGCTGGAGTGGATGTACCAGGGCCCCGGGGGGATGGTGAACAGGGACGAGTACCTGCTGGGTCGCCCTGTGGACAAGTTCATCCTGGACAAGGTTGGGGACAAGGACAGCACTGGGGACACGGGGCTGCTGCCCGGCTCCATCTTTGCCAGGGCAGGGGCCAGCTCCGTGCTGGACATGGCCACCAAGATCCGTGAGGACCCCCTCTTCATGATCAGGTGTGCAGAGACAAGGGCACTCAAAAACTACAAATTAGCCTGTATCAAAAGCACTTAAATTGATATTATGTATTATATTATCCTTTAATATATATATATCCTTTAATATATATGTCCTATTAATATATATACTGTCCTGTATCAAAAACAGTTGAATTGATTAGAAATATCATATCCTGTGTATATATATCTTTTAATATATATATTTATCCTATAAATGTTCTAATATATATGTCTCCTATGTATCCTATAAATATATATATTATCCTGTATGAAAAACAATTGATTATAAATATTATACTGTTCTATACATAAGTATCCTATAATCTATAAATATCCTAATATATATATCCTATAAATACATATATTATCCTGTATCAAAAGCAATCCAATTTATTATAAATATTATATTATCCTATAAATATATATCCGATTTTATATATATCCTATAAATATCCCAATATATATATATATCTTATATACCCTATAAATATACGTATTTTCCTATATCAGTAGCAGTTGAATTGATTAGAAATGTTCCTATATCAAAAGCGGTTCAATTGATTGTAAGAAAAGAGGCAACTCCTCTTCAGTTTTACTAAATACACAACATTTCTCTTTGTTTCTGCTTTCTCTGTTTTTAGAGCTTGCACTTGCTGGATCGTCTTTGTGCAAATGTGATTGAAAAAACTGATTTTCTTTTTCCTGCTTTAGGAAGAGGGAGGAGGAAAAGAAAAGAGAAGTTTTAAACAACCCGGTGAAAATGAAGAAAATCAAAGCCTTGGTAGGTGTGAGGCAGGGGAGGAGCAAAAATCAGAATTTTTATTGTCCAGGACAAGGAGCCAAGCTCTGTTTGCTCCTTACACTCCTCAATTCTGAGAGAAAAATCTCATTAAACAAGATTTATGTGCCTATTAATTTAAATTTATAAATCCATACATTTAAATTTATGTATCTGTAGATTGCAATTTATAAATGGCTATAAAGATGAGTTTCCCCTTTTCTTATAATCAAAAATTCCCATTTATAAATTGCTGTAAGTTTATAAATCTCATTAAATGAGATTTTCTGGCTTGAAATTTATAAATGGCTGTAAGTTTTTATAAGCATCTCTACATTTCTATAAAGATATTTCTCTTGTAAATACTGCAAAAACATTTTTACACCTTTAAATATGAAAAAATAATTTTTAGAGATTTGTTTGGCTTCAGGTTTTGTGCTTTTCCACACATTGGAAATGTGTGGAAAATGTGGAATTGTGGTGTTTTCCGTGTGGTCCTGAGGGAGTTTTTGGCTTTGCAGCTGCAGAACAGTTTGGATAAAAAGGAGAAGAAGAAGAAGAAGGAGAAGAAGAAGAAGCACAAGAAGCACCGGCGGCGCAGCTCCAGCGTGTCCAGCTCCAGCTCTGAGGAGGAGAGGCCCAGAAATAAGTGAGTTTTACTTTTTTTTTTTTTTTTCCTAAGACCACTCCCATTCCTGCTGGTTTTTCACCTGCTCTCAGATTTTTCTATCTAATTAATGCTTTTAATTAAGTATTTCATTAAATTGTTGCTTCATTGGTTTTGCATCATTAATGAGTGGCAAAAATGGATTTATTCTTTCCATTTGCTTGCTTCAAAAGGGCTTTATTTTCTTTCTAGGTCTCAGAAGAGGGTGGATAATTCCTCCTGGAAGGCTGCTCCTTCCAAAATCCCGGGATATGGCTTACAGGTACACCCTGGGGAGGGGGGAGAACCTGGGGTTTTGGGAATAGCTGCAGCAGCTGGAACAGGAATGAATAAATTTTAAATTCAATTTGAGGCCATCTAAGCCTTGAAATTCAAATTATTCCAAGCTCAGCCAGACTTTTGCTTGGAATTAGGGATAAGGAATTCAGGATGAGGTTGTTCAGATGCTCCTCATTATCCATGGAATGGGTGGGAAGGGACATCAAAACCCATCCTGTCCCATGGGCTCCCACTGTCCCAGGCTGCTCCAGCCTGTCCTGGGCCACTTCCAGGCATCCAGGAGCAGCCACAGCTCGTCTGGGAATGCCACCCCAGGGAGGAATTCCCTCCCTCAGCTGTGCCAGCCACAAACTTCACCCCCTGTGCCCTGTGTGGGGGCTGCTTCCACCCCTGTGTTCCCTCTGGATTCCAGGTGAGGGACCTCGAGGCGGGGCCGCGCCCCCGGGAGCGCTCCCAGAGCCCATCCCGCTCTCCCCAGAGCCATTCCAGCAGGAGGAACCCCCAGAGGAGCTCAGCATCTCCCTCCAGGCACAGCAAACAGTGAGTGGGTGAAAGCACGGGAGTTCCCTGCAATCCTGTGGGGTCTCTGCTTCCCTTTTCTGTCTCTGTCGGGGTCGGGATTGAAGGCACTTGAGACAATGGTTCATGTTCAGACTCAGGGGTTTATTGTTTATTATCAATGTTACAGTCTCACAGCAGGGAGTTCTGCAGTCTCTCATTAACTAGGCACAAAATGGCCAACTATCTCTTGTTACAAGGTCTTTTAAGGCTAAACTATCCAATTAAGAAATTACACCTAGATTATTTTCACTCCTAACCCAATAACTGGTCACTCAAAGCCCGCAGTGTGGACTTTTCTGTCCAATTACAAAATACCACCCAAACCCATGAAGAAAGAAAAAGGTGAAGAACAGCTTGCTTCTGCCCTAAAACAACCATCTTGCTTCATACTGATTACTATATTCTAAAACCCCAAACTCTAATTTTTCACCCTGTGATGTTACACACTTCTAACCAACTCCACACCCATAATCCCAGTGCTATCTATCAGTTTTGGAAGCCTTCACAGCCTCAGGTCAAATGCAGTGCTCTCTTGGGAGTCAGAGTCTGTCAGTTTAGGATTCTTCCTAGAGTGGCCAGGTAACAGCCCTGCAGCTGTGGGAGCCACCTCAGCCTCAGGATGTGTTAGAACCCCCAGGAATGTTTATAAATGTTTATAAATGTGGTCAAGATCTAGTCAAATGTGGATTTTGGTGTTAATGAGGGTAATTCTGGGGTTGCAGGCACAGCAGCCGTGAGGAGAAGGGCAGAGCCAGGAGCCCTTCCCCCAAAAAGAGCTTCCGGCGCCAGCACCCCCCGGGCTACACCAGGTCAGTGGCACCCTGTCCTGTCCCCGTGCTGGAGGACAGACCCCTGGGAGGCACCTGGGCACCAGATTTCCTCTGGTGGTTGGAGGGGACAGGTAAAATGCCCAGAAAATCACACACTGGGGCCTCATGGCTCACCTGGTGCTGCTGGCTGGTGGGTGGCACCTTCCCACAGCAGTGCTCGTGGTGCTGCTTCTCCTGCAGGGTGGGAATGGGAATTGGTTAATTGGTGGAGTCACCATCCCTGGGAGTGTTTAACAAAGCCTGGATGTGGCACTGGATGCCAGGGTTTATTGAGGTGTTGGAGCTGGGGAGGACTCAATGATCTTGAAGGTCTCTTCCAACCCAATGTTTCTGTGAATTCTCTAATTAGGAGGTTCTGTTCCGTCAGGCGAAAAAAGGATCCTGACAGCATCATCTTGGAATTAAAACCAATTAGGAGATAATTAAATCAAAGAGGGATTAAAATTAAATTCAAGAGAGAGAAAAGAGCCTCCTGCTGGGATGTGGGGAGGTGGAATATTTTAAAAAAGAGGGAAATTTTTAAAATGTCCTCACAAGCTTGGCTGCCAAAGGCAAACCTGTGTTAAATCCCCCTCATCTGGGGAATGTGAACCAGCTTTGGTTGATCTGAGCCTTTCCCAACACGAACAATTCCACCATCCCAAAGTGAGGAAGATGAGGGGCCTGGGGTGCTGCTGCTTCACAGAAAAATATCTCCAGAAATGTTTTCCTGTATAGATTATGTCCTATAACCTTTGACCTCTCTTGTGGCTACCGTCAATTACTCTTATTTTGATATTTGCATCAAAATAAATCCCGTTCTCATTAGGATATTAAAGGGTGGTGGAAATTCTCTATGTGATGGTTCTGTTCCCTCTCAGAATCTAACTAAACAATTGCTGATTTTCCTTTTTTAATTAATCTTACTCCTGCAGGTGCCTTACTTCAATTTATAGCTTGGCAGAATTTTGTCTTTGCCAAACTCTGGTCGTTGTGAAAACGGTTTTATGAAGTGTGTCTCTCTCTCCAAACAGAAAAATCTCTCCTGAGGAGCTGGAGCGAAAACGTCAGGAAATGATGGAAAATGCCAAGTGGAGGGAAGAGGAGAGAGCCAACAACCTCAGGAAGCACCGCAAGGAGGAGGAGCTGGAGAAGGAGCTGGAGAAACTCGACTCCAGGGATGGGAAATTCTTCCAGTGAGTCTTTTACCCCCTCCTCATCCAAGGGGAATTCAGCTTCTGAGGGATGGCCTCAGTGTTCAGATCATGGGATTGCGTATCTCCCCTGTGGCTGACAGAGCTGCTGTTCCCGAATTTTCCCCTCTGCCCAAAAAATGGCTCTTGCTGATTGGGAGTCAGACCCAAGCTGGGCATTGCTGATGTTCTGCCACTCTGGGAGTGTTTTATATGCAGATAATAATTCAGAAATAATATAAAATGATATATTATATTTATTTAAATATATTTATTATTATATTTATAAATTATTAAGAATAATGTAGAAATTGTGTGCTCTCCTTCAGTCAGGGTTGTGATTTCTGTCTCTGCTCCTGTTCCCTGCAGCCGTTTGAAGCTGGAGAGTGCCTCCACTTCCAGCCTGGAGGATCGGGTCAAGCGCAACATCCACTCCCTGCAGAGGACTCCTGCTGCCCTGGAAAAGAACTTTATGCAGAGATGAAGCCTGTCCTGGTCCTACCCTGGGCAGGAGCTCAGTGGATGTTTGTTCCCAGAGGTGAGAGCTCTCCGGGAACAATTCCAGCTCCCTCAGAGGATCCCGGAGCTGAGCCCTTGGAGCCCTCTGCATTTGGGGCCTTTGTGTTCCATTTCTAACCTATTGCCAGAGCTTCTCCTCCTCTTCCCATCCTGACTGATGTCACTTCTGTACATCATTACCAAGCTCTGCTTCCTCCTGTGCCAGAGCTGAAGATCTACTTTTGCTAATCCTTAAAATCCAGAGCAGAACCGATGCACACGTGAGGTAATCCCATGGAATTTGACAGAACTACACCAACCCTGTTCCACACTCTCACCCTTTGCCCCCACACTTCACAGTGGGGTGTCTGTGGCTGGCATTTGGTGGCTCACAGATTTATTTCATTGATCTCTGACCCAAAGGAAGCAGTTTCTGAGGGGCAAAAAGGGAATGAGCAGAGCGTAGCTGACACAGCAAACATTTCTCTGGGATTTTGTAATGTAAGTAATGTGTATATGTACAGCAGCGTAGATTTATTTTACCTTTTTGATTAAGAAACTTCACTGTCGTTTGTTAAATGTCCTTTGTGGTCTGGGGGAGATGGGAGGGGCAGGGGTGGATTGGCTGTGGGAGGGAAGGGTCGGTGAGGGTTCGGGAGGCCGCAGCAGCCCCTTCCCGGGTATGTCCAGCCCGCAGGCCGCGCCCCGGGGCCGGGGATGTCCCCGTTGTCCCCCCGAGGGTCCCGGCGGGGACCCCAAGCGGCTGCGGGCCCTTTAAACGGCGGCGCATGACGTTGTAACAGCCCATTCATAATTCCAGCCGCCTCGCTGCTGAGTGGTCCGTTCCCAGAGGGGCGTGGCGTTGGCCGGCGCGTCACGCCGACTGGGCGAGACCATCTCCGGGAGCAGGAGGAGGAAATAGGGCTTTTTCCCCTCTGTCTCCTCCGTCCGCTATCCCTCTCCGTTGTTCCCTCTCATAACCCAGTGCGTGCCGCGTCTCTCCCCGCTCCTGCCGTAGCCCAAGCCGAGGCTCTCCCGCCGCCAGCGCCCGCCGTTCCCCCGGCTCGGGCGGGACATGGCACCTCCCGCTCCCCACCCCCTCAGCCCGCCGCCATCTTGGCGCCTCCTCGGCGCGGGGCCGGAGAGGGCTCGGCCCGCCACGGCGGAGCGAACCACCTCGGGGGCAGGCGGGGGGGGGGGGGGGGGGGCAAGGACCGAACCACCGTGGCAGCGGCGGGGGGGCCGGGGGCAGAGCCGGCGAGGGGAAAGCTTAAGTGGCCGGGCGGTACCACTGCGGGAGGGGGGGCGAGCCGGGCCGGGCGGAACCATGTGGAGGCGCTGGTAGGGGGGCGCGGGGAGGGGGTCGGTCGGGTCCGCCATGGCCGCGAACTGCGCGGGGGCCGCGGGGACGGCGGCGGGAGCCGTCGCCGCCGTGGGCTCGGCACTGAGCGCCAGCAAGACTAAGACCAAGAAGAAACACTTCGTGTGCCAGAAGGTGAAGCTGTTCCGGGCCTCGGAGCCACTGCTCAGCGTCCTTATGTGGGGGGCGAACCACACGGTGAGAGCGGGCGGCGCGGCCCCCCAGCCCACCCCAAACCCCCGCCCCTCAGAGCACCCCGGGAGCGGGGCCTCGCCCCCTCATCCCCCTTAGCAATGCTCGACTCCCTCAGATCCGACCCTTCCCCGCTCCCCCTCGGTCTAGGCCTTTTCCCTCTCAACCCCGCTGAATCCCAGCCTGCCTTCCCTTTGCATCCCAGCCCTGATCCAGCTCTCCTTGGGCTCTGTGGTCCCTTTTTGCTGGTTCTGTGTCTCCAGGCGGTTTGGGGATCCCCAGGTCGGGGTGTCCCTACCAGGCACGTCCCTGTGTCCCCACCCCGACACCTTTTCCACACCCATTTTCCCGGACTGGGCAGGGGGACTGATACCTTTTTGTGTGATGTTGCTGTGGCACAGTCTCCCCTCTGGCACTGAGGTGGACGCGAATTTGGCACCCACAGCCCTGTCCCCCTGCTCCAACCCCCGGGTGTCCACCAGGACTGTCCCTATGGCTGTCCCAGTGAGGGATTCCCCTGTGTCACAGCCCAGAGGACATTGGACAATGTGTCTCCCATCTCCATCCCCCAAAATGAGGGGTTTGGCCCGGGTTTGTCCCCTTTGATTGCAGGACTCGGGCCATGCGTGTCCTCTTGGCCTCAGTTCCTCTGGGACCGAGTTGTGAGAGGATCCCTTGGGAATGTCTGTGATGGCTCAGTTCTGATCCACCTCCTTTGGGAATTCCTAAGACCATCCCTCTCTTTTCTCTGGAAACTTTTCCCGGGTTTATGATGGCAGGCACGAGGATTGATCTTCGGATGTGGCTGCTGGATGCCGTTCTTGGCCAAAGAAGCCAGAAGCCTCATCCCTTCCTCAATTAATCCACTTTTAGGGCTCAGACACACCTATTTCTCCAGTGGATTAGTGACTGTTTCCTAGAGAGTGAAAGGATTCAGGCTCATTTTTTTTCCCCAAAACAAATAACACATCAAGATTTAAAAAAAAAAATCCTCCTGGCCTGCCTAGCTGGAGTGAAAGCTTCCAAATGTGGTTCAGGCACCGTGCTGGCTTTGAGGCAAAGGATGTTCCAAGTGCTCCCAGCCTTGCCCAGGAAGCAGGATAATGACTTTAATCGGCCTTTGATCAGTGGTGCCATTAGCAGCCCTGAAGAAATGGAAATTGTGGGATTTTTCCGAGTTTAATTTGTGGCCTCATTGTGACGGTTTACTTGCTAGTAATTGGCCTTTTGGGGGGGGCTGGGGGTGTGTTTTTCTTTGTTGTAGCTGTCTGGGCAGTAGGAGCCTGGCAGGAATTTGAGGCCCCGGATAAGGACAGAGTAACTCTGGGAGCATTTGGCTGTGAGATATTTGGGCAAAGGGAGGAAGGCAAGCTGACACTAAGCTGGTAATGAGATTATATCGGATGTGTATTAGGAAGAAATTGCTGCCAAGAAGGAGCTGAGGGGCTGGGAAAGGGGGTGAGAAAAGTTCAGCTGTGACCTCCTGACTTTTGGGAAGGCGTTTAGGATTTCCCAGTAAATCCCTCCACCTCTCTGCCACATTCGGGTGAGAGTTTGGTGCCAGCTGTGGATGGGAGATGATTCCAGTGCCTTGCTTAGGTGGGAATTGGAATTAGGTGCCTTCAGATAAAGGTTTGGGATACCTTTAAGCTTTGTTGGAAATCCTTGAATTTGTTTAATATTTGGCTGCTTTGGACCAGGAGGGGTGGGTGAGTGAGGAGACTGTAGGCTGTGTCCGTGGAGTTCTGCCCTGGGATCCTTGCAGTGGGAGGAGGGGAAAACAGTTCTCAGCACAAGCCCGGGGCTGTGCCAGGAGGATCCTGTCAGAATTGTTTGGATATGGGGTGAACTTTTTCACGGAGAAATCAAACAAACAGCCATTTTGTGCAATGTGCTGCAGAAATCCCCGTGGGCCCTTCTCCCAGTCTGGAACAGCCTTAAAGAGGCTGCTGAGCACAGGCAGGGCTGGCTCTGGAGAGGATCCAGGAGTACCCCGAGAGCAGGAGCTGCCTTCTGGAATACCACTTTGGAGCGTTTCAGTAACTGGGTCCTGGTGGTCCCAGCCAGGGGTGGGATTGGGATTGGGGTGGGGCTGCTGTGAGCAGGGCCAGACAGGGGTAGTATGATGCAAACAATTTGAATTTTGGACCAGAAAACCATGGAGGGGAGGGGAGAACTTGTGTAAAAGTGGAGCCACCATGGCTCAGCCTCGATTTCTGAGTTTTCTGTTAGACCCTTAATCCAGCAGATGTGGGTATGGTTCCTGGGGAAGCTTCTCCTGCTGTTGTCATGGCACTGGGAGAGGAGCTGCAGCTCCTGGGGGTAGGGTCTGTGTGTGGTGCTCCAGGTGTGTTTTCACCTGTGGATGGATCCATGTGCACAGGATGGGAAAGTTGGGACGGTTCTGGAAGGGAGCAGCCACCTCCCAGCCAGAGAGATGAACAGAGTGTTGTGTGATGCTCTGGGAACCATGGAAACAGTTGTAAGGTGCTGCTGATGAAAGGCTCTGGGATCCCAGGGAGGGGATTGAGGATCTGTGTCTGTAGGGATGGAAGGCTCTGGGATCCCAAAGAGGTGTTTGGGATCTGTGTCTGTAGGGCTGCCAGTTCCTAACCTGGAAAAGATTCCAGTGGCTCTGGCAGGGGAAAGGCACAAACGTCCCGTTCTTGTGGGAACGGGGAGATCTGTTGGCTGCATGGATCTTGCTCGAGGCAGCTCCAGAGGCTCTAGTTCCTGGCTGGAGCAGCAGCCATCTCCCAGGCCCTCAGGAGCACTGCCAGCAGGAGCAGAGCTCGTTAGTATTCCAGGGAAACAGCAGTGCTGGGAGGGAGCATGGCGCTCCCTGCTTTGCAGCCTTGCCTTCCGTGCTGCCAGAGCAGCATCTGCCACATATCAAACACTCAGATCCCAGAAATTGCTCCTGGCATGGTGGGAACAGCCTGGATCTCTCCCTTCCCAGCCTAGCTCTAATTGACCTCTGGAAAGAGCAGCATATGGCCAGGGCTGTGCCAGCCCCTGGAATGACCGAGGGCCTGGCTGCCAACTGCTCATTCAGGAGCCCTTTCCTGTTCAAATCCCCATTGCAGGAGCCCTTTTCCTTTTTGGGGGACAAAGGAGGATTTTCCTGGGTGGTTCAGTGAGGAGAATAGGGCTCATTTCTGCTGACTGCCATGACCATGGGTTGGTTGTTGAATTTTCCCATTTCTCAGCTTTTTCGGACCAAGGGATGCATCAGCTCTGCCCACCTGTGAGAGAACTGGGGGCATGGATAACATGCTCCCACAACAGGGAGAACAGTGACTCTGAGACTGACAGGACTGGGGACAGGAGAGTGGCACTGCCTGATCCCTGTCATGCAGCCAGGAATCCTTTCCAGCAGCTTTCCAAGTACTTTTTTTTCAGGAATACATGGGTTTGCTCTCACCAGGGGATGCTTTTTTTTTTCCATCTTAAAGCATCCTGATGTCCCCAGAGGAATTATTGACTGCAAGATTCACTCTTCCCTCACTTTGCACAGGGGGTTGTTAGCATGGATACTGATTAATCATGCTCTAATTCATGGAAAACAGTTTTTTTTGCTCTGTGCTAAGCAGCAGTGAAGTTTTGCCACAGCTGTGGGTTTGTCTCCATGCTAAAGTGATTTTCCCATGTGTCTTTCACCTCCTTCCACAGTGCATAATAAAGTTTAACTAATACTTACCGAGATGCCTAATAGGAAAGCTCTGAGGGGAACAAAGTATCTTTATTTTCCTGAGCAAATTCCTGTTGCTGAGAATCCCTGAGAGTGGGCTCACACACTCCATCAGCTGCATCTTGTTAGTAAACAAATCGCATTTTCCCATCAATTTACTAATGCTAATTGCCACTTTGAGGCTACAGTCAGGTTTTGAAACAAAATTATGCCTGGCCCGTTCCTCCCAACAGCTGTCCCTGAATGACACAGAATATTGATGTGGCTTTCATTGGGAAAGGAATTGGCTTTGGTGGTGAAGAGAAATCTTCAGCCTAGAATCCTGAGTGGTGCTGCTGGGCCGCAAAGTGAAGTGGGTTTAAGAGCAGATCAGGACCCATTCTGTCCACACTTTGGGGACCTGTGATGTGGTAGAGGCGTGGCACAGCCTGCTGCTCCTGCGCCTTGCAGTGTCTGTGATGCCCAATACAGCCTGTCAGGGTCCATATATGTTTGTGGTGCTGCTGCATCTCTGCCCTCTGTCCCTGTCTCCTCCAGAACCACACCCAGCATCTCCCTGGTACCCACAGCCCCAGAGATCCTGCTCCAGGCAGACTTCCTCCTCTTTTTGGGCACAGATCCCTGGGAATGTGCTCCCCAGGAGCTGAGCACCTCCCTGCCATGCACCTTGCTGTGACCTTGCCTCCTGGAGCATAAATACCCCGGGACACACACTCACACACACTCTACTATATATAATTTGCTGCTCCACGCCTCTCTCCGGGGAGAAGGTGAGAGAGCAAACATGTGCCTGGTGTTTGTCACGTTGCTCCCTCCAGGAGGCTGCTCAGATTCCCCCAGGATGAGGCTGAGGAGAGGATCCCTCTGGAGAGGTGATAGGTGCTGCTGGCCAGGCTTTCCTTTGGGAAGGACTCCTGGTGTTTCAGGATCTGGCTGGATAATCCTTGGGAAGGGGGCTGGATGCTGAAGCTTGTGCTGTGAGAAGGGAGGGGTTGGGATATCCCTTTCCTGAGGTGTGTGGGGGCTTTTTGTTCTTCTCCCTTGGGAAAGTGTCAGGCATGGGTGTTGCTGTGGGAGCACACAGTGCTGAAACAACAAAAAATTTAAATTTAAAAAACCTGACGGAGCAACAAAACTAAACTAAATAAATCTGTGTTTTCTTCCAGACTGGTGCCAGGAGCAGAGGCCCAGTGACCACTGGCCCAGAGCTAACATGGGGGAGGGTAGGTGGGGAGTGCTGGGTCTAAAAATGAGCAGTCCAGCCCTTCATCCACATCTTGGTGCACAGCACACCCCCCTTCCTTTTCCCTGTCTCCTCCAAAGTGGGATCCGAAAGCATCCAGCCAGCTCTGCTGGAAAGGGGGAAAGCCTTCCACAGGGAGGATTTTTTGGGCTCTTTTATCTTGTGAGGAGTGATGGCACCTCTGAAACGATTCAGAACTATCCTGGTGCACCATTTCTGCTACTCAGGAGCCTCACAATAGGTCCCACACTCGCTTTGAGGTTTGTGCCGTTGCAGAAACGAGGGCACCCAGCGAGGCCTCAGGACGATTGTGTCGGAATTGCTGCCAGCGAGGAGGCAGCCTCTGAATCGCTGTTCCCTCTCAGCCGTCAGCACCCTTCCTCCGCTCGGCAAGGAGCTGATAATGGCTTGTTTGTGCCTTCCCCACGGCGGGAAGAGGGCTGGGAGCAGGCTGGGATGGGAGCAGGCATGTGGCAGGAGCTGTCAGGCTTCCCCTCCTGGCAGACAGCAATAATTAGTGGCTGGAGGCAGCGCCTCTGTCTCAGTGCAGAATGAGTTGTTTTCTCCTCTCCCCGAGGGGAAATCTCTGCGTGGGACTCTGATGCAGCTCCCTGCAGTGGCTGCGAGCTGGGAGATCCCTTCCTCACCTGGAGTCTGTTCCCTTTTCCCTCCCCTCTGGCTCAGGGGTTGGCTCCGTGCAGGATTGAGCCAAACCCGGGGAGGCGTCGGGCTCTCCCTGCTCGGGGATGCTGCCGGTGGGGGATATGTGCCGTTATTTATTCATTCATTCGTCTGTGCAGCCTTTTCCATACATCCCACAGGGTTTGTGGCAGCGCTGTGATGCCTTGGGCTGGATACCTAGAACAGAGGCTAGACAGAGTTGGAGAATAAAGTAGGTATTTATTAAAGGCTTTTACAGATACACCTTGGGCAGTGCAGAGGCTACACCTGAGATGGATGACAGTCAGGAGTTTTTCGGGATATCAGGGGTTAATTGTCCAATTACAGCTTCAGGTAATGAAGTCACAGTCCCCCAGTTTGCTCTCCCCCTCTCCCATTAATTCCTGTTCATACTTTTCAGGCCTGAGGCTGTGATGGTGGCTTTGGTTCTCAGGCCTGGAAGGATTGTTTTATCTGATCAAACTGTGATGAGAGCTTACACTCTGTGTGGAGTTCAGAATCATACCCCAATCTAGCACAGGATCTGAAAAATATAAAAGCTAAACCTTAAGGCATCAGCTGTGTGCTACAGAGCAGGGCTTTGCAGAGCAGGGCTCTGCAGAGCTGCAGCTCCGCTCCCTCCAGGAGCTGCGGCCGCTTTGCTTCCCGCTTCTGTCTGTTGCGTGGGATGGCTGGCTCTGAAAATAGCCACCTTCCCTCCTGTCACTGGGATGTGTCTTTCTTCCCAGTCTGACGTGTGTTAAATCTGGTCTGGATTTTCGTGGTAACGATGGAGAAAGGGTGGGATAAATATGGGCTGCATGGAATTGGCTCATGGCACGTCCCCAGGGCTGAACCCTGCGGAGCCCAGCAGGGATGTGGCAGCACTTTGGGCAGTGCTGTGTGTCCTGCTGCACGCAGGGAGCAGGGAATCCCAGAGCTGGATCCTTTTCCCGAGCCTGGCCCCTGCTCCCAGCCAGCAGGGAAGTTTTCCAGCAGCTTTCCCAGTGTGCTGGGAGTCACTTGACCTGCTGGAGGTTTTGGTGCTGGGAACAGCCCCCAGAGCTGACTTGGAGCCAACCCCCGCTGGTGCCAGCGTTGTCCGCCCCCCTCTCCTGCACTACCTGCTTGGCACAGCAGTCATGGGAACAGAGCTGGAATGGAATTGTTTCCTGAATCCAGGCTGTTAACAGGAGTTCAGTGAGATGGGGCTGTGGGGAGTCCCTGGGGGAGGTGGCACTAGGCCATCTTCAGAAAAGGCAGCTCAGAAACTTCTTGATTCTGGTATAGTCTTCTCAGTGACTGGAGCAGGGCAGCCAGACACAGTCCAGAGGTGGATCTTTATTATTATTATGTTGTTATTATTATTATTATTAATGCTGGCACTACTGGGTGCTGCAGTATGCGCCCGCCTGTACAATAGTAGCTGAGCATTCATTCTTCTGCTACCCCATGTTCCTGTGGCTGCCCCACACGACTAAGGAGCAAAAACAATCTAGTGAGTGACTCATCCCTCCAGAGAAGGTGGGATGGGAGCAACAGGAGACAGCCAGCATGGAAACAGCATCCACGGGGAGCTGTGCTGGGCTGCAGCAAAGGCTTTGGTCATCCTGGTTTGTAGCAGGAATAATTAAAATTGGAACGTTTTCTCAGTGAGGTGGTTAAAACATGAAATATGCTGGTTCTTAGCCTGTGGGTTTGTCTGGGTTCTCAGCTGTGTCTTGGATGGTCAGTGGAGGGGGAAAGGTTGTCTCAGGAGGATTGACCATGTTGTGGAACGAGGTGCTGCTGTGGCCTGTCACCACAGTGTTCCCCAGCTGTTTCTGTCTGATGGGTCACGGTGCCCCAAACCCATCCCCTGAGGTGTTGGACATCCCTGCAGGTCCCCAGGGCAGTGGGACCTGGGTTTGAGTCTCCCTTTCCTCTCTCTTGCAGATCAATGAGCTCAGCAATGTTCCCGTCCCCGTCATGCTAATGCCCGATGACTTTAAAGCCTACAGTAAGATTAAGGTGGACAATCATCTATTCAACAAGTAAGTAGGAGCTTCCCAACCTCTCTGTGGTCAGAGCTCTGTGCTGTGAGGCAAACTGGCTTCGGGGAGGCCTTCTGGGTTGTTCCCAGCTCTACGGCCAGGAGGATCCATGCCCTGTACCCTGCCCAGACCCTGGACAGGCCAGGGTGTGGTCAGTCTGTCACTGAGATACTCTGTGGTGGTTGGTTTGCATCCTTTGAGGGATTAAACTGTTCACAGGAGGCAGCTCTGTAGATGTGCTGTGCTCATGGAGTCTCTCTGGAGTTGCCCCTGTCTCCTTTTCCCAAAAAATCCATTTTTGGAAGCTTTTTTGAAGTCGTGGTTGTGGCTGGTGCTCAGAGCTGTGTTCTCTCTCCATCCCTGCTCTGCAGGGCTGCAGTGTTCCATGATTAATCCTTCATTTTCCCCAGGCTTCACAGGGATCAGCTTTGCAGAGTGGGAGGTGATTGGGAAGTTTGTCTCTCCTGGCACGTCCAACATGCAGGATCTGCTGTCTCCATTCTCCTCCAGAGAAGATCTGAGCTCCCCACCTGTCACTGCCTGGGTTTCTCATTGAGAAGGAGCTGCCAAATTCTCCCACTGTGTCCAAGCAGGACCAAACTCTGCTTCTCTCCCTGTGCCGGTTCAGGGCTGTGGGAGGAGCAGATGCAGCTCCCTCAGTGACAGGGAATGCTGTCATTGTCCCCTGTCCTGTGCCTGGGGGCAGCAGAGCCAGGCTGGAGCTGATCCCCCCTCTCCTGGGTGCTGCGGCTGAGCTGCTCTCTGGGGCCTTGACCCTTCTGGTGCTGTGGTGGGAGCTGAAGCCAGAGCCCAGCCCCTCTGCTCCTGCAGCTCTGCCTAGTGTGCCGGGACAGTGTGTGCGGGGACAGCTGTGTGACAGTGGTGACAGCATGTACAGGGACAGCTGTGTGCCAGTGTGCCAAAGCCACTGAGGAGGGCACAAGCAGGATGGCTCCCTCAGAGTTGCCTGTGGCAGGGTTGCCCTGGCAGCCACACGAGCTCCACGCTCCCTATTAGCCAGGATCTTGCAGAGTTCCCTGTGAGAGATGGGTTTTGTGGACATCCAAAGCAAGGAGCTGCTCTGCCGAGGGCAAGGCTGGGGTGTCCTGGGGGGCTGGCAGGGAGAGGGAGCCAGCATGGCATTGGGTGGCACTGCTGACATCTCTGCCCTGCCCTAGGGAGAACCTGCCCAGCCGCTTCAAATTCAAGGAGTATTGTCCCCTGGTGTTCCGGAACCTCCGGGAGAGATTTGGGATCGATGACCAGGACTACCAGGTACCCTATCTTCTCTTCTAGGACAGAGCAGCCATCCTGGCCAAGAAACCATGCTGCATATGTTGCTGCCAGCAGCTTTTCTGGGTTTATAATTGGTGTTTGAGTGGTTCCACCAGAACCACAGCAGTGCAGTGCATCTTGCTGTGCCAAGCACGGGGCAGTAGGAGGAGATGGTGATCCCTCCTCCCAAGGCATGAAATGGGGGCACAGGTGGCTGTGGACCGGCAGGAGGTGGAGAATAACAATGATCCAGCCTGGAATATCTGCAAGGAAAATGAGTCTGTAGTGTGTGTACAGATTCAGATGAATCTGCTGCTCTCAATCAAGTGTGTGTTGTTGAATTGGGTGTATCAAGGTGGCTCGTGCTTTGGGATCCATCCCCTCATGCCAGAGGGGCTGATTTTCTTGGAGAGGAGTCTGCTGTTAACACTGCTGGGCTCAGCTCTGAGGACTCTGGGGATGTCACAACTCTGGCTTGCTGCAGCAGGGCCACCCTTCCTCAGCCATCTCTGAGCCCTGAGCACAAGGAGCTGAGCAGAGACAGCTCAGGGCTGGGAGATCACCGAGAGCAGGGCCAGGGGGGCAGTGGTGGCCACGTAGCCCTGAGCAGGCTGGGTGTCAGGGAGCTGGAGTGTCCCCAGCAAGTGGTGACAGAGCGGGAACAGTGCCAGGGGCATCCCCTGGAACACTCTGACTGCAGAGGCACGTGGGGGAGTGCTGCAGCCTCCCTGTTCCCTCCACGTGCTCCCTGCCTGGTGGAGAGAGCAGCTGGAGCAGGGCTGGTCCCACACTGCCTCCCCCTGTGCCCGTGTCACAGCCCTTTGTGATGACACCCTCCCCAGGTGTGACCCACACTCTCTCTAGTTCATCATTTACACTCCCCCTCTTGTTCTGAGGAATTGCTTCCCCCATCTCTGGGCTGCTTTGGCTTTTTTAAAAGTGTTTTCTGTTCAGCTGGAACAGAAAATGTTAATTGAGCTAAATTCAGGTGGGTAAAGTGTGATGGTTCGAGTGGGAGCAGAGCCAGGAGGCTGAACTTAACACCCCAACCGTGGGAAAAGTGGGAGTGACGGGAAGGGAGCTGAGGGCTGTGAGTTTGGTAATGCTCTGTGTGGTCACGATTTCTGCTTCCCAGCTCCAGAAGAAAAGCTCTGTGGTTTTGACATGAGGGCTGATTAAACTGCCTGGCACAGACCCCTTTGCAAATGTCAGCAAGCAGCAAAGGGGATTTTTCTGTTTGCCTTTATTTTCCTGATGCTCTCTAAAGCTGTTGGCAGCAGCAGAGTTTTTCCCCTGCTTCATTAAAGTTTTACAAGCTTTAAATGCTTCATTCTGAAAGGAAACCTCTAGGCTCACTTGCAGCATGACGTGGTAAGTCTCTCTCTGAGAGCAGGCTCTGCTGCAGACTCCCTCTGCTGCCAGAGCTGAGCGAGGGGGACACAGCAGTGCCACTGCCACCTAAAAAAACTAAATAATCCAGCCTGAAACACAATGTCCAGCACAGAAATGCTGGAAAACTTAAGGACCAGTGTTGGTGCTGCTGTGTTTCATAGCCCTCCCCAACAGGAAATGCTGGTGAGAGGTTGCTGGTTGATAAAATGACTTGTGGGCAGGTGGAGAGGACAGACAGGGGACAGGTGACGGCTTGAGGTGTGAGCAGCAGTGACTGGGGCTGAGGGAGAAGCTCGCAGCAGGCCCTGCTACCTGGGGAGAGGCATTAGAACAAAGAGCTGGTGTTGTGGCGCAGGGAATTGATCCCTGCTCTGCTGTTTTCCTGGGATTTTCCAGCCCTGCTGCACTGTCTGGTTGCTATGGGTGGAGACAGGGATCTAAAGGCAGATGCTGCTGGTTGTCAGAAGAACAACCAAGCTGTTTATAGTCATCTTGTACGTCCAGGAGTAAGAATAGCAGAGCCTGAGGGTGGCTTTTGGTGCAGGATGACCTGTGAAGAATCCCCAAACACTGAGGTTTTGGCCAGACTAAGCTGCTTTTTGAGGGGAATTTCAGTTTGTTTTGGTCTGGTTTTCCTTAAGCCTTAGAATATCCTGACTGTTCTTAAATCCCTGAGAGGAAATGCTGAGAGCTCTTGGCCTATGTATCCTACACCTGTAAAAAACCTTCTGTAAAAAACACCTTCCAAAAACACACCCCAGGTGTTGGAGTAAAACCTGCCAGCAAATCAGAGGGCCATTTGGAAGCCCTAAAAATACGTCCATACTTTTAAACAATTGGATTTTACCCTCAGCAGCACCAAATCTGGAGTTCACAGCCAGAGTGGGTGGTTGAGCTGGTCCTGTGGGGCTGGCCCTGCTTCCCAGAGCTGCTCAGGGGTTCCTGTGGGGCTGACCCTGCTGCCGAGGGAGGTGACAGCTCCTGGCACCATCCCCACACCGTGTCTATCCCCCAGAACTCGGTGACACGCAGCGCTCCGGTGAACAGCGACAGCCAGGGCCGCTGTGGCGCACGCTTCCTCACCACCTACGACAGGAGGTTCGTCATCAAGGCCGTGTCCAGTGAGGACGTGGCAGAGATGCACAACATCCTCAAGAAGTACCACCAGGTACGGTGAGTCTGGAGCCCCCCGTGTGCACCTGGGGATCTGCTGGGGGTCCGAAGCTTGGATTCACAGCTGGCAGAGCTTGAACGCAGGTTTTGTGGGAAAAATGGTCTTTAGGGTCTGAGGGACAAAAATCTGAGGGACGAATGTCTGAGGGACAACCCAGCAGCTGTTTGTGGTGCTGAGCTCCTTCCCAGCTCATCCTGGCCCTTGTGTCAATAAATTATGGATCCCTGGTAGATCAGAGCTGCAAACAGGCTCCTCATTTGTTGCCTCAGACCTTCCAGAGGGGCTGGAGGGAAGTGGGGTCGCAGTGGGACAGCTGGAAATGTCCTGGTCCAGGGGCTGGTTTCCAGCCGATCTGCTCTGCAGGGATTCCGAGCAGGGAGTGTTTAACAGGCCCTGAGTTCCAGGCACAGCGAGATAACCACGAGAAGTGAAGCTGGGCAGTGCCAGTGCACACCTACCTGTCACAGCAGGCTGGACACACACAGGGTCACAGGATTCCAGGATTGGGAGGAGCCTTGGAGATCTCCCAGCTCCATACACAGAGTCACAGAATCCCAGGATTGAGAAATGCCTTAGAGATGTCCCAGCTCCCTGCCATGGGCAGGCTGGCACTCCCTGGACCAGCTTGCTCAGGGAATGGGATTCTCACATCCTCACTCCTTTCCTGGAGACCCCAGGAGCTGTTCCAATCCTCCTTTCCTTTCCCGTGGGTGCCTTGGCTGCAGCACCTCAGCGAGTTTGTGTCCTGTCAGAGCTGGACTTTGTGTGACAGAGCTCTGTCCCTCCCTGCTGTCCCCCAGTTCATTGTGGAGTGCCATGGGAACACACTGCTGCCCCAGTTCCTGGGCATGTACCGGCTCACCGTGGACGGCGTGGAGACCTACATGGTGGTCACCAGAAACGTCTTCAGCCACAGGCTGACCGTGCACAGGAAGTACGACCTGAAGGTGAGGCCCTGGGGGGCTGGGGTGAGGCCTTTTCCAGCCTGACCTACAGCAGAGGCCAGGCAGAGTTACAGAATGGAAAAGGAATTCTTTTGTCTCCCTGCTCTGTGAAGAGAGCTTACCATCCCATAATATGGAGCACAGACCCACACACTAAAGCATAACAAAATCTGAAAAATATAAAAACTAAAACCTGAGGTATCAGAACTCCGGGAGCTGGACTTGGAACCCCCCTTGTCAGGGTTCCGGGCTTTGGGGTCTGCTCAGGGGATCAGGTCTAAGGGGGCTGTGCATGGTGGTTTAATGTTGGTCCATTGGGAGTGTGATCCAGAGTGCAGTAATGATATTTTTTTCTTTTTTTTTTTTTTCTTTTTTTTTTTTTTTTTTTTTTCTTTATTAGGGCTCAACAGTATCCAGGGAAGCAAGTGATAAAGAAAAGGTATGGAGGCATCCCTGGCCAGCCTTTCCTTTCTCCTGGTGCTTGGAAGCAGACAGATCCAACTGAGTTCCCTTTTCCATTTCCTTTTCCTGGGGTATTGAGCAGGGGAGGTTCCTCAGGCCCTGAGTTCCCCCTGTCTCTGTCCCCCCTTTCAGGCTGGGAGGGAGCTGGCTCTGCCTGCCCTACTGTGTTCTGGTGGCACTACCAGGGCTGGGGGACAGTCCCAGCAGAACCAAACCCCACCTGAGGGCAGTGCTGTCCCTGAGGAAGGGTTTCCTCACAGCACCCTAGCTACCAACCCCAGGCAGGTCAGGGGTAGATCTTCCACCAGAAGATTTATAAATTAGATCCTTGGCACATTCCTAAAACTGGCTTGAGTGGGGGAATTTAGGGCTAAGCCTCCTTCCCCTGCAGGACTTCTATGCTGCTGCCTTGTAATCCCTGTGGAAATCCCAGCAGTGCCCCGTGCTGGTCCATGTTCTGCACGTAGGATTTTCAGGGTTGGAGTCTGCTCCAGCCTGCCCTAAAAGATGCCAGCCAGCAGCCAAGGAACTCCCATTTGCCCTAAATCCCCTGATAACTCCTTGGCCCATGCAGTTGGGTGGTTCATGTGAGCTCACAGAGCCACCCCACCCTCCTGTGTCACTAAAGAATTTAAACCCTGAGGCACTAAGGGGCTCTAAGTTCTCCCACATGCCCAGAATCCTCAGGGCCTGCTGCAGGCAGATCCTTCAAAAAACCGTGGCTTGAATGCTTTCCTCAAATCTTTAGGAAGAGAAGATTTGTTTGGTTTTTTTTTCCCCCCAAGCCTTCACCCCTTTCCCCCTGCAGTCAGAAACCAAGAAAATGAATTTATTTCATGAATTTCATTTCAATTCTGGGAGCTGCTTGGAGCATCCCTGGCCCAGCTATGCAGTTTTTGAAGCTGACTTGCTCCACGTCTCCCTTGAGCTTCCCTGTAGGTCCAGCTGAGCCCACAGATTCCCGGACACTTCCTGTGCTCTGCCTGATGGCCTTTCCATCCTCAGTGGACTTGGGGCACCCTAAAAGCCCAGACTGAGCAAGGGCTTTTGCAGCCACACCTATGTGCCAGCCCTCCCCTGGCAGCGGGCTGGGGAATTTCACCTCAGGCTTTTTGTTGCAGGCCAAGGACCTCCCGACCTTCAAGGACAATGACTTCTTGAATGAGGGTCAGAAGCTGCATGTTGGAGAAGACAGTAAAAAGAACTTCCTTGAGAAGCTGAAGCGGGATGTGGAGGTAATTTCCCGGGGGACAGCTCTGCTCTGTCTCCCCTCACTGCATCCCCTCACTCCCTGAGCTACAGAAAAGTCTATCTAGCAAGATGTTAGGAAGTTCTAAGTTTAGTAATGGAGCTCTGTGCATTGTGTTTGAAGGCTTACAAGCAGGTATTGTATTCAAAATAAGCAGGCATTATTTAACCAAAGGTATGTGTGCTTATAGTGGTTGGATAGAACTACTGTCAATGTGCTTTTGCTTTGTGTGATTGGTCAAAAACCTTTTAAAGTAAGTTGTTACATTGAGTTCTTCATCTACTACCAAAAATGTGAGCTGCTGGCATCTTCCCATTGTCATAACCATGTAATGAGACTGATGCTGGAAAATACAACAGCTTGAGAGATGTTCCACAGCAGTTCCACCCCATTTGTGATTTGTACAGACCCCCAGCCAACAGTACACAACAACAAGTGGAACAAGTGAAGATAAGAATTATTTACCATTCTTTTCTCTAATCTTCTCACAGCCTTTCCCCAGAAAGGCCCGGCAAAGTTGTCTGCTGCTCCCTGTGGCCAGAGAGCTGCTGCCACGTGTATCCTCACTGCTGGCTCAGGGCTGCAGAGTGACTCCTCCTGCACCAGCCTTGTCCTGCTGAGGGCAGGGGGCCTGTGCAGACTCCTCAGGAGTCTCAGGAGAGTTTAGCTCTCAATGCCAGCCCTAGGGAGGCACTGCAGGGTAGGGCTAAGCCTCCCCCACCCCGTGTGGGTGCCAGCTCTCACTGCTGCCTCTCTCCCAGTTTTTAGCCCAGCTGAAGATCATGGATTACAGCCTGCTGGTGGGCATCCACGATGTGGACCGGGCCGAACAGGAGGAGATGGAGGTGGAGGAGCGGGCAGAGGATGAGGAGTGTGAGAATGATGGGCTGGGGGGGAACCCCATCTCCTCCTATGGGACACCCCCCGACAGCCCCGGCAACCTCCTCAACTACCCCCGGTTCTTCGGGCCCGGGGAGTTCGACCCCTCCGTGGATGTGTATGCCATGAAGAGCCACGACAGTGAGTGTGGGGAGCTGGGGAGGGCAAGGAAGATGTGATGGAGCATTGGAGGGTAGAGGGGATGTGAGTGAACTGTAGAGGAAGGATGGAGGGCAGGGGAAGGGGAGGTGTCCCAGGCTAAGTGAGGTGGTTCAGTCCTGGCAGCCAGGGTGACACCCCTGAGGCCATTCCTGTGTCCTGGCAGCCACCCTGAGCTTTCCAGCTGGCCTTGGGAAAAGCCCAGCCTAGCAGGACAAGGAATCAGCTCATTGCTGAGGTTGGAAAAGACCTTTAAGGTGGAGTCCAGGAGACAGGAGGACTGTCGCTGCTTTGCTGGGCAGTCCCTTGTGTTGGCTGGAAGGGGGTGTTTTTGGAGGAGGGGGATGAAGCTGGATGTGCCCAGGGGTTTTTTTTGGAGGAGGGGGTGCAGTTGGCTGTTCCCAGGGGACTGAGCCCCTGCCGTGCCCCCAGGTGCCCCCAGGAAGGAGGTTTATTTCATGGCCATCATCGACATCCTCACACCCTACGACACCAAGAAGAAAGCTGCACATGCTGCCAAGACAGTGAAACATGGGGTGAGCCTGGCCCAGGGGGGCTCTTGGATCTGGGGCTTCCGCTCTGCAGCGTCTCCTGGGGTGGAAGGTGTCCCCAGCACTGATCTTCCTGCCAGGGTGGGAATTCTCCAGCCCCGGGGTTAACACTTCCCTCCATATCGCCTCAGGGTTAGGTTTTCCCTCTGCTTGATTGGGGTAATTTGTATTTTCATCCCAATTTGGGAGGTGCTGGAGGGATGGACTGCATGAAGGGTGACACCCCTGGGTCACCTCTCTGTCCTGGCAGTCCCCCTGGGCTCCCAGCAGGGCTTGGGAAAGCCCAGCCTAGCAGGACATGGAATCAGGGCGTTGCTGAGGTTGGAATTATCTTTGAGTCCAGCCCAGCTAGCACCCCGGGGAGTTTGTGTGGAATGCTGGAATGTGCTGGCATGGAGGGGACCCATCACAGACTCCAAATCCCACCCTGGCAGCCCTGAGGCCAGACCATTCCCTGGGGAGCTGTTCCAGTGCTCAGACCCCCTCTGTCTGAAAAACCTTTTTCCTGAAATCTTTCCTCACCCTCCCTGACTCAGCTCTGGGAGCTCTCATGCTCCTAAACCTGTGAGCCATGAAGGTTCACAGTGCCCTGAGTGGACATGCAGCTGGAGCCGAAGTAATTTTCCTTGGAGATCTCTCCAGACCTGCTGGGTTTTCCCTTAGCCGTGGGTCCTCCCCAACAGAGGGGCTGTGCGGCTGCCCCCTCCCTGCCCCTCTGACCCTTTCCTGACCCCTCCTTGACCCCCTGCTACCCTCTGATCCGCTGTCTCTCTGCAGGCTGGGGCAGAGATCTCCACGGTGAATCCGGAGCAGTACTCAAAGCGCTTCAACGAGTTCATCTCCAGCATCCTGACATAGGGGCACATCCTGCTGCAGGGCTGCAGGCAGGCCTGGGGGCTGCTCCTGCAGCCTGAGACAGCACAGACACTGCAGCAGCACCGGGGCACACCTGTGGCACCGTGTGGGGCACGTGTGGCACCGTGTGACAAAACCCATCCTCATCCTCGCTGCGCCTGCTGCACCTCTGGGTTTGGCGTTCCAGAAGTGCCCAGATCTCAGATTTGAGGGCTTTTCCAAACAAGCCAAGTGCATTGTTCCAGCACTGCTCTTTCTGCCCAGTGACGTTTTTTCCTCTCTGCTGAGGGGCTGGGACATGTGTGGCACTGTCCCCAAGGGGTCACATTCAGCAGTGCCTGATTCACAAACCACTCCTTGTTTTTTGTGTTGTTGTTGTTGTTGTTTTATTGGACTGGCTTGGCCAGAAAAAGAAAAAAAAAAACCTTTATTTCCCTCTCGGTAGGAATTGGAAGGAAAATAGCTCACCATTTCAAGGATGGAAAATATAACTGATAAAAAGGAGGAGTCGCTGAACTTTAGGCAAATTCAGACTGAGACACTTTCTATTTTTTTTGGTTAATTTAAGTAACGAAAAAGAAAAGGAAAAAAAAAAACAAACAAACCACTTTTTTGTAACTGCACTTGATTTACAAGAAAGGTGAGGGAAATGAACATCTACCAAAGATGATGTCTGAAAAAAAAAAGGTATAACTCAAAAACAAGCAGAGAACTGAGAGAGGCATTGACCAACCTCAGCTCATTATGTGCTCGGACCTGGGGTGATTTTAATTGGCCAGCTCTGAAGATTTTCTTAAAAGAAGAGGCAAAAAAATATTTTAAAAAAGGCATTTTTGTACCTGTAGATCCAGGCTAAGATTTTGGGCCACTTCCTCAGCCAGGAATGGCTCTGAGGTCACCATCACAATCCTGCCAGTGTTAATTAACTAACTAATTATTCAGTCTTCCTTCCCCACCTCACCTGCAACAGGTACTTGAATCTGTGTCCTGACAGAGGTTGCTGGGTTGGTTTTTTTGTGTTTTATTTTTAAAAAATGTGACTTGCACAGAAGGAATTGGCCCTGGCTGCCAGGGGGGAGTGCTGGAGGCTGGGCTCATCCTGCTCCCAACCCCCTGAGTAACCCTCCAGGAGTGGAAATGGTTGAACTCTCACACCAGATTTCTTTTCCAGCCCCCCCTGAAGGATTTTGGGACTGATTAGAGTGACTGAAATCGTCCTGTTTTGTCTCCTTTAACCTTTTCACAGCCAAGCTCGGCAGCCTCGCTGTGGGTTTCGTTAGCTCTGCTGCACAACAAAACTTTTGGTTCTTTGTTTTGGGATTTGTTGTTTGGATTTTTAATTTTAATTTCCTTTCTCTTTTTAAGCAGGATTTAGAGTCTTGAACAAACCTCTTTGCAGTTGAAACATGTTGCTTAATCTGCCTTGGAACTGTTTTTCACACATGCCTTTGTTTGGGGAATAAGCTGTTGGGAGTGTCTGTCCTGTGCTGTAACAGTTCTTGCTGTGTGGAATTTTGGTCCTTTTTGAGACATAACTGGTGCTCATCACACCCTGGTAATTCCCCTAAATTAACCCTGCCTCTGGCTGGATTCTGAATGTGGGGTTTGGGGGAATTTTTCGGTTTTTATTTCCTCATCACCCCCTCCCCATTTCCCCCCCTGATGGGAATCCCCCCACAGGTCTCACCTTGGGAGGGGCTGAAATTGAAGCCCTTGAGGGTGCACTGTAAATAGAATTTTGGAGAAATGAAAAATTAGGGGTCCTGATGGGATTTGAGGATGTTTGGTCCTTCCCTTTGGCGTGGCACAAATTTCTGCTGCCCCTTTGGTGTGGGAGGCTGGAGGGTTTTTAAGCTGTGGAGCTGGAAAAGCCACGACCCAAATGCAGCTAAAAAATACTTTAAAAGAAAAAAAAAAAAGGGAGGACGTGGAGGGCATCATCAGCTTCATTTTGTGGGCATTATGTTGGTTGCTTCTCTCTTAATAAGCACTTAAGTTTACTGCTAATTAGGAATTAAACACCAATCACTTTTTATTCCTGACAGTTAAAAAAAAAAATCTGCATTGAATCTGCAACTTTGACCTGGTAAGTTTGCCCTTCTCCTTTTGGGGAGAGTAGCTTGGAAGTTGTTTTATCTTGAAATCATCTATTAAAAAAAAAAAAAAAACAAACATAAATAAATAAAGAGGAGAAAAAGGGGAGAGGAAGAGAACAGGAGGTGGGTGAACACCACAGAGCAAACACAGAGAAAGGGGAGTGAAGATGGCAAAAAAATCTCCTTTATTGAATTCCAGAATAATGAATAATGAATCCACTCAAAAACCAGGGAATTCCTGCAGAAATCCTTACAGAGTTCTGAGAAAAATTGAGAGCAGGAAATAATTTCTTACTTCAAACTCCTGCTGGGATTAAATTTGGCTGTTCCAGGTGAATCTGGGGGTGTCCCACAAAGATTCTGCCCCTTCTGTCCAGTTGCCATATTGTGTATTAAAGTGATTAAATGCAATTTTCTCACCTAATGATGTATTACCCAGGTATGTAACTTCGTTTAACAGAAGCATTTTTGTATATTGTTTACATTTGCAGAAGTAGCATTACCTTAAAAATGCTAAATTTTGTTTCTAGACAGTATTTTTTATTACCAGAACAAGAAGTGAAGCTGCAAATATTTTTATTTGTTTTTAAAAGGGAGTTTTTCTTTCTGTTTGTTTTGTTTTTTTTTTTTTTTGCTTTGTTTTGTTTTGTTGGGTTTTTCTTTTTCTTTTAAATCTTTTTAGGTCACTTTTTAAACTCAAGTATTTAAAAAACAAAAAAAAAAAAAAAAAAAAGGAAAACCCAGCACTTTCAGTTCTGGTTTTACAACTGCTTGTGCTAGTTTGTTGTCTGTTTTTGGTGTGGATTTAATTCTAGTTTTTGCTGAATGTAGATGTCCCTGTCCTTAGCATGAACCCTGCAGAACACATTTAACTGACAGGATTTGCAGCAGAATTCAGGATTTTTTTTTTGCCAAAATAAAGCAAAATTGGGTCAAGTGGAGCTCCAAATAATCAGTGAGCAGCATCTCCCCCTCTGCAGTGCCTGAGGCAGGAGGAGCTGCAGGATCCACATTCCTAAGGGATTTAAAACCCCCGAAATATGCTTTGAGTTGGGAATTCCCATCTTCCCTGCTGGGACAGCCCTGAAATCAGAGTGGGAGAGGGGAGGCAGAGCCAGCTGTGCTCCAGGAGTGCAATAAATGCACTGCAGAACTGCTGGGCTGGGAACTGGGAGTTCCAGGGGCTCCCCAGGGCTGGGATTTGGGGAACAGCCCCAGGAGCTGTGGGAGCCTTCCCTTGGTCCCTCCTCATCCCTGCCTGGCCCGGGCTCCATCCTGAGCCACAATCATGGAATTAATTGGGAATTTACCCCATGGGGATGGAGTTCATCCTGTGGGGATAAAATTTACCCCACTGCTGACAGAAGTCATCCCATGGGGACCGAATTCACCATGTGGGGATGGAATTCCGTCTGTGGGGATGGAATTGATCCTGTGGGGACAGAATTCATCCTATGGAGGTGGAATTCATCCTGCTGGGATGGAATTTAACCCACGGGCATGGAGTTCACCCCACTGGGGACAGAGTTCCACCCGTGGGGCAGCAGGAGGCCATACTCCCACAGTCCCAGCTTGGAATCTGGATCAGCACAATCAGCAAGGAAATTGGAACCACTTTGAGTCTTATTTCCTTTTGTTGGTTTTTTTGGGGGGTTTTTTGAGTTTTTTGTTTGTTTGGATGGTTTTTTGTTTATTTGGTTTTGTTACTGGTATTTTGGGAGGAAATCCCTGCTTTCCCAGCCGGGGCAGACTCAGGGAGGTGAGGAGGTTGTGGTGGTGGATATTCCCAATCCATGACTACTATGCAGTCCTTTCCCAGGCCTCCCTTCCAGCTGCACCTGGAATTTCACCCCCAGCTGAAGAATTTTCCCCCAAAACCAGGGGAGTGTCCCCAGCATGGCCACAGCCCCAAATTCCCAAATGTCCCCTTCCTGCAGAGCCACTCCCAGTGTCCCCCTCAGCCCCCACCCCTTGGTCCTGGCTCTGTGGTATGGATCCCATGGATAACTGGGATGGCAGAGCTCTGGACACATCGTTTTTAGTGGAAACCACTCAAAATTTCTGCTGCTCTGGGGCTGCCTAAGCAGCTGAATGGGAGTGGAGAGAGCAGATTCCACACACCGGTCACGAGGGTGGGCAGGGCTAATCAGTGCAACTGAATTGAAAATAAAAAAATGTGAATAAATTAAGTTTAATCTAAAAACTAAACAAAATAAAAACCTAAAAAAACTAAAAAAATATTTAAAAGTAAAAAAAAAAAGAACATTTTAGGTTTTTTCACTGCTGTTTTTTAAATAGGAATTTGAAGTCCTCTGTGCTTGTCTGTTTGCTAGGAGCAGTTTGAGACACTGTTACTGTTTTGAAATGCATGCATGTTACAAGATGAGTCTCCAACCAGAGAAAAAAAAAATTAAAACTTTGTGTACATCTGGGTCCTCCCTGCTGTGCTCTTTGAGGGGTCACCCTCAGCTGCTCCTCCAGCATGGGGAGGCCTGGGGGGAGGCAGGATGGGGGAAAACTGGGAGAGGGGCAGGGTTTGAATGGGATTTTGGGAAGGAATTCCCCCCCTGGGAGAGGCTGGGATGGAATTCCTAGAGCAGCTGTGGCTGATCCATCCCTGGAAGTATCCCAGGCCAGGCTGGAGCACCCTGGGACAGTCAAGGTGTCCCTGTCACTGGACAGGGTTAGGTTTTCCCTCTGCTTGCTTGGGATAATTTGTATTTCCATCCCAATTTGGGAGGTGCTGAAGGGATGGACTGGATGAAGGGTGACACTCCTGGAGCCCCCTCTGTATCCTGGCAGCCAGGGTGACATCCTGACCCTGCTCAAAGGAACCAAAAGGGAAGCTGAGGGCAGAGTTTTATTTTAAAAAGTCCCAAGTGGCACAGAGCAGCTGGGCTGGGCTAATCCATGCGAGCTTTCAGGGTCCTGGTGGTGATCTTGTCTTTCTCTCTGGAAAGAGAAAAAGATGAGATTATTTACTGCTAAACCCAGGTTTAAACCCTTCCTAGAGCTTGTCCTGCCTTGAGAAGTCCCAGGTTCACAGGCAGGAGCTCAGGTGATTGTGACAACAATAAATAAACCCTTCATTGTGGGGAGCCTCCAGGGTTGGGTTGCTGCAGGGGGAAAATGGGATTTTCCAAAGGCAGCTGGTGACAGAGGTGAGAGTTAATGCTGTATTCATGAGGGGCAGAGCTCCTCATTCCCATGGGAATGCAGTCACAGAATCCCTGAGCAGCAGGACTCAAAATTCCAGGATTCCATCCTCAATCCCATGGGAATGCAGCCAGGGACTTGAGCAGAGGGACTCAAACTCCAGGAGTCATTTCTTGGCTCCAGCAAGGAACTGCTCCAGCAAAATCAAACCCTAGGAAGGAACAGAGCCTAGCTGAGGAGGGGCAGGATTTGGGGGATCCCTGAGGGAAGAGTTTGGGGATCCCTGAGGGAAGGGATGACAGTGCCCAGGCCCTGGATTTGGGGATCCCTGAGGGAAGGAAGGGAAGGCAGTGCCCAGCCCCCAGGAGCCCCAGCACTCACATGACGTGCACCACCACGCCCATCCCAGAGATGGCGTCTCTGTCCACGGCGTTGAGCATGGCCTGCGAGATGGTCTCGAAGAGATGCTCGGGCTCCTGGGGCACAGAGGGAGTACAGGGCTTCACCTGGGCTGCACATCCCCCCAGAAATTTCACCCAAACCCCCCAAAATCCTGCAAGCTTCCTCTCTCAGGCTGCACAAGGCACAGCTGGAATGAAGCCTCTCCCCAGCTCAGCATCTCCAGTGAGCACAGGAGGGAGAACTCCTGAATCCACGGACGCCAGGAGACCCCAGGTGACTGCAAGCTATCCCAGGTGATGCCAGGTAGGGGACTCTAGGTGACCGCAGGCTATCCCAGCTGACCCCAGACTATCCCAGGTGACCCCAGCCCCACTGACCATGTCGGGTTCCCACAGGGACTCGCACATCCCATACATCTGCTCGGAGCAGGTGCCACTGACCACGAAGTCATCAGTGACCATGGGGCAGCCGATGAGGTCCAGGGAGCAGATGAAGGGCTCGTGGCTGAGCGGGTCCAGCCCTGCGATCACCGGCTCCGTGTAGTAGGGACCAAACCTGGGGACACAGCTGGGCTCAGGACAGCCCTGGGGACAAGGACAGCCCAGGAGGAACCACAAGGATCACCCTGCTCTTCTGGGACCACAGGGATCATCCCAGCACATGACAATCCCCAAAATCCCAGCCTGTGCCCAGCAACAGTGTCCAAACACTCCTGGAGCTCTGGCTCTGGAGCTTTGGGATCACCATTCCCAGAGCTCACCCTCTCTTCCCTGAATTTCCAACCGAGCCATTCCCTCCAGTCCCCAGAGCTGTCCCCAGTCCAAGCCCTGGTGCAGTCCCACATCCTCAGAAATGTTTTCCTGGCACAGAAACCATCCCACAGCTCCTTTCAGGGAGAGGCCTGCAATGGTTTTGGCACAGCAGACCACCCTGAAGCAGCAAGAGTTCGTTCTGCTTTGACAACTGATTCTGCTTGAATTTGGGGAAGAAATGTCACCCCAAGAGAACAAAAACCTGCTCAGGGAGGGGGTGGTGACAGCAGGAAATGATCCAGGCTCCTCTGGCCACCCCAGCACCCTCAGCCCTCCCTGGCACCACACAGATATTGCAGCTTTGCAGTTTTACCTCCTCTCGTAGAGCAGGTTGGACACCATGCTCATGAAGGTCTGGGGCTTGATCTGCCTCCCCTCCTTCAGCTCGTAGAGGTTCAGCCTAAACTTCAGCCTCTGGGCCCTGCAAGAGATCAGAGCTGGGCTTAAAGCAAAGCAGGGTCCTGCTGCTTCCCCTCAGCCAGGCCTGGCTGCTTCTGCTGCTAACAGACACCAGCACCAAAGGCTGCACACACAGCTGCAGCTGCAGCTGAGCTGGAACTGTGAGAGGAAAAGCTGAATTTCAGGGGTGAAAGTGGAATTTTAGCAGTGAAAGTTCAACTTTAGGAGTTAAAATTGAATTTTAGCAGTGAAAGGTGAACTTTAGCAGTTAAAGTTGAATTTCAGTAGTGAAAGTTCTGTTTTAGCAGTAAAAGTTTCGTTTCTGCGGTGCAAGTTGAATTTTTGCAGTGAAATCCCAACTCCAGCCACAAAATCCCAAGTCTAGCAGTGAAATCCCAACTCCAGCAGCGATGTGATCCCAATCACGCTGCTTTATTTTCAAACCTCTCCCAGCAGCAGAACCAGGCACAGCAGCACCGGCACCGTTAATTCCCATTATTTCCCATTAACCCAAATCCCCAGCCCTGCCGGGCCCTCACTTACACGGTCTGCACGTCCGTGGCCAGCCCGGCCAGGCCGATGTAGAGCCTCTGGCCCATGGGGAAAATCTTCTGGAAGTCGGTGGTTACGGTCTGCGCCTGCACGCCGAAGCGCCGGTCCGCGGCGATGGCCACGCAGCCCCGGCCCCGCATGGCCATCACGGCCCCGCCGTTGTACGACATAATCGACTGCACAGAGCGGCGGCTCAGGGCATCGGAGCGGCCTCCGGGGTGTCCCGGTATCGCCACCCCGAGCTGGGGTTCAGCCCCCGCCGCCCCTTGTCCGGCTCCCCACGGGCCTCCCCTCACGGAGCGGCGGCTCAGGAACACTGGAGGGACCCCCGGGGTACGTCCGGTACCGCCCGCCGGGTCTGGGGTTCAGCCCCGACCGCTCCCTCCCCCGCTCCCCACGGTCCTCCCCTCACTGAGCGGCCCCCGGGGCACCTCCGGTACCGCCACCCCGAGCTGAGGTTCAGCCCCAGCCGCTCCTTGCCCCGCTGCCCACGGGCCTCCCCTCACGGAGCGGCCTCGTCCCGCGCTGTGCTGGGCCCCGGAGCTGCCGTCCCGAGTCTCACCATGGCTGCGGCTGTTCGGTCACCCCTCGGTCACCGTTCTGCTACCGCTCTGTCACTGCTGTGTCACCGCCGTGTCCCCGCACCGCCCCCGCTCCGCTCCCGGCCCGGTCTCTGCCCAGGCCCCGCTCCGGCCGCGCCGCGCCGCCGCCGCTCCCGCCCTCCCCGCTTCCCATTGGTCACTGCCACTGCCGCTCTCACCCCAACGCTTTCCATTGGTGGCCGCCCCCAGTGATTTCGCCTTCCACGCTCGCCATTGGCCGCCGTCGCCGCCTGGAGCAGGAGGCTGCTGGGGATTGGCGGGAGAGGCTGGGGCGCTCAGGTGATTGGCTGAGGCAGGGGGGGTGGGCGGGGCGGGAAAGTGACGAGTCACAGTGAGCGCGCGAGGCATGACGGGAGTGCGGGAGGGGTAACATCTGGAAAAAGGGGGAAACAGCTGGAAAATGGGGAAACAGCTGGAAAAATGGGGAAAACTGGAAAAAATGGGAATGTCTGGATAAACGGGAACGGCTGGGAAATGGAGAAACAGCTGGTAAATGGGAACAGCCGGAAAAATGGGGAAACAGCTGGATCGGGGCAGGACTGAATAAATGAGGGCACATCTGGATCAGTGAGGGAACAGCTGGAACAATGGGGAGCAAATGGATCAGTGGATGCACAGCTGGATTGGGGAACAACTGGATCAATCGGGGCACAGCTGGATGCGGGCCATAGCCGCATCTCCAGGGGTGGGGACACAGCCCCGAGCTCGCCGATCCAAAGGGGATTCTCCCAAAAATCTCCTCGGGAAGTGCCGGCACGGGGAGGGGGGGTTGGGGTCACTCTGGGGTCACGGCACATCCCGGCCCCGATGTGCAGGCGGAGCCCGGCCCGTGCCCGCTGCAGTTTTAAATATCATTTTTAAATCCTACCTTTAAAGTTCATTTTTGAGGGGTTTTCCGTCACAAAAAGTACCTGGCGGGAGCCGGAGCTCGCGTTCCGCCCGGAGGGAGCAGCCCCGGGCAGAGCCAGGGGAGAATCCTCGGGATCGATCCCAGCATGGCCTCGTGCCAGGGGTTTAACAGGAATTCCGGCAGTTCGGGAATTCCATCGTCTCAGGGCAGAGAAATGGAACTTACTGGAGTTTTCAGAGAGAGGAAGCTCGATCTGGCACCCTTGGGACCCCCTTCAGTTTAATTTTGAGGCAAAATGCGGAACTTGGATGGAAAGAGAAAAACGAGCAATTCCGTCCCTGGGTGGGCTCGAACCACCAACCTTTCGGTTAACAGCCGAACGCGCTAACCGATTGCGCCACAGAGACCGCGCTGGCGCATGCTTGCGCGCACTACTGTCACTATAGGAACTGAAACAAAACATCGGGAACGGAAAGGAAATACCGGGAACGGGACACCGGGAATACCGGGACACCGGGAATGGAAACGAGATACCGGGAACGGGGACGGGATACCCGGAATACCGGGATCTGGACACTGGGAATGGGAACAGGACATCGGGAACGAGACCGCGACAGCGGGAAAGGAACGGGACACTGGGAACGGGACACCAGGAACAGGACACCGAGAATGGAAACGGGATACCAGGGACGGGAATGGAACAGCGAGAATATCGGGACACAAGGAACGGGACACCGGGAAAGGGAACGAAATGCCGGGAATACCGGGAACGGGACACCGGGAATACCGGGAAAGGGAACGGAACATTGGGAATGGGACATTGGGAATGGAAACGGGACACCGATAATGGAATCGGGACACCGAGAACGGGATACGGGGACAGGATACAGGGAAAGGAAGAGCGGGAATGGGGAACAGGCACCGGCAACGGACAGCGGGAACAGGACACCAGACACCGGCCCCAAGCACAGGGGACACTCGACACCGGCACTGGGACACCAGAACCGGGGCAACCGAGCACTGAGACCGGCACCGGTAACAGCTCCAGCAGGCACCGACCCCGCGATCCCGGGACCGAGACAGCGGCACGGAGAGCGGCTCACGGGGAGCACCCGGGCACGCGGCCACCAGGACGGGGCCGGGCTGCGAGCGCCGGCAGCGGGCGGGGAGGGGAGCTGCCGGTAATCCCGGGCGTGCGGGAGCCGCCGGTGATCCCGGGCATGTGAGAGCCGCGCTCGCTCAGCGCCTCCCGCTCCTCCTCCTGCCCCTTTCCCCTCCTTTATTTCCTTCCCGGCTTTTCCTTTTTTTTTTTTTTCACTCTTCTCTTTTCCTGCCTTTTTTCTCTCCCTCCTTCCTATTCTTCCCTCTTTTTTCCTTTCCTTTTGTCCTGTTCTTTTTTCTTCCTTTTCCTTTTTTTTTCTCTCATTTTCCCAGTTTTCTTCCTTTCCTTCTCCCTATCGTTTTCCATGTTTCTCTAATTTCCCTCCATTTTTTCTTACCTTACTTTTTTTCCATTCCTTTTTCCCCGGTTTTCCCGTTTTCCCTTTCTTTCCCTATTTTTTATTTTCCTTGGTTTTTTCATCTTCCTTTCCCCCTTCTTGTCCACTTCTCCCTTTTTTCTAATTTCCCTGTTTTTCTTCTTTTCTCCTCCTTCTTTTCCATTTTTTTCCTTTTCTCTAATTTCCCTCTATTTTTCTTCCCTTTCTTTTATTTCCTCCCTTTTCCCCCTCTCAATTTCCCTTTTCCTTTTCTTTCTTTCATTTCCCCCCTATTTTTTCCCTTTCCCCCCCCCCCCTTTTTTTCTGTCCCCTTCCTCCAATTTTCCATTTTCCCTCTTGAAATTACTTTTATTTATTTTTTCTTTCTTTCTTTTTACTCCTCTTCCCTTTCCTTCCCCCGAGGGTCCCGAAGAGGATCCCGCTCGTCCCGGGTCACAATTTGGGGCCAAAACGGCGTTCCCGATGAGGGGGACACCGCGCCCGGAGCTTCCACCGGGGACCGCATTTTGGGGCCGTTCCAGCGGTTTCTGGGGCTTTCTCTTTTCCCCCCCCGGGGGTCTCTGCGATGACTGGGGCTGGGGGGTTCCTGGGGGGTCTCCCCAGTCTCGGCCCCTCGCTCCCTCCTCCGCAGTCCCCCAAAGGAATGAGGTCACGTGAGGCGGGCGGGGCCTGGAGGCGGCTGGAGGTGGGAAAAAATAAAAAAAAAATTTTAAAAAAAGAGGAAAAAATTTAAAAAAAAAAAAAAAAGGAGGAGGAAGGAGGGGGAAAAAAAAGGAGAAAAAAAAAAAAAAGGAGAGGGAGAGTGGAGGGGAAAAAAATAAAAAAGGGCCGCGGCCGCAGCGCCGCCCGAGCCTTGCCGAGCCGAGCCGCGGGAGCGGAGGGGCGGCCGCGGGGCCGCCGCTGCCGCCGCCACCAGGTAGGGAGCGGCCCCAGTGCCCCCCCCCTCGGCCCGGGCCCCGCCGCGGCCCCCCCGCCCCGCCAGCCCCAAAGATGGCGATGGCCGCCGCCGCTCCCGCTTTGTGCCTCGGGACCCCCCCGGCCGCACCGGCGGCGGCTGCGGAGCCCCGACAGCCCCGAGAGGGGCCCGCGCCGCCTCCGCACCGCGCCCGGCGCGCCGAGGCCGCTGCGGGGCCGGGGGGGCGCGGCGGGACCCCCCCGGGGAGGGCGGAGGGGCCGGGCCGCGCTGACAGCCGGCCCCGAGTACAAAGGGGACGCCCCGGGGCTACCGGGGCCGCCCCACCCCCGGCCCCACCACGGCCGTGCGGCCCCGGAGGCGGCGGGAGCTGCCGGGGGCGCGGCAGGGCACCCCCCGGGCACAGCGCGGGGCACGCGTGGCCGAGGCCACCCCGTGTTCGGGTCCCCCGTGTGTCAGTGCCATCCCTGGTGTCCGTGTCTTCCGGGTGTCCATGTCCCCCCCCCGGTGTTCCTGTCCCCCTCGGTGTCCGTGTACCCCCCGTGTCCGTGTCCTCCGGGTGTCACGCCCCGCGGTCCCGTCCCGCCGCCGCTCCCGGTGCCGTGTAGCGTGTCCTTGTCCCCACACGCTCTGTGGTCACTCGTGTCCAGCGGGGCTCCCTCCCCATCCCCGCAGCTCCGGTGCCGCGTCCCGCACGCCGGGACTGGAGGGGGGTCCCGGCGGGGGCTGCCGGGGATGGCAGGGCCGCCATCCGGGGCTGTCCCCTCGTGTTCCCGGGGCTGTCCCCTCGCCTTCCCGGCGCTCCGGGTCCCGTGGGCGCCGTGCGAGGCCCGGGCCGTGCCGGGGGAGCCGTCCCAGGGCATTTCCTCAGCCCCGCGCTCGCCGCCCTCGGGGTCGCGAGGGTGGGGGCCCGAGTTGGCGGTGACTTTGAAACGCCCTTCCTCGCCCGTGCCCGGCCCGGGGGCTTCGAGGAGGGGGGGACACCGCGCCGGGCCACCGCCCACGGAGACAAAAGAGCCCGAAAGTCGCGGCCGGGGATGCGGGAGCCACCGACGGAACGCGACGGCCCTGGGCGCTGCGGCGGGGCCGGGGTTCCGGGGGCTCTGGGGCTTTGTTCCCCCTCTCCCTGGCACGGGAAAGCGCGGCCGTTATCGTCCGGGTTATTAGAACCGGTTCGCGCCGGTGGCTCGGGCTCCCCCCTCCCGCCGAGCCCCGGGTCCGCCATTGGCGGCCGCGAGCGCCGAAAGCGGCGAAATCCCCCCAAAATACAGCCGTGGCTTCCCGCTGCCTGACGAGGCTGCCCGGTCCCGTGCGGGGGGTACTGAGACAGGGCACCGCGGGACCCCCGACACGGGGAGGGGCTGGCAGCGCCCCCCTCCATCCCCTGGAGCTGGGAGCAGCACCCGGAGGAGGGGGGCTGGGCTGGGAGGGGGTTCTGGGGCTCCCCAACGCCTCCGGGGCTCCTAGGCCCCCCTTGGCTGCTGCCCCTTCAGCACGGTGATGTCCCCATCCCGGTCTCAGTGGTGTCCCCACCCCCGTGGCACCTCCATCGCAGTCCCAAAGGTGTCCCTGTGGTGTGCCCACTCCTGCAACACCTCCATCCCAGTGCCAATGGTGTCCCTGTCCCTGTGGCGCCCCAATCCCAGTCCCAGTGACATCCTGCCCCTGAAACATCCCAGCAGTGTCTCCATCCCTGGTGCTGGTGTCCTTATGCATGTGTACTGTAGCCCATACGTGTCCCTGTGTATCACACGTGTGTCCCTGTGTGTCACACACATGTCCCTGGGTGTCACATATGTGTCACTGTGTATCCCAGTGTGTCACATGCGTGTCCCTGTGTGTCACATGTGTGTCACTGTGTGTCCCTCTCTGTGTCTCTGTGTGTCACACGCGTGTCCCCGCAGCCGTGCGGTGCCACCGCCGGTGCTACGGCCCTGCCGCCGCCGTGTCCCGCTCATCTCCACGACCCCGGGGCTCCTCGCCGCCTGTCGCCTGGCCTCGGGTGGCAGTGACAATATCCCGACTGCTCTCCAAGTGTCGGGGTTACCATGGACACAACGAAACTACGGCGATCCCGCGCTCCGGCGGCTCCCGCTGGAACCGGCAAAGCGCCGGCGGCTCCCGGTGTCACCCGCGTCCGCCGTGCCAACCGGGCCCCGCTGGGCGTCCCTGCCCGGGGGAGGTGCCAGACACAGGGCTTGGGGATTTTCTGTAGGAAAACCCATGGAATTTTGGCTGGAAATGCCTTTTCCATGGAAGCAACCCAAAATGCACTTTTTTGGAGGTGTGTGTGCACAGCCACAGGTGGGGATTTGCTAACAGGCAGGATTTGTCACTGCTTGGAGATGTCCCAGCGTGTTGGGGACCTACTTGGGGGCACCCAGGGGTGAGACAGAGGGGGCTGGGCAGCTCCTGGAGCCTGGCTGCAGGACTGGGAGTGACAAGTGACAGTCCCCACCGTGTCCCCTCCAGCGGTCCCTGCAGATCCCACCCGAGGGGACCGCGGGGGTTTCCCGCAGGGAGGATCCGCCCTGGGGCTGCTCCAAGATGCACAGGACCACCCGGATAAAGATCACGGAGCTGAACCCGCACCTGATGTGCGCCCTCTGCGGCGGCTACTTCATCGACGCCACCACCATCGTGGAGTGCCTGCACTCCTGTGAGTGTCCCGCGTGTCCCCAAGGACCCTCTGGGCGTCCCAAAGCCCCTCTCACAGTGCCCACCCTGTGCCAGGCCCTGTGGAGCTGCAGGAGGCTGCACTGGGCAGGGATCTTGTCCCCACGCTGGTGTGGGAGTCCCAGGGGCTCTGTCCCCTTGTCCCCCCACTCACAGAGGGTCCCTCTGTCCCCACAGTCTGTAAAACCTGCATCGTTCGTTACCTGGAGACCAACAAGTACTGCCCCATGTGTGACGTGCAGGTGCACAAAACCCGGCCCCTGCTCAGCATCCGGTGAGCCCGGGGGGCTCCTCTGGGGGAGCTCGGGGGGCTCCTTTGGGGGGCCTTGGGGGGCTCAGGAGGCTCGGGGGGCTCGGGGGACTCAGAGGGCTCACAGGGCCACTCACTCCTTGTTCCTGCTCCAGGGGACAGCCCCAAGCACTTGGGGCAGGGGGACCCTGGGGCTCTGCTGCCAGCCCAGGAGCAGTTCCATCCTGGTCCCACTGGTGTCCCCATCCCTGTGACACCTCCATCCCAGTCCCATTTGTGTCCCAGGTGGGAGGGGAGTAGGGACAGGGGGAGACGCCACCACAGAGAGAACAGCACTTGGGGACATCTGTGTGGCAGCAGAAAGATGGTGGGATGGGTGCCCTGTGTCCATTCCTGAGATCCTGGACCCCACTGGTCCGTCCATCCATCCATCCATCCATCCATCCATCCATCCATCCATCCATCCATCCATCCATCCATGCATCCATCCTTTTTTCCCTTTTTTCCCCATTTTCTCTGGCTTGCTATAATATTTACACTCCCATGGCTCCTCTGGAGTCTCTATCTCCTCCTGCGGGGACGGAGCCACCACTGTCCCTGAGTCCTGGGGGGTGGTGGCACCTCCACATGGTCCCAACGTGGGGAAAAATGTGGGATAACTGGGAAAAAGTGGGGAAAACTTGGAGATTTGAGGCTTTGGGGTGAGAAAGTGGGGATTTGGGGTTTGGGGGATTTTGAATGGGGAATTGAGGATTTAGGGTTTGGGATGGGAAACCCAGAGGGGAACTGGGGGGAGTTTGTGCCCAGAGGTGCACAAACTGCTCCTGAATCCCACTGATTTCTCCCACTTTTCCTGCTTCCCCCTGTCCAGGTCGGACAAAACCCTCCAGGACATCGTGTACAAGCTTGTCCCGGGGCTTTTCAAAGGTACAGCCAAGGATGGGGAGAATTTGGGAATTTGGGGTCTTTGTAACTCACTCCCATTCCCCTGAATTCCTGGGATCTTCCCAGGGATTTCCCATTCCCACAGGGACAGCAGGACACATGGACATGGCACCCATCCCAAACTTTGGGACAGTCTGGGAGCAGGAGCTGTGGATTTGCTCCGAGTGCCTTAGGAATGGGAAAAAGTTCAGGATTTGGGGTGTGGGGACCCAAAACCCCTCAGGATTGGGTGCCACTCCAGGGTTTATGGGATGGCTCCTGCTGGAGCTCCAACAGGAATTTCCTGGGCATTCTGGGGTGTCCCCTGTGCCCCCTTGCTGTCACCCTCCTCAGGGACAGCTGTCCCCACTCATGTCCCTGTCCCCATCCCTGTTCCTGTCCCCATCCCTGTCCCTGTCCCTGTCACCACAGATGAGATGAAGAGGAGGCGTGATTTCTACGCTGCGTACCCGGTGGCTGAGGGTGAGTGTCACATGTCTCAGTGTCAGTGTCACATGTCACGGGGTCACAGGGTCACAATGTCAAGTGTGAGTGTCAATCTCACAGTGTCAGTGTCACAGTATCTGTGTCAATGTCACACTGTCAGTGTCAGTGTCACAGGGTCAGTGTCAGTGTCACACTGTAGGTGTCAGTGTCAATGTCCCCGTGTCCCAGCCTGTGTCCCTGTCCCGCAGTTCCCCTGGGCTCACAGGAGGAGCATGGCGAGGTGGCTGAGCGGGACCAGGGCGTGGGGCCCGAGGATGAGATCGTCAGTCTGTCCATTGAGTTCCACCGGGACTGCAGGTATGGCCAGCTCTGGTACCACCCGGGGCTCTGGGTACTGCCTGGAGCCCTGGAACCGCCTACGGCTCCCTGTCCCCAGCAGTGCCATCTCTGATCCCAGTGTGATCCAGATCACAGCAGTGCCATCCCTGATCCCCCTTTCCCCAATCCCTGTCCTGTGTCCCGCTCCAGGGAGGAGCAGAAAGGCGCCGTGGAGAACGAGGACCTGGACAAGGACAAGGTGAGCAAGAGGTGGCACCTCGGTGGCACTGTGGTGGCACAGAGCCATTGGTGCCCAGCTGCCTTGGAGGGGTCCTGCGGGGCACAGGGGGACAGCCCAAACCCAGGACACCCCAAACCCCACATACTCCAAACCCAGGTCTCCCCAAGCCCCAGGACTTTCCAAACCTGGGACACCACAAACTCTAGACACTCCAAACTGGGACTTCCCAAACCTGGGTCACCCCAAACCCAGCACTCCCCAAATTGTGGACACCCCAAACCTTGGACCCCCCAATCCCCAGGACTCCCCAAACCCGAGACATCCCAAACCCGGGTCACCCCAAATCCGGAACACCCCAAACCCAGGACTCCCCAAATCCTGGACTCTCCAAACCTGGGTCATCCGAAACCTGGGACACCCTAAACCCGGTGCTCCTCAGGCCCCGCCATGCCCGCTGAGCCCTGGGACACGCCGAACCCGGATCCCCCCAAACCCAGGACACCCCAAACCCGGGCCCCCCTAAGCCGGGCCCCCCAGACCCGGTCCCCCAGAGCTGTCCCTCCCCAGGCGCCGCCGTGCCCGCCCAGCCCTGGGCTGCGGTTCCTGCGCTGCCCCGCAGCCATGACCGTGCTGCACCTGGCCAAGTTCCTGCGCAACAAGATGGACGTGCCCAGCAAGTACCGGGTGAGCAGCACTCCGGAACCTTCCGGAATAGTCAGGAATGTTCAGGAACACTCAGGAACGTTCTGGAATGTGTGTTTGGGAATGGTCGCGAATGGTCAGGAACGTTCTGGAATGTTCCAGAATGGTCAGGAATGGTCAGGAATGTTCAGAAATGATCAGGAATGTTTGGGAGTGCTTCTGAATGTTTGGGAATGGTCGGGAATGCTCAGGAATGCTTGGGAATGCTTTGGAGTGCTTGGGAATGCTTTGGAGTGCTCGGGAATGCTCAGAGGGCATTGCCTGGATTCTGCCATCCTCGGCTCAGCTCAGAGGGGCCGTTTTGTCTCCTCAGCATTGCCTCCACTGCTGATTCCTGCTTGTCCCAAATATTCCTGCTGGGCTGTCCCTTCCCTGGGGCTGGAGCCTTCTTTTTCCCATGGCCACATCCATCCTTTCCCTGAGTCTGGATCTTTCCTTTCCCTGGGTTTGGATCCCTAATTTCTGGGGGTTTGGATCCCTCCTTTCCCAGGGTCTGGATCCATCCTTCCTTGGAGTTTTTCCTGGGGTTTGGATCCATCCTTTCCTGTCTCCAGGTGGAGGTGCTGTACGAGGATGAGCCCCTGAAGGAATATTACACCCTGATGGACATTGCCTACATCTACCCCTGGAGGAGGGTGAGTAAACGGGGAAACTGGGAAAACCAGGAAAAGCTGTGCTGGGAATACTGGGAAAACCTGTACTGGGGAAACTGGGAATATCTAGACTGGGAAAACTGTGAAAATCTGGTTTGGGGGGATAAAACAGGGAACCTGTCCTGGAAAAATCTGTCCTAGAGGAAAAGTGGGAAAATTGGTCCCAGGGGAGCTTTTTCCATAACAAATCCCAGAGGGGGGGGAATTGGTGGCAGTGCAAGTGTTCCCAGGGCATCGGCGGTGGCAGTGCTGGTGTCCCCACGGTGTCCCCAGAGAATGGGGTGTGGCAGTGCCAGTGTCTCCACGGTGTCCCCGCGCACTGCCAGTCGTACCCTGTGTCTCCAGAGTGGTCCCCTGGCACTCAAGTACCGCGTCCAGCCCTCCTGCAAGCGGCTCAAGCTGTGCCCGGCGCTGCCATCCGAGGGCACCAACACTAGCGGCGCCTCCGAGTGCGAGTCGGGCAGTGACAAAGCGCAGAGCCCCGGGCTGGTGTCGCCCCCTGGGCTGGCATCGCCCCCTGCCCTGCCCAGCCCCGGGCACGGCCCCCCTGGGCCTGCCCTGAACGGCTCCGCCTCGAACTGTCACCAGCTGCCACCCAGCTGCCACCCGGTGCCACCCGCCCGCGGCCGCAAAACCGCCCTGAACGGCAGCGCGGGCTCGGCCCTGAGCTAAAAGCCTCTGGGCGCTGCTGGAAACCCTCCTGGAACTCTGGAAAATCATCCTGGGATTCTGAAAATCCTCCTGGGACTCTGGAAAATCTTCCTGAGACTCTGAAAACCCTCCTGGATTCTGGAAAATCCTCCAGGGACTCCCACAACCCCTCCAGGGACTCTGAAAAATCCTGCAGGGGCTGCTAAAAATCCTCCTGGAACTCCTGCAGACCCTCCAGGGACTGCTAAGAACCCCCAGGGATTCCTAAAAATCCTCCTGGGATTCCTAAAACCCCTCCAGGGATTCCTGAAACCCCCTGCAGACCTCTATAAATGTGGGTGTGTACATAGGGACACAGCAGAGTTCTACAGAATTATTTTCTAATTTAAAAATGTAGAGAAGATGCAGAAATGGCGGCAGATATTTTTAAATGTGCTTTGGGTTGGTTTTGTTTGTTTTTTTTGTTTGGTTTTGTGGAGTTTTTTGTGGGGCTTTAAGGTTTGGGTTTGACTTGTGGAAGCTGCAGGCCCCTCCCTCATGCCACCCCAGGAGCTGGGAGCTGCCACACTCGCAAATTCCCAAATTCTCAAATTCCTAAATTCCCACATTCCCATCTTCCTCCATTCCCCATTCCCACTTTTCCCAGAGGTTTTTCCCTCTCCTCCTCCTCCCTCTCCACCAGGGCCATGGCTGCACAGGTGAGGGCCAAGCACAGAACCCAAAACCCCAAAAGCCCCAAAAACCCAAAACCACAAAAACTCCAACCACCCCCCCCAGCCTCTGCTGCAGGGTTCTATTTCCCACTTTTGGGTTTTTTTTGTTTTTTTTCATGGGCTTTCACACCCCACCTTGGAGCTCCCAGCTCCAGCAGCTCCAGCTGTTCCCAGATCTCATCCTGGGAATTTTTGGGGGGATTTCTTTGCTTTCCCTCTGGGCTCTGCCCTTCTGCACAGTAAATTCGGGGGTTTTGGGGATATTTTCCTCCAGCTTGGTGGTGGCAGCACAAATCCCCTGGATTATTTTCTCTTCCCAAAGTCCTGACGGCTCCAGGAAAATTTGGGGGCACCAAAGGTTGGGATGAAGCTGCTCCCTGTTTCCCATGATATCAATTTTCTTTTTTTTTTTTATTTTGTTTTGTTTTGTTGGGTTTTTTTTTTTTGTTTTTTTGAGTTTTTTTTGTGTGTATCTCCCTTCTCAGCCTCTCCTCCTGCCCTCACGGTGCATTTGTAATAAAAGAAAATAAAAATAAAAATCAGATTTCAGCACCTTTGGCCAGGAGGCTCCAGAGAGGGGCGAGCATGGGAAAGGAGCAAATTCCTGCAGGGAATGAAGCAATTCCTGTGTGGAATTAACCAATTTCTCTGCGAAATTCAACAATTCCTGTGTCTAGTTCAACAATTCCTGCAGGGAATTCAACAATTCCTCTGTTGAATTCAACAATTCTTCCACGGAATTCATCAATTCCTCTGTGAAATTAAACAATTCCTGTGTGGAATTCAGCCATTCCACTGCCCGGCCCGGGGACACTGCCCGGGCTGGGCAGGGCCATGATTTGGGTGTGGGTTAGGGGGCGTTTTGGTGTCCGGTTTCCCTCTCAGTACATCCCAGACTGCTCGGTGTGTTCAGGTCACGTTTATTGTCCTGTTGATGATCCCAATCTCCGGGAACGATCCCAATCCCTGGGAATAATCCCGTTCTCCAGGGCTTGTCTTCGGTTCAACCTTTGCAAACCGGCTTTGGAAATGAACAAACACCACAGGGGCAGCTGCCCAGAGCCTCCTGAAAGATCCCACAGAGCCTCCTGCCAAACCGCACAGAGCCTCCTGCCAAATCCCATTGGCGTCTCCATTCCAAATCCCACAGATCCCACAGAGCCCAAATCCCACAGAGCCTCCTGCCAAACCCTACGTCCTGCAGCTCCCTACGTCCTGCAGGTCCCTTCATCTCAAACCCCACAGGCTCCTCCTGCCCAAATCCCATTGGCCTCTGCATCCCAAATCCCACAGGTTCCCCCATTCCAAACCCCACAGGTGCCCCACCCCAGGGCTCTCACACCTCCAGGCCCCTCCCTCCAATCCCACTGTCCAAGGGCTGATTTGGGGTCCGGAGCGGCTCCCGGCGTTCCAGAATCAGGATTTCATTGGGGTTTGGAGCCTCTCCTCCCCCCCGTGCGGCCGTGACGAGGTCGGGATGGGGATCCCGATGCTGCCGGTGCTGCCGAGCCCCCTCAGGAGCGGGGGGGCAGCGGCGCCGCCTGCACCGCGTCCTCCCGGTGGGAGCCGTCGCAGTACGGGGGTCTCCGGGTGCGTTTGCAGCCGCAGAGCAGCGCGGGGCCGGTTTGGGTGGGGGTGAAGAGCAGCGAGGACAGCCCCGGGGCCTCCTTCTTGTGGGAACCGTCACAGAAGGGCTGCGGACAAACGGGAACGGCGTCAAGGAGGGGTTTGGGGGTGGGCGGATGCTCCCGCGGGGCCACTGTGACCATCCCATCCCATCCCATCCCCGGAGCCCCCGGACCCGCCAGAGCCCCCCGGGGGTTCCCAATCCCAGATCCCCCGGAGCCCCCCGGGAGCCACCGCGGAGTCCCCGACCCGGGAACGCCCTGGAACCTCCCGGAACCCCAGTTCTCCTGTCTCCCTCACCCCGGTTCTCCTAGACCCCCCGGTTCTCCTGGACCCCTCCAGTTCTTCCACCCCCCTCCCCCCCCCCGCGGTTCTCCCGGCCCCCCCAGTTCTCCCGAGTCTCCCCGCCCTACCTGGCGCTTGCTGTGCCCGCAGGCGCACCAGCCGTAGGTTTTCCCCGCCTGCAGCTCCACCGGGAACGGCTCCTTGGCGGCGATCACCGGCTGCGGGGGGGGCGCGGAGCAGAGCGACGGGACCCGCGCCCCCCGCGAGGGGTCCTGGTACCGGCGGCCGCCCCCTGCCGCCCTCATCAGCGAAAGGAGCGCGGCCGCTCTGGGCCGCAGCATGATCCCGGCGCCAGTCCCGGTGTCGCTCCCGGTGACCTTCCCCGTGCGGCTCCTCCTCCTCCCGGCGCCACCGGAAGAGCCGGGCGGGCTCGGCGGGCGCGCGGCTGCTCCGTGCGGCGCCGTTCCGAGCCAGGCTTGGTACCGCTGCCTCTGCGGGCGAGTGATCCCGGGGCTCGGTACCGCCGCCCCCCCCGTCACCTGCCCCCGGTGCCGGTCCCAGTCCCGCTGCTCCATCTCAGTGCCCGGTCCCAGTGCCGGTCCCGGTTCCCGCTCTCAGTCACGGTGCCCGATCCCACTCCGGTACTCGCCCCCAGTAAGCGATCCTGGTTCCCGTTCCCACCACCGGTCCCGGTCCCGCTGCTCCATCCAAGTGCTGATCCCGATTCCCGATCCCGGTCCCAGTCACGATTCCCGATCCCTCTGCACGGTCCCGGTGCCCGGTCCCCCCGTGCCCAATCCTGTTACCCACTCCCAGGGCCCCAGTCCCCGTCCAGATCTCAATCCCAGTGCAGGGTCCCAGTTCCCATTCCCGGTGCCCACTCCCGCTGCCCCATATCCCAATCTGTCCTGATCCCGGTGCGGCTCCCTTTCCCAGGCACAACACCTGGCTCAGGAGCACATCCCTCCCTCTCTGTGCCTCAGTTTCCTCCGTGGAGCCCCTCGGGCCTTCAGCCTCGGCCCTGGGAATTCCCGGAATCCTGGCTGGGAGGGCTTTTTTAATGGGAATTCCCAGAATTCTGTCTGAGAGTGGCTTTTCCAGTGGGAATTCCCGGAATCCTGACATGGGAGTGGCTTATCCCAAGGCTCCAGAGCCGATTTTGGGCAAGAAAGGGGCCAAAGCAGGGGCTGGACAAGCCTGTGGATTTGGGGCTTCCAAGGAATAAATCCTTGGAAAAGAGGAGGATTCAGGAGCTGCTCACCAGCACAGCAAGAGGATTTGGGATTTAATGGGGGCAATCATTGGGGTTTCTTTGGGAAAACTCCTCCTTTTTGCACTCATTTCTACCTGGGTACCATCCCTGGCTTGGGATTCCTTCACACATTCCCAGCACCAGGCAGGGAAATCCCATTCCCATTTAAATTTGCCCCCTTTATCCTTATTAAAAACCAACTCGCAATTAATATTAATATTATTTATTATAATAAAGACCAGTCAAGCAGAGTGAAAAAAATATATCTTAGCTACATTACCTTAAATTCACAAAAATATACACATTTTTCTCTTTCATTTAATATCAAAAAACCACCAAACAACCTAAAAATGAATAAAGAAAAAACACAAAAGGACACATGCAACAATCCTAAATGAGAGCATCAAAACGGGTAAAGAAACGTACCCCAGTGCAACTGAAACACAGATAATCTTTAGCTTTTCCTTTTTTCCTTTCCCTTCCCCCTGTTATCCCGTTTTTGTTTTTTTTTTTTTTTTTTTTTCCCACAGGGATTCACCTGGAATTTCCCAGCTCCCCCTTCTCACTCTGCCCAAGGGACATTTGGGGTGGCTGGAGGAGACAATTCCCGGGGTTTGGGAGCCTTTGGAAGGTTGGGCACAGGGAGAGGTGTAAGTGCTTTCTGTCTCTGATCCCCGAATCCCAGAATTCCTGGGGAGCCAGAGGGATCCAGCTCTGGGAACTCCTGGATCCAGCTCTGGGAATTCCTGGAGAACCAGAGGGATCCAGCTCCCCTGGTTGTGATCCTGCCTAAAAAACCCCAAATTCCCAGCTTTTCTTCCTCTTCCAAAGCCTGGGCTCCCCAGCATTCCTGCAGGAGCCAATTCCAGCATTTCCAGCCTCTGTGGAAACGTGCCCTAAGTGCCTCTCACTGACCCCTTTGGTGCCTTGGGCTTGTCCAGGGATTTGGGCACCGACCCAAAATCGGGGGTGATCCCAACTCGGATTTTGGGTGTCCTGGGGGAACAATTCCCTTCCCAGCCCTCCCTCCCTGCTCCTCACAGGGATCTCTAATCTCCCGGGGCTGGATTTTGCAAGAACTGGGACATTTGGGCACAACTTTGGGGTTTCTGGGGCTGCAGATGGGGCTGGAGGCTGCGGGCAGCACTCCAGGGATTTGGGATCCCAGAGCAATGCGGGGATTTGGGATTTGTGATAAAAAGCAAAAAATAAAATAAAATAAACCCCAACTCCTGGCTACACCCAGCTGGCAGAGCCCCCTGCCCATCCTCCTGCTGGCCCAAAGCTGGGATTTGGCTGTCCCCAAATCCCAAGGATCTGCCAGATGGCAGGCACAGCTACCCCACACCAAAACAGACTGGGGGACAGCCCCAAAATTCCACACTTTAGCCCAGTTTGTGACTAAATTTGCTTTCACCATCACTGACAAGCCCGAGGCTCCTCAGGAGGGAGGTGGAGGGGACCTGGGGTCCCCGTGCCAGGGTTGTCCCTGTGCCAGGGGTGTCCCCATGCCAGGAGGCTTTTGGGTGGCACCTCCAGGGGTGCCAAGGAAAGGGGAATGACCCAGCTCAGGGTGGGGGGAAAAAGAGAAAAATCCAAAGGAATTTCAAAGTGCAAGAAGGGAATTGTGCCGGAGCAGGTTTGGGGACAGGGATCCCAAAGGATGGGGCTCCCCAACAGCTTCCAAAGCTTGTTATAACCTCTGGATAGATAAATCCCATTATATATTTAATATATATTTCTATTTCTGAGCAGCCAGCAGCTCTGTCCTGTTCAGAGCTCCAAGCTGGGAGCAGAAAGGGTTTGGTATTATTTTTTTCTCTGTTTTTTTTTTTTTTTTTTTTTTTTTTTTTTTTTTGTTGTTGTTGTTTTTGTTTTTTTCTTTTTTAAGACAACCCTTGTGGTGTGAATCTTAGAGAAAAAAACAAATAAAATAAAATAAACGTTTAAAAAAGGAAATTCAGTGGAGGATTTCTCCTGGGGTGAGCTTTGCCAGCACCATCAGCGCAGCCCCACTGCTGATAACAGGAATAGTGCAAAGCAAGAAGGGCAGTGGGGATGTGCTAAACATGCATGAAGGTCCAAAAATTAGGGATTTGGGGCTCTCCCAAAGGAATTTCCGTCAGCTGGAGCATTCCTGGAGGAGCAGGAGCCCTGGATTTACTAGGGATGAGGGAAGGAGGGGCATTGGTGCATTTGGTGTTGGTGCTCCCCTTCCCAGAGCTGCTCTGACTGTCCTTCCTTCCTTCCTTCCTTCCTTCCTTCCTTCCTTCCTTCCTTCCTTCCTTCCTTCCTTCCTTCCTTCCTTCCTTCCTTCCTTCCTTCCTTCCCTCCTCCCATCCATCCATCCATCCATCCATCCACCCATCCATCCATCCATCCATCCATCCATCCATCCATCCATCCGTCCATCCATCCATCCCAGCTCAGAGGAAGCTGATCCCCAGTGGATATTCCAGGCTGGAGATGGAATCAAGGTCAAAAGGTGGAGAACAATGGAACTTCTGCCATCCCAGGCTCAGGACTGTGGTCACTGTCCCATTCCTTGGAGATCCCTCTTCCCAGGACCAGTGGAAGAACGTGGTTTTGTGGGAATGATTTGTGGTGGGTGGGAAAACGCAGGGACCGCATTTGGGATTCTCCTCCCCACAAAGATTTTCATCTCCAAACTCTGGTCCAGGAATCCTCTCCCAGGTCCAGGAGCTCCTGACCTTGGACAATTCCAGCTGTGGCCCCAGCTGAGATGTTGGCCTTCGGGAATTCCAGGAGGGAAGGACAGCCCCGCCCCTCCGGTAGCTGGCACAGGTGACAACATCCTCCCAGGTGGTGCCACCTCCTTCCCACCTCTGTCCATCCTCATCCATCTGTCCTTCCAGGCTGGATCGTCTTCCAGCTGGAGCAAAGCCCAGTGGGAAAAGCAGGGAAACCTCAGCTTGGGAATTCATCTGGATGTCCCCACCTGGGCATGGCCACCACATCCTCCTTTGGCAGTGCCACATCCAGGGCCACATCCTTGGACACCACCAGGTGACATCACATCCTTGCCCAGCAGTGCAACATCCAGTGTTGGCTCTTGGGACATTGCCGGGTGCCACCATGTCCCTTCTCCAGCAGTGCACATCCTTGGACACCTCCAGGTGCCACCACATCCTTCCCTGGCGGGGCCACATTGAGAGTCCCATTCTTGGGCACCTCCAGGTGCCACCACGTCCTTCCCCGAGGCTCTGGGGGGTCTCTGGTACCATGGGCGCTCCCCACGCTCCTGGCAGGATCCACTGGAGTCCCCTCCAGCACATGGAGCAGGGGACAGGTGACCCCACCTTCACTCCTGGTGGCACTGGGGCAGTGACAGCCGCTGTGGCTCCCAAGGCTCCTCCTGGGCCATTCCTGGAGCTCCGGGCTCTGCTGGTGCCGCGGGGAAGCCGCGGTCCCCGGGAGAGGATTGGCTGCAGGCTCGGGGCCGGGGGGCTCCTAGCCCTTGTCCTGCGCCAGGGGAGCGCCCTTGTCACCCAGGGGCTGTGGGGACAAACGGGGACACGGCTGGATCAGAGGGGACATGGACTGGCGGGACGGGGACTGGGGGAGGAAGGAATTGCAGGGACAGGAATCAGGGCAAGGGGACAGGGACTGGGGGACAGGGACTGAGGGACAGGGGTTGAGGGTCAGGGACTGGAGGAGGAAGGAACTGCATCCTTCCCCAGCTGTTCCCATGCTGTCCCCAGGGCTGTCCCCAGACTATCCCCACACTGTCCCCACCCTATCCCAGCCTGTCCCCAGCCCCGGCCCGTGCCAGCCCCCTACCCACCGTTCCTTTCGGGGCGCTGCCGTCGGGCTGCAGGCTCAGGAAGGGGTTGGGGGCCATGGCCGGCCCCGAGCCCAGCGGGGGGGTGGCCTGGGGGGCCAGCAGGGCCCCACTGGGGTTCAGCTGCTGCGGGGACAGCGAGGCCAGCAGGGAGCTCCCGCTGGGCGCGGCCGAGGTCAGCAGCGCGCTGGGGCTGGGGTGCAGCGGGGCCGAGGTGGCGGCCAGCAGGGACAGCTGGGACGAGCCCGACATCTGCAGCCGCTGCAGCTCCCGTTTCTGCTGGATCTGCTGCATCATCTGGAACACCAGCGCCTGCTGCTCCTGCGGGAACAGCCGGGACACGGCTCAGAGCAGGGATAGAGCGGAGATAGCACGGGGACAGAGTGGGGACAGAGCAGGGACAGAGCGGGGACAGAGCAGGGATAGAGCAGGGATGGAGCAGGGACAGAGCAGGGACAGAGAGGACACAGTGGAGACAGAGTGCTCTGACACAAATCCTCTACAATTCCAACCCATCAATGCAGCAATTTCAAATCTGTGGAATTCACCGTCCCGAAATCCCAAACTGGCTCTGAATTCCTTCCTGAATTCCAGGTGAGCGGGACCCAGGGGAAGCAGGCTCAGAGCTCACTTGCATCCCAAGGGATGCCCTGAAATCCAGGAAAACCTCCCTGAAATCCGGGAAAACCACAGGAATCACTATGGCAACCATCGACCCTCGTGGCAGCTGGAGCTGCCATTGTCCTGTCCCCGTGGGTGACACGGTGACATCAGCTGCCCTCGGAAATTGGCTTTTCCTGGGATATAAAAATAGCCTGACCCAGAAATGCATCCAGAGCAGCCGGCTGGGCTCCTGGGTGGAACGGGCACAGCCCAGCCCTGGTGATAGTGCTGGTGGCACTCCCGTGTCACCCCAGGCAGGGTGGGGACAGCGCCGAGGTCTCTGCAAGGCCAGGGGCTGGGGTTTGCCACCTCAGGGACCTGTTGCCACCTCTCCATCTCCATTCCCGGGACAGGGGGTGCAGGCAGGGAGCCAAGAACCCCAGAGCAGCCACCTTTTGGGGGCCTTTCAGTAACCCTAAAACCCTGAGCCAGCTGTGGAGCCCCCTGGGCACCTCCAGCTCTCTGTGTGGATGTGTTCACACACGGCTGAGCTGCCTGGGATTGAAACAATTCAGGTTTTATCTCTCTCTAACCCCCAGCAGGGTCCTTGGCATGTTCTGCCTCTCCTGTTGGCCCAGGACACCTGGGAGCCGGGGGCCAGCCTGGGATCCAGCAGGATTTGCATCCTGGGATGCATCTCCAGGGGGGAAAGGCTCTCCTGGTTTCCCCTTCTCCATTTCCCGGAGCTCCCACCTTCTCACCCCCTCAGGATGTGGCAAACTCAGATTAAACTTCTGTCCTTTGGTATAAAAAGAGCCCAAATCCCACCTCCCCTCCCTGGGAGATGCCACACCCCCAGCCCGGAGCTTTGATCCTCAGGATTTGGGATGCTTCCTCATCCTAAATTCCCAAACCAGCTCTGAATTCCCTCACCCAGCCCATAGTGGGTTCAGACTCAAAAGGCTCAGAGGATTCAAGGACAGGAGAGAACCTCCAGTTTTAATTTCAGATTTTCCTCTCTGTTCTGAGTTTTTCCCAGCACCACCAGCCTCCCCTCCCCTCCGTCCCTTACCGGGTTAAGCGGCTGGGAAGTCAGGAGCTGCTGCAGCTGCTGCAGCTGCTGCTCGTGCTGCTGCAGGACGTGCCGCTGCTGCTCCGTCAGGGGGCTCAGGCTGGCCACGCTGCGGGAACACAGAGAGACACAGCAGCTGAAAAGATTTCCTTCCATGACCAGCAGCATCCCAGGTGCAGGAGTGAGGGAGGATCGTATTTGTGAGAAGCAACATTTGGCAAGAGCTGGGAAACGCCTTGGCTGAGCTCTCCAGCTCTCTGCGGGAACACATGCAGGTAAATTCACCAGGGATACATGGATAATTCCGCAGCTTGTGAAGGACCAGGGGTCCAATTTAGTGGCTGCTAAAATTCCTGCTGGTCCTCTCCCTATGGACACAATGGCTGGTGAACACTGGGCACTAAGCCAGGCTCCCCAAGCCAGGCTTGGGGACAGCTCTCCAGAGCGGCCAGCGCGGCCAGAACCGCTCCCTCCCTCCCTCCCCGGAGCTGAGCTGGGCTGCAGAGGGCAGCGCCGCCCGTCCTCACCTGCTCAGGCTGGTGGAGAGCTGCAGGGCCGGGGCCGCGCTCGGAGGCGGGGCGGGCTGCGCTCCGTTCAGGCTCCCCAGGATCCCGTTGAGCGGCACCTGCTGGGCTCCGGCCAGGCTGCCCAGCAGGCCGTCCACCATGGGCACCGCCGAGAGGCCGTGGCTGCCCCCCGAGGCTCCGGCCAGCCCCCCGCCCGCCGCCCTGGCCAGGCCGTTCACCTGCTGCGCCCCGGGCAGGGGCAGCGAGGCGGGGCTGGGCTGCAGCATGGGCAGGGGCGGGGGGGTGCTGTGGAAGGACAGGGAGGAGCTGCTCCTGCTGGGACAGCCCGAGTGAGGGTCCTGGGGGAGAAACGGACACAGAGCATCGGGCTGGGGCAGCTGCCCCGGGGCAGCTCGGGGTGGGAAGGGGGGAGCTCGGGTGGCTCGAGTACGAGGGGTCCCAGAACTCAGAGGGGTCCCAGAGCCCTGCTGGATGTCCAGGATCACCTGGAAGCGCTCTCACCTGGCGCTCCAGCTCTCAGCTACTCTATCCGCTGCATAGAGAACCTGATCTCTGAGCCTGGGCTAGCAGGATTTACCAGCTGGCTACCGAGCCCTGGGGCTGCTGCGCTGCCCCTGCCCGAGGCCCTGCCCGGCCGCCGGTGCCCGCAGGGGCCGCTGTACCTCGGAGGACGTGGAGAGCGAGTTCTCGATGCCGAAGCTATTCTTGCACGGGGGGCTCTTGCTGATGCTGAGGGAGTCACCGCCGCAGACTGGGAGGGGAGAGGGGCGAGGCAGCAGAGTCAGGGCTGGACCCTGAGGTGGCCGTGGGACAGATCCTGCCCTCTGTGACCCTTCGGCCACCCCCGGGGCACAGGGACACGTCCCTGGGTGCCCTCAGCTCCGGTGCCCTCAGCCCTGGTGCCCTCACCATTGGCGGGCAGGATGTACTGGGACTGGCTGCCCGGGCCGTTGCTGCTGGTGACTACGGGGAAGGGGACAGACAGCTGGACATTGAGCAGCTGCAGCCGCTCCTTCTTGGCCGTCAGCGTCATGATCTGCTCCTGCAGCCGCTGGTTCTCCTTCTGCAGCGAGTGCAGTGCCTTCAGCATCTCCACAACTGTGGGGGATGGAGGGAGGGCAGGAACAAATGGAGGAGAGGGAAGGGAGGAAAGAGGAAAGGGGATCACAGGATTCCCAATCAAACCCCAGAGCGGGAGGGACCGGCCCCACAGCGCTGCACCCCCTCTTCCCCCTGGCACACGCTGGGGCTTTGTCGACGCCCGGCTCCGCTGCCCGCGGGCACAACCCCAAAATCCCAGCGGCTTCCACCCCGAGAGCCCCGGGAGCTGCCCCGCCGTCCCCCGGCCGCACTCACTGTTCACCCCTGCCTCGCCGTTGCCCTGCTTCTCCAGGAGCTGCTCGATGTTGGGGGTGGCCTGCGGGACATTGTCCAGCTGCCCGCTGCTGCTGCACGACACGGTCTGGTCGAAGAGGGTCGGCAGGCTGCTGATGGGGGACCTGGGGGGGCCGGGGGCGTCAGGGGGACCCTGCTCCACTCCCGGCTCCATCCCAGCTCCATTCCTATTGAATTCCCGCTCCATTCCTGTTCCATTCCCTGCTCCCATGGCTCCTCTGCCTGGCGCCGAGTGGCCACAGCCCTCCGGGTTCTCCCATCCCATCCATCCCATCCCATCCATCCCATCCCATCCCGTCCCGTCCCATCCCATCCCATCCCACACCCCAAGGAGCGGGGCAGGAGCTGTTTCAGTCCCCCCCAGGCTGTGCCCTGTCCCCGCTGTCCCCATGGTGTCCCCGCTGTCCCCAGGTACACTCACATGGAGGACAGGCTCTCCTGTGGGGACGTCCCTCGGCAGCCGAAGCCGCAATCCTCCAGGTCGGGCTCTGCGCGGGGACAGGGACAGAGGGCCCGGGGTCAGCGGCGCCTGGTGCCCGGTGAGTGCCCGGTGTGTGCCCGGTGAGTGCCCGCTGGGGAGCACCGGGTGGTGCCGAGCGGCACCAGAACCCAGCAGTCCCGGGAAGTACCGAACTGCACCGAACCGCAGCGAACCGCACCGAGCAGCACCGAGCAGCACCAAGGGTACCAAGCCTCACCGAGCGGCCCCGGGCAGCACCGAGCGGCCCCGGGCAGCACCGCACCGAGCAGCGCCGGCCCCGCGCTGCGCAGGGAGGCCCCGCCGGCACCTCCCCCGGGGAGGAGCCACTGGTACCGCCTGGCACCTCGGCACGGTCGGGGCGGTCACCCCGGCAAGGTCACCCCGGCGCCGCTCTGCGCCCGGCCAGGCGGAGCTCTGCAAAGCCTGGAGCCGGTTTTGCCGGAGCCGCCGGGGGACGGGGCCGCAGGGAGGGAAGGAGGGACAAATCCCGTGGCATGCCCTGCCCCCGGCCCCGGCTGGATGCGGTTATCCCAGGGGATCGGCTGTCAGTCTCCAGGGAGTGACAGAATCAGGTTGGAGCAGAGCTTTAATGTCAGCCGGGATTGAGGATCCTTCCCCCAGAGCCGGCCCGGGTTCCTGGAGGTTTACAAGTGCTCCCTAAGGAGCTTCAAGGGAATCATGGAATGGTTCGGGTTGGAAAAGCCCTCCAAGGTCAGGAGGGCAATCATTAACCCAGCCCAGCCCTACTCCCACTCAGCCTGTTCCAAAGTGCCACATACACGCGGTTTGGAACACTTCCAGGGACGGGGACTTGTTCCAATGCCTGACCACCCTTCCCATGAGGAAATTTCCCCAATATCCGACCTAAACCTCCTCTGGCCCAGCCTGAGGCCATTCCCTCTCCTTCTGTCCCCATTCCCTGGGAGCAGACCCCAGCCTCCATGGCTGTCTCCTCCTGTCAGGGACTTGTGGTGATCCAGAAGGTCTCTCCTGACCCTCCTTTTCTCCAGGATAAACATTCCCAGCTCCCTCAGCCACTCCTGGCACTTCAAACCCTTCCCTGGTCACGCTCCAGTCCCTCCATGCCCTTTTTGGGAGGATCCCAAAACTGCCCCCAGGATCCGAGCTGTGCTCTCAGCAGTGCCCAGCTCAGCTTTGGCATCCAGAACCTTCCTCCAGAGCCATCCCTGTGCCCCAGGAAATCTGGGATGGGGCTGCTGTGCACATGTGCAGGATATCTGCCATTCCAAGGGTAATCCAGGATAAATCCCATATTTATCTTCCCATCCCTGGAACGCTCACTCCCCTTTTCTGTGGGCCCTGTCAGATGTGGTGGCTCCAGTCTCAGCTGCCTCCCTGCCCCTCCTCTCCTTTCCCACACATTCCCACGTGCAGGAATCCAGGAAATCTCCTGCAGGGAATGCTGGGATTCCTAACAGGATACCCAGAGCAGGGATTTCCTGCTGCTGCTGGGAATGAGCAAACCCAGCTGGGGCTGGGCAGCTCCTCCAGACAGGGCTAGGGGATCCTGGCTCTTTGGGAATGTCCTACTGAGACACTCTTCCAGGCAGGAATAATCCATGTTATATCCATAATTCCTGGATGTGGCCAGAATCTCCCAGTGCAAGATCCTGGAGCAGCTTCCAGTGCTGGAATTGGTTCCAGGAGAGCTGGAGAGGGGTTTGGGACAAGGGAGGGATGGATAGGACGTAGGGAATGGGTTTATACTGGAATAGGGAAGGGATAGATGGGGTTTTAGGAAGGAATTCCTCCCGGTGAGGGTGGGGAGGGGCTGGGATGGAATTCCCAGAGAAACTGTGGCTGATCCATCCCTGAAAGTGTCCCAGGACAGCTTGGAGCACCCTGGGGTAATGGGAGGTGTCCCTGCCCATCTTTAACCCAACCCAAACCACAGGCACGCATTCCCCAGGAACACCCAATTCTCCAGGGACATTCATTTTCCAGGGTCACTCGTTATCCACAGATATTCATTCTCCTGGAACACCCAATTATCCAGGGATATCCATTTTCCTGGGCCACCCTGTTATCCTGGGACATGCATCATTATCTAGGGACACTCATTATACAGGGCCACCCAATTCTCCAGGGCCACCTATTGTCCATGGACATTCATTCTCCTGAGACATCCATTTTCCAGAGATATTCATTCTCCAGGGATATCCATTCTCCAGGGTCACCCATCATCATCCAGGGCCACTCATTATCCAGGGACATCCAATTATCCTGGGACAGCCATTATCATCCAGGGACACCCATTTTCCAGGGACACTTGTTATCCATGGACATTCATTCTCTAGGGACACCCATTTTCCAGGGGGCACCCATGATCCAGGGACACCCATTCTCCAGGGACACTCCCAAGGTGCAGTTGGCAAAGACACCATCCCTGTCCCCCCATGGCAGCCCTGGCTGTCACCCCGAGGGACAGCAGCTGGAAAAGCTGGGAATGCAGCGGCGGCCTCCTGTCCTGTCCTGTCCTGGTGGGAGAGCCCTCGGGAATGCCAACCCGGACATACCTGGGAGTTCACATACCTGCCCGGCTGCTCTCCGGCTGGCTGAGAAGGGGGTTCAGGGACAGCCCGGACGTCAGGGGGCTCCCGAAAATGTGCGAGGAAGGGAGGCTGAAGGTGGAACCTGCCAGGGAAAACACCTGCACGGGAAGCAGGAAAATATCCTGGTTATTGCAGCTCTTCCCAGCTCCCGTGTTAAAAATATCTCCTGGAAGTCTGGTGAGCGGCTTGGCACATTCCCAGAGCTGGCTGGGAGCCAGGAGCCCTGGGAGTGGTGTGAATCCAATTGCTCTTCCCAGTGGAAGTGTTCCCAATCCTGAGTGTTCCCTGTCCCAATTGTTCCCATTCCCAAGTGTTCCCTGTCCTGACTGTTCACTGTCCCAATTGTCCCCATTCCCGACTGTCCCCATTCCCGATTATTCCCTGTCCCGACTGTCCCCAATCCCGACTATTCCCAATCCCAAATTTACCAATCCTGAGTGTTCCCATTCCCGACTGTCCCCAGTCCCGACTGTCCCCAATCCCGACTATTCCCAATCCTGACTATTCCCCGTCCCAGTTGTCCCCAATCCTGACTATTCCCAATCCTGACTGTCACCATTCCCGCGTGCCCCCAGTCCCGAGCCCCGGCCCGTCCCGGGCCTCACCTGCGTGGTGGATCCGGCGGAGGAGGAGGCGGGGATGGAGCTGGCGAAGGGCGAGCGGCTGAGCTGGGGCAGGGCGGCGCCGCCCTGGTGCGGGAGCAGCCCTGAGGGCAGCGGCGTGCTACACACTGCCCGCAGCGCCGCGCCCAGCGGGATCGGGTCCTTGTTGCTCGTGTAGATCCCTGCGGGACACAGATTACAATTTATCCCGCTAATCCCCAGGGAGAGATCCCTTCTGATCCCGCCTCTTCCCAGGGAGAGATTCCTTTTGATACGGCCTCTCCCAAGGGAGAGGAGATTCCTCAACTTTTGGGAAGCTGATCCAAGGGAGATTCCAGGGTGAAGGAAGAGGATGTGGATTTTTATGGATTCAGGAGACAGAACCCTGTGCAGGCAGGTCTGGACATGGCTAAACGCACTGGAAAATTCTGGAAAAGGTGGGAAAAGGGATCTAAGCACACCTGAATCCCTCAAGGGGGGACCCACCTGAGCCCAGCAGTGGCGACTCCATGCTGAGGCTGGGCAGACTCCCGGGGTGGCTGAAGCTCCGGGAAGAATTGCCAACGCTGGAGCTGATGAGGGATCCCCCGGAGAAGGGAGAGGAGGAGGTGGAGGTGGACCCAGCCAGCTGGGCCCCCAAAACCTCTTTGCCTTTGCCCGCCTTGGGCCTGCCGGGGCCGTGCTTGTTCTTCTTGCTGCCCTTGTGCTTCTTCTCCTTGAGCACCTCTCCCTCCTCGGCGCCCAGCGACGGCATCCGCTTGTGGCCGCTCCCGGCGGCGCCAGCCGTGCCACCCGTGCCACTTGTGGGGCCACCAAGGGTGCTGGAGGCTTTGTAGTCCACGGGCGAGGCGTCGCGGGCTCGCGGCTGGCCCACGGCCGAGGTGGAGAAGCGCATGATGGAGCCGAAGCCGGAGAAGATGACCTTCTGCTCAAAGACGTCGGCCTTGGGTCCCTCAGAGAGTGGTGAGCAGTGCGAGGAGGAGCTGGAGCTGGCGGCCTTGCGGAACTTCTCGTCCTCCTGCTCCAGCTTGGGGAAGGGCGCGAAGTCCTGGGAGCCGGGCAGGCCGCAGGAGGAGCCTGGGGACACGTGGGGTCAGCCCGAGGGGCTGGGGAGGGGTCCTGGTGCTTCATTGCTCTCCTCCTTCTCCCTCATCCCTCTGCTTTTCTCCTTCATCCCTTGCCTCCTGTACTTCATCACTCTCTTCTCCTTCCTCCTCCATCCCTCTCCTTTTCTCCATCCCTCCCCTCTTCCTTCCTCTCCTCTCCCATCTCTCCTCTCCCACCTTTCCCTCTCCCTCCTTCTTCTCCTTTTCCTCCATATTCATCCTTCCCCTCTTCTCCATCACTCCTCTTCCTCCTTCATGCCTCTCCTTTTCCTCCTCCATCCTTCTCCCTTTGTCCTTCATCCCTCCCCTCTTCCTCCCTCCCCTCTCTCCTTTCTTCTCTTTCCTCTCCCTCCTCCTTCTCCCTCTCCCTCCTCCTCCTCCTGCCCCTCACCGGCCGTCTGGAAGGTTCCCCCAGCTGGGGCAGATCCAAAGCCTGTGGAGCTTTTCCCGCTTCCCATCTTCTTGCCCTTGTGGCTGCTGCCGTGACTCGAGGATTTCCTGCCCTTGGCCTCTGCCCTGGCCACCTCTGAGCTCTCCTTGGTGGCCTCGTGGTGGCTGCTGGAGCCCTGGGAGGGGACAGACACTGGAGTGACCCCAGGGACCAGAGCTGGCTGCAGGGGAAGGAGCCGGGGCTCCTTTTTTCCCCATTTTCCTGATTTTCCCATTTTTTCCAAATTTCCCAATTTCCACAATTTCCCCCCTCGGAAGTGGGAATTGCCCCTCTGCCCACCCAGGGCTACTCAGCTCGGGTCGCTCCCGGCACAAAAGGGACTTTGGGACATCTCCTGCTGCTCAGTGGCGCCGAGAATTCCATCCCAGGGATTGGGCTCATCCCAGGAAACCGCAGGGGATTAAAGGGGGAAGGGAGCGAAGTCTCCAGCTCCAAAAACCTCTGGATTTTGGAAACCTCCCAGTTCCATTGGGGATTTCAGATTCCTGCCTCAGGTGTGCTGCTCTCACCACTCCCATCCCACCTGGGGGATTTCCTTGGGAATGGGGTGGGATCAGAGATTCCCTGGGGGAATTTCCTCATCCTTGGCATGGGACAGGAGATTCCCTGGGATCCCTGCAGCCATCCCAAAGCTCTGGCTGGGAATATTCCCAGGGGTTGGAGCAACACCAGATGTTCCCAAATTCCAGCTGAGCTGCAGGAGCCAGGGGAGACAGGAGGGTGAAGAACCTGGGCAGATGCCAGGAAATCCAGAATTTTGGGATGAGAGGGAGAATTATGGGAATTCAGATGGGGGGAAAGAGGCATGAACCCAAACCCAGATCCCTCAAATCCCAATTCCCTTCAAATCCAGACCCAAGGGCTCCAAAGTCACCCATTTTAGGTAACATTACAACCAAAATTAAAAATATTCCTGTAATTATGGGATAGCCCAAAATGTGGGACCTTCCTGACATCCCTGACCCTGACCGAGCCCTCTTTGGGATGAATCCTGGGATCCAAGTCCATCCCTGGATTTAATCCCTCGACAGCTGCAGGCGCCAGATGTGCCCGGAATTTGAAGGGATGAGAACGGGGGAACTCTGGGGAGAGAGAATTGGGATTTTCTCCTGCCAGCCCCAGATGCAGGAATTAAACCCTCCTGGATTTATGGGCTCAGCAGGAGAAATCGTCCTGATTTTTCCTCAGGAAGGGAAGGGGAGAGGGGCCTGGGGGTGGGAATGGCCTGGTGAGAATGCCCTTTTCCCAGTTTTTGGGGTGGATTTTCCTGCCCCTTTTCCCTGTTTTTTTGGGGTGGATTTTCCTGCCCTTTTCCCAGTTTTCTGGGTGGACTTTCCTGTCCCCTTTCCCTGGGTTTTTGGGTGCATTTTCCTGACCTTCCCTATTTTCTGGGTGGATTTTCCTGCTCCTTTCCCTGTTTTTTTTGGCTGGATTTTCTGGGTGGATTTTCCTGCCCCTTTTCCCAGTTTCCTGGGGGATTTTCCCCAGTACCTTCTCAGCAGCCACGGCCACAGGTGCTGGGGGAAGGCTGCTGGGGGACTCCGGCCGCTTTTTGTGCTTCTGCTTCGGCCTCTCCTTGTCCTTGCGGCTCTGGAAAAAAAAACCAGGAACCTCTGGAATGCCGGAATTCCCAACACTGTGAAGGGCAGTGCCAGATCCCATAAAGAAATTTTAATAAATCCCCATTCCAGCAGTTTTCCAGCACCTGATCCCATAAACAAATCCTGTGAATTTGGGGGATTTTGGGAGTTTTGGGGATTTTCTCACCTTTTTTGGCCGCTCGTGGTGGGACAGGTGCTTTTCTTGGGCTGGGGATGCTGAGCGGCTCCTCCTGCCCGGGAGGAAGGAGCTGCTCCCGGAATGGCGCGAGGTCTTCTGGGGGAAAACAGGAGGAAAATGGGGAAAAGGGGGGGAAAACAGGAAAAAAAACAGAGGGAAAGGGGGAAAGGAAAGAGGGGAAAGGGGAAAAAATAGACGGAAAAGGGGGGAAATGAAGAAAAAGGGAAAAAAAGGGGGAAGGGGAAGAAAGAGGGAAAAGGGGAAAGGAAAGATGGAAAATGGGAAAAAAGAGAAAAAAGGGAAAAAAGAGGGGGAAAGGGGAAAGAAAAGAGGGAAAGGGGAAAAAAAGAAGGAAAAGGGGGAAGAAGATGAAAAAGGATGAAAAAAGATTGAAAAGGAGAAGAGAGAAAAGGGCAAGAAAAATAAATTAATTTTTTTTAATAAATGAAAGTTCCCTAAATAAATAAAATTTCTTAATAAATCAAACCCATCAAATAAAATAAAAATTCCTGAAATACATGAAAATTTCCAAAATAAATAAAAAATGTCCTCAAGAAATGAAATTCCCAAAACAAATTAAATTCCCTGAATAAATAAAAGTTCTCTAAATAATTGGGAAGTCCCAGAATCCCTGGAATTCCTGGATCTCACCATTTTGTTGAAATGGTATTTGCAGTAGCCGCAGTATTTGACATTGTCGACCTCCAGCACCTCCTCCTCGCACAGGAGCCCGGCCATCTGTGCACTGATCCCAGGAAAAACAGGGAAAGTCCAGGAAAATCGGAGGGAAAACAGGGAAAAAATGGGAAAATTGGTAGGAAAACAGGGGAAACTCGAGAAAATCAGCAGGAAATTGGAGGAAAAAAAAAGAAAAATCAGCAGGGGAAAAAAAAAAAGGAAAATCCATCAGATTCCACAGGTTCCAATGGAATTCCTGAACTTTGGGAACTTCCTGGAAAAACCTGGAAAAATCTCCTGGGTGAGGAGGAAGAAGGGGCAATTCCCGTCCTAAATAACCCCATGGGGGGGATCAACCCCAAACCCCACAACCCTGAGGGAACGAGCCCCCCAAGCCAGGGCAGGGAAGGAGCAGCTGGGGACACATTCCAGAGGGAATTCCCGGGGATCTCACCAGGTGACGTGGAAGGCCTGGCGGCAGCCGTGGCGGTTACAGGCCATGCAGGCCCCCGAGGCCGCCTTGCTCTCCCGCCCTTGCTCCTCGCAGATGTAGCAGGTCTGGGAAGGGGGGAAAAAACGGGAAGAAAACACATTTTCCAAGAGGAAAAGCCTCCAGGGATTCCCAAATCTCATGGAATGTGTTGGGTCATGAGGAGTTTTGAAGCTTGGTGAGTTCCAGCCTTTTCCCACCTTCCACTCCTGTCAAGGAATTTCTGGGGCATCGAGGAAATTTTGAGGGATTTCTATGAAAATTCCAGGATACTCCCTGGTGGGATACACAAAACTTCTCCTTTTTCCCCAAAATCCCAACCATCCCATCGGAATCAACATGGAATTCCATGGATTCCTTTGGTTCCAGTTGTTCCACCATGAAATTCCTCAAATTCCCATTTTCTCCCCCAAAACCCATCCAAATATGGAGGATTCAACACAGAATTCCATAGATTCAGTTGGCTCAAGTCGTCCCACCAAGAAATTCCTGAAATTCCCATTTTCTCCCCAAAAATACAGAGGATCCAACAGCGAATTCCATTAATCCAACTGGTTCCCATCGTTCCACAAAGAAATTCCTCAAATTCCATCAATTTGGGGAAGATGGATGGGGAAGACCAAAAATTTCTTAGCAAATTCAGGGATTTCCTTGATTTTTAATGGAATCTGAGCAGCTGTGGGGTCAGGATAATCCGGGAAGGGTCCGTGGGGAGACGGGATGATCCCAAAATCCTGAAATCCCAGATTTTACCTTGTTGAAGCGGTCGTGGGGGACATACTGGAGCACGATGGGCTCCATGGTGAGCACGTTGGCAAACTGCACCTCGGGGATGTACAGGGCACACACCACGTGGGCCCAGCCTGGAAAAGGAAGGGAAAATGGGAATTCAGTCCGGGAACCCCCCCCAAAAAAAAAATTCCATGCCAGAAAAATCTTCTGTCCCCAAAAACCCCATGCCAAAAAAACTACATGTCAAAAACATCTCTGTTGCAAAAAATATCCTCCATCCTAAAAAAAGTTCCATGCCAAAATAGCCTCTATTTTGGCATGGAACCCAAAAATTCTTCACCCCCCCAAAAAATCTCAATCCTTAAAAGCTTCTGTGCCTAAAAAAACCTCCATCCCAAAAATCCCCGTCCCAAAAAACCTCTGTCTCCATAAAAAACTCCATCTCAAAAAATTCCATCCCCAAAAACCTGCAGGAAAATCCCGCATGGAAAATCCTCTGGAATGGGGCCTGGATCCCACCGTGATCCCACAGATTGGGAAATTCCTGTGGGATCAACCCCAAAATCCCACAATTTTGGGCTCATTTTTATTCCAATCCAAGCTCAGGCAGGGAAAAAAAACACCTCCTTTGGTGGAGGCTCCAAAAAGGGAATTTTGTGGGCAAAAGGGGGAGGGTGGATTTTGGGATTTTCCAGGTGGGAATTCCATGGCTCACCCCCATTGTCCGTGCGCTTCAGGGCTCCATCCTTGTGGGGACACAGCTCGCACCTCTGGAAGGGAGAAAAACCACCAAAATTCGTCCGATTTCATTGATAAAATTCAAATTTCATCAGCTGTAATTGATAAAATTTAAATTTAATAAGTAAAATTTGTCAGATTTCAGCTATAAAATTCAGATTCCGTCAGGTTTAATTAGGTTTAATTGATGACATTGAAATTTCATCAATAAAATTCAAATTTCATGGATAAAATTGAAATTTAATCAATAAAACTTGAATTTCAATCCAAATTTAATCAATAAAACTGAAATTTAATCCCAAAAATGCAAATTTCATCAATAAAATTAAAATTAAATAAAATTTAATCTATAAAATTCAAATTAAATCTATAAAATTCAAATTGAATAAAAGTTAATTAATAAAATTCAAATTTCATCCATTTAATTCCAAGTTTAGGACCAGAAAATCCCTATTTTTGCCCCAAAAAGGAGCTGCTGCCAGAACAGGGCTGTGGGAATGAGGACTGAGGAGGTTATGGGGAACAAACATCTCAAAAAAAGCCCTAAAAATCTGATGTAAATGCCCAGGGCAAAGTTTTGCTTTTGGGGCTTTTTTAGGGCCAGTTTTAGGGGCTGTGGTTGAGGAGTAAAACCGAAAGCGGCAACTCGGAGTAAAAAAGAAACTGAGTTTTTATCTCTCTCTGCTCCTTCCTTCCGCCTCTCATGAGGTTTTTTCCCTCCAGTTTTCAGGAGAAGTTTTGGTTGTATGGTCATAGTTGAGTTTGGTGTCACCCCAAATCCAGGCTGAGAGGGTGTGGGGTTGTTTTTGGGGTGCCCCAAAATCTGGTGTAGGAAAATCGCTCCTACGATTCCTGGTGTAGGAAATCGTGATTTCTTTTTGGGGGTTTTTGAATTTTTAAAAAGGCCCCACACCCAAAAATCTTGGAGAACTCCATCCATTATTTTTCCCTACTCACCACTCGGGCGGCTCTTTCCTGGGATTCACATTTCCGGCAGAACCAGGGGCCGGTGGGAACCTGGACAATTCCATAACAAGCTGGGGGAAAAGGCAAAAAAACACAAATTAAACAATTTTAAATCCATTCATTTCTGATTTCTTGGGGGTTTAAAAATGTTTGGAGCAGGCTGGAAATAAACAGGAGGAAAATCAGGGAGAAAAACAAGCTCAGCACCAAGAAATCTTGAGAGAAAAAAAAGCAAAATAAACAAAATAAAATAAAAATGTAAAATATTGAGGAAACCATGAGTGGCAAATGTAGGCCCCTAAAAAGGATTAAGAGCATTTATAAATTGTATTTTTTGCTCATTTTTGACCTTTTTTTTCCCCTTGTTTTGGGGATTTTCTCCTCTTTGGAACACAACTTTTCATTAAAAATTCAGGATATTCACGGAACTATCTGATGGAAAACAAGAGCTCTATAAAGGAGTTAACACCATTAATGATTTTTATTTTCAGCTCATAGTCTGCATTTTCCCCTTGTTTTTCCCTGTTTTCCCCTGGCAGCCCCTACTGGCTCCAGCTGAGCTCGTTCTTGGCTCTCAGCCTGGGCTAAAGATGGACCCGGGGCTTCCCAGGAATTTCACTCTCCCTGTTTACTTCCCACTTTTCTTCCCAGTTTTACCCCATTTTCCCCTGATTTCCCCATTTTCCTCTGCTCTTTCCCTGTTTTTTACCATTTATCCCTGTTTTTTCCTCTTTTTTTCTCGCTGTTTATTTCCTGTTTTCTTCCCTGTTTTTCTCTGAGTCCTCAGGGTTCCTTTTTGGGGTTTGAGTTATTTGGGGAATAAAAACCTCCCCAAAGCCGCAGGGGCTGGGCTGTGCTCCAAAAGGGCAATCACCACATCCTGCAGGGCCCCCAAAAACCCCAAATAAACTCCTTGAACTTCCCACAGGCACAGACTGAGACTCAAACCGGGCTCAGAGACTTTTCCTGACCCTCTGGAGCTGGTCCTGCACTTCTGAAACTCTTCTTGAAAATCTGAAACTCTTCTTGATGGCCTGAAACTGTTTTTGAAAATCTGATACTGTTCCTGACCCTTAAAAGCTGTTATTGAATATTTGGAACTCAACCCGACACTCTGGAACTGCTCCTGACCCCTAAAAACTGTTCCTGACCCCCTGAAATTCCTCCTGTGCTTCTGGAACTCTTCTTGAAAATCTGAAACTCTTCCTGATGCTCTGGCGCTGTTCTTGAAAATCTGAAACTGTTCCTGACCCTCTGGAGCTGCTCCTGCACTTCTGAAACTCTTCTTGAAAATCCAGAACTCTTCCTGACCCTCTGGATCTAGTTTTGAAAATCCCAAACTCTTCCTAATGCTCTAGAACAGTTCTTGAAAATTTGAAACTTCTCCTGATCCTTAAAAACTGTTCCTGACCCTCTGGAACTTCTCCTGTGCTTCTAAAACTCTTCTTGAGAATCCAAAACTGTTCCTGATGCTCCAGAACTGTTCTTGAAAATCTGAACCTGTTCCTGCCCCTCTGGATCTGGTTTGGAAAATCCAAAACTCTTCCTAAGACCCTGGAACAGCTCTTGCCTCTCTCAAACTGTTCCTGACCCTCTGAAGCTGTTCTGGACACAGGATCACAGACAGGGCTGGACACAGGGACAGGGGTAGGACTGGACCGATGGACGGAGCCGGACCCTCGGACACCCAGAACCAGAAGCGAGCACAGGGAATGGACGAGAGCGAGCAGGAGGAGCTGGAGAGGCACCGGGATGGGAATGGGATAAAAACAACAACCGGGACAGGGATGGGCAAACAACAACCGGGATATTGATGGGAAAAAACAACAACTGGGAAATTGATGGGATAAAATGACAACTGGGAAATTGACAGGCTAAAACAACAACCGGGACAGGGATGGGACAACAACAACCGGGACAGGAACGGGATAACATCAGCCGGGAAAACAGCGCGGCCCGAGCAGCCCGGAACCCTGGGCGCATTCCAAACAAACCGAGCGGGGATCGCCACTCCTCCGCTGCCTCGAATACCGATTTTAATCCGGATTTGTTTTGCTCACCGAGCCGAGGACAAACTTTCCGGGCCCGCTACCGAGCGCTGGGGGCGGGCTCGGAGTCATTTAAAATGCAAATCGCCCGTGTCGCCGGGAGCAGCGGGCGGAGGAGGCGGAGGAGGAGGAGGAGGGAGGCTGCCTTCCTCTCTCCCTACCCTCGCAGGAGGCAGCTCCGGGCCCCGCCGCCCCCTCCGGTTTTCCCCGCGCCCCCCCAGCACCCCCGGGCCGGGCTGGGGGCGGCAGCGCCTCTTCCCCCCCCTTCCCCTCCCCGCTAAACCGGGGGGGCAGAGGAGAAATCCCCCCGCTCGCCACCCCCGGGGGGGCTTCGCTGCTGCCCCAACTCCTCCCCGGCCGTGTCCCCGCCGTGTCCCCCCTCCGCGGCCGCGCCACCTCGGCGGCGACACCGTTATTTGGAACAATAGCGCTAAAACAAAGCGCTCCCCCCCCGCCGCCGCCGCCCCCATCCTCACCCCGCCCCGTCCCCGGGGGTTTCGGGGGGCTCGGGGAGGGGCTCGGGGGGGCCGTGCCGGGCTCACCTTGGTGCACGGCCACATTGCAGCCGTGGCCGTCGCAGTAGACGAGCGGGTTCTCCGCCCAGCCGCGCTCGTCGGAACACACACAGCAGCCTCCCACCATCTCCTTCATACTTCCAGGAGGGTTTCCTGCCCCCCCGCCTCCCTCTGCGCGCTCCTCCTCCTCCTCCTCCTCCGTGCTGCCCCCTCCCCGCCTCTCCCGGGGGGACCGCCGGGGGGGACAGCGGGGACAGCAAGAAGCCGCAAGAGCGGGCGGGGCGAGGGGCTGATGAAGGGACCGGGGGACAGCGCGGGGACAGCGGGGGGTGGCGGATGTGGCCCCGCACCACGCAGGTTCCCCCCTCCCTTTCTGCCTGTCCCCCTCTTTCTGCTCGTTCCCCTCCCGTTTATTCCCGTCCCCCCCGTTTATCCCGGTCTCCCCTCTTGTCCCCGTCCCCCCCGGTTCGTCCCCATCGCCCCCAGTTTGTCCCAGTCCCCCCCAGTTTGTCCCCGTGTCCCCGTCCCCCCCCTCCCCGGTACAATCATGGCGGCGCCGCCCGCACGCTCCGGTAAAATTTGCGGTTCACGGATCTCGGCGCGGCCGGGCGGGCGGGTTTGCGCGCGGGTGATATTTTGGATTTTTTGCGGATTTTTTGAACCATTCCCCAACGCTTTGGGATGAGGATTTAGGGGTTTTTTCCCCCTCCAGCCTCCTGTGCCCGGCTGGCATCGCGCTGAGGATGCGTTCCCGATGGAGCGCTCCGCAGGGATGAGCCGGCAGCGCTCCGTAAATCCCATTATCCCGAAATTCCCGGATCCCGGTTCCGCCAGCGCCACCGGCTGTCCTGGCCCGAGACTCCTCTAGAAAAGGGATTTAACCCCTTGGCACCTTGGGAACAAGAAAAATGTTCCTTCCCCCCTTGGGGGTTTGTGAGAGGCAGGAGGGGCGGTGGCAATCAGCGGGAAAGCAGGGAAATTATCCTGGAATATCGGGAATATTTATTTATGGGATTGTGTGAGCAGGGAATGAGTGAAGAGAAAGGATCTTGAAATATTGGGAATATTCATTTAGGGGATAGCACCTGTATGAAAGGAGTAGAGAGAAATTATCCTGAAATATTTGGAATATTTATTTAGGGAATTACACATGCTGGAAATGAGTGAAAAGATCCTAAATATTTGGAATATTTCTTTTCTGGGCTCTTTTATCCCCCCACCCCTTATACTCCTGGAGAGTTTTGGGATGGATTTCCAGGCACAACATTCTCCCCCAAACACTCCAATCCCAAATCAGCCACAATTCCTGAGGAGTTATAGGGTTTTCCCACCATTCATCCTTCCTGCTCTGAATATTCTATAATTTTAATATTTCCAACATAATCCTGAGCCTCCTTTTCCTCATCCCAAAAAACTTTGGAATCTCAGCCTGGCCCATCCTGCGATTTCTTTCAACCCAAGCCCAAAAATTCTGATTTTTTGAGCACCCCTCAAGCATTCCACCCACGATTTTCCCTTTATCCCAATCCCTGAAAATCCATGCAGGGGCAGGAATTCACTCAGCCTGAACTCCCTTTTTTCCAAGGATTTCCCCCCCTTTTTCCCCCCTTTTCCCCCTTTTCCTTTTATCTTTTGTGTTTAAGAAATTCTGGCCTTTGTATCCTGAAGATTTGGGATTGTCCTGGTATCAGATTCGGGATTTCCTCCCTTCCCTTGTCCGTGGAGATCCTTGGACTTGAACTTTGAAAGGATTAAATTCCCATTTAATGGAAATTAAATTCCAATAAATTCTATTTAAATTCCATTTAAATTCCAGTGCCCAATGTCTGCTGCCTCTTGCCCAGTGCCCAGTGACCACTTTGCCCACTTTGTTGTGGCCAGTACCCAGTACCTGGTGCCCAACACCTCCTGCCTGGTGTCCAGTCCCCAGTGTCCACTGCCCACTGCCCGGTGCCCTGTGCCCGTTGCCCGGTCCCCGGTGCCCGCTGTGCACGGGGCGGGCCCGGGGCGGCGGCAGGGGGGGGCAGGAAGGGCCCGCGGCCCCTCGGGCTCGGAGCCGCATCCGGCCCGGGGCTGCGGGGGCGCAGGAAACGGGGAGGGGAACGGGGAGAGGGGGGAGTGGAGCAGGGAGGAGGGGGGAGAGGGGGGAGAGAGGAGCAGCCCTGGGCAGTGGAGGGACACAGGGGAACCTCCAAGAGGCACATCTGGATCCTCACCCATCCATCCCTCCATCATCCATCCCTCCATCATCCATCATCCCTCCATCCATCATCCATCCATCCATGGATCCCATCCCTCCTCTCTCAGGACAACTTGGAGATTTGGGATTCTCCAGTCTGGCAAGGAGAAGCTCCAAGAACACCCCGGAGCCTTTCCAGGGCCTCAAGGAGCTCCAGGAGAGCTGGAGAGGGGATAGGACACAGGGATGGAGGGACAGGACACAGGGAATGGCTTCCACTCCCGCAGGGCAGGGATGGATGGAATTTTGGGCAGGAATTCCTGGCTGGGAATTTCAAAAGCAGCTGCAGCTGCTCCATCCCTGGAAGTGTCCCAGGCCAGGTGTGACAGGGTTTAGGCCATCCTGGGACATGGGGAGGTGGCCCTGCCATGGCGGGGATGGCACTGGAGGGAATTTCAGGTCCTGTCCTACCCAAACCATCCAGGATCCTTCAGTTCCTCAGATCCAGAAAATTCCCAACTCGGAGCCCGCCCAAAGCCCCAGCAGGAGGGGACAGGGTGGGGACAAGGTGGGACAGATTTTGGATGAGTTGGAATTTTCCACTCCCCTCAGTTGCTCATTAGGAATTCTGGGGCTGTGACCCGGGAATTAGTAATTGCTGAGTGATTAACTGATTAATTAATTAATTAATCATGACTAGGCCTTTGGCAGACAAAAAGCAGCCAAATTCTGGCATCTTCGAGGTTTCCCCCCAAAAATATGTGGAAGAAGTCACTGGCACTGCTCCAGCATGGATCAGAACAAACTAATGAGTCATTAACGAGTAATTAATGAGTGACACCAATCAGCTCAGCCCTGACTCACATCCGTCCCGAGGCTGAAATATATTTTGGGGCTTTGCATGTCCCAGGAATGGGAAATTTTGATGAAACTACCCAAAATGGATGTGAAGGGGTTTGGGATGGGTTTGAGGATTTCCCACGGGTGCTAAAACCAGCTCTAATTAAGCTTCACATTAATTTCATTAGTGGATAAATTGAAACCATCGGTCCCGAGCAGGGTGTGGAGCAGTTGTGGCCCTGTTCTGCAGATTTTTGGGGTGATTTCCTAATTTAGATAAAACCCCGCTCTCCCCTTCCTCTGCTCCGCCCTGCCTTGGTGACAGCGGCAACACAAAATAACGACGGGACCTGAAACTGAAACTGAGATTAGCGGCACCAAAGCTCGGCTTAAAGGGATCTGTGAAGGGTCCGCTCTGCCAGGATGGATTTGGGGGTTTTGGGGGCATTTTCTCTTTTTCTTCTGCTGAGTTATGGTGTTGGGGTGGGGGCATTCTCCCCCGCGAGAGTTCTGTCACTTCAGTAACCTCAGGTGTCTTCACCAAATTTTAAAACAAATAAATTTATTTCTTTCATTTCCTTCCCAAATAAAGGATGTGAAGTGGCAAATCCCTGAATCCCGGGACAGGGAATGTTTATTTATGGGGCTGCACCTGCAGGAAAGGAGTAGAGAGAAATTATCCTGAAATATTTTGAATATTTATTTATGGGATTACACTTTCAGGGAATGAGTGAAGTGGAATAATCCTGAAATATTGGGAAAATTTTTGTTTGAGATTGGACCTGCAGATCCCAAAATCTGTGTCCTGACACCTTTGGGATATCCCAGGAAACTCCCGTTGCCTTGGACACAGAAGAAAACCCAGGAGCAGTTTCCTGGCCGCATTCCTCTTTCTCTTGGGAATAAATTTTGAGGATAAATTCTAATTTATCGGGAATTAGAAATTCCCCCGGGAATTCCATTCCAGCCCCTCGGGCCGAAGGATTCCCCCGAGACCCGGGGAGCGCCTCTGGGCAGGCAGCCAGGGACCTCTGCTGGGAGAAGCTTAAAAATGCCCTTTTTCCCCCCAAAATCGCGGCCGGGCAGGCGGTGGGAGGGAGCCCTGCGGAGGGCGCCAGCAGCTCGGGTGTCCCCACAGCCCCCCGGGGCACTGGGACGATGTCCCTCGGTGTCCTCCGGTCCCTCGGGTCTGCAGGGGAAGGGAGGAACCTCCCGGAACTGGGAATAACCCCAGGAGACTGAGCTTTTCCAACAGCTCATCCCAGTGGGATCCCCATCCTAGAGCTCATCCCACTGGGATCCTGGTCCTACAGCTGATCCCACTGGGATCCTGGTCCTACAGCTGATCCCACTGGCATCCTGCAGTTCATCCCTTTGGGATCATCATTCCACAGCTCATCCAAGATTCCCATTCCCCACCGCATCCCATTGGGATCCCCATCCCACAGTCCCAGTGGGATCCCCATCCTGCCGCTCATCCCTTTGGGATCATCATTCCACAGCTCATCCCGGATTCCCATTCCCCACCGCATCCCAAAGGGATTCCCATCCTGGAGCTCACCTCAATGGGATCCTGCAGCTCATCCCATGAGGATCATCATTCCTGCACCTCATCCTTCTGGGATCATCATTCCCGCAGCTCATCCAGGATTCCCACTCCTCACCACATCCCATTGGGATTCCCAGCCTGGAGCTCATCCCAATGGGATTCTACAGCTCTTGCCTTTGCGATCATCATTCTCCAGCTCATCCTGATCCCTCCAGATTGGAGCTGGGAATTCCCTCAAAAAAAAGGGAAATTTTTAATTAACAAAAAAAGAAGAAGAATTTTTAACCCAGAGCAATGGGAATTTTTAATTCAAACATGGGAATTTTAAACTCAAAGAAATGGGAATTTTTAATCCAAAGGAATGAGAATTTTTTATCCCAAAGAAATGGGAATTTCCACTCCAGAGGAGAAAAGTTGGGGTTTTCCATTATTTTTCCCATCTTTGTTTTGCTTTCCTCCGACCCCAACCAAAAATGAACACAAGAATGGATTTTATGACCAAAAAAATCCGATTTTTTGCTCCTTTCTCCCACTTAATGAAAATTCCCCTCCCTTTGGCTCTCCTGGAAGTGAAAATTTACTCCCAAACCACCCCAGATTTGCTGATTTTCAGCCCAAACCAAACGATTCCAGGCCAAAAATTGTATTTTCTTTTATTTTTAAATTTATACTTCTTTTATTCTGTTTATTTCCACTGCCACTCCATCCCCCTCACTCTATCTCATTTAAAGTTTATTTTTTTTATTCTTTGGTAGCTTAAATTCCCTTAAACACCTCAAAACCAAATCAAGAATTATCATAATTAACATCAGGATGATAATTCTTATTTTAATGATTATTGTTTGGGCAATTCTGCTGCTCCAGGGGCCTTTTTAATGAAAACTTTGAGGTATTTTGAATTTTTTTTTCTCAGCCCCTCAAATATTTACAGAACATTTACAGAGAATTTATTGAGATTTACAGAATATTTACAAATATTCAGAATTATTCAAAATTATTTACATCCGAACCCCATGCACGAACAGAGAAATGAACAAAATCTCTGCCCAAAATGTGAATTTTTAATAGAAAAAGTGAATTTTTAGCCGTATTTACTGGGATAAAAATCTGGGCCACTCCCCCCGCAATTCCCGAGGTGATTTTATCCCTTGGAAAAATATTCCTGAGTTTTTTTGGGGGGAAGCTGCGGGGTGTGAAGGTTGCTGGATTTAAATATTTATATTTATATATTTATATTTATACTCATATAGGATTCTTAATATAGTTATATTATTTGTAATATATATTTATATGATTTTTATAGGATTATAAATATAAATATAAATATTCATTCCCAGCGTGCATCCCGGAATTTGTTTTCCAACCCCACACTCAAATTATTTTAAATTCCTTTTTTTTTTAATAGAAAATACATTTTTAACCCCACCCGGAATTCCATGGGAATTCCATGGAAAACCTCCCCTAAAATCTTCTTTTCTCGCCACGTTTTCAGGTTGTTTGGGTGATTTTTTGGGGGGAATAACTGCTCCAAAATCCCAATATTTTGCCGAGGGAATTTCCCGCTACTCTGCTCAGCGGGACGGGGCGAAATAAACAACCAAAAAAACCCTATTTAACCCAAAAAAACCTCTAAAACCCCAAATTAAACAAACACCCCTTTTAGCACCAATTCGCCACTTCCAGAGAAAACGGCGCCCAGCAGATCCTAAACATTCCTGGCCTTTAAAATTCCTTTCCCCCCGCCGGCCCTTTCGCCCTTATTTTCCTTATATTTTAAGGTGCCGATGGAATTTAAAAATGAAATTAAAAATAGGAATAAATCCAGCAGGCCGCGTGTGAAGATTTTCCTTTCAATCCTTCCCTTTTCCCTCGCAGCGATTTTTAATTTTGAAATCTTTTTTGTTTTGTTTTTTGGTTTTGGGCCTAAATTTTGCAGAGAAAAGTAAGAATTTTGCGAGCGGGACCCCCGGAGAGAGCCGGGAAATTTTTTTCTTTTTTCCTCCTGAAAAAAAAAAAAAAAAAAAAAAAAATCCAGCCCAAGAAAAACAAAACAAAACAAAACAAAACAAAACAAAACAAAACAAAACAAAACAAAACAAAACAAAACAAAACAAAACAAAGAACCCCAAAATAGCTTTGATTTTGGGGGGTTTTTTAAGTTCCCAAAGCAGAGATTTGTGGGCCTTGATGGAGTGAAAATTCCATCGGGAATTTCCAAAGGTTTGGAAAAGTTCAAGCAGGGGAGGGAGGGAAATTCCAGCGAGGATCAAATCCTTTCATTCCCGATTTTCCCGGATTTTCTTCCCGGGATTCAAACCTTTTCCAGGGATGATTATCACACAAATTCCTCGCATTTTTCCCCTTTTCCACCACTTTTTAAAAAGATTCTTTAGATTTCCATGGAGCAGCTTCAAGTTACCCCCTCTCCACCTCTCCCGCTTTCTCCTGACCTCTCGAAATTCCCGCTTTTTTTTTAAAGTTGGCGTTTCCTCCCTGCCCCTTCACCACAAAAACCCCTCTGGAAAACCGGGATTTTCCGGATTTTCCAAATTTTCCCCAGGATCCACTCGGCCCTGAAAGGAACGGGAATTTTCCCTTTCCTGCGTGGAATTTTTATTGTTTTCATCCAATTTTTATGGAGGAAAAAGGAGAAATGAGGTCTGGGGTTTGGGACTTGTTTTTTTTTTGTAGTAGGGTCGGGAGGTCAGGGCGGCGGGAGCTCCTTCCCAGTTTTCCCAGCTCATTCCCAGTTCTCCCAGCAGCCGTTTCATCCCTAAATCCCTTTCCTGGGAATCACTCCCTCGTTTCCAGCGGCGCGCGGAGTTTTTGGGAAATTGTTTGGGTTCCATCGCGCGCTTTAACCTCACCCTAAAACTCCTCCCAAACCCAACATCCGGCAGCGCACGCGGCCCAAATCGACCCTAATCAGCTCCAAATTAGCCCTAAATCGGACCCAAATCGCCCCGAAATCAGGCCAAAATCAGCCCCAAATGAGCCCCAAGTCGCACCCAAAGCAGCCCCATATCAGCTCCAAATCGGGCCCAAATCAGCTCCAAATAGGCCCCAAATCAGACCCAAATGCGCCCCAAATCGAGCCAAAATCAGCTCCAAATCGAGCCCCAAATCAGCCCCGAATCCCCGCGCGGCTCCTCCGGGCAGCCCCTTCCCCACGCGGGGCTGGGCTGACCCCGCTCCCAACCCGGGCACCTCCCGCAATCCTGGGATTTTTCCTGCGCTGCTCAGGGATCCTCCAGGCTGGCGCAGCCGCGGAATTTGAGGCTGGGGGGCACGGGGATGGCGCTGCCCCCCAGGTGCCACCGCCACAGCGGGTGCGTCTTGGACAGCGCCCAGGAGTTTTTGCCACCCAGGGACGAGGCCGGGCACAGGTCCCCGTCCTCGCCCACCACCAGCGAGGGCGTGCAGGGGAAGTTGCCCATCAGGCTGAAGGAATTCCGAGGCGGGCTGGCTTTGCAGGGAGCGTTTCCCTTCCTGGAATTCCTCCGGGGAGTTTTTGGCGGCCTGGCTTTGGAGGGGCCGCGCTGCCTCTCGCTGGCCCTGGCCAGGCGCCGCCGTTTGGCGTTGCCGTCCTGGCGGCCCCGCAGCGCCGCGGGGCTCTCAGTTCCTCCGCGGGGCTGGAAGCGCAGCTCCGCTCCCCTCCAGGGCTCCGGGCTGCCCCGGCCGTGCCGCAAACTTTTCCCGTCCACGTTGAATCCCTTGGCGTAGCACCACAGCTTGGACTGGCGGATCAAGCGGTCGAAATGCTCCGGCCGGGGCTCGCCGAGGGCAGCGGGGCTCGCCCGCAGCCCCGGGGCCGGTTCGGGGGAAGGCGCCGGCCCCGGGGAGGCTCCACCGGGCCGCTGTAACGAGGAGCTTTTGTTCGAGGCATCTTTGTGCAAATCCTTCCCTCCGGCGTCCCCAAAGCCGCGCTCCTTTTGTGGCGGGGCCCCCCCGGGGGTGCGGGGTGCTGCTGCTGCTCGGGGAGGGAGGAGGCGACGAGGAGGAGGAGGAAGAGGAGGAGGAGGCAGGGGAGGCCTCGTGCCTCGCGTACAGCCCCTGCTGAGCCCCCGGCCCTGCGGCCGCGCTCAAACTTTCCAAAGTTGACGCTCGCAGGGTGCGGGCCCAGATGTGCTGCGAGAGGAAGAGGAGATCGGGATCGGGGCGCAGCGCTTTGCTCGGGGGGGGCTCCGCCGGCCGCTCCTCCCCGAGCGGCTCCCGGGGGGGCTGGAAGCGGGGCAGGGCCGCCTGCCGGTATCGCGTGCTCTGCACCGAGTCCCCGCTGCACAGCGAGCTGCTCTCCGACTCCGAGGAGCTGCCCTCCTCGCTGCTGCACGAGCTGTCCCCTTCCTCCTCCTCCTCCTCCTCCTCCTCCTCCTCTTCCTCCTCCTCCGAGGAGTCGCTGGAGGTGGCGGGGCTGGACGCGGCGAGGTCCAGGCTGGAGTCCGAGTCGCTGGAGTAGCCGGCGGACGTTCCCTGGCGCTTGGAGGCGGGGAAGCCGCGGCATCGGCCCTTCCTGGCGGCCGCGGGCCCCGCTCCGTGCGGGAGCAGCCCCCGGGGCCAGCCCGGGCCCCGCCGGTGCCGGCCCGCGGGCACCGGGAGCGCGCAGGGCTGCACGGCCGCGGGGCCCAGCAGCTCCAGGTACCGGGGGGAGCCGGCCAGGACGCCCCCAGAGAGCCCCCCCCGGGCGGGCTGGAGCTGCTGCGGGCCGGGAGGCGGCACGGCCCGGCCGGGGGCACCGCAGCAGCCGCCGGCTCGGCAGGGCGGGGGCCGCGGGCAGGGGAAGAACTCCCCGGGGCCCGGCAGCAGCAGCTGCTCCCTTCTCCTGCTCTTCCTCCTCCTCTTCCTCCGGCGGAGGCTCTTGCAGGAGGTGCAGAGAGCCTCCAGGTCCGCCTTGGAGATGAGCGAGCACTTCACGGCGCGCGTGGGCACCGAGTTGATGGCCTTGAGGGTCCGCAGCTCGGCCAGGTCGCAGCGGCGGCTCTTGATCTTTAAGGTTTCCATCTTCTTGCTGATGGTGGTCCTGGGGATGTCCTTGAACAGGTCGCTGAGCACCTGGGCCAGCGCGAACATCTGGGTGCCGTTGATCTGTAAGTAGCCCAAGTTGATGCCTTCGATCTGTTGGTAGCCAGCGTGGAAATGGCCCGGCCGGGCTTGCACGTTGCAGTCCATGGTGGCCGGAACGATCCCCAAGGTCCCCTCGCAGGTCAGGAACATTTTTGCGAGGTTGTTTTTTTTTTTGTTTTTTACTTTGTCCCTTTCAAAGAGGGGCAGGGAAAATCAGGAAAATCAGGACATTTGTGTTTCCACTCGCTGATCACACACATCCCTCCAGAGAGGGGCCAGAGGGGGAGGGGAGGTGAAAAAAAAACAGGGAAAAGAGGGGAAAAAAACCCCCCAAAAAAACCCCAAAAAATCCGATCTCGCTTTCAAACGCTCCGGTTGGGGACTGGCAACAACTCCCGAACACCCAATTCCTGCTCCGGGGCTCGGCTCCTCGTCTGCCCCCTCCCCGGCGAGGAAAAAAAAGAGAAAAAAATCAAGAAGTCAAACATCTCTCATCGCCCGGGCCAGCCCCGCACCCACCTCCGCCCCCCAAATAATCCCTTTTTTTGGGGAGGGGGGGGGATCGGCGTAAATCAACCGAGAGCTGGAGCGGACAAAGCTCGGGGGGCGCGGGGGGGTCCCGCGTTCCCTCCGGGCGCACCCCCGGGAACGTCCCCGGCTCCATCGGGTGTCCCCAAACCCCAAATTTCCCCCGCGCCCCCTCCCAAACCCCGTGCACACAATGGGGACCCCCCCGCACCGCTGTTCCCCCCTCGAAAAACCCCAAATGAAAACCCCAAATCACCGAGGTTCCGAGGTGGCGGGAGCGCGGGCGCCTCCGCTTTGTTTCCGCGGTTTAAATGGATTTTTCGATGGTTTTTTTGGGTTGGTTGAAGAGGTCGCTGCGCCTTCCCAAATGTGGATTCCTCTGGGATGGGTGTGTGGAGGAATATTTTTAATAAAGCGTGAAAAATGTTCCTTCTAGGCGGCTTGTTCGAAGTCATCGCCTCGGCCACAATTCATCCTGCAGCTTATTAATTAATTGCTAATTAATTGTATTTATTAGCTGGCGTCCACAGTAACAGCGGTGGAGAAAAAGAGAGTTAGGAGAGAGTTGTATTCTTCTTTTTTTTCCCTTTTTTGTATTTTACTCCCACATCGTCTTTATTCACTTCGTGTCCTTTTTTTTCCCTTCGAATTCTTTGTTAAAAGGAAAAAAAGGTAAAAAGAAAAAAAAAAACAAAAGGAGAAAAAAAAAAAAAAAAAAGAAAATAAAAATTTGGAAAAAATACCCCAAAAAGGAAAAAAAAAAAAAGAAAAAAAAAAAAAAAAGAAAAATAAAATTAGGGAGGGGAAAATAAATTTTCAAAATGGGAAATAATAGAGGGAAAAAACAGGGAATTCTCTCTCACACCTCGGAGCTGCTAAACTTTATTTCCAACTTTAAATCCCAAGGTTGCTTTGGTGTTTAGCAACTCTCCCGCGGTGCTTTCCCAAAAAAAAAAAAAGCAACCAAAAAAAAAAATCCCGAAAAGAAAAGAAAAGAAACCCAAACAAAAATCCCTGCAACAACCCCAGGCTGCAGATTCCTCTTTGCAAAAGGGGTGAAAATGGGAAAAAATAATTTAAAAAATCCAATTTTAAGCGCTGGGCTCCATTGTGGTGGGTCCCTCTGAACCTGAGGCCGCTGGAGCGGGGTCTGAGCTCCTGCTCAGGAGGCGAATTTTGGGGAAACTGTTCCCAGGGAAACCTTCCTGGGGGCAGGGAAGCGGCGGCTCCGCTCCCTCCCCAGCCCCTTTTTTGTCTCCTGCATGAAAAGTGGGGTTTGTTCTTCTCCTTCTGGGCTTTTTTTGGGTTGTTTCGATTTGTTTTGTTTTTTTTTTAATTTTAATCTGAAATTTGATGATAATGATTTTTTGGAGCACGAGATCCCAAATTAGCAACGATCCCGGAGGAGGAGGAGGAGGAGGAGGAGGAAAGGAGGAGCAGGAGGAAAAGAGGAGGAGGAAGCGCATTCCTGAGCGAGAGTGTAAAAAAAGAAAATTAAAAAAAAATTAAATAATTTCAATCCGCGAGCGGGGATCACCTGATCGCTTTTCCCGCTGATCCCAGAGGGATCCCTGTGGGATGGATCTCCCCCTTTTTCCAGCACCCATGGGTGCTCCCCTGCACCAAAAAAATCCCAATTTTCCACCCCAATCCCCCACATTTCCCCCCTGGTATATCACAGGAGAGAATTTCCTGAAAGGAATTTTTCAACAAAAACCCCCAAATCCTTCTTTGTTCGGGAAAAGGGGTGTGGGGGCCACCAAGATGAAAAATCCCCGAAATTTTCAGCGGAGCTGGAGCTTTTCTGGGAATCCTGGGGTTAAATTCCCTTTTCCACACCGAGCCAGAGCCATTTTACCTTTGGGCTGAGCTCGGCCGGGAGGGAGGAGGGGAGCGGGGAGGAAAATTCGGGAATTCTGCCCCTCTCAGGGGATCCCGAAGGGCTCCGGGAAAACCCCAAATCGCAGGGAATTCTCCCCAAACTCCCGAGGGGGAATCTGGGGGAGCAACCGGAGCCCCCCGAGCGGAAGGGGGCTGGGGGATGAGTGGAGACGTCATTTCCCAGGAAATCTGGGAGCACCAGGAGGCGATTTTTTGGGAAAAGGGTGAAATTCCGCTCGGGATTCCACGCGGGGTGTATCTGTAGGGACGCGGTTTGGGACATGGAAATGCTTTCTATTTATAAATATATTTATTTTTAATTCATGTATTCTATTTATATTGCAGTGGGCAGGGTACGTGCGGGAGGTGCTTCCCGAATAAACTCATTTTAATCCCAAATAAACTCATTTTAATCCCAAATAAACTAGTTTTTATCCCAAATAAACTTATTTTAATATCAAATAAACTCATTTTATGTCAAATTCCCGGCGTTGCGGCCCCAGGACTCTTCCGTGTCCCCTGCACCTCCCGTTATCAATGCATGGCTCACTCTTGGCTGGGGTTTTTTACTCTTTTAGGGGTTTTTTTGGAGATCGGAACAGACAAGGATTGGGATCTTCCAAGATCCCACTGAGGGATCCCTGGGGTGGACTTTTTTGGGGAACGAGCTTGGCCATAAAACCTGGAAGTGTCTGTACTGGAATATCCCAATATCTGAATATGGGAATATTCGAATATTGGAATATCTGAATACCCAAATATCCCAATATCTGAATATCGCAGTATCTGAATATCCAAATGTCTGAATATCAGAATATCAAAATACTGGAATATTCAAATATCCGAATATCCAAATATTCAAATATCTGAATATCTGAATATCCAAATATCCAAATGTTTGAATATCCAAGTATTTGTGTTTATTTATGCATGTAATTGAGTATTTATTGGTGTGTGCGTCTGAGTGTTTCTGAACTTCTATATTTGTATATTTGTTAATATATTTATATATAAGTTTATATATTTGTATGTAATTTATTTTTATTTATTTTAAAATCTAATATGTAATTTATTTTATATATACGCTTATGCTTTTATACATTATTTATTTTTATATGCATTTATTTATATATACATTTATGCAAATGTATACATTATGTGAATACATTCTGTATTCGCACATTCCCAACCCTCCCAGGCCACAAGAAAACCCCTGAAATATTCCCGGGACAATCCTCACCTGGGAAATTCCCCCCTTAACCATTTGGATCCCAGGAAAGAGGAAATTCATGGAAATTGCCCCAAATCCAGGGGTGCTGGCATTCCCTTCCCACCCTCGAGGGGGAAATGAGAGATTTGGCATAAAAAAGGGAGAGAAATCCTGGAGGATACACGGATTTGCCAGGAAAACCCCCAGAAACTGGATTAGAAATGAATTAGTCCCATCCCAGTTGAATTATTCCTCTTACAGGGAATGGTTTTGTCCACTCCCTTTCCTTGTGCGAAGCAAAAAAAATCCCTAAAAATATTTGGGGTAAAATAGAAAACTTTGGGATAAAACAGAAAGATTTGGGATAAATTTAAAACCCCCTTGGGACATTTTTAAACCACAGCGAGTTTGGTGCTACCAAACCCTAAAAGGGTGGGAAAAATCCCCCCCCCCCTTTTTTTTTTTTTTTTTTTTTAACCTTTTCCCAATTATTTCCGGTGATTGAGGAGTTTATTCGGGACGCGAATGGATCCTCCCGAATTCCCGGGATTTTCCAGGGGATTGAGAGCGGAGCAGCTGCTTGGTGACCCGCGGTGACCCCACTGACCCCAGAGCGACCCCGGCCCCACCCCGGAGTGCTCAGAAATGCAAAGTTGGAGTTTTCGGGAATTTGGGAAGAGCAGGAAGAGCGGGCAAGCGAGGGGGGAGGGGTTTTGTTGTCCAAAATGGGGGGTTTGGGGATAAAAAAGGGAAAATCCTATTTGGAGAGACTCGGCCCTAAAAGGATCACAGATTGCCTTGGGATGGGAAGACTTGGAAAGGTTTTGATCCCAAAAACCAACGGATTGGGTACAAAAAAAAAGGGAGCGGTGACGAACGCTTCTGCCTGGGAATGCTTAGGGAGCAGAGATTCATCCTAAAATTCCTGGACTTGCCTGAATTCCCCATTTTCCTTTTGGGGTGACACAAGGGAATCCTGTGGGAAGATCCCTCTTTTTGGGGAAAAACCTGGAAATCCTATGGAAAGGCCCCTCCTTTTGAGCTGGGAAAGATGGGAATCCTGGGAAAAGGTGTCTCACCTTAGGGGGAAAATATAGGAATGCTGTGGAAATGTCCCTCTTTTTGGGGGGGAAAACAGGGAATTCAGTGGAAATTCTCTTCCTTTTGGGGAAAAACCTGAAATCCTATGGAAAGGCCTCTCATTTTAAGGGAAATATGGGAATCCTGTGGAAAAGTCGCTCTTTTGGGGGAAAAATATGAGAATCCTGTGGGAAAGCCCATCTGTTCTTGTTGAAAGGGACATAAGAACCCATAAAATCCCATCCCATCCCAGGCATCATCCCGGGGTTATTTTATCCTAAAACAATCCGAATTTGGGACTTTCCTACTCCCCGGCACTGCCGCCCTGTCCCCACACGGTGGCAATGTCAGCCTGACTGCTCCAGGAATTCCCAAAAAACTTTGGGAATTTTTCCTTGGAGGAGCTTCAGGTCGGATTTTAGGGATAATTCCTGCCCTGGAGGGCGCTGGGAGGGCAGTGGGGGAGGGAGAATTCCTGGGAAGGTTCAGGATGTGGCGCTTGGGGACGCGGGACCAGGAAAGGGCCGGGCTCGGGGGTCTTGGGGAGCTTTTCCAAGGGAATAATTCCAGGATTTCGGGATTCCATGGAGCCTTTCACCCCGGAAGTGAAAGGGGGTGACCCTGGGGGTCTCTCCCGCCCCATTCCCAATCCCAGAATGTGACGCTGGATCCCCTTGGAACGAGCCGCGAGCTGGACCCAGAGGGACCCTCGGGCACAGAATCCAGAGGGGAAAATCCTGGAGAATACTGGAAAATCCTCATCCAGGCCCCACACTGCCCCTCCAGGGTGGCCGATCCAGAGAGGGATCCCTATCACCCCAAACCTGTCCCTGCCCCCACCCCGGACCCCAAACTCGGATCGGCCCCTTGGGCTGCGAACACGGAATAAAAACCAGGAATAAAAACCGGGAATAAAAACCGAGAATAAAAGGCGGGAATAAAAACCGAGAATAAAAACCGAGAATAAAACCAGGAGTAAGACCCGGGAATTCGACCGAGAGGGGGAGCGAGGATCGCAAAGAGCGCCAGAGCTCCGAATTGCGTCTCCATGGCAACGCCGGGCGATGCCGGGGCTCCGCCGCTCTCCTGGGGCTGGGGCCGGCCCTTCCCGCCTCCATCTCTCCTCTTCCATCCTTTTTTCCCCGGTTTTTCATCCCCCTTTTACCCTTCTGAAATTTGCCTTGGTGACTCAGCGCGGGCAGAGGGATCGGCGCCCTCTGTTTGTCCTCAGCGCCCTCCCAAATCCTGCCTGGAGCTGGTTCCTTCCCAGGATGGAATTTTGGGCAGCACCAGGAAGGACCCTCAGCACATCCCGAGCTCTCCTCCGCTCCCGGCTGCAGCTGGACCCAAATGTGCCTTAAAAAACCCCAATCCCAAAAAATTCAGGAGGGATCCAGGGCCCAGGAGGGACCCCAGGGCCAGGAGGGCTCCGAGCCACGGCTGTGGCGGGTCCCGCTCTGTCGCTGTCCCCGATGTGACCCGGGGTGGCCTCAGCACCGTGTCCCGGTGCCAGCCCGGGCCCTCAGCCGCGGTGAGGAACGCTTCATCCCCGCCCGAGCGCTCCATCCTCCTCTTTTTTTCCTTTTTTTTCCCTTTTTCCCCTTTTTCCGGCAGCGAGGTGTGAGCCGTGACTCAGCTCCCTCCTCCCGACGCGGCTCGAGCTGCACATCCTCGCCTCGGCTGGGCACGGAAAATCCCCCAAACCCTTCTCTCTTCCCCATTCAGATCCCATCTCCCGCAATTCCGGAGCCGTCCCTGTCCCTGTCCCATCCCTGTCCCTGTCCCATCCCTGTCCCCGTCCCCGTCCCTGTCCCTGTCCCTGTCCCTGTCCCATGGAGCCGTGCCCAGGAAATCATGGAATTCTGGGGGGATTTAGGGATCAAAGTGTCACAGAGCACAAAAATGTGACAAATCCGGTGTGGAAAGGGACATTTAACCATCCTGACCCCTTTCCTGCCCATCCTCTTCCTCCTTCGTTGTGCACCAACAATTTCCACGTCAGGGAAATTTTATTCCCATACAATTCCTATAAATTCCCTTTTATTCCCATAAAACTCTTCCTCCTGGGCCTCTGGAGAAGCCCCTGGAATTTCCCAGGAATTTTGCTCCCCAAACCCTTGGGGCTGGGGAGTCACCAATGAATTTAAGCCACTCCTATGTCCCTGCCGTGTCCCTGTCACTGTCCCTGCTGTCACAGGGGTGTCCCATGACACCATCCAGGTGCATTTTCCAACCTTTCGGCCTTTCCCAAAATATCCTGAGGCCATTTCAGGGGTTTTGGGGGGATCTGTTGCATGGATGATCCCACAATTCCCACCTGTTCCTGAGGGAATCCTGGGAAGGAGAGGAAAGGAGGGATCGAGCCCAGCGTGGCCAGCCCCAGTTTGGGGTCACAACAGGATTTTATGTGGGATCATGGAAATCTCGGTCACCCCCCCAAAGCTGCTCCTTCCCCCGGGAAAATCCTCTTAGGGTGGCCGGCAGGAATCCCAAAGCCTCGGGAAGCAGCTGGGGTCCCTTCCCGGCTCTGTCCCCATTAATGGCCAGGATTTGTCCCCATTTAGGGACAGGACTTGTCCCCATTTAGGTCCAGTTCTGTCCCCATTAATACCCAGGGTCTGTCCCCATTTAGGGCCAACTCTGTCTCCATTTATGGTCAGGATCTGTCCCCATTCATTCTCAGACTCTGGGGGCCACCCCTGGAGTGGCCAAAACCCCATGGAGCAAAGGGAAATAATGGAATTCTGTGGGGATTTAGGGATCAAGGTGTAACAGGGAGCACAGAGAGGTGACAAATCCAGGGTGGAAAGGGACATTTGACCCTCCCGACCCCTTTTCCACCCCTTTCCTGTTCCCCTTTTCCACCCCTTTCCTGTCCATCCTCTTCTTCCTCCATAGTGCTCCAACAGTTCCTTGCCCACACCACATTTTGGGATGAAAAACCCAGATTTTGGCGGCTGGAGGATAATTCCTCCCCCTTATCCCAGCCCAGGAATGTGACCTGGAAACCTGGGACCACTCCCATCCCATCCTCCTCCTCCTCGGGGGGTTAAAATCCATTAAAATTCCCCGTTTTCCAGGAAATTTGGGAATTCGGGACCAAGGCCATCCCCCCGAGGGAAGGCAGCGCCCAGCTCAGGGGACCCAAAGCTGCGGCTCCGGTTCCCGGTCCCTGTGCCGGCTGTCCCCGGTTGCCATGGAGATTTTCCCTCTTCCTGATGCCCGCAGGGAAGCAGCGGGGACAGGGAGGGGACAGGGAGGGGACACTGTGGAGCGCTGCCACCGCGGGGGTGCTGTCACCAGCAGAGCATTGCCACCAGCAGGGCACTGTCACCATCATAGCGCTGTCACTAGCAGAGCACTGCCACCACCAGGGTACTGCCACTATCAGGGCATTGTTACCACCAGGGCACTGCCACCACCAGGGTGCTGCCACCACCGGGGCACTGTCACCATCAGGGTGTTGCCATCATCAGGGCACTGCCACCACCAGGGTACTGCCACTATCAGGGTACTGCCACTATCAGGGCACTGCCACCACCGGGGCACTGCCACCACCACAGCACCCCAGAGATTCCCAGGAGCGGGGTTGGGTGGTGACACCACAAATTTAGGGGATTGCGAGGGAAATGTCCTGGCTTTTCCCAGGATTCCAAGTGGATTTTTTCCAAGATTCCAGGTGGGTTTTGGGAATACAAGCAAGGAATAGGAGGGATTTTGGAGATATGACTGAGGAACATGAGGAATTTTGGGAATATGAGGGTGGAAAAGGCTCATTCTCGATCCAGCATCACAGACAGGACCCCAGAGGAGCAGGCCTGGGGGGTGACCCCACAGATTTAGGGGATTGGGAAGGAAATATTCCCAATATTCCTCCAGGATTCCAGGTGGATTTGGGGTTGGAAAAGGCGAATTTCCAGGATGGGCTGCGAGGGCCGGAACATGACTGGGAGCGGTAAAAAAGGGAGCGGGGGCGCGGGGCCGGGCCTGGCGGGGACACGGAGCCGCTGCCGAGGGACAGATGGCAGTGGGAGGGATCCGTGAGGAGCTGCAGCAAAAATCCCAGCGAGAACAGCTCGGGAGAGGATTGGGATTGGCTCGGGAAACTCCTCCAGGGAGAGGGAGGGTGAGGAGGGAGAGGAGAGCTGAGCCTGGGGAGCAGAAATCCTCTCCTGGTCGTGGATTTGGGGTGGGATGGACAGGACTGCAGCCCTGAATTCCCAGGAATCCCAGTGGATGGCTCTGAGTGGCACTGGTGGCACTGGGAATGTCCCAGTGTTGTTGGAGTGACACTTCCCTGCCCGGTGTGCACCCCAAAAAAAAAAACCCCAAATCTGCTCCTTGGCAGCGTTTGGTGCCCCTGGTTTTGGGATTCTGGGACAGTGCTGCCTCCACAGGGATGGAATCCCACTGGACCCAGGGAGACATCCAGGACCAACCCCGGGACAGCCCAAAGCCTGGGAGGGGGATCCGCCCCAGGGATGGGGCATGGGGTGTGGGATGGATCCATGGGATTTGGGATGCACCCATGGGGTGTGGGATGTGGGATGGATCCGTGAGATTTGGGATGCACCCATGGGGTGTGGGATGTGGGATGTGGGATGTGGGATGTGGGATGTGGGATGGGTCCACGGGATGGCCTCATAAGATGGGGGATGGCCCCTGGCACCAGGAAGCCCCAAATTCCCTGGTGGCACCTCCAGGAGAGCAGGATTTGGGGTTAATGAGGGGTTTTTAAGGCGCGGGGTGGAACTTCATCTCCACACCAAGTCAGGGGCACTGGGAGATGGTGGGGAGCGCTGGGAGGTTGTGGGGTCACCCAGGATCACAGGAGGAGCCGCCCGTGCCCATCCCAGGGCAGGGACATGGGGACACGTTGCGGCGGGTGCTGTCCCCGTGCCAGATCCACCCCCCCCTCCATGTCCCCCGTGTCCCCCCCGGCTGGCTGTGGCTCCATGGGGACGCGCTGGGCCGGAAAAGGCCCCGGTTCCTGCACGATCCCATAATGGAGCCCTGGGGGCGGCTCTGCCGTTAATGCAGCCATGGGGGCGGGGGGGGGCTCCGAGGGGGACTCCTGACCCTGCCTTGACCCCGCTCCGCCTCCCCGGGCCCCCCCGACTCCTCTCTGAGCCCTTCTGAGCCCCCCTCTACACCCCCTGAGCCCCAGTGTTGGGTCCCCACTGGGTGGGTGGCACTGGGCGTGTCCCCAAGGCACGGCCAGACAGAGGTTGAGCCCCTGTCACTGTGTCCCCACAGTGCTGGGTGACATCAAGGGCTGAACTGTGTCCCCACGGTGGTGGGTGACACTGGGTGACACTGGGTGTGTCCCCACGGTGGTGGGCGCCGCCAGGCAGAGTCCGAGCCTCCCTCAGGGTGTCCCCAAGGCTCTAGATCACCGCTGTCCCGGCTGGCACCCGCTGTCCCCGGTGCCACTGTTGCCAGGACCCGCGGGCAGCCGGCCCAGCCCTGTCCCTGTCCCCGCGCCAGCCGCGCGCTGCCCCTCCCACTTGCCCAGGTGCGCTCGCACCACAAATCCGCCCTCTTTTCCCCCAAAAATCCACCCCTCAGCCTGTGCCACCTCCGGGGACATGCCCTAGGGCTGTCCCCACCCCCACTCACAACATCCCCTTCCCCCCCTCACCCCCCTGACGACCCCAAACCTCCGGGGACGGCTCCTCCCTCCCGCCCCGTGCGCGCTCCCGCGGGTCCCGCTGTCACCCGGCGACAGCGACGCGCGCGTGCCAGTGCTGCCGGCAAATCAGCGGAGAAAGGGAAAAAAAAAAAACAAAACAGCACACCAGGAAAAAAAACCTTTTAAGAGGGAGAGAGAGGCCTTTAAGAGGCAGCGCGGGGCCGGGGGCAGCCGTGCCCCCTCCCCGCGCGGATCCATCATGAGCTAATGTGTTTGTGCCGCTCGTTCGTTCGTTCGTTCGCTCCCTTTTGTACCTCGCGGGGCCGCGCGCTCTCCCACGCGCAGCCGGGCGCGCTCCCGGCGCGCTCCCCGCGCCCACTCCCCGCCGCCGCCGCCGCCGCCGCTCCTGCCGAGCCCGGCCTGGCCTGAAGCCCCTTCTCTCCGCAGGAAAGGAGAGAAGGAAAAATAAAAATAGAGGAAAAGCCGCCCCAAAAACCCCAAAAGCGCAGCAGCAGCCTCGGCGAGCAGCAATGGGGAATACACCCTCTCAAGGCATGTCACTCTCACTATGTGCATCCATTCTTAAGTAGCAGGTATTTTTTTTTTATTTGTGTGGTTTTTTTGCCTCCCTTTCCTCCCTCTTCCCCAGCCCTGCTTTTCTCGGTGATGCCCGGGGTGGGGTGAGGGGGGCACAAGATGCTGCCGGAGTTTTGGTGGCCGCCCAGCTGTGGCGGGGCTGTGGCGCTCCGGAGGGGCGTGTGACAAGCGCCAGGACGCGGTGACCCCCCCGCCCCTCTGGGGACAGCAGGGCCGCGGGTGCGGGGTCGGTGCCGGCGGTGGGGCCGCGTTTTGGGGGCGATGTTGCCCCACCGGAGATGGGGAGCGCTGCGGGCTCTGGGGGTGCTCGGAGGAGGCGGGTTTGCGCCGATGGCTGCTCCAGCCGCCCTGGCCGAGGTTTAACCGGGATGTTTTGGTGGCCGAGCCGCGCTGGGAGAGGCCGGGCTCGGGATTTGTTCCCAGCTGGGCGCGGAGGGAGCCGCGGGCTCTCCCTCACCTGCTGCGTTCGCTTTTCCTCCTCGCTGCCTCTGCCGAGACACAAAGGCCAGCGCGAGCCACCGGGTGGCCCCCGGGGCGACATTTTCAGCATCCTCACAGCACGGGAAAAAAAATCATTAAAAATATATATATAAATAAATGAATCTGGCGCATCCCGGGCTGGGCTGGGGCGTGGGGGGAGGAGGCGCGGAGGGAAACTTAAAATAACTCCGGAGGTGGCCAGCCCTGAGCTGGCGGAGCCTCCGCGGGGTCCGGGTGCCGCCCTGCCCCGCGCCAGCCCCGCGAGGTGACAGCGACACGGGCGGGGGTCCCTTTGTCTGCCCTGGCCGCGGGCAGCTCCGCGCTCCCTCCGCTCTCTTTGTTCTCCCCGTGGCACCGGGGCTGGCGAGCGGCGATGCCGCCGTGCCCACCCAGCCTGGCACACCCCCCGGCGGGCACCCAACTCCCCGGGAAGTTGGGCTGGGAGCCGGGAGCGCGGCCGGAACGGGCGGCGGGGCCCTCGGGAGCTGCGCCCCTTCCCGGCGCCCCCGGGGGGTGACGCGGGGGTCACAGCTCAGGGGAGGGGTCCCGCACCGGGAGGAGCGTTCAGCCCTTCCCGGGGACCCCAGAGCCGGACCCTGGGATCCCCAAAGCCCCAAGCCCGCGTTCTGGGGGTGCGGGTACTCCCCAGCCCCCCATCCTGGGGGTGCAGGTGCCCCCACGGCTTCCCCATCTTTGGGGTGCAGGTGCTCCCCAGCCACCCCTTTTGGGGGTGCAGGCACCATCCCGAGGGTCCAGGTGCTTCCCAGTCCCCATCTTTGGGGTTCAGGTGCTTTCCAATCCCCATCCTGGATGTGCAGGTGCCTCCACGGCTTCCCCATCTTTGGGGTGCAGGTGCTCCCCAGCCCCTCTGAATGCCCCACGGATTTCCCAGCGCTGGCAAAATGGGCGGGGGGGGCCTTTAAGGCCCCTCTTGTCCCCCCCAAATCCACCCGGAGTTCAGGGCAGCGCAGCCCCGGGGCTATTCCAGCCCCAGCGACGGCTGCTGCCGGGTTTTAATGAGGAATTCATTTCCAATGCGTTAATTATCTCCCACCAGGCTGCCCCCGGCAACGCTCCGCCGCCCCTGGGAAGGGCTCGGTGCCCCCGGTAGGAGCCCCCTCCCCACTGGGAGCTGCTGGGTGGGACTGGAACCCCCTCGGGAGGGCATTGAGGAGCGCCTGGCCGTGGCAGGGCGGTCACAGCGGGTTTTGGTGGCTTTTGTGCAGATGCAGCTGCGGGCTTTGTCCCCTCCCAGCAGGGTGGGATGGGCAGGGACGGATGCCCACCCTCTTTTTTTGGAAATGTTGGTTTATATGGAACGTCCTGGTCACATTCTGGGGGTGCTGGTGTCCCTCCTGTGATAGGGGAGGGTGGCGACAGCCCTGGCTGGGGACTGGCACTTACTGGGAGCTGTGGGCACTGGTGGGGTGTGAGTGTCGGTGACAGGCTCAGCTCTGCTCCCTCATTCAGGAAAATCGTGGATTTCCCCCCAAAATGTGGCTTTACCTTTAGGAAAAAGGGAATAAAGGCACGTCCTTGCTGGGCTGGGGTTGAACCTGGGGCCCCATCCAATCTGGCTGGACACCCTGGTGAGGGTGACACCTCTGTCCCCTCACATTGTCCCCTTCCCTTCCCTTCCCTTCCCTTCCCTTCCCTTCCCTTCCCTTCCCTTCCCTTCCCTTCCCTTCCCTTCCCTTCCCTTCCCTTCCCTTCCCTTCCCTTCCCTTCCCTTCCCTTCCCTTCCCTTCCCTTCCCTTCCCTTCCCTTCCCTTCCCTTCCCTTCCCTTCCCTTCCCTTCCCTTCCCTTCCCTTCCCTTCCCTTCCCTTCCCTTCCCTTCCCTTCCCTTCCCTTCCCTTCCCTTCCCTTCCCTTCCCTTCCCTTCCCTTCCCTTCCCTTCCCTTCCCTTCCCTTCCCTTCCCTTCCCTTCCCTTCCCTTCCCTTCCCTTCCCCTCTCCAAAATTCCCCCAAAATTCCCCAAATTTCCCCAAAATTCCCATATTCCCACCCCTCCCATGGCAGCGGGGTGCCCTTGGCTCCGGAGTGTCACCCGCGGTCCCCAGGGGCCACCTCGGCGGGGCAGAGCCATCAGGGCAGGGTTTAATTAGAGCCATCGATTGTGGCCATCGATCCCGCGCGCCCTGGGGACAGCGGCGACACATGGCAGCGGCACCCCATGGCAGGGGCTGGCGGGGAGGGGACAGGGCCAGGGTGGCACCGTCCATGTCTCTGTCCCTGTGACAGGATGTGGGAGTGATCCTGGGAAGGAGCAGGAGCTCCTGAGGGAGATGGAATGTTCATCTTGGAGGAAAGGGGGATCAGGAGGGACCTTTTGAGGTCCCTGACAGAAGGGGACAGGAGGGGACATCAGGCTCTGATCCCAAGGAACAGGGAAAGGTTTCTAGCCACTGAGGGAGCTGGGAATGTTGGTGCTGGAGAAAAGGGGGATCAGGAGGGACCTTCTGGATCTGCACAAGAGTCAGGAAAGAGTTTGGAGCTGCTGAGGGAGTGGGAATGTTGGTGTTGGAGAACAGAGGGATCAGGAGGGACCTTCTGAGGTCCCTGACAGGAGGGGACAGCCAGAGGGGCTGGGCTGTGATCCCAAGGGACAGGAGGAGAGGGAATGGCCGCAGTTGGGATGAGAGGATCCTGAATGGTTGGGATGAGAGGATGCCACAGGGCTGGGATGAGAGGATCCTCCAGGTCCTTGCAGCGCGAATCGTTCCATGACCCCATGAAATTCCATAATCCCATGGTATTCCATGATCCAACAAAACTCGAGCTCCTCAGGGTGAAGAGCTGAAGCCGCTTCCCCAGACTCTGTGGGATTGTCCCATTCCAAACCCCCAAATCGGGGCTCTGACCCCCCGAGCCAGCACCCCCATGCCCCCAGGCTTTAGCAACATCCCAAATCCATCCCCGGGAGGATTCTCAGCGCTCTGAGACCACTCCCTCCCCTCCCTCCCCTCCCTCCCCGTGCCAGCTGCAGGTGGTGCCGGACTCGAGGGCTCTTCAGGCTGAGCCCTCCCCGATCACAGCTCGGGGACAATGAAACTTTGCTGTCAGCTGGTTTTATTTTATTTTTATTTTATCCCTCCCCTCGCTCCCTTTCCACTTTCAGAATCCATGCAAATGATGGGGTTTGGGTTTTTTCTCAATTTTTTAAAGATTTTTTTTTTGAGATTCAGCTCCAGCAGATGATGGAGAGGGTGGGAGGAAAAGGAAGGGAAGGGAAAGGAGGGGGACAAAAACACTTCGGGGTTGTTTGTGTTGTTCTCTCACTGCTGAAATGTTCTGATTGCGGAGGCAGAGGAGGAGTTCAGTGATCCGGGAACAGCAAAAAGCTGGGAAATGTGGGAGCTGCATCCCAGCCCCAAACTGGGAAATGTGGGAGCTGCATCCCAGCCCCAAACTGGGAAAAGTGGGAGCTGAATTCCTGCTGTAAACTGGGAACTGTGGGAGCTGCAAACTGAAAACTGTGGGACCTGCATCCCAGCTGTACACTGGGAACTGTGGGAGCTGAATTCCAGTTCCATACTGGGAACTGTGGGAGCTGCATATCAGCCCCAAACTGGGAGCAGTGGGAGCTGAATCCCAGCCCCAAATTGGTAAATGTGGGAGCTGAATCCCAGCCCCAAACTGGGAAATGTGGGAGCTGCATCCCAGCCCCAAACTGGGAAATGTGGGAGCTGAATCCCAGCCCCAAACTGGGAACGGTGGGAGCTGAATTCCCGCTGCAAACTGGGAACGGTGGGAGCTGAATTCCCGCTGCAAACTGGTCCTGTCGGGGTGTGTCGCTGTCCCCAGGTCCTGTCAGGGTGTGGCGCTGTCCCCTCCTTCCTCCGCTCCTGCTCCGTCCCTCCCTCCCCCCGTCCCTCCCCGCGGTCCCTGCCATCAAATCCAGGAGCGCTCGGGGATTTTCAGCCCTTCCCGAGCCGCGAGAGCCTCCAAAGGACTCTCAAGGACACCGCCATGGAGCCTTCCCTGCCTTCTCCTCCTCTTCCTCCTCCCCCCCTGCCAAGCCCAGCTCCTTCTCCCGGAATCTCCCAAATCCATCCCCGTCCCCGCAGGTGACACAGCTCCGTCCCCACCCCGGAGGGTCTCAGGTGGGCTCTGGGCTCCTCCCCCCCCCTCCAAATCCCGTAAAATTCTCTGCAGAATCCCAGGAATTGGCGCTCACGGGGAGCTTGGGGCAGGATGGATTCTCCATGGGGTCCCATTCCTGGAATTTGAGGGAATTTTTGGCTGCCCCATCCCAGGAGAAATAACTCAGGGGAGTGAAAATTGGGAGATTTTTCCAGCTTTTATCTCTCTTCCATCCAAATTTTGGGAAACCTGGGTGTTCCCAGGGCAGGTCCCAGCCCTGAGGTCATGCAGGTGAGGCCAAGATCAAAGCTTGGGAATTCCCAGGCTTTGGAATTCCAGCTGGGAATTCATTATTCCAGTCAGGAATTCATTATTCCAGCTGGAAATTCAGGATCCCAGTTGGGAATTCATGGTTCCAGCAGGAAATTCACGATTCCAGTTGGGAATTCATGATCCCAGCTGGGAATTCATGGTTCCAGCTGGGAACCCAAGCTGGGAGCACCCCCGGCCTTCCCCCAAAATCCCAAGGACAGGATTGGAGAGCTCGGTTCTCCCTGGAAAACCGAAGGAGCCACTTTTGGCCTCCCCCTTTCTCTTTTCCCCCTTAAATTCCCAAATTTTCCCCTCTCAGGTGTCATGAGGCAGAGGAAGGAGATTCCCGCAGGTTTTCCTGGCAGGTTGCAAAACGCAGCATAAATAATTCATCCCCTCCTCAATTATCAAAACAAAGGAATGAAGTGAATTTCCGAAGGATTTTCCACTCACATTCCATGGTTTTTATTGGTTTTTTGTTTCCCTGCTTTTCTCACGCCTCGGAGATTATTTACTCACGGAGTGGCTGTGAAATTCCTTCCCAGTTTTCAGATCCATCGCCAGGAGCCTCCAAAATCTCTTTTTGGGGTAGAAACTGCCCCAAAAATCCAGGCGAAATGGGGATAAAAGGGCTTGGCCAGGTTTTTCATCCTCTGGGGGGGTTTTGGGGTGTAGGAAAGGTAGTGGATCCCTTTCCCACCCTATTCCTGGCAGAAAAAGGGATTTTTCTGGAGTGTGTGTCCCCTCTCGCCCTGTCCTGGTCACCCCTTTCCCACCACTCTTTTATTTCAGATTTTTTCTCTGTGTTTCGCTTGCTCTGATTAATTTCTTTCTTTCCCTCCATCTGAATTTCCGGAAAAAAAAAAAAAAAAAAAACAAACAACAATAATAAAAAATTCCCAGCTGGAATTTCCCAAATTCATGAATCTCCTCCTTTCCTGTCCCTACCCAGGGCTCCATGGAATTGCGGGCGGGAAGAAGCCAGGACTGTGTTCCCTTTGTTTAAAGTCTCCAGGTCAGTACCGGGGGCCGACAGCGTCCTCCCCTTTTCCCTGGATTTCCCTCACTTCCATGATTTTCACTCTTTCCCTGCCCCTCTCCCAGGAGCCGGGCCCGTGGTGGGTGAGGGCAGCACCCAGAGTCCCAATTTTGGGATGTTTTAAAGGGTCCCACTCATTTTTGGGATGTTTTAGAAGGTCGTGCCCAGATTTTGGGATGTTTTTAGGAGGCTCCTGCCTGGATTTTGGTTGACATCCATGGTCGAGGCGTCACTTCCCAAACTTTTGGTGGAGGACAGGATGGATTTGTGGAGTTTTATGGTCCTGGAGGATTCTTGGTGCTCCTGGAAGGATCCCTGGTGATCCTGGAGAGATTTTGGGTGTTGCTAAAGGGATTCCTGGTGTTCCTGGAGGGGTCCTGGTGATCCTAAAAGGATCCTTGGTGCTCTGCCTTTTTTATTGTTTTTGGGATTCAGTGGCGATGGTTTTTGGAATTCAGTGGTGTTGACTTTTTGGGATTCAGTGGCTACTTTTTTTGAGATTCAACAGTGATTTATTTTGGAATTCAGTGGTGCTGCTTGTTTGGGATTCAGCTGTAGTGTTTTGGGGGATTCAATCATGATTTTTGGGGGGATTGCATGGTAATGGGTCTTTGGGATTCAGTGGTGACTTTTTGGGGGTTCGACTGCAATGTTCTCTTGGGATTCAACGGTGATGCTTCTTTGGGATTCAGTAGTGACTTTTTTGGGACTCAGTGGTGATTCTTTGGGATTCAGTGGCGATAGATTTTTGGGATTCAGTGCAATCCCAAGGGATCCAGTGGTTGAATGGCTCAGGCAGCTCCTGGAGGTGCCAAACCCAGCACAAGGAACCACGGCAGAGAATTTGTAGGATCTGTGGGATTTGGGGAATCTTTTCCAACCAGGCCCCTCCCGACCCATCTTTCCCCACCAGCCCTGAACCAGGGCCCACAAACCTTTGGTGACACCTCCCGAGTCACGAGCGCCAGGGTGACATCCCGAAGGACGTTGACGTGGGATCAGGAGCGAGAATTATGGAAAAAACCACATTTTCCCGACCCTTTGGAACATTTTCCCTGCCTCCCGTCTGCTTTTCCGCCTCTGTCTGGGGGGATGAAAGCGCCGCCGCGTCCTGGCGGAGGTGACAGCGCCAGCGAGGCCACCGCTAATGGGGACATTAATGAGTTTTGTCTCCCGGCCCCAAAGCGCCTCCTGACCCTTCCCGAGGGTTGCGAACACCTGGAGGAAACCGGCGTCGCTTTCATCCAGCCCGGAAAAACCCTGGAGCGGCCAGGGAGGGGGTGGAGGTGGCTTTTGTCCCCAAAAGTCCCCGGGTTTTGTCATCAAAGTCCTGCTGAAGGTGACAGGAGGCGGCTGGGATGGGATGAGCTGGGAATCCTGTGTGGGAATGGTGGGAATGCTCATGGGGAGAAGGGGTCGTGGCCACAGGTGTCCCAGAGCAGGGGACAGGGGAAGGGACCCGTGGGACAGGGGAAAGTGTCCCCATCCCATAGAGACAGGCTGTCCCCAACCCTGTGGGACAGGGGAAGGGATTGTCCCCGCCATCCTGGGACAGGGGAAGGTTTGTCCCCATCCCACTGGGAGAAAGTAAAATATTGTCCCCAACCCCGTGGGACAGAGAAAGTTTGTCTCCACCCCAGTGGGACAGGGAAATGTCCCCATCCCCTGGTCCCCACTGCCCTCCCCTGTTCCCGGCCACCGTTTGCCTTTTAATTACAATTATCCAATTATTGCTCCTCCCCCACGGGCTTCTTCCTCCCCTCCTTGTAAAACTGGGGCACAACCAGTGGCATCTTCATCCTCCTCGTCCTCCTCATCCTCATCCACCCTGTCCTCATCCTCCTTCTCCTCATCCTCCTCATTCTCATCCTCCTCATCCTGTGCATTCTCCTCATCCTCCTCCTTATCCTCACCATCCTCATCCTCCTTATCCTCATTCTCCTCTTCCTCCTCCTTCTCCCCATCCTCCTCACCCTCCTCCTCCCTGGAGCTGTCTGAGCGCCCCGTTCCCTCTCTGGCTCCTGGCCCCGGTTGCCACCTGGCCACCCTCGCTGCAGAAGCTCCAGACGCTTCCCCCTGGGAATTCCGGGGTGCATCCACAGGTGATCCACCCTAGGAGAAGCTCGGGGTGCAGTGAAATCAATTCCCCGGTAAAAATCCCCCGGTGGAAACAATTCCCGGTGGAAATTCCCTGGGATCCGTGGCCTGGAGCTGCTTTTCCATCAGGGAGAGCGGGCTGGGGCCGGCGCTCGCCCTGGGGGATGAGCAGGTGTCCGGGGGCCGGGGCAGCGCCGAGAGCTCCCCAAAATAGAGCCAGGAGCGGGGGGAGAGGATGCGGCCCCGGCTCCCCGCGGCTGCTCCTGCCAGAGCCGCCTGACGGCTGCAGCGTCGTCAGAGCTGTACCTATAATTACTGCACCTATAATTACCGTCTGATGTGCCGCAATTAGAGCCCCCGCCGGCAGAGGAGTTGGAGCAGACAGGAGCGGCCTTGGCTGCCTGAGAGGGCTTCCAGCCCTTACTGGAGCCTTCCAGCCGTTCCCAGTTCCTTCCATCCTCTCCCGCAGCCTTCCAGCCTTCCCAGAGCCTTCCAGCCATTCCTGGAGCCTTCCTGGAGCTTTCCAGCCCTTCCCGGAGCCTTCCAGCCCTTCCCGGAGCCTTCCAGCTGTTCCTGGCTCCATCCAACCCCTCCGGTTCCTTTCATCCCTTCCCGTTCCTTCCAGCCCTTCCCAGTCTCTTCTATCCCTTCCCGATGCTCTCCAGCCCCTCCAGGTGCCTCTTTCCAGTTCCTTCCAGCATTTCCCAGTCCCTTCCATCCCCTCCCTGTCCCTTCCATCCCCTCCAGGTGCCTCCACCTCTCCTGCCCTGCCGGGAGATGAATTTTGGGAAAGGTGCAAAACCAAAGGGCTCAGCCCCGTACCCGGGATCTGCGGTGTTGGTGGGGAATGAGATCTTTATGGGCTCTTTCTGGGATCTTTATGGGGTCTTTGTGGGATCAGGGAACGGTTTAGGATGGGAGGGCCTTCAATCCCACCAGGCACGGCCACCTCCCAGCATCCCAGGTGCTCCAAGCCGCAATGTCCAGCCTGGCCTTGGACACTCCCAGGGATCCAGGAGCACCCACAGCTGCTCTGGGAATGCCATCCCCGCCCCTCCCCACCCAAAATCCCCTCCCGAGTCCATTTGTCCATCTGTGACCCCTGGCTCTGTAAAGTTCTGCAATCTCAGAAGGGTTTGGGCTGGAAGGGACCCCCAAGCCCACCCATTCCCACCCCTGCCATGGACAGGGCCGCCTCCCACCATCCCAGCCGCTCCAAGCCCTGTCCAAACTCCTGTTTCATCCCTCAAACCCCAAATCCCCACTCTCAGCAGGGATCCCTCATCCCAAACCACAGGGCTGAGCCTCCCCTCCCTCCAAACACCCCAAATTTTATTTTTATCAGTGCAAAACCCTTACACACAGCCACAGAAATTCCCCAGGAGTGCTGTGAGCATCCCCCAACTCCCTCATTTCCTTCTTCCCTCTCCTATTTTTCCCCCAATTCTCGTTTCCTCACCCCCATCTGCCCGTGTCCAGTTTAAACCACAACTCCCAGCCCAGTTTAAGCCACAACTCCCAGCCCTAGGCGAGGTTTTAAAGCTTTTATCGGAGCCCAGGGTCTGAAATTCACAATAAAACCCAACAAATAGCAATGATTCAGAACCTCTCCGCTGCAAAGAGCCAGACCAGGACCTCAATTAAGCCATTTGCAAATCGTTAATTTAAGAATTGCTCTCGGATGCCTTTAAACCGCTCCCTCCTGCAGCTTCCAAACGGGTAAAGAGCGCGGGGATATAAACGGAGAGGTCGGGAAATGCTGATTTAAGGGCGGATTTTGGCACGGGCAGCAGCTCCGGACGCGATTGAAATCCCGGGGCTGCCTTGGGAGGAAAAGCAGAGGTCCCCAGGTGAGGTGAGAGCTGCTGGGGCGTCCCCAGGGGATGGAGCTGGAGAGCCAAACCTCACCTGCCTTGAAAACTTCAATTTATTTCCTCTGGATTTAACCATTTCCTAACCCCCAGCGATGCCAGGGCTTTTCCAGGTGTGTTGGGGCTTTGGAAATGGTTAAATCCAGAGGGAATAAATTGAATTTTTTAAGGCAGGTGAGGTTTGGCTCTCCAGCAGCATCCCTGGAGCGGGATGGTCCCAGAGTGATCCCCTGGATTTATCCCATCCTGCAGATTGTCCCCTGGGAGCAGGGACAGCCTGGCAGTGCCACAGCCAGGAGCTTTGACACCTCTCCTGTGGCATTTTGGGATCTTCCTGCACGAAAAGGGGAGAAAATCTGCAGCTGCCTCATCCCTGGGAGCGTCCAAGGCCAGGCTGGAGCAGCCTGGGATGGTGGGAGATGTCCCCAACCACGGCAGGAGGAGAACCTTAGGGTTCCCTCCATCCCAAACCCTCCCGGGATCCTTCCAACTACCCCAAAGCTCCGTGAGGAGAGGATTTGTGCCCCCAGACCTGTTGCTGGGGCTTTTCCCTCTGCCCTCTCCCCAAATCTGGGCTCTCCTGGCCCGGATCCTGCTCCCAGGGCTGCCGCAGCCGCTCCTGGCGCTTGTCCCTTCCCCTTCATCCTCCCACGGGTGGATTTTGGGATATTTTGAGTCAGAGCCGGGCACATCTCCCGATCCTGCGGCCGCTCCGAGCGAAGTGAGCAAAGGAAACGGAGAAGAGGTTCTGGAGCAGCGGGCCTTGGGGCCGTGCCAGGGCGCCGGGTGCAGGCGGTGGGCGCCGGGCGCAGGGCGCCAGCCGGGCCCCGGAGGTGTTGCTGCAGCCCCGGGAGGCCGTGCCAGGCTCCTCTCGGCTCCGGGGAACGAATTCTCGCTTCTCCAGGAGGGGCTGGGTTCTGCCACCAGCTGGGGAGCAAAACCCCAAATCCACAAATCCACGGGCTGATCCAGAGGGTGCCGCGGGAACAGCTTGGGATGAGAGGCCCGTGGGAGGCTGGAGGGGACATGCGGGTGCCAAAATTCCCTCGGCTCCACCTGGCACCGCTTGGCAGCTCCCGCCTGAGAGCGGCGCCGGGCGCTGCCAGCGCCGAGGGCGATGCCAGGCTCGGCAGATGTTGCCCGCGGATCCGAGCAGGCTGAACCATCCCCGCCACACCTCCGGCTGCTTCTGCTCGGGCTTTGAGGAGTTTTTGGTGTGATTTGAGAACTCTGCAGCAGTCACTTGGCTGGGTTTGATCAGGAGCCGCATTTCCGGGCCCTTCAGCTGTGAAAGGCTCGGAGCTGCGCGGTGCCAAGAGGTCTTTAAGGGTTTTTTTCACTGCTTAACTCGGTTTCCTCCCGATCCGATACCTCACCGGCACTCGCAGCCTCCTTTCTGAGTGGAAAAGGTTTTTCTGTCGGCCTGGACAGGGGTTTTTGCTCATTCGAGACCCCCCGAGGGTTGGGCTTGGGTCTGGCATGTCCTGCCTGTGCTGCTGTCGCTGTTCCTGCGGCCTCCAGCGCTGCCACCCCTGCCTGGAGGCACAGCTCAGGGATTGCGGTTGTGGTGGGAGGAGTGGGAATTTGGGGATTTGGGGATTTAGAGATTTGGGGAAGTGCTTCCTGACCAGGCTCTGACATGGCACCGCCCAAGGGAATGGGCAAATCCGTCCTCGCTTGGAACTGGTCCCCATGAAAGGGACACATCCATCCACACCTGGCACTGCCATCCCAGAGGGCATGGACAGAGCCATCCCTACCTGGCACTGCCCAAGGGAATGGGCACAGCCATCCCTGCCTGGAAACACCGTCCAAAAATGGGCACATCCACCCCCACCTGGCACTGCCCAAGGGAATGGGCACATCCATTCCACCTGGCACCCCCAGCCTGCCCTAAGCCATGCTGGGCACAGGCTGATCCAGACACGGGCCGATCTTTGTTGGCCTCCCAGTGTCCCTCCCTCCTGGGTAACCCCTCTGTCCCTCTGTGCCATCCCCGATCCTCCCCCTCCAGGGCTCCGTTTGTCCCCATCTCTGGTGGCCGTGCTGGTGACACAAAGGCCCCTCTGTGCCACTGTGAGGGCACCGCCTGTGTGAATATTGCTCTATAGACTGGGAGAGGGCACAAAGCCCCGCTGTTTGTGCCAGCTCTGGGAGGGGGCCTGCATTCCTGATCCGTGACTGTCCCACTGTTCCCACCCCAGCTCTGGTCTGTGACTGTCCCACTGAGTAAAGCAGCACAGAATCTGAAAAATATAAAAGCTAAAACTTAGGGCATGGTGAGGAGCTCCGGGATTCACCGAGGGATGGGCCAGGAGCGGGAACGGAGCGAGAATGGAGCGGGAATGGAGTGGGAATGGAATGAATGGAGCATCCAGCGGCTCTCCAGGAGCTGCTGAGAGCGAAATCGTGTCCTGGAGCGCAGGTGTGAATGCGGATGTCTCACCCCGACGTGTCGAAGCTGCTTTTAGCAGCTTTTTCCTGGGAATTGCCTCCTGGTCACGCTGTTGCTCCGGCGGTGTCACCAGCAGTGGGCGACACCTTTGTCACCACACTGCCAGCTCAGGGTTGTGCCGCAGGGAAGTCACCGCCTTGGGAGAGCCCGAAGTGGGGGGAAAATGGGATTTTGGATTTAAATCCAGGCCTTTCCCTCCTTCCCAGGGGGTTTCAAGGTGCAGGGAATGGTGGCATTTCCTCTGGGGACAACTGGACCCTGCTGGGGACTGTCCCTGTGCTGGCACAGCAGTGCCCGGCACGGGTGATGCTGGCTGGGATCTATCCCGGGATAAACCTGGGTGCTGGAGCTGCCCCTGGCTCCTTCCTCCATCCCGTGGCATTTGTATAATGCATTATTTTACAATTTTTATATTTCTGTCTATGTGTAAATAAGAGGAAATGAATCGCTGTCTTGTTTTGTAACCTTGTTTTGATTGGAGCGTGGCAGCTCCCATCCCTGTGGAATGGGGGACCGCGGGGACAGTGGGTGACAGCGAGGTGGCAGCTCATTAACCCCTCATCAGCAGCGCCATCACAATTAAAAGGTCACCGCATCCTCCCAGCCGGGTTTTCAGGGATCAGCGGGAAGGACAATTAATCCTCGTCGCGTTTGTCTGCCTGCATTTTCCCGGTAAAATCTCCGCTGTTCCCGAGTTTTTCCAGGGACAGGGAGCGCCTTCCCTGGAGCTGCGGGTCCTGAGAAACGTCCCGGCCCTGTCCCTGTCCCTGTCTCTGGCCCTGGCTCTGGCCCTGGCCCTGGCCCTGCTACGTGTCCTTGGTCACCTCTCCTCGCCATTTGTGCATCCAACCTTTTTTTCCCTTTTTTTTTTTTTTTTTTTTTTTTTTTTTTTTGTGAGCAATTCCAGCTTCTCCTCCAGGCAGGAATCAACCTCACATGGATGATATTGGATATTAACAGGGGAATGATTCCCTCGGCCCTAAAGTGAGGGAGAGAAGGGGGAAAATCCCCCGCGGTGCGTGTAGGGTGTGGGAACCGGCCCGGAGCGCTCAGCTGCGAGGGGAAGGAATTTTTTGGGAAGGTTCCTGGTGTCGTGAGTGCCGCCTGTGCCAGCTGTGACTCACGGCTGCGGCTGCTGCGGAGCCTGGAGGGGCTCCAGGAGGAGCTCAGGGCTCTGGAGTTTGTCCCTTCTTGCCCTGAGCTGGGAATGGGGAGCGCTCCTGGGCCTGCCCCGTCCGTGCCTTAGTTTCCCCCGTGTCAAAAATCGGGAAAATCCAAGGGGGGTGTGAGCATTCCTGAATTCCCAGCTCTTCCCACCTGGAGCCACCTGAGCTGCCCAGGGACGTGTGGAGTCATCGTCCCTGCAAGGGGTTAAAGGTCACGTGCAGGTGGCACCTGGGGACACGGAGACACATCAGCCCTGGGGAATGCTTGGAGGGCTTTTCCAGCTATTGATCCCAAATTCCAAGACTTTTAATCCTGTGGCATCAGCATTTGGACTGAAAGAACCCTGGGGGGGTGGTCACAGCCCTATAGGGTGGACTGAGGTTGGGTTTGGGGTCCCTTTGGCTGGGGCAGCATCTACCCGGAACCCTGGGGGTGACACCGAGTGAAACCCCCCCAAAATGTGGGGACAGGGACGGTTTTATGGGTTTGGGAGGAGCGGGAGGAGCAGGCTGTGTCCCTGAGGTGTTCACTGCTCCTCCTGCCTTCGGGATCATCCCCTCACCCTGGGAATTTTGGGAATGGTCAGTTCTGTCCGTGGAGGTTGTGGCCTGACCCTGCCCGCAGTGACCAGCGCCGTGTCCTGGGGACAAACCCGGAAAACCACTGGGGACAAGCCCAGAAAACCGCTGGGGACAAACCCGTAAAAATGCTGGAATTCCTTCCCCGAGCTCCCCGGGGCATCAGCCACGGGCTGGCAGCGGGGACATTTCAGGGTGTCTGTGCCCAGGGGTGGGCAGCTCGGTGCCGTCAGGGACATCCTGGCTCGCGGGACCCTCGGGGCTGGCTCCTGGCGGTGGTGGCAGCTCGGGCAGAGCCCCGCGAGTGTCACCGGCGGGGACACGGGGAGAGCAGCGCGACAATCCGGGCGTTGATGGCACTGCCCGGCTGCTGGCACTGCCCGGCCCATGTGATGCGTTTGAGGGGGCACGCTGACATTTCCAGGGGAAGGAGGGGGAGAAAAAAATCCCGGGGGGACCCGCAGGGAGCTCCGGAGCGGCGGAAAACAGAGCGAGAACCGTCCGCGCCCAGCGGAGCGAGCGGAGGGACAAAAGCAGGGGGAAAGTTTCCAGGGCAGGGCCAGGATGTGAGGGGAAGCGATGGGAGCTGGCGGAGCAGCGGGAGCGGGGAACGCCGGCCGTGGAGGCGGCCCTGGGAGCCCCTCGGTAGCGCGGGGACCGGAGCGGGGAGCGCTCGGCAGCAGCGCGGCCTCGCTGCGGCTCCGCTCCCCGGCGCGGAGGACCCGGCGCAGGGTGTGAGCCGGCGGTGGCGGCGCTGGGTTTGAGGTGACGGTGGCGGCGCTGGATGCGAGGTGACAGCCGCCGCACGCCCGCGAGGTCAGAGCTGCGCGATCAGGTCGGTGCCAGCACCCTCCCCTCGCTCGGTAACGAGCCCACCCGCGTTTAATTCGCACCGGCAGCCAGCGCCGCCCGATCCGGCTGCTGGGAGCCGACCCTGCCGGGCCCGGAGCGCGGCTTTAAATGCCAAAAATGCTCATGGAGCCCGTGCCCGGCCCGGGTTAAGCAGATGCGATGAGCTGCGTGTGTTTGTCGCGCAGATCGGCGAGCCGCGCTCCGAGCCGAGCCGCCTGCCGCTGCCCCCGCGATGCTGCCCCGCTGGGCAAAGCAGCCCCCTGGAGCCTCACCCCGAGCCGCGGCCAGGCTGCGGGAGCCGGGCAGAGCCAGCGAGCCCGGGGACTACCGGCTGCCAGCGCTGCTCGTGGGTATGGACCGGGGGGACGTGGGCATGGGGGGAGCGCGGGGTCCGCAGGATCCAGGGATGAGCTGTGCCCTGGGAGTGATGGATGGGGTGGGTGGGGTGGTCCCAGACCCTCACAGGGGGCTCTGGAGTGGCCTGGGGGTGGTCCTAGACCCTCACAGTGGCCTGGGGTGGTCCCACACCCTCAGAGGGGGCTCTGGAGTGGCCTGGGCAATGTCCCGGCCCCTCACAGGTGGACACTGCCCGGGGAAGTGATGGATGGTGGCCCCAGCCCCTCGCAGATGGGTCCTGCCCCAGGAAGGGACAGAAGGCCCAGCCTGGGGACAGTGACAGCCCCTCACAGGTGGGCTCTGGGTGGCCTGAGGATCCCAGTCCCACACAGATGGGCTCTGCCCAGCAGCTGATGGATGGTGTGGGCTGGGGTATGCCCCAGCCCCTCACAGGTGGGCTCTGGGATGGCCTGGGGGTGGTCCCAGCCCCTCACAGGTGGGCACAGATGGCGTGGGCTGTGCCGTGCCCGGCTCTGAAGGGAGAAGGAGGAGGAGGAGGAGGAGGAGGAGGACGAGGCGCAGGGCTGCAGGCAGCTGCTGCTGCCCTCCTTTTGCTTGACTAAACCCCGCTGCCTGGCCAGCTCTGGCTGCCGCTGGTGGGAGGCGGCGGGCGGGGGGGACGCGGCTGCGCCCCCGACGTGCCCGGTGGGGCAGGAGGGGACAGCCGGGTGCGCTCAGCGGGCCGAGGGGTGGCACGGCGCGCCGGCCTTGTCCTCGCGTCACCCGCAGCGTCTCGAGGCGGGCTGTGCCACCACCCTGCGAGGGACCGGCTCGGTGTCACCGTGCCCTGCGGCCAGGGGGATGTGTCACATGTCCCCGCAGCGTCCCTGTCCCGTGGCCGCTCGGGCTGACAGCGAATCCTTGCAGGATTTCACCCCGTGTTTTCCATCCCTGAGCACGTTTTGCTGCCTCTCGGAGGCCTCAGCCGAGGCTCTGAGATATTTTTTTCCCAGCTTTTCTGATTTTTAACGAGCTGTGACTAACCGGGCTGGCACGGCAGGCGGTGACCAAGCACCAACGTGCTACCTGTGCGCCCAGAAATAGGGGCTGCTCTCCACACCCCCGCCGGGAGCATTCCCGGCCTCCCCAGCGCCCCCGGGACACCCACCCAGCCTTTCCCACGCCTGGCAGTGCCCAGCTGCCAGCAGTAGTCACCCAAAGGGGCAGTGCCACCCAAATCCTGCCTGGAGGGTGCGGGATCGCGGCTCGGTGCTGTGGATGGAGCTGCTGAGCCCCGGGGTGGGCTCCGAGCCCATCGTGGGGGGTGGCAGAGCCAAGATTTGGGCGAGTTGGGTCTCCTGTGCCAAGGATGGAGCTGGCTGTGGGATTGCTGTGGCCCCAAAGCCTCTGAGCCAGGAAAAATCCCCTCCCTGAGTGTTCCCTGGTGGAATTGAGCCCTCTGGAGATCCAGCCTGGTGGGCAAAGAGTGGGAGATGCCCTGGGCTTGGCTTGGGCCCCTCGCCCCCTGGCTTCCCTGCGAGGATTCATCCCTCATGGAGAGAGATTTGGGATGCCAAAGGCCCCGTGCCCGGCTCTGGGCTTTGCCCTGGCAGCTGCTGGTGGCCACAGGCCAGGCTGGAGGGTCACAGTCCCTTCTGCTGCTCCTTCCCATTCCTCCTGACATGGAGGTTTGGATGGGATTTTTGGGAAGGAATTCCTCCCTGGTAGAGCAGGGAGGGGGTGGCGTGGAACTCCCAGAGCAGCTGTGGCTGCCCCTGGATCCCTGGGAGCATCCCAGGAGCAGCCTGGGGCAGGGGGAGTTGGCTCTGCTTCCCCAACAGAACTGACACGGCTGAGTCACGGCCCCACATCCTCGCCTGCCCCACATGGAGCCTGTCAGGACCCAAAACCCTGGGAAAATCCTTTCAATTCCGATGGTGTTTCTCCCTGCTCCGACCCCGGCTTTGACCCCCTCCCCTCTCATCAGCCAGACTCGAGTCATTCTCTTCCGTGCCTCAGTTTCCCCGTGCCAAGGGAGGTCCCCGGGCCATTCCCATGGCAGCTGCCAGGCCCCGGCTGTGCCGCGGGGGTGGGGACGAGCCCACAAAGCTCCTTCTGTGGGAGCCGCCAGGAGCTGGCCAGCCTCGCCTCGCCTTTATTTTTATCCCGCGTCCCCAAGCTGCTGGCACGTCCCCAGCCCTGCCAGCCGAGGATGTCACCCTTGCCAGGGCACGCAGGGCTCCGTCCTCTTCCTCCTCGCGGCTCTGCCCCGGGCAGGGATGTTTTCCATCCGCCTGGAATGCCACTGGCTCTGTCTCCAGCCAGCGGCCGGACACGGAGCCGAGGGCAGCGGGAAGATTTTTCCCAACTCTCACAGCTGGATTTTCTCCTTCCCTCTGCCCCTTATCTTTCCTTGGCTTTCCAAGGGAAACAGGAAGATTTTTCCCGGCTTTCCCAGCTGGAATTTGCCCTTCTCTCTGCCCCTCATCTTTCCTTGCCTTTCTGAGGGCACTGGGAAGATTCTCCCAACTCTCCCAGCTGGAATTTGCCCTTCCCACCACCCTCTGCCCCTCATTTTCCCTTGGCTTGCTCCTTGCTGCACAGCTCCAAGGGAGCATCCAGGTGTGCCGGCCCTTCCCTTGGCACTGGATCCCCGGGATTTTGGGAGGTGAACTCGTCTCCCGTCTCCGTGTGGGCGCGTGGGCGCGATCACACCCGGCGAGGTGGGAAAAAGTGGCGGCTGCTTTTTCCAGGGCCGGCCAGATGGGATTTCTCCCTCCGCTCCGGGTTCTGACAAGTGACATGCAGGATCTATCCGCCCGGCAGGGCAGAGCCACGGGACGATGCCAGCTGAGCTCCGAGGAGCTGCAGCCTCGGGCCGAGCTCCGTGTCCCGCCGCAGCTCCGGGGTGGGAGTTTGCGGGATGCAGGCGGCGCCCGGGGCTGGGAACGGGCACGATCCCAGGATTTCACGCGGAGAATCCGGACTGGCACCGTGAGCGGGCACGGTGCCCCTGCCCAAAGCCAAGCGGGATCAGTGGGGTCCCGTCTGGGAAGTTCCCAGTGGAACTCTGTGTTTGTGGAGGGGTTGGGGATGTTTAATTTTCCGCCGTTCCAGTGGAATTTGGGAGTGAAAGGCGCGGCGGGGAGCCCGCTGAGCCCCGGCAGGGATCCTTGGGAAGGGGGAATGAGACGGGAGAACAATTCCTGCATCCCGGGAGAACAATTCCCGCATGCCGGGGGATATCACGGGAGGTTTGTCCCCTGCTGGGTGCTCACGGTCCCCTGCGGGTGGCCTTGGCGTCACCTGGCTCTTCCCAGGGGATTTGGTGGCTGCTCCATGACCCTGGCAGCGAGGGGAGGGTGGGGGATTTTCATCCCGGTCGCCGCCAGCTTTGGCTCCTGTGTCGCTGTGAGAGGGACAGGACACCCTGCAGTCCCCTCACTTCCATATTCCCGTCCTGGGATGGACGCTGGGTCCGCCCCGCTCCAAGGTTGGAATTCCCTGGGAATTGCCTTTAAGTGGCCAGACCTGGCCAGGGCTGGCCCTGTCGGGGACATGGCGGTGGCAGGAGAGGGCACACCGGTGTCCCCCAGTGTCACCTGCCGTGTCCCTGCTCCTGGGAATGGGTTTGCTCGGAGAACTTGAGCATCTGGGCAGCTCCCAGCACTTTTTGGGTGTGAGGAGGGGTCCTGGGGAAGGCCCTTGACCATCCCAAAATGAGTGGACACCACAGTGGCCGAGCCAGAGACAGGGACAGCAAGGCTTGGACGGTGACTCTGAGCCACCTGGTGTGGTGGAATCTCCCTGGCCATGGCAGGGCTGGGATCTGGCTGGTTTTCCCACTTCAAACCACTCCATAATTCCCTGATTTCCCAAAGGCCCGACTCTGTCTGTGCGCGCATCTCCAGGGCCGGCTCTGCAGCACCACACGAGTTAAACCGCGCGGCGCAGGAGCTCCCCCCGCTCTCCCCACGCCTCCTCCCACCCCCGGCAGCGCGGCACGGAAGGGGTTAGCACCGGGCAGGGCTCCGGGAGCCGGGCAGGCTCGCTGGGCGCCGGGCAGTGCGGCAGTGCAGCCTCCGGGAGGAAGCGGGAGCATCCCGCTCTTCCGGCCGCGCTAATGGCCGGGCGCGGGGGAGCCGCATCTCTCCGAGGGGCGGCCGCCCTCCCGGCTGCCTCTCTCCCCAGACGCACTCCCCGCGTCCCCTCCCCTCGCCCCTTTTTGTGCGAGCGCTTTCTCGGGCGATTTTGCACGCTCCGCTGATCGCTCGCCGCGACCCGCGCGAGGTTTCGCTGCCTCATGAAGATTTATGGGACTGCAGTAATAAACTGGGTTTGAGACGTTCCTCCGGATGATAAAACCCCGCCGATCCGCTGCTAAAGGGGGGATCCCAGCCGGATCCCGCAGCCGCTCCGCTTTTTGGGGGCCTTTCCCTGCCCTGTCGCTCAGCAGCTCCCGCCAGCGCCGTTCCTGAAGATTTCCACCCAAACCGGTCGTTCCGATCTCGCTGTTTTCTCGGGCAGGACGCGATGGCCGTGCCCTGCTAGCAGCCCGGGGCTCCGGCCCCGGCACGGGTGTCACCTCTGCTGGCAGGTGGGGACGATGGGTGGATGAATCGGCAAAGAGAACCGCGTTCCCTCAACCTCCCTCTGCTCGGAGAGGGGCTGGCCAGGATCTACCGCGGCATCCTGGCCGTGGTGGGAGCCCTACGCCAGGCCAAGGAGCCGCCCGCAGCCCCGGCCGAGCGGAGCGCTGTCCCCTCCGTGCCCCCGCAGCCGCTGCCCGGCCGCCGTGGGAGCCGCGCTGCGCCCGCGGGTAAGCGAGGGGACGGTGCCGGTGGGGGGACGCGGCCCGCGGGGTGTCCCCATGGGCTGGGCTGGGCTGGGCAGCGCGGGCAGGCTCCGGACAGGCTCTGCCACCCCAGTGACCTAGTTGGAAGCAGCCTCGGGAAGCACTTTCCAGGGATCTGCTGCGCCCGTGTGGGGACTGCTGCATTCCTGAACTGCTGCAGGAGGAGGGGAAAAACTTTGTGGGGGATTTGAGGTGGAATTGCCCCCAGGAGGGAAGGATTAACAGCTGTTCCTTCAGCCTGGCCCTGAGGGATTTCAGGTTCATTTCCCCGAACGAGCGCCCCAGGCAGTTTCCTTGCGGGACCATCCCTGCCCGCTGCGGGTGGCATCCCCTCTGGATGGGATCTCTGGTGGCATCTCTGGAGCGCTGACACGAGGCCAGCGCACGTGGCTGTGGCGACTTTTTCTCCCCTCGTCCCGGCTGGGCTCACGGATCAAAACCTTTGCGATGTTGCGGGGTCGGGGCCGCCTCATCCTCGCTGTTCCGCTCCTCCGTGCTCCTGTTCAGATCATCCCTCGGAGCGGGCGAGCGGGGCAGGCGCGTTCCGCTCCCGGAGCGTGTAATTGGGGAGCGGGGAGCTGCATGCTGATTGCGGGGCGGGATGGGCCGGGAAGGAGCTGCGAACGCGGCCTCAGCCCGGCGCTGCTGCAGCGGGACTGGAGCAGGGACCGGGAGGTGGTGGGGGGAACAAACCCCCTCTGTCACCCCAAAAATCCCCGTCCCTGCGGCTCCTTCTGCTGCAGCTGCGGCTGGAGGGGTTTGCCTTCATCCCCATCCCCGGGCACAGAATTCCCGTGGGACGGGAGGAATCCGGGAGTTCTGCGGCGCTCGGGACCCGGCGTTCCCCAGGGATGGTTTTGGTGCGCTTGGAGCACAGCGGGGCCGGCCCCGGGTCCGATCCCCCGCCCCGAGCAGGCTCCTGGCTGCTCCCGAGGGTGCTCCAGAGCTTCCCAAGGGCTCCGAGGCTGTGGCTGCGCTGGGTGTCGGGTGCTGGGTGCAGCTCCTGCCCAAATTTCTGCCCTGGGGTCGCGGAGCCGGTGCTGGGGAGAGCGGCCGAGGCAGGGGAGGAGTTTTCCAGCTTGGATTTGCATTTCCCGGTCAGGACCGCGCGTTGTGGGGCTGTGACGGGAGCGGGGAGAGGGGCAGGCGGCTCCTGGGGGTCCCGGGGGGGTCAGGACGAGCTGCTCCAGCGGGATTGCCCAGCAGGGCTGGAACTGGGCAGCCGCTGGGAGCCCGGGGCGACGCCCTGCCCGCGTCCCCTCGGCCAGCAGGGTCCCCTCGGGCCGCTTCCCCCGGGAGAGTTTGGGGTGTTTGGCGTGGTGGAGGTGCCGCCGTCACCTCCGTGGTGCCACCGTGACCTCCCCAGTGCCACCATGACCTCCCTGGTGTCGCTGTGACCTCCCCGGTGCCACCAGGACTTCCCTGGTGTCACCATGACCTCCTCAGTGCCACTCTCACCTCCCCACTACCACCGTGACCTCCGCAGTGCCACTGCGACCTCCCCACTGCCACCTTGTCCTCCCTGGTGCCACCGTGACCTCCTCAGTGCCAGGGCGACCCTGTAGAGCGAGGGAGGGACAGGATCTTAAGCCCTTGCCACATTCCAGCTCCGTTTTCTGGGAAAAGGGGGGGACAGCCCGGCCAAGGTGACATTCGGTGGCAGAGCTGGCAGGGATGGAGCTGCACCGGTGGATTTTGGAGGAGGGAAGGCTTTGGGATGTTCCCGTGGCGTTTGTGAGCGCGTGATGTCTCCGCTGGGCTGGTGACAAAGCCGCTCGTGCGACCTTGAGTGGAGGAATCGCGGCCGTGGCCCCGCTGATAATGCTTTCTTATCAGTTTGATATCAAACCGATCTGCCGGGCTGATAGATAATTGAGGGTAAAGGAAAAAAAAAAAAAAAGGAAAAAGGAAAAAAACCCTCGCTGTGATTTGTTTACCGGGAGCTGGGGGGGAAAAGCAGGAGATGAATTAGATGAATTATGGATCAAGGTTAAAAGGGGAGCAGGAGGGGGAGGCTGAGCCCCGCGGAATGAGCTGCGGAATTCACCAGTGGTGGCAAAGCCAGCCCCGTGGCCTCGGGCCAGGCTGGCACTGCTCCAGACTTGGGGACAGCAGCTCCCAGACGGCGTGAGACCCCCCCAAAGTGGCTTTTTGGGGTGCTGGAGCCGCCCCGCAGCGGGCACGGGGCTGGGCAGGGGCCGGGGGCTGCGGGGTGGCCTCGAGCTGCGGGCACCGAGCGGTGCCAGGCGCTGGCAGCGTGCGGGGACTTCCAGGCATCCATCGGCTCCGCAGCTTCCCTGGAAGGCGGATCCCAGCGTGCTCGGAATGAGTTATTAGCGAAACGACGAGTCCCTGTCACCTCTCAGCGCCTGGGACCCTCTGTCTGTCCCCCGGTGCCCTCTCCTGCCTGCCCGGGCTGGGCTGAGCCCCGGGAAGGGTTTGGGATAGGGCAGAGCATCCCAGGGATGCCGGGATTGGTGTTCCCGGGCACCGGAAAGGGGCTGGGATAAGGGAGAGCATCCCGGGAATCCCGGATTTGGTGCACAGGGCTGGGCTGAGCTCAGGGAAGGGCTGGGATGGGGCAGAACATCTCGGAGAACACAAATTTGGTACCCTGGGGCTCCGGGAAGGGCTGGGATGGGGTAGAGCATCCCAACAATCCCGGGATTGGTGCCCGCGGGCCGGGCTGGCCCCTGTGAGCAGTGGCTGCAGGATGGGCACTGAGCCCCCGCTGGGGTCTTTGGGGGGACATGAGGGTCCTGTCCCCCCTCCCCAGTGCCCGCACACACAACCCTTCCCCCACCCTGCCTGATTTCATTTTCTTTTCGCTCTGTCCTGTGTCCATGTGTCCGTGTGTCCATGTGTCCGTGTGTCCGTTCTCCGGAGCTGTGTCCGTGTCCTCCCCGTATCCCCCGTGTGTCCGTGGCCCTGTCCCGCGTCCCGTCCGTGCTGTTTTCAGTCACCCAGCTCTGTTTCATTCCTGTTTTGCTCCGACCATCGCGGCTTTTGTGGGATCCCAGCCCCGCACACCCGGGGCACCCGCTGTCCCCGCTGTCCCCTCATCTCCTGCCGCGTGTCCGGGAGCGGGGACAGCGCTGCCACCGCAGGGGGATGGACCCGGCACCCACCCCCTTCCCCGGGCACCCCACTGAGGGGTGATCCCAGCGTGTGCACCCCACTGATCCCACTGTGGGCACCCACTGATCCCTCTTTGGGCACCCCACTGATGGGTGATCCCTCTGTGTGCACCCCATTGATCCCACTCTGGACATCCCGCTGAGGGATGATCCCACTGTGTGCACCCCACTGAGGGATGATCCCACTCCCAGCGAGGCTCTGCCATCTCTCCTCGCTGAAATCCCCCTCCCCAACTCCAAATCTCAACCTTCAACCTCTGCCCCATGGCCGGGGACTGTCCCCCCGTGTGTCCCACGGCCGGGGTCCCTCCCTGACCCCGCTGTGCTCTCCCGGACCCGCACAGATCCCGACAGGGCGAGTCCCCCCATCTGCCCCATGGCCGGGGACCGTCCCTATCTCTGCTCCATGGCCGGGGACTGTCCCCCCCTGTGCCCCACGGCCGGGGTCCCTCCCTGACCCCGCTGTGCTCTCCCGGACCCGCACAGATCCCGACAGGACGAGCTCGCACATGATCTCCGCGGACGATGCCGAGTACCCGCGCGAGTACCGCACCCTGGGCAACGGCACCCGGCGCTTCTCCAACGTGGGGCTGGTGCACACCTCGGAGCGCCGGCACACCGTGATCGCCGCCCAGAGCCTGGAGGCGCTCACCGGCCTCCAGAAGACGGAGATGGAGCGCAAGCGGGACGCCTTCATGGACCACCTGAAGAGCAAATACCCGCAGCACGCCCTGGCGCTGCGCGGGCAGCAGGAGCGCCTGCGGGACCAGGTGAGAGCCATGGCCCGGAATTGGGGGTGGGAGCACTGGGAGGGGCTGGATGGAGAGGAAGGGGGCAAGGGGGCGGTGGGTGTGCGTGAAAAGGGGGTGGGTGCGGCAGTGATGGGGGAGCGTCCTCCGGGGGTGAGGAAGGGAATATTCCTGCTGCGAGAGAGGGAATATTGCAGGGGTGAGGGAGAGATTATTCCAGGCGTGAGGAAGGGAATCCTACAGGAATGAGAAAGGGAATCCTACAGGTGTGAGGAAGAGGATTCTCCAGGCGTGAGGGAGACAGTATTCCAGGTGTAAGAAGGAGAATATTCCAGGGGTGAGAAAGAGAATATTTCAGGGGTGTGGAAGAGAATCTCAGGGGTGAGAAAAAGAATTCTCCAGGCGTGAAGGAGAGAATTCCTCAACCCTGAGGGAAGAATCCCCCAGGTGTGACAGAGAGCGCTGAGTGTGGGGAGCAGAACCCTCCGGGTGTGGGGAACCGGTGCCATCGGAGCTGCTGCACCCCCCAAATGCCTCCAAACCCCCAAATTTTGGGGAGGGGACAATAATTGATGGTGGCTTTGCTGTCACAATCCATATTTGGGGCATGTCCAGGCACGGAGCGCTGCTTCCCAGTAAATAAATGGGATTTTTCCCCTATTATTACAGGGATTTAAAGACTTTCCTTTTTTTAAATAAGCAGCAGCTCTAAAAAAAGAAAAAAAAAGGAAAAAAATCCAGCTGGGGTTGGCTCAGGTCTGATAAGCTGCTAAGGATTTTGTAGGTGAAGGAATGATCTGGATTTGGGAATTATCTCCTTTATTCCCAAACCCAACCTGGATTTTTGGGCTTGGTTGCAGCTCATTCCCCACCCAAACACCACAAAATCCTACCAAACTCTATTTTTTTTCCTTTTCCTCCCTTCTTTTCCTTCATTTCCCTGGCAGGCAGTAAATAATAATATGGATCCAGAAATCCTGGGAAGTTCAGGTGCCAACCTTTAAATGACATTGAGATCCAGCCCTGCCTGGAATGTTTGAAAATCACTTTGGTATTCCAGAGGAGCCTGGAAGGGATTTCAGAATCCCAGGCGTTGCTGTTTTATTGGGATTAAAAAAAAAAAAAGAGAGAGAGAGAGAGAAAAAGGAAAAAAAAATTAAAATGAAGAAAAGGAAAAAAAAAGACATTTGAGGGAGTTTGGAACACCAGAGGTGAAAAGGGACATTCCATAAATGTCAACATTCCTTCCAGCCTGGCAAAAATCCTTTGCTCCTGGGAATCCTCTGCCTTTCCTGATGGCGCCGTCGGCTCTGGGCTGTGAGGGCTGTGCAGGGGGCACAGGTGGCACCAGGCACAGGTGGCACCGGGCACAGGTGGCAGCAGGGTCCCGCAGGGGGGTGCTGCAGAGCCCGGGCACAGGAGGAGCCCGCTGGGTCTGTGCTGGGGAGTGATGAAGTGTGGGAATCCAGCTGTGAATCCAGCTGTGTGCGAATCCCCGTGTACATCCATGTGCACATCCAAATGTGCACATCCCTGCATGTGTCCATGTGTGTTTCCATGAGTGTATCCCTGTGTTATCCCTATCCATATCCATGTCCACATCCCTCTATTTCCATGCCCATATCCATGGCCATATCCATGTCCATAAACATGGCCATATCCCTGTGTTATCCCTGTCCATATCCCTGTCCCCATCCCTGTATTTCCCTGTCCATATCCATGTCCATATCCCTGTCTCCATCCCTGTCCCCATCCTTGTATTTCCCTGTCCCCATCCCAATCCCTGTCCCCATCCCTGTATTTCCCTGTCCATATCCATATCCTTGTCCCCGTCCCCGTCCCTGTCCCCATCCCTGTCCCTGTCCCCGTCCCTGTCCCTGTCCCCATCTCCGGTATTCCCCCGTTATTCCCCCGTTATTCCCCCGTTATTCCCCCGTTATTCCCCCGTTATTCCCCCGTTATTCCCCCGTTATATTTCCCCGTTATTCCCTCACGTGCCCCCCCCGCAGGCCCCGCCCCCCGCGCTCTCAGCGCCCCCTGCCGACGGCTCGGAGGGGGCGGGGCGCAGCCGCGGTTGCCATGGTGACGGCGCCGCGGGCGGGGCGGGGCGGGCCCGGCGGCGGGAGGGGCGGCGGGAGCCGAGCGGGGCCGAGCCGAGCCGAGCGGGGCCGAGCCGAGCCGAGCGGGGCCGAGCGGCGCTGCGGATCCCGACCCGCAGCGCTCACCTGCTGCAGGTACCGGGCGGGAACGCGCGGGATGGCGCGGGATGGAGCGGGCGCATCCCTCCGGGCGGTGACGGAGCCGGTGTCCGCCACCCGCTGCTGCGGTCCCCCGACCGATCTCCCCTGCCCCAGCTGTCCTGCTGTCGCTCCTGCCCACCGCAGTGCCCCCCTCCCCAGAATTCCCACCCCGAGCTGCTGGTTCCCTGCGGCAGCCGGGGGTATCCGTACCCCGGCCCCAGACCCGGGGCAGCCCCTCCAGAGTCCCCTTGCCTTTAGCCCCCCCTCTTCCCCATCCCCCCTTTCCCTTCAGCCTCTCCCCCATTCCGGGGGTCCCCCCCGTCCCCGGTGTCGCGGGGGGAGGGGGTGACACTTTGTGGCTGCCATCGTCCCTGCGCTGCCCTTCGGTGCTGCAGCCGGGGGGGCTCCCTGTGTCCCCTCGGGGTGCACAGGGGGTCGTGCAAAGCCCTGACGGTGCCCGTGCCACCCCCCTGCGCACCCCGCGCTGTCCCACGGCCGCTCCGCGTTGTCACCCGTGCCCCGGGAGGGGACACCGGTTCCCTGTGCCCCCCTCGGGCAGCGGAGCGGGCAGATGGTGGCCGGGCCACGGCGCTCCTGCCGCCCGCAGCTCACCTGGCCCAGCGTCCTTCCCGCGGGCTGCGCCCAAAGCGGAGCCCTGCGGCGGCAGGAAAGGTTTGACCTCACCTCCAAACCCTCCGAGAGGCGGCACACGGCCCTGGCACCTCAGGGTGCCCGCCTGGGCTGGGTTTGGGGACGGGCAGGTTTGGGGGTACCGGGGCGCTCGGTGGGGACGGGGAGCGCCGGCTGAGGTGACGCGGGAGGCGGCAGCGTGGTGGCGGAGGGGACGCGGGGTCCCTCGGGGCTCTCCCCGCGGTGTCATCTTGGTCTCCAGAGGTGGAGAGTGACGGGAGGCGCTGGGAAGCGCTGAAATGGAGGAACGCGGCTGCCGGGAGTAACACGAGCGCTGTGTGCGTGTCCCTGGGACTACACCGGAGCCGGCCCTATCGATTCCCTCATTCCACCCCCCCCGCCAGCGATTCCCGGCTCGTTCCAGCAGGGCTGGCTGGGAATGGGGGCTCTGGAATCAGGCGGAACTCCGCGGGGCACCCCACTTCTCCTTGTTTGGGGTTTTTATGGAAGTGGTCTTTTTACCCGGGAAGTGGGTGAAAACCAGGTTGGGGACAATGATGACAGCTCGGGGGGGCCAGAATGGGTTCGTGGGAGTCGGGCAGGGAGGTGCCCACCAGGAACTGGAGGGGGGATGCTCCCCTTGGCACGGCGGTGCTCCCCCTGGAAGGGCTGTGAGCATTCCTGTTCTCCCCGGCACACTGGGGCAGTGTGAATGTGCCCATGCCTCCATCCGTCCATGCATCCATGCATCCATCCATCCATCCATCTCTCCATGGATCCATCTCTCCATGGATCCGTCCCTCCATCCCTCCATCCGTCCATCCCTCCGTCCATCCATCCATCCATCCATCCATCCATCCATCCATCCATCCATCCATCCATCCATCCATCCATCCATCCATCCATCCATCCATCCATCCATCCCTCTCTCCCTCCCTCCCTCCCTCCCTGCCCTGAAGTTTCCCGCCGTTCCCAGCCCGAATTTCTCTCCTTCCCCCGTGATCCCGGGGCCGGTGCCGAGCCGGTGCCGCCGTGTCGGGGGTGGCTTTTCGGGGAGGGGACGCCCGAGCCCTGCAGCAGCCGGAGCGGCGGCTCCGCTGTCCCTGCGGCTCCGCGAGGGGACGGAGGAAGGGCAGGGAGGGCTCCGGCGGCGGCTGCGTGCCGGAGTCTTCCTCACCCCCGTCTCTGCCGGGAACGGGGGTGCTCAGCCCCCTCCGCGCTGCCGCGACCCCCTCGGGGACCCCCCCCTCCAGGCTGCTGTGACCCCCCCCCCCCCCAGGGGACCCCATCCCTTGTCCTTGGCGTTTCTCAAGGATTTATCCGTCTTTGCGGGTTTGGGGGTGCGGGATGGGCCGGGGGGGTCCCCCCGGAGCTGCCGGGGTCGGACGCGGTGCGGAGCGCGGCGGGAGCGGAGCCGCTTTACCTTGCGCGTCCCTATTGTGTTTGGTCCACCTACGCCGTGCCGTTGCCATGGCCACCGTGCCATCTGATCTGCCCAGCTCCTGCCAGCTCCCCCTGCCCTGCCCTGCCCCGAAAGCTCCTCGGTGCCGCCCCAGGGCCGCCCTGACCCCGCGGCGGGGCTCGGGCAGCGATGGTTCCGAGCCCCCGCTCCGCTGGTGAGGGTGCGCGGAGAGCGGAATGCGGCCCCGGGGCACCTGCGGCGGGCACGGGGCTGACCTTGGCCGGGGCTGCTGCAGGAGGGAGATTTTGGAGCCCCAGCATGGCTGCTCCTCGGCACAGCACGTCCTGATGCACTGCTCCGAGCCGGCGCTGCGGATTCGCGGCCTCGCACCGGCAGAGGAGGGGGCTGGAGCCGGGGCCGGGGGGGAAAGGCGCCCCTCGGGCTCCGGTGTCACCTGCGCTGTCCCCAGGGGCCGCGGAGGAGGTCAGGGCTGTGATTAACGCTGATGGACTCGGGCAGGAGGAGGTGCGGGGGCAGGTGGAGGGGCCTGGAGGGGAAAATTGGAGCCGAGGGGTCTGTGGGGGAATTCTGATGTTGAGTCGCCGCGACAGGCGGCGGTGGCATCTCTGATGTCGCCTCGATGGCCGTCAGAGCCCTCTCTGGGTGGAGGGGCAGCAGAGCCCAAGGCTCTGCCTGAAAGGGGAGAGCAGAACCTCGTGGTGGGCTCTGGGAGGTGCCCAGGTGTGACGGGGATGAGCCCCCAGCCCTCCCGCATCCCCTCCTGTCCCCGCTGTCCCCTCCCCAGTCACGTTTGAGAGGTCCCTGCAATAATTGTGACACCTCAGGTGACAAAATCTGCAGCCCCCGCTCTGTCTGGTCACTGTTTGCCTTCTTCTCCCTGTCTTGTCATGCTGCTATTTCCACTTTAGTTCACTTTCGCTGGCGCTGAAAAGCATTAAAAAAAAACAAAACCCAAACAAAACAAAACAAAAAAAAACCCAACAACCAAAAAACTTTAATAAGCAGAAACAGATTAAATTCACTCGGCTGTTATTTTTCAAGGAGATTTTTGTTTGTCAAGACGCGGTGCCTGAGGGTGGGGGACTCGATCGGAAGCTGGAACTCCTGGAAATGAGTTAATTAAAAAGCCGATGAAGCTGCCTCTGTCCTCCCTGGGAGTGCAGCGTGCCGGGGCGGCGGCTGCCGCTGCTGCCCTTTCGAGAGGGACACGGTCGTGCCTCGTTAATCACCAGCAGATTTGTGATTTAATTGCCATTCAGGGGAAGTCCCCCTCGGTCAAGGCGCTGACTCACTTGGATTTCATTTCATTTACCTCCCGTCTCCTCCTGGGACAGCCGCAACCATTTAATTTATTTTATTTTTTCAAACTTTAATCCCAAAATATTCCTGATTACATCACTCCAGCCCTGCTTTCCTGCCTGTCTGTGTGTCCATCCCTCCGAGGGCTCGCGGCGGCATCTCCGCCCTCCTCCCGGCACTTTGGGGACCCTGAGCTCCTCGTTATTCCCTCGTTTGGCAGCACCGCGGACATGACTCTCATTGTAATTATAAATCACAGCCTCTGTAATTCCCCGCACCTTTTGCAGGGTTGCTGCTGCAAGGAGCCGCCTGCTTTATGGCTCGGAACGCCGCTGTCGCTTCCAATCCTCTCCTGGCCCATTATCTCCCTTTGATGCTTTTGAAGAGCCAGCGAAATGTTAATTCCAGCTCGGCCCTCTCCTCTCCTCCCCCCTCTTTGGGCAAATCCAGCCTGGAAGGGGCTGGCAGGTGATGCCTCAGTTTCAGTTTTTGTATTTTTTTGGGTTCTGTGCTGCTTTAGACTGTGGGTCTGGGCCCCATGTTATGAGATGGTGAGCTCTGTGCACAGCGCAGGGAGACAAAACAATTCCTGTTCCAGCTGGGCACCAAGGACAAATGATCCACATCTCAGCCCAAGAGCACAAACACCGTGGGCTGGAGAGGAAAACAAGGATGGGACTGCATGGGCTAAAGCTGGAATTGGGCAATGAACTGCAAGATGCCAATGGAACAGAACTTGTGAAAGTGAGAGACCTGTCATGCATTTTTGGGACCATTTTGTTCATTTTCGGTTCATTTTGTGACCATTTTGGTCCATCGTGGTGTAGCCCTGGCTGGGCTCTTGTGCTGCCCAAGGTGGATCCATGGAGGAGATCCTTTTCATAAATCCCTGCTTTATTCTGTAACTCCATCCAGCCTCTGCTCCAGCTCAGCCTTCCCAAGGCATCACAGGGACCTGGACACTGCTCTGGGGTTGCCCCGCTCTGTCCCCAGGTTTTGGAGGGCTGGGGTGAGGCCTTATCCAGCCTGACCTGGAGCAGAGGCCAGAGTTACAGAATAAAGCAGGGATTTGTTAAAAGGATCTCCTCAATGGATCCACCTTGGGCAGCGCAAGAGCCCAGCCAGGGCTGCACCAAGGTGAACGAAAACGGTCACAAAATGGTCACAAAATGAACACAAATGGTCACAGGGTCTGTCACTTTGATAAATTCTTCTCCATTTGCATCTTGCAGTTCATTGTCCAATTCCAGCTTTAACCCATCCAGTCCCATCCTTCTTGTTTTTCTCCCTCCAGCCCATGTTGTTTGTGCTCTTGGGCTGAGATTTGGATCATTTGTCCGTGGTCCCCAGCTAGAGAAGGAATTTTGTGTCCCTGATCTGCGCAGAGCTCACCACCCCATAATATGGGGCTCAGAACTCCACACTAAAGCGCACAGATTCCAAAAATTATAAAAACTAAAACCTGAGCGATGTGGCTGTGCTGACCCTCCCAGGGCTTCACCCTCTGTGGTTTTGGACATTTGGGGTGGGCAGAGGACGGGCAGGGCGGGCGCTGGGGTGGCAGCAGTGCCAGCGGGGACAGATGGAGCTGCAAAGTGCCACGAGGTGCTGGGCACAGCCCGCCTGGCGCTGCCACCAGCACCAGATTGTCAGCCCTGGATGGCCCTGGAACCCAGCAGGGGATGGGCAGCGTGTCCCTGTCCCCCTGGGCAGTGCCACATCCCCAGGGCTGCCAGGGAAAGGTATAGATACGCATTATAATATTATACATATTGTGTTATAGTACATGTTATAATATTGGCTTTCCACAAATATTAAATTATTTTAAAATATTAATTTTTTTAAAATACTCTAAAACATTTAAAAATATAAAAATATTTAAACATCTAAATTTTTAAAAATACTTAAAATATTTAAAAATATAAAATACAATAAATATATAACATATAAATATATATGTTATAAATATATTATTTATTATATATTATTTTATACATAAAAGTATATATAATAAATATGCAACAAGGTAATACAATAGAAATAAATATATTAAAAGTGCTTTAAAATATATATATATAAAATGTTTCCAAAATAGCAAATGTGCTCTTGGCTGAATGCCAATCTTTGCTTTATTGTCTTTGTCTCTTATTGTCCTTTATTAAACTTTTAAATTGTTACAAGAGGGTTAAAAACAGGGTTAAACCCCTGTTTTTCCCAGTTGGATCCTCTGAGCTGGGATAGGGATGGGTGCTGTGCCACCCTGTGCCCACAGGTCACGGTGCCCACCCCAAATGATGCCAGAACATTCTGGATTTGGCTGTGATTTATGGGCTCGGTGAGGAGCTTGTCCAGTCATCCTGAAATAATAAATAAAATCCACACTGTCATCCCAAAATAATAAATAAAACTCACAGCCGGCGCTGGCAGCAGATAGCATCAGCAATATCAGGAGAGGGAAAATTACTGAGGGTCCTCGAGAGAAAAATGAGGAGAGAGAGGGAGAGAGTGAAAAGTTGGGGAAGGGAAAAAGGGAAAAGCTGGGGAGGGAAAAAGAGAAAAGTTGGGGAAGGGAAAAGTCAGGAGACCCATCATTTTCACGGTGATTTCTCCTTCCAGACAGGTGGATCCCACCCCTTGTCCCTGGATCCCATTCCTTCTCCCTAAATCCCATTCCTTGTCCCTAAATCCAATTCCTTGTCCCTGGATCTCACCCCTTGATCCCATCCTTTGTCCCTAAATCCCATTCCTTGTCCCTTGATCCCATCCCTTGTTCCTGGATCCCACCTTCCCTAAATCCCATTCCTTGTACCTAAATCCCACTCCTCACCCCTGGACCCACCTTCCCTCCTGCAGGGGGTTGGATGGCGCTGGGAACAGCCTGGAATACCGGGATCCCTTTGGAATAAAAACACTTTTCAATCCCTTCCCACCCGAACTCTTCCAGAACTCCGCAGTCCCCCTGCCCCTGGCACCCTCCAGGACCCCAGGCTCCCATCCCATCCCATCCCATCCCATCCCATCCCATCCCATCCCATCCCATCCCATCCCATCCCATCCCATCTCATCCCATCCCATCCCATCCCATGGATCCCATCCCAGCCCGGGAAGGGGAGCTCGGGAGCAGTGCCAGCTCCTGTCACCGGCGGTGCCACATCGCTGTGACAGCGGTGACACCAGCACAGGGAGGGGGCAGGCACAGCCGGGCAGGGCTGGAAAATCCCGTGGAAAATGAACATTGTTGTGACTTCCAGCGCCGCGGCAGTGCCAGGAGGGGCTGGGCGCACCAGTGACACCAGTAGCCATGCTGGGCTGCTGTGCCAACCCCTTTTCCCTCCTTTCTCACCCCAATTTGCTTCAATCCTCACCCCCTGCTTGCTCCCTGAAACTCCAGCCACCCTTTGGGAGGGGCAGGAACCAGAGCAGGTTTAAATCCGAGCTCAGAGATTCTCAAAGGGAAAAACCAAAAGTCAAACCAAGAATCTTAATGGTATTTTTTTGTTTGTGTGTGTGTGTGTGTGTTTTCTTCTGTTTTATCTTCTTTTTGTTGTTAGCAACCCAACTACTGGAGCTTTAAGGTCAGTATTTCGGATTTTTCCTGCTTTCTCTCTGAAATGCATGTGCTTGGCTGTGGGTCTGGAGAGGGGTGGGAGCCCGGGGTGGGATTTTTTTGGATGAGGATTCCTGAGCTGAAGTCGTTTGGGTCTCAGCTGAGCTGAAGCTGAAGGTGGTGAGGGGCAATTTTGGGGTTTGGGGCGAGCAGTGAGTTGTTCTGTGAGGCCTCGTTCTGGGCGCTCACCCCACGGCCAAATCCTGCTGCTCTGGAGTTATTTCTGAGACAGAATTCTGGGGAAAGGATGGGAAAAGTATGGGAAAAGGCCGGTTCTGGATGGGATTGGAAGCTCGGAGTGGCTGCTCCCAGCAGGGATACAGGGATTGCTCTGGTTTCCATCCTCCTCTTCCTCCTCCTCCTCCTCCTCGCCCAGGGACTCCCTGGCTGCCCTTCAAGGTCGCCGCCTTGCCGGGTGACCTTGGCGCGTTGTCCCCGGTGGATTCGCTCTTCCCGTGGAAAAAAACCCAAAAAACCCAGGGAATGTGGGGCCGGGAAATGCGGGACACGAAAATTTGTCCCGAGTTTTCATTCCCAGAGTGAAACGGGGGTGGAGCCGCGGCTCCGGGAGGTTCAGCCGGCCCCTGCTCCATCCGACGGGGCATTCCCTGCACTGCCAGGGGAGGGAAGGCGCGAAATCCTCACTTTTTAAATCTTTTTGCTGGATTTTTTATCTTTTACCACGATTTTTTTGCGACTAAGAAATAAGAATGTAAGAAATAAAACAGGGCTGAACTTTAGGACCTTCCTGGCGCTTTGAGGGGAGGGAAGGAAAAAAATCCTCACTTTTAAAATATTTTCCCGATTTTTTGCGCCCTTCTCCCGGGATGTGTCCTCGATCTGCCACCCCCGTGCCACTGTCACCTCTGTGCCACTGTCACGCTGCTGCCAGCCCAGGCTCCAGGCAGATTCCCGATTCTCCAGGACACCCCAGTCTGTCTCCAATACATCCTAATCCTCCCCGCACTTTTCCATCCCCTCATTCCCGCCCTCCCTGCCCGAAAATCCCGGCCGGGGCCATCCCAAAGGCTCGCGGTGTTTTTGGGACATCCAGGGCCACATCCAAGGGGGAAAATCCCGCTGGGAAGTTCAGTGGAGAGGGCCGGAGGCTCCCGCCGCGCTGATGCGAGGGGTGGGGTGGAATTTGGATTCCCGGAGGAACGGGAAGATCCAAAGGCTTGGCAGAGCTCCTTTGGAGCCGGGACTTTAAAGGAACATCAAAGGCAGCCGAGTAAAAGATGCAGAAGGGCAAAAACCGGCGGGGGACACACAAAGGACGCGTTTGTCTTTAAAACGAGAGTCAGGAGCGGCTTTATGCGCACAGCGCTCCCGCTCCGGGCTCGGGGCCGCGGCTGCGGCTTCCCGGGAGCCCCGCGCCTCCTGCGGGAAGCCATTTCCACCTCGGCGGCGCTCGGCCAGCCGCAGTGAGAGGCAGGAGATGAGTATTTGCTCGCAGGAGATGAGCAAATAGCAGGCAGCGAGTCCCGGGCTGCTCTAATCCCTCTGCTCCCGCTCCCGCCGGCCCCGGCTCGGCCGCGCTCTCGGGGGCCGCGGGTGGGTTGTTCCCGGGGGTTGTTGCCGGTGGTTGTTCCCGGTGGGTTGTTCCCGGGGGTTGTTGCCGGTGGTTGTTCCTGGTGGGTTGTTCCCGGGGGTTGTTCCGGCGGTTGTTCCCGGTGGGTTGTTCCCGGGGGTTGTTGCCGGTGGTTGTTCCCAGTGGGTTGTTCCTCGTGGGTTGTTCCCGGGGGTTGTTCCGGCGGTTGTTCCCGGTGGGTTGTTCCCGGGGGTTGTTGCCGGTGGTTGTTGCCGGTGGTTGTTCCTGGTGGGTTGTTGCCGGTGGGTTGTTCCCGGTGGGTTGTTCCTGGTGGGTTGTTGCCGGCGGTTGTTCCCAATGGTTGTTCTCCTTGGGTTGTTCCCGGTGGTTGTTGCCGGTGGTTGTTCCTGGTGGGTTGTTCCCGGTGGTTGTTCCCGGTGGGAAGGGGGATTTGGGGTGGGTAAACAGTGGATTTGAGGCTGCTCCGACCTCCTCGCTGTGGTTTTTGGGGTCCTCGCTGGTTTTGCGGCATCGCCGGGAGATGCTGCCCGTTGTTGTCCATCGATCCCGGGGCTGTCGATATTTATGGATGGGTTGGGTTGGAAAAGCGATTAAAGCTCTCCTGATCCCACCCTCTGCCACCGGCGGGGGTGGCGCCCACCCCACCAGGGTGCTGGGAATGGGAGAGGCATCCTCAGCGCAGGAACGGGGGAACTGAGGCACGGCGCAAGGGACGGGGTTGGGGAAGGTGTGGGGCGAGCAGCAGCGTCAATATTCATGAGGCTGCAGAGGATCCAGGCTTTTAAATATTCATCAGCACGCGGAGCCTCTGCTGCCAGCAGGAAAATCGGGGAGAGGGGACGAGCAGCCCCCCTTCTTCCTTTCCTTTTTATTTTCCTTTTTCCTTTCATTTTCTTTTCTTTTTTTCCTTTCCTTTTTCCTTTCCTTTTTCTTTTTCCTCTTTCCCTTTTCCCTTTTCCCTCTCCCCGTTCCCCTTTTCCTTTTCCCTTTCCCCTTTCCCCTTTTCCCTTTCCCCTCTCTCCTTTCCCCTTTCCCCCTCTCCCTCTGCAGGGACAGAGGGGTGGCTTTACCTCAGGGACATCCAGGTGCTGTCACCCGCAGAGTGCCGGGGGCTTCTGGGGTCGGGGCCAGGGGTTGGGAATGGCCCATCCCGGAGCCCATCCCAGGGGCGGCCCCTTCCTTTAGTCAAGGGGTACGGTTTAAAAACCCTAATCCGATTTGAACGCTAATCCTGTTAACATTGAGATCGGGATTAATTCAACCTTAATCGGGATAATCCTGACAAAATGTTCAGCATTAGACGTGGGATGAGTTATTGCTGCCGGCAGCGGCAACGATTTTAATTTGGGGGCGGGGGGAGAGGTCAGGGGGCTGGGAGGGCGGCGCTGGAGAGGCCACAACCCCTTGGATGGGGGAGACTCCTGAAAAAACCCTTTGGATGGTGCCCGAAGCACCCTGGGCCTCTCATTCCTTCCACTTCTGCCCAAATTTCCTCCAGTTTTCCCCATTTTGCCTCCCAGCTGGGCATCTCCCGGCTCCTCCGCCTCCAGCGGCACGAGCTGGGATGTTGGAATTCCTTCCAGAGCGGAATCCACCGCTCCTGGCTGGTGCAGCTGAGCGAAAAGGCGGAGCGGAGGGGTTGGGTTTCACCGGCCGGGATCAGGTGTCCGAGCGGGGCGGCACCACAGCCGGGAATGTCGGGCACTGGGGGAGGATAGCCAGGCTCGGGATGCTGGATTCCCCTTGGGTATGCTGGGTTCTGCTCAAGGATGCTCCATTCCAATTGGGAATTATAGTTTCTCATCAGGGATGCGTGTTTTTGGTCAGGGATCTTCAATTCCAGCTGGGAATGCTGATTTTTGTTCAGGGATGCCAGTGTTTGTTTGAGGACACTGCATCCCAGTTGGGAAAGCCGGGTTCTGGTCAGGGATGTTCTATTCCAGTTGGGAATGCTGGGTTCTGGTCATGGATGCTCTATTTGAATTGGGAATGATAGTTTATCATCAGGGGTGCTGGTTTCTGGTCAGGGATGTTCTATTCCAATCGGGTATGCCCACCCCATGGATGCCACCCCATGGATCCCACCCCACGGAGACCTTCCCATCCCATCCCATCCCATCCCATCCCATCCCATCCCATCCCATCCCATCCCATCCCATGGATCCCACCCCACGGATCCCACCCCACGGATCCCACCCCACAGATCCATCCCAGGGCTCAGCACCAGATGGGGTCTGGGCGGGACTCCAGGATTAAGGATGAGAGGGGGATCAGCAGGGATTAATCCCGATCCGTGTCCAGCCAGGGGCTGGAGCCTCGGTAAATAACCGTGCCCAGGGCGGTGCCAGCTGTGCCAGCTGTTTTCCAGGGATTTCAGGGCTCCGTCGCCTTTATCCCCATCCTGCCGAGGAGCTGCAGAGGGCAAGGAGCTGCCAGGACCTGCCAGGACCCGCCAGAACCCGCCAGGGCCATGCCCGGCTGCGCTCCGGAGCACCCTCGGAGCCCATGGGGCGCGATCTGGGGGGCTCTGGGGGCTCCTGGAGGGCGCGGCCCCCACCCCGGAGCTGCCCAGCCCAGCCCGGGAGGCTCCTCCCGGTGACGGGAGGGGAGGGGAGGCTGAGCCCGGGGACAGGCGCCGCCGGTGGCACTGGGACAGCGAGGGTTTGTCCATCCCAGGTCGGTTTTGGGGCTGGTCTCGGCGGCTTTGGGGTGCGAGGGGGTGCGGAGCTCGGGATGGGGTGGGAATTGCAGCTCTGAGTGTCCCGGGGGCGTCAGACGGGGACGGAGCCGCTTCTCCTCCTGCTGTCCCAGTCATGACCTGGAGGCCCCTCGGGTGTGGGATGGACGGAGGCGTCGGGCAGGACCCGTTTTTCCCTCGGGAGGGCTCGGGCACAGCCCTGGGAGCCTGTGGGGCTGGGACAAACCCGGTGTCCCCTCCCCGAGGCCCCTGGCAGGGCCGCAGGGTGGAAATCTGCAGCTGTGGGGTCGCTCCGGGTGCTGTTGGGAGCAGCTGCTCCATCCCGGGGCAGGATTCCTTCCCCACGCATTTTTCCCTTGGTTTTTCCTTTTTTTTTTCCCCTCCTATCTGCTTTGAAGTGACCTGCGGGAGGTTCAGGGCTGCTCCTGTCACTTCTGTCCCCCTCCTGACCCCTCTCCCCCTCTCCATCCAAGCAGCTCCACCGCTTTTCCCCATTCCAAGGGGTGATCCCGCTCCTTTCACGGATTCCCAAAAATCCGCCGGGTCCTTTGATCTTTCCCTGATCCTCTCCGAGCATTCCGCCCTCCCAGCTGGGCCGGGGAATGTGGAGGATGAGGATGAGGCAGGAATGAGGAGCATCCTTATCTCCAGGCAGAGATAATGGAGCTGCTTCCGCAGGGATGATCGGGGCTTTTTAGGAGCTCAAAGAATCCCTTAATTGTGGCTTTTTTTAGCTCTGGGGAGACAAAAGATAAAAAAAAAAAAAAAAATCCGACATTAAAAAACTCCCTCCATTTCCCATCCCACCGTTTTTATATAAAACTCCCGGGAACGGGGGAGGGGATGGGGACATTCCTGGCCCTGCTGGAATTGGGGATTTTTCCCATTTGCTCCTCCAGAGCGGTTTTTTAGGGTCGGTTTTCCCCGGGACCATCACCACGAGGGCACTGCCAGGGGTCCAGGCTTTGCTCCATCTGGATTCCCTCGGCTCGGGAGGCTCCCGGGGGGTTTCATCCGAGCAGGTTTAATCCCGGGGGGAAGTTCTGGGCATCCCGAGCTCGGTGCCCTTTGCCCAGCCCCCTCTGCCCCGAAATTCCTCATTTTTCCCGGCGCAGCCTCCCCGTGGCCTTGAGCCGCTTTTGTTGTGGCTGCGCTCCCTCGCTGCCGTTCCGAGCGTTCCCCGCTGGAATTCCCGCAGGGACCAGCCGGGAATTCCAGGATGCAGCTCCAGGATCGCCGCTCTGGGGCTGGCTCGGCAGGAAATGGGTCATTTCCCAGCTGGGGACAGGAGAAGGGGGGCGATGTCCCCTCCCTCCCTCCCTCCCTTCCCCGCCACCCGCCGGGTGGGCTCGGATCCCGCAGGGAATTTTCTCAGGGAATTTGGGGCTGCAGAAGCCCCTGGGGAGGGGTTTGGGTGTGGAAAAAGGGTCACATGTGGGGCAAGACAGAGAAACGGGGGGGAGAATAAGGTTTTTATGGCCACGCTGGGTGTTTTAGGGTGGTCTTCGGGGTTTATCCTGAGCCTTTCCCAGCTGGGAGATGCCCCCTGCATGCCCTGGTGGGGCAGGGGTGGCAGGGGACATCCAAACTGGCACACCTGGCACCTTGAGGGAAGGGTCAGGACCTCCCAAAACATCTGGAATTCCACAGGGCTGGGCAAAGCTGCACCGAGGTGCCACCCTTGGGGTGACCATGGGCAGGTACCCCCTGGCCTGGGGGGTTCTGTTCCCATTGGTGAGGGTTCTGTGCCCATCTCGGGGGGCTCTGTGCCCATCTGGGGGGTTTCTGTTCCCATCTCGGGGGTTTCTGTGCCCATTTGGGACGGTCCCGTGCCCACAGGGGTGCCCTGAGTTTAGGGAAGGGGGGCAGGAGTGGCTCTGCCCCGGTGCCGGTGACAGTTTTGGGGGTTGGGGACAGCACATTGTGCAGAGCATCAGGGCAGAACGGTCCCTTCCGGGCTAAAAACCCATTAACTCCCATCTCGCCTGGCTTGGTTGGGTTTTTTTTGTGGTTTGACTGATTCCATGAATTATCCACAGCGGGGAGGCTTCGGTGCCCGGGGGCAGCTGCAGGGCCGGGAGGGGGCTGGGCTCACCTGGGACAGGGAAATGCCCCTGTCACCCCCGGGGGTGGATGGATGGATTTAGGTGAGATCCCAGAGAACGGAAAAAGGGCAGGGATGGGGGGTGTTGGGCTCACCTGGGACAGGGAAGGTGTCTCTGTCATCCCCGGGGGTGGGGATGGGGGGCATTTGCGGTGGGGAGTGGAAAGGATGGATGCAGGGATGGATTTAGAGCAGGGTGAGATCCCAGAGAAGAGGAACAGGACAGGGGAAGGATCCAGGAAGGCAGAGCCAGGCAGAGCTGCAGCCCTGGCTCGCATCCCCACCAGGAGCTTCCCTAAGGATCCATCCCGGGCTGGGATCTGTGTCAGCACCACCCCAAACCCCGAGCAGGGTACCCAGAAACCACAACCTTGAGGGCGGGGAGTCCCAAAATCCCCCTTTTCCACCCCAAAACCACCCCCATGAGGGGTCAGAGCTGCGTCCCACGGCCCCGGGGATGGGAGCAAGGAATGTTTCCCTCCATCCCTGCATCCCTTCCTGGCTGTGAGGCTCTGCCAGGGCTCTTTGTGCTCCAACAACAACAACCCAGCCCAGCAGTCAATTTTCCAGCAATTAACTACAGGCGAGAACATTTCAAGTCCTCCCAAACCCCGCCTCGTAGGATTAATTAAATCTTCCAATTAATGTCTCATTTAAATGGCGATGATGGCTGTTATCATTTCATATTGATTTCTTTCTTTTTTTTTTCCCTTTTTCCCCATCTTAAAATAGAGCTGTTGTCCCTTTCCAGCGCCGCCTTTTCCACACCCTGGGAGCTGTTTGTTCCCTCTGTTGGCTTTGCCAACCTTCAACAAGTGTCTGGAAAATCCAGGCTTGGGTTTTGGGGGTTGTTAACACACAGCAGTGCTGGGAATGGCCACAAATTTGGGGCTATTTGTGGACATTTGTGGGTATTTGTGGATATTTGGGATATTTCTGGATATTTGTAGATATTTGTGGATATTTGGAGATATTGGGGATATTTGGGATATTGGAAAATCCACATTTTCCATATCCTTGGTGGGAACTTTCTGGCAGCAGGCTCCTGTGAAATGGGGATCCTGGAAAATGAAATCCTCCCGGCTCCCAGAGCCATAAACCTTCCCAGTGCTTTGCTTCCAGAAGGATCTGGGCATTTAGGATTCCAGGGAGTGGAGTAATGGATGTGTAACCTCCGGGAGCAGCCAAGGTTATTCCAGCGCTCGGCTCTGGCAGCCTCGGCTCCTTCCTGCAGGGTTAAATTCCGGGCTTTAATTCCAGGGTTAAATTCCAGGGGTTTGCCGGTGTGGGAGCCCAGAGGCACGGGATGGAGCTGGGAAGGTTTATCCTGGAGCAGGGTGGGATTGGGAATGGGGTCTGTGCTGGGAGCAGGACATGGAGCTGGGGTGGAACACATCAGAGCCTGAGCTGGGGAGGGAATGTGGGATGGAGTATCCCTGGATGAGGATGGGTCATCCTTGGATATGGAATGGAACATCTCTGGATGTGGATGGAGGATCCCTGGATTCGGGATGGAGCCCCCTGGGTTTGGGATGGAGCCCCCTGGATGCGGCCCAGCCCCACCCTCAGGCACAGGGAGGGATTTTTGGGGGTGTCCCAGGGGTTGCACTCGCCGACCTTCGTGTCTCCCTCCCATCCCAGGACATTCCATGTTCCCATCACCAGCTTCTCCATCCCGGCACCCCATTCCCGAGGAAAAGCAGGACCAGCCTCACCAGGGCTGCTGGGCCACCCATCCCTGTCCCCCCTGACCTGTCCCTGTCCCTGTCCCTGTCCCGTTGCAGACCAGGAGCTCCCGGCACTCCCAGGGCTCCCAGCCTGGCCTGGCCGACCAAGCCAAGCTCTCCTTCGCCTCGGCCGAGTCCCTGGAGACCATGTCGGAGGCGGAGCTGCCACTGGCCTTCAACAGGATGAACCGGTTCCGACAGAGCCTGCCCCTGTCCCGCTCGGCCAGCCAGACCAAGCTGCGCTCCCCAGGTACCCCTGGGGGCCCCAAAACCTCAGTGGTGGAGGGTGGGGTTGGTCTCCATCTGCCCAAAATTCCAGACCAAGCTGCTCTTGGCCAGAAGTTCCCCATGTCATTTTTTTGGGTGCCCCAGAGCTCTCTAGGAACACCTTCCTTCACCAGGGCGAGGCTGGGTGGCCAAACATTCCCCAACCCATTTTTTTGGTTGCCCTGGACCCTTCCACCTTCACCAGGGCACTGTTGGGTGTCCAGAGCTCCCCCAACCCCTTTTTATTGGCTGGGAAGACCCTGTGAGCTCTGTGGAGAAGGAGCGCGGTCAGAGCTGACTCCGGCGTGGCCCCTGTGCTCCCAGGGGTGCTGTTCCTGCAGTTTGGGGACGAGACAAGGCGCGTGCACATCACGCACGAGATCAGCAGCATGGACACCCTGCACGCCCTCATCGTGCACATGTTCCCGCAGAAGCTCACCATGGGCATGCTCAAGTCCCCCAACACCGCCATCCTCATCAAGGACGAGTCCCGCAACGTCTTCTACGAGCTGGAGGATGTCCGGTGAGCAGGGAGGGACCAGATCCCACTCCGGGCTGGTTTCCTGTCCTTTAAATCCATCACAAACTGGGAAATCTGTGAGATTGTCCTGGTTTGAAAAGTCAGGTGTCCGCTAAGGAAGGCAGGAGTTTCCCTTAAAATGGAAAATGTCAACCCCCCCCTCCAGATTGTTATAATTTTAAAATTAAAACGTTCTCAGGCAAACTGCCCCACCTCTAAGAGATAATAGAACACACTCTTATCTTACAACCCAGGAGAGGGATGAAGGAAAAATGGGGTGGTGGGCACAGTGCTGGGGTTTTGAGGGGTCTGTCCTGGTGTTCAGGCTCTGCCTCTGCTTCCAGAGACATCCAGGACAGAAGCATCATTAAAATCTACCGGAAAGAGCCGCTCTACGCCTCGTTCCCAGCCTCACACATCACCAACGGCGACCTGAGGGTGAGAGGGGACACGGGGACAGCCCGGGGGGTGGCAGGGCCTGGTGGAGTGGGAGCAGTAGGGAGAGAAAGCAGCAGAGATTGGGAACTGGGACCTGTGTGTGGTTGGGATCCATCCTGCCTGCTGCCACCGCTGGGTGGGAGCTGACAGTGAGGTGGTAAATATGGTTTGTAGGGAAGTAAATCATGGGGATAATTCATTAGGATAAATCATCAGGATAAATCAGCCCACTGCTGGCTGGGAATCACAGAATCACAGAATCACAGAATCACCAGTCCTTGGTGGGGTGGAGGGCCCAGCAGGATGGGGCTCACTCTGTGCTGACCCCCACATCCCATTCCACAGCGGGACATGGTCTATACCTCCCGGGAATCCTCCCCCACCCGCCGGCTCAACAACATCTCCCCAGCCTCCCACCTGGCTTCGGGCTCCCCGCCGCCCGTGCTGCAGTCCTCGTCGCCGTCGCGCTCCCGCATGTCCTACAGCGGCGGCCGCCCGCCCTCGTACGCCGGCAGCCCCGTGCACCACGGCGAGCGCCTGTCCAGCCTGCCCCCCGCCCAGGGCGTGTCCCCCAGCCCCAGCGCCATCCTGGAGCGCCGCGACGTCAAACCCGACGAGGACCTGGCGGGCAAGAACGTGGTGCTGGTGAAGAACGAGGGGCTCTACGCAGACCCCTATGGGATGGTGCACGAGGGCCGGCTCAGCATCACCTCCACGCAGTCGCTGGCGGGCATGGGGGACCCCTTTGGCTACTCGGGGGGGCTCTACAAGCGGGGCTCGGTGCGGTCACTCAGCACCTACTCAGCGGCCGCACTGCAGACAGAGCTGGAGGACAGTTTGTACAAGCCCAATGCACCCATCTACAGCGACACGTACGGCCCCGGGCTGGGCTTCCGCATGCCGCCCTCGTCCCCGCAGAAGATGGTGGAGCCCGGGCAGAGCCCGCACAGCCCCTACTCGGGCCCGCCCAGCCGTTCCTCGCCCGTCCGTCAGTCCTTCCGCAAGGATTCCTGCTCCTCCGTCTTCATGGACAGCCCCGTGGGCAAAACACGCAACCCCAGCTCGTCCGGGCCCCCTGAGCTGTTCCCTGGCCCTGCAGAGCGGCCGCTCTCGGGCTTCGGATCGCCCGGACCGGCCAAGGACACGGAGACCAGGTGAGAGAAGGTGTGGTGTCCTTGCACCTGGGGTGCTCCGGATTGTTCTGGATTTGTGATTGGACCTGGGATGCTCCAGGATGTGTTTGCACCCGGGGTGCTCCAGGTTTTCCTGGATTTGTGTTTGCACCTGGGATATTCCAGGATCTCCTGGACTGGGGTATTGGCACCTAGGATGCTCCCAGGTTTCTTTGGACTTGTGTTTGTACCTGGGATGTTCCAGGTTTTCCGTTGCCTTTGGATTTGGGATCCCCGGTGGGTTTGAGCTTTGCTACAGGGGGATTTTGTATCGACCAGAGGGGGAGGAGGAGTGGATGGGAGGAGGAGAAGGAGCAGAGGAAGGTGCTGCCCTGTCCCCACTGCAGTGCCGGGATGGGGAATCGGGCAGAACAGACAGGGAATGAGGAGCGTGGCTGCAGCTGGTGACAGCCGTGTCCCCAGCTCCCGGGTGGCACGGACGGGCTGTGAGCAGAGCCAGGAGCAGCCGGGGGGTGGCCGTGGTGGCAGACACAGCCCGTGACCCATCTCCGTCCCTTTCCCGGCGCAGGGAGCGGATGGAGGCCATGGAGAAGCAGATCGCCAGCCTGACGGGGCTGGTGCAGAGCGCGCTGCTCCGCGGCTCCGAGGCCGAGACCCCCAGGTGAGGGCAGCTCTGGGACCCCGGGGCCAGGATGTCCCTCCTGGGGGGTTTGTCCCCCTCCCAGGGGACACCAAACCCACCCACACTCAGCCCCCTCCTCTCTTTGGTTTCAGTGAGAAGACAGAAGCCACCAACGGCGGGACCCCCCCATCAGCGTGTGAGTGACCCCCAGCCCTGCAGGACCCCTGTGGGTGTCCCAGAGTGGGCTCTGCAGCCCCTCATGTGCTGGTGATGCCTTTTTCAGGCTTACCTAAAACCAGAGTTAAGAGAATTGAAGTGAATCTATTTAATGAAGGGCCTCCAGGTACGTTAAGGGCAGACAAAGCCTCCCCAAGGGGCTACACCCAAAATGGAAGATGGTCACGAGTTTTTCAGACAATTATAAGTTTGGTCCACCTATGTATCAATTAATTGATATTAATTGATATAATTTGGGTTAATCCTCCAATTACAGATTCAGGTAATGAAGCAATTTACTCCCAGTTTGGTTCCCCCCTGCAATTCACTTTTTAAATATTTTTTGGGGGCTGAGGTAGTGAGGTGTCCTTGAGTTACAGGCCTGGAGAGGAATTGTTTTGTCTGAATAAAACAGGAGAGCAGCAGCTGACTGGAATTTCAGAATTATTCCCTAAAGCAGTACGGGATTTGAAAAATATAAAAGCTAAAATCCTATGGAATCACTGGCAACCAGTGGGTCCCCCCATTCTGCTCTGGGGTGGCCTCAGGGTGGGCTTAGCATGGATGGGGAAATTATGGAGACCACCAGAGATGAAGGATTGGGTGGGGAAAGAAAAGAACCGGGCACCAAAACCCCTCAGCAGCCTCTGCTTTCCCCCCAGCCACCAGCCGCAGTGGCATGGGCACCCCGGTGCCCGCGCCGCCGCCGCCCTCGGCCACCAGCACCCCGGCGGGGCAGCCCACAGCCATCACCCGCCTGCACATGCAGCTGCACCTGCACGACCTGCAGCAGAACGCCAGCGACCTCCGCAACCAGCTGCAGCAGCTCAAGAAGCTGCAGGTGGGCACCTGGGGAGGGGGGCCCCCGGATCTGAGCCAGCTCTTACTGGGTTGGGATGGGAAAATCCCCTTTGTGCGCTGGGGTTGGTGTGGGAGAGCTCGGGGATCTGTCCTGGAGATGAGCTCGGGGAACCTCCCCAAAGCCAAGCTCAGGGATCCCTTCCAAATCTGAGCTCAGGAATCCCCTCATATTCCAACCCTAGGGATCCTTCCTGAATCCAAGCCCAGGGATCCTTCCCAAATCCAAGCTCAGGGATCGTTCCCAAACCCAAGCTCAGGGATTCCTCTCCACTCCAACCTCAGGTATCCTTCCTGCATCCAGCTCCAGGGATCTTTTCCAAATTCAACCCCAGAGATCTTTTCCAAACCCAGTCCCAGGGATCCCTCCCCATGCCCAGCTCAGGGATCTTTCCCAATTTCAGTCTCAGGGATCCCTCTCCTCGCCCATCTCAGGGCTGCTCCCTCATCAGGACCTGTTTCCCCTCCTGAGGGGTCTCTCTCAGCCTGACCCCTCCTCCTCCTGCTCCTCCCCGCAGCTGCAGAACCAGGAGACGGTGAAGTCGCTGCTGCGGCGGACGGAGACGGAGCTGAGCGTGCGGGTGACGGACACGATGCGCAAGCACGAGGACCCTCTGCAGCGCCAGCGCAGCTTGGTGGAGGAGGAGCGGCTGCGCTACCTCAACGAGGAGGAGCTCATCACCCAGCAGCTCAAGTGAGCCCGCATGGGAGAGACAGACAGGGGGCACAGAGCAGCTCTGCACTGCCCAGGGCGTGGCACCAAGATGGGGGTCCCTATGCAATGACCATGTCCCCAAATCAGGGGGTCCCCATGCAGTGACCATGTCCCTGAGTGAGGAGGGGTCCCCATGCAGTGACCACATCTCTACAAGAGGAGGGGTCCCCAGGCAGTGACCATGTCCCCAGATGAGGGGGTCCCTATGCAGTAACCATGTCCCTACATGAGGATGGGTCCCCAGCCCAGCCTGAGGAGGGGTCCCCATCCCAGTGTTCCCCTCTCCCGCTGCCACCCTCGGGGCTCTCCACCCTCCTGACCCAGAAGTGACCCCCCCAGTGACCCCCTGCCCTCCCCTGTCCTCCCAGTGACCTGGAGAAGTCTGTGGAGAAGATCCAGAAGGATCTGGCGCACAACCACCGGCTGATCCCGGCGCAGGAGCTGGAGGAGAAGGCCGTGGTGCTCAAGCAGCTGGGGGAGACCCTGACAGATCTGAAGGGTGAGGAGGGGCTGGGGAGCAAACAGAACCTTCCGGAGTTTCCCTGCCCCATCCCTGGATTGGTGTTTGCAAATGGGATATTCCAGATTTTCCTTGGCCCAGAATTTGGGTGTTTGCACCTGAGATTCTCCAGGATTTCCCAGATTTATGTTTTCTCTTGGGATTCTCCAGGTTCTCCCTGCCCTGGATCTAGGGGTTTGTCCCTGCCAGGGTGGTCCCCTGCCCTCCCAGGTGCCCATCACTGCCACACCCTGTGCCACAGCTGCAGAGGGGACACCTCCACCCTAAAATCGGGCTGGACCCATCAATCCAGACTTTCCCTGGATCCATCCTGCCCCACCTGGCAGGACACCCATGGCATGGGGTCCTGGCGGCCCTGGCAGTGCCAGCTGGGCAGTAGGAGGGTCACAGGGGTGACAGCGGTGTCCCCTGGCAGCCCAGTTCCCCAGCCTGCAGAGCAAGATGCGGGTGGTGCTGCGGGTGGAGGTGGAGGCCGTCAAGTTCCTCAAGGAGGAGCCCAACCGCCTGGACGGGCTCCTCAAGCGCTGCAAGACCGTCACCGACACGCTGGCGCAGATCCGCAGGTGAGCCCCGAGGGCACAGCCACGCCCTCGGTGTCCCTTTGTCCCCACTGTGCCACCTCTGTCCCCTTTGTGCCACCTCTGTCCCCACTGTGCCACCTTTGTCCCCTTTGTGCCGCCTCCTCTCTGTGCATCCCAAACTCTCAGGGCGGGAGGGCATCCAAGGAGTGTGCACAAAGTGATCATTTTTCTGCTGAAGGACCCCAAAAAGAGGGCCCCAAAAATACCCTCAGTCCTTTCCAGGCCCTCCCTCTTTCCATAAAAGCCTCCTTTTTCTGCTAAGGCACCCCAAAAACACCCTCACGGTCCTCTCCAGGAGTGGATGGGAACCCTTTTTGGTAAAAGCCTCCTTTTTCTGCTAAAGCACCCCAAAAATACCCTCAGCCCTTTCCAGGTGTGTGTGGGACCCCCTCTTTTGATACAAACCTCGTTTTTCCTTGGGAATAAAGCAGGATTTTACATCAGGACAGACACACAGCCCTTGGCATGAGCAGAAACCTCTTTCCCGAGGAGCAGGGAGCTGTTCTGTGGTGGAAAAATCCTCAGCCAGAGAAAAATCCTCTCCCGGAGCCGCTGCGGGGTGGATTTCACCTGCCTGATCCCATTAGGATCCCATTAGGATCCCATTAGGGACGGCTCTCTGCCCGGCCGCCCTCTGGGATGGCCCCGAGCTCTGCTCTAGCCCTGTTTCCCAGGGAAACGAGCCTGTAGGATCCCGCAGCGCCCTCATCCCGAGTAAATCCTCGATCCCAAGGGCAGCTCCAGCCGGGTCTGGAGCAGGGGAAGCGTTTGGAGGGATCCCCATTCTGGACAGGCCCCCCCAAACCAGCACCGAGCCCAGCCCAGAGCACCTCAGTCTTGAGGAAATGAGGATTTTGTGCCCTCCCCGTGCCCCCCGGCCCCTCAGTGCCTCCGCTCTGCCCTAGACAAGTGGAGGAGGGCGTGTGGAGCTCGCCCAGCAGCCTGAGCCAGTCGCCCAAGAAGGTGGCCCCGGAGACGGATTTCAGCAAAGGGCTGGAGCTGGAGATGCCCACCAGCCCTCCCGTGAGCCTGCACCACCTGACGGGCACCCCCGAGCCCCTGGGCTTCACCCCACAGCCCCAGAGCCACCCCGGCAAGAGCAATAACCCCTCACGGGCCCCGGAGATGGTGCCTGCCAAGACGCAGACGGGGCCCGAGACCCCCAGCAAGAAGAGCGCGGACAAAGCCGTGTCTGTGGAGGTGAGAGCCTGATCCGGGGGGGCTCAGCTCGGGGGGGCTCCTCAGGAGGGTCTGGGAAGGTGAAAATGGGAGTGGGAGCAGTGCCCACCCTGCTGCTCCTCAGTGGAGGAGTGCTGGCATCACCTTTGCTGCAGGGGGTTGGATGAGAGCTGGGGGTGCTCACCTGGAGAAAAGGAGACTCAGGGGTGCCCTCATCACCCTGCACAGCTCCTGAAAGGTGCCTGTGTTCAGGTGAGGCTGGGCTCTTTCTCCAGGAACTGACAGAACCAGAGGACACAGGTGCACCGAGGGAAATTTGGGTTGAATATTGGGAAAATGCTTTTTACAGAAAGGTGATAAAGTTCTGGAATGTTCTGCCCAGGGAGGTGGTGGAGTCACCATCCCTGGGTGTGCTTAACGAAGCCTGGATGTGGCACTGGGTGCCAGGGTTGAGTTGAGGTGCTGGGGCTGGATGGGGCTCGATAATCTTGGAGGTCTCTTCCAACCCGGTGATTCTGTGAAATTTGAGGACAGGGGTAAAAATCCCCCCCCCAGCTCCCCGCAGCGGGTCTGGGGAAGTCACGGGGCTCTGGGGTCACGTCCTGCCCGCCAGGGACGGGGCTGGAGCCGGCTCTGTGTCCGCAGGCGGCCGAGCGGGACTGGGAGGAGAAGCGGGCGGCGCTCACCCAGTACAGCGCCAAGGACATCAACCGGCTCCTGGAGGAGACGCAGGCCGAGCTCATGAAGGCCATCCCCGACCTGGAATTCGCAGCCAAGCACAAACAAACCCCGGGCAGCGGCAGCGCCGCCTCCACGCCCGAGCACAAACCCTCCAAGCCACAGCACACCCCCAAATCGGGGGGCAAAGGGGACCCCAACGGCCGCCGGGGCTCAGGTACGGGGTGGGGAGGGATGGGGTCGCCTCCAGAGGCGAGGCTGGAGGTGCGTGGTGCTGTCCCCGAGGTGCGGGGGTTGGATGAGAGGGGCAGGGCCGCTCAGAGCCCCCTTTGTGCCCAGACGAGCTGACGGTGCCGCGGTACCGCACCGAGAAACCCTCCAAGTCGCCGCCGCCTCCCCCGCCCCGCCGGAGCTTCCCCTCGTCGCACGGGCTGACCACGACCCGCAGCGGAGAGGTCATCGTCACCAGCAAGAAGGAGCCCGGCTTTATGAAGGTGAGGGTGGTGGCTGGGCTGGGATGGGCAGCGCGGGTGTCCCCCGGTGTCCCTCCGTGTCCCCCGGTGCCTCTCGGTGCCTCTCGGAGTCCCCCGGTGCCCCCCGGTGCCCCCGGCCCTCACGGCGCGCTCCCCCCGGCAGAAGGCAGAGTCGGAGGAGCTGGAGACGCCGAAGCCGCAGGTGAAGCTGAGGCGGGCGGTGTCCGAGGTGGTCCGGCCCGCATCCACCCCGCCCATCATCGCCTCGGCCGTCAAGGACGACGACGACGAGGACCGGATCATCGCCGAGCTGGAGGTGAGCGCGGGAGGGGGGCGGGACCCCGGGACCCCGCCCGCAGGTGGCACCGCCCGCAGGTGACACCGCCCCGCCCTTCTGCTCGGGGGACAGCTCGGGGGGGTGGTTCGTGGTGACATCCCCGGCACCGGAACAGCACCGGGGTCCCTGCTCTGCCCAGGGCCGCGAGGACAGAGCAGTGGCACTGCTGGGGACAGGTGTGTCACACCTGGCTGCTGCACAGCTGGGTGCTGCACAGCTGGATGCGCCTTCTGCGCTTCCCTCCCACCCTGAGATTTAAGCCAGACTCACCTGGGTTTGAGCACGGCACAGGTGCCACAGTGGGGAGGGGGTGGTATTTTCTTGGATGGTTTTTCCCTGGATGGCTTTCCTCCAGGAGGGAGGAGAACTGGGCATGGTGCAGGTGTGGGACAGGTGATGATGCTGCAGGCAGGGGAACCAGTGATGCTGCCAGACTGGACCAGTGACCCTCCTGGCCAGAGGACCAGTGACACTGCTGGCCAGGGCTCTGATGGCACAGCTGGCCAGGTGACAGGTGGCCCTGCCAGCAGCACAGGTGACAGGTGGCCCTGCCAGCAGCACAGGGTACAATGCTGCCTCTGTCCCTGCCAGCCGCCACCACCCCTCCTGCTGCGAGCCCCGCTCGGGCCATGACCCCACTGCAGACCCAGGTCGCCCCTCCCTCGCTCCAACGGCCGTGTTTGACTCCCCAGGTGTTTCAGCGGAGCTCAGCCTCCCCTTTCCTCCCCGTGCCCCGCTGTGAGCCCCTCGAGACCGTGTCCCCGGGCCACTCCGAGCCGTGGGGAGCCGCGGTGGCAGCAGAAGGATGGAAGGTAACGGCTCCACGGGCTGCGCTCTCACCTTCCTCCTCTGCCTCCTCTCAGCTCACTTCTGCTGCTTTTCTCTGATTTAACCGACTAATCACCACCTTCTGTCCTCACCGCCTCGCTCCCGGCACTCACACGGCACCGGAGCCAGCACTAACCTACGGCCGCGGCTCGGGGAGGCTCCCGGGCCGCCCCGCACGGCGCCGGGCACGGCACCGGGCACGGCACGGGCACCGCCTGCTGCTCTCATGGCACCGGGGGCGGGCGGTGCAGGGGAGACCCCGCCCCGAGCGCACGGAAAGGGAAGGGTTGGAGCAGAGCCCGGTGTTTGGGTTTTGGTTTGAAGCTTTTTGCTCCAATGGGATGTCAGGGCTGGACAGGAGGGAACTGAGCTTCCCCTCCATTCCCTGTCTGTGCTCTGGGTCCTGGTGGATGTGTGGGAATTGTACATTCTTTTCTAGCTCGTGCCCATGCTGTGGGTCCCACTGGGACATCAGGGCTAGAGAAGGGAGCTGAACATCCCCTTCCGTTCCCTGTCCATGCTCTGGGTCCCTGTGGGGTGTCAGGGCTGGGCAGGAGGGAACTGAACATCCCTTTCCAGCCCCTGTCCATGCTGTGGATCCCTGTGGGATGTCAGGGCTGGAGGAGGGAGCTGAGCAATCCCCTCCAGCCCCTGACCATGCCGTGAATCCCGCTGGGATATATGGGATGGGCCGGAGGGAGCTGAGCCTCCCTTCCTTCCCAAACTCCCACCTGGAGCTCTGCCATGTCCAGAGGTGCCAGCGTGGGGAGACCCCAATAATTTGTGGCGCCCCGTGGTGCCTCCCCAGGCAAACCCCGCTGCCTCCTGGCCCCTAACCTGTCTGAATTCTCTACCTAGGAGCCGCTGGCGCCGGCAGCCCCGGCCAGCCGGGCGTTCTCCCTGCCCCAGATCGTGCTCACCGAGTGGGTGTCGGAGCCGCCGAGCCCCGAAGCCGAGCCGGAGCTGTGGGTGGCACCGGGCAGCACAGCACCGGCAGGGCAGCTGCCACCCGAGGGGACCAGGAGAGGCCGCGTGGCGGCTCCTGGCAGCTCCCCAAAGTCCCCGCTGGCACAGGAGCCCCCTCCAGCCCCGCAGCCCCCCGGCAGCGCATCCCAGGCATTTCCCTTGGCAGCCCCGCCTTTCCCGAGGGATAAAATGGGGGTACAAAGAGGGGACGCGGCTCTGGACGCTGCCGGCAGGCCAGGAGGCGGTGACAAGGCTTGTCCCCAAAATCCCGAGGCTGTGCAGCCTCCTCGGAGCCGCGGGGAAGGTTCTGGAGCTGCGGAGGCCACACTCCCCTCCGTGGGTGCCGGGATCATTCCCCAAATTCCCGCTGGCCATGGGGACTCCCAAAGAGGAGCCATGCTCGCTCCTGGACACTCACCTGGGGCGCCCAAAGCCGCATGGAGGGAGCAGAGCCCTCCGGCCCATCCAGGGGCACATCCCGGGGTGCCCGCGGGCAGGGACCCCGCCCCGAGGGCAGCGGGACCTTCCCGGGCGGAGCAGCCGCCCCCGGAGCGGAGCCCGGCCCGGTGCAGCCCCGCCGCGGCACCGCCGAGATGGGACGGAGGGGCTGCGGCCCCCGGGGGCGGCCCCGGAGCGGCGGGGAAAGCGTCAGAGGGGCTCTGCAGAGGCCACCTGAACCCCGCGGGCCCGGGCAAAAAGGAGATTTACGAGGACACCTACCAGAGACTGGACAGCCTGGAGGAAACCATCCGCGAGCTGGAGATGACCATCAGCGAGATCAGCAGCCACCCCGCCGTGGAATTCGCGTTCCCCAGGGACGCGCCGGGACCCGAGGAGGCCGGGAGGAGCCTGGGGGACCTCGGGCACGGAGGCTGCGACGGTGACACCGCGCTGGACCTCAGCCAGGCCAAGGACGGCACTGCCGAGAGTCCCTTTGCGAGCAGGACCAAGCCAGCGCTGCTCCCCAAGCCGCAGCTGCCCCCCGGCACGCCCCAGGTTCATTTTCTCTTCTCCCCCGTGCCCTGCTCTGCCCTGGATTCACTCTGATGTCTCTTCCTCTGCCTGCTCCCTCTCTGTGACTCCACCTCCAGGCAGAGCCGAGCTGGAGAACGAATCTTCCTCTTCTCCCTGACTCTTGGAGGGGTTTGGGAAGGGCAGGAGTGAGCCAGGCAGGAGCTGGAAGGGACACAGTGCCAGGTGGTGCTGGCTGATCCCGTACTGGAATTAGACCCTGGATGAGGGGGATTCTTCTGCCCTGGCAGGATTTTGGAGCACCAGGTCCAGGATGGGCATCCCACGGGATCCATGAGAATCCCACGGGGTCCACGAGCATCCCACGGGGTCCAAGAGCATCCCATGAGGTCCAAGAGCATCCCACGGGATCCAAGAGCATCCCACGGGGTCCGTGGGCATCCCATGGGATCCAAGAGCATCCCGCGGGGTCCATGAGCATCCCACAGGGTCGGCCAGGGCTGGTGCCGAAGCACCGCTCTCAGTTTCACCATTTTCCATAAAATCCCTCTCCTAACGAGCGGCAGCCGGAGCCTGGCAGATGTTTCTCCTAATTAAAGCACAGCACGAGCTCCCTGAAGCCATCCCAAATTGCTTTCTGCTGGAATACAGCTGAATATCTGAGAAAAACAGGGAGGGGAAAAATGCCCTGAGCTCCGCTGCGACGACAACCTGCTCCTTTATTAACAGCCAGCACTGGGGAATAAATCTCCTTTTCCATTTGGAGCCGTTCGCTCCCTCCTCGGGGGCTCTCGCTGGGTGAACGGGGCTGTAGCTGCAATTTTTCCCAGTTTTTTTCCCCGGGAAACAGGAAGTGGAGCTGCGGGATGGATTTACGGCTGGGGCTGGGGCACAGCCAGGCTCAGGGTTAGGCTGAGATGGGAGAGGCTGTGATGGGTCATTCCTAAAGCAGGGCAGGGCAGGGCGGGGCTGGTGTCACACTCAGGGAAGATTCCCAGCGCTGGAATGCCGGGGGTGGTGTGGCACAGGCGCTTGCGGGGCTCTCCAGGGCTGGCAGTTGGACTCTGCTCCTCGAGGGTCCCTTCCAGCTGAGGATATTCCATCCTTTGGTGATTTCCTCGTGCTGGGGGTGCGGGAATCCCCCGTGTCCCCCCCGGGAGGATCCCAGGGCTTCACCTGAGCCAGGGATTCCCCAGCCTGGGCTGGAGCAGGACAGGCAGGAGGGGACCTTGGCACGGGAGGGGACACGGGGTGTGTGGCACTGCCGTCTGTGTATCCTCATCTGTGCACAGCCAATAAACTCCTCTGTACTCCCACTGCCGCCGTTCCCACCTGGAATCTGCTTCTGCCTGCCGCCGCCTCTTTCCCTCTCTCTCGGCCCCGCGGGCTGTCCCGTCCCGCCCTCGGTGTCCCGGTGTTTGCCGTGTGTCCCTAAACTCCCTCTCGGGTGCTTCCCGGTAAGTCCCGGCGGGGTTCGGAGCTCGGGGCGAGCCGGTGACCCGGTCCCGGCCCGGCCTTGTCCCCTCGGGCAGCGCTGGCAGGGGTGGCGCAGCTCCGGGCACCCAGCGGTGCCGGCCAGGGCTCCACCGGCCGATTTTAACCCTTTCCCCCCGGATTTTGTGTCCCGGCAGAGCGGCGGCGTCTCCATCCCGGCCATGAAGGTGGTGAATCCGGCGTCGCGGCTGAAGCAGGGCCAGCAGGGCAGCCCCGACAAGGGCAAGCACATCAAGCAGCGCATGGAGTACATGCGGATCCAGGGCCAGCAGCAGGTACTCCACCCCTAGAGCCGCCCCGGGGCTGCCCGCAGCCCTGGCACCACCCAGGGCACGGCCCAAGCCGGGCACACCCGAGCCGGGGATGAGTTCTGGGACTGCGTCCTCCCTTCCTTGGTGCCTTCTTGGCTTCGGCTGAGCCCGGCGGGGTTGGGGACAGAGGGACGCGGTGGTGGCGGCGCGGGAGGGACTCTTGTCACACTCTGTGCCCGCCCTGGGGCTGGGGACAGGGACACGAGAGAGTCACGAACTCATCCTCGCTGTGGGATGAGGCTGAAGGGTTTGTCCCCAGTGCTGGGTGTCACCCTGAGGGGGTGGCTGAGCCTCGGCGTTGTCCCCTCACGCCGGGGGACAGTGCCACCTCCTTGATGAGCATGGCAGAGCCCCGTGGGGATGGGGATTCCCTGCCTGGGGAGGTTTTGGGGAGCCGGGACCCCCCCGTGCCCCCACAGAAGCAGCTTGGGGTGTCCCAGGTGGGGTGGTGGCACTGTTGGGACAGGGCAAGTGGGCCACAGCAGCTGGAAAGAGAAGTGTTTTGGGGTGCCATGGAGTATCCCCAGCAGCCAGCAGCCAGCACTGACCCCTCCCCACCCACCCGGGGGCAGCTCCGGGGCTCCCCCCTCTGTCCCTGCTGTCACCCCAGTGCTGGCCGTGCATTCCCAGCTGGCCCGGGGATCACGGCCACTTGGGTGGCATCCCTCTGTCCCTCCCTGCTGGCCTGTCCCCCTTCCCAGCGCCCCATCACCCCTGATGGGCAGCAGCACCACGGGCGGGTTCACCCTGAGCCCAGCTCTGCCCCTGCTCTGTGTCTTGGCCCCTTTTCTATCCCCAAACTGTGCAATAAACCCAATTCTGCTCATCCTCGTGCATCCGTCAGCCCCGCCGGACAATCCAAAGGATTTCCCAGCTCCTCACATCAGGGTTTGGGGGGAAAAATGTGGAATGAGCAAAACGGGCGCCTGTTGGCAAACAGGGTGAAACCCCCTCGGCTGCTCCATTCCCAGTAGAAAAACCTCCCCATGGAGGTTTTTTGAGGTTTTTGGAGGGTTTTTGGGGTCTTTTTGAGGTCCTCAAGCTCGAGGTGTCCCTGAGTGTCCCCTCTGGCGTGTGGGGTTGTCCCACCCCATGGAATCAGGGAGGGGCAGGGATTCCCTCTGGATTCCCCCCGCACTGGACACCGGACAAACCTGAGGGGCCGGGAAGCATCTCCCGACCCCATGAGGCCACCAGGTCCCCTCCCCTGGAGGCCACCCAGCAGCACAGCCCCGCCTGTTCGGCGTCACCACCTTGGTGACGCCTCTGTCCCACATGGCCCTTGCTGGGGTGGCCTCAACAGGACTTTCTGTGTCACTTCTGTCCCCGTGCAGGATTTGGGGGTGTCCCCCCGCAGCCCAGCCCCTCACTGGGGGCGAGGTGGGGCTGGAGGATCCCAAATCCCTCTCCCCATTCCTGGGGGTTCTCGGTGTCACTCCCGAGCCGGGTCGGGCCGTGCCCGTGCCCCCCTGGCACGGTGGGGACAGGGACAGGAACAGGGTGGGCACGGCCGCCCTCGGGCGCTGCCCCAGGGGCTGTGCCCGCTCTAACGCTGCCCTTCTTGTCCCCCCTGTGCCTCCCCCGTGTCCCCTGTGCCCCCCCGGCTGTGTGTGCCTGTGTGTCCGTGTGCCCGTCTGTCCGTCCGTCCGTCCTTTCCCCTCGGGGCCGTCCCCTGCCCGTGCAGTGACACGTGGGACCCGCTCTTGTCGTGCTCTTTGTGGTGGCCCTTTTCCAGCTGCTTGACCTCAGGCCTGACTCAGTGCTGCTTCTGAACCAACTCCCTTCGCTTCTCGGTTGTTTTTGGGTTTTTCCTGTCTTTGTTTTTGTTGGTTTTTTCCCTCTTTTTTATTCCTTTCTTTCGTCTTCTTTTTTTTTTTTAAGCTTTTTCTTTATTTTTCTTCGGACTTTCCACGTCTTTCTCCTCGTCCTCGTCCTCCTTGAATCTTGCTTTTCTTTCCAGGCCACTAGACCATCTAAAGAGGCCAGTGAGACCTCCCCCACGGTCTCAGAAAAACCCGCAGCTGGCAGAACATCCATCCCCGTATTGACTTCCTTTGGGGCCAGGAACTCCTCCATCTCATTCTGAGCGCCCCTGCCAGCTCCGCCCGGCCGCTCTCCTGCTCCGGGGGGCTCCTCCTCTCTTCCTCGGGCTCCTCTTCCTCCCTGGGACTTGGCTTCTCCCTGAGGCGCTCTGGAGGGAATCCGCCACCTGTGTCCCCTCCTCTTTCTGTTTGATCCATGTTCTTGTCGCCTCCGCTCCGCCAAACGAACTTTTGTTGTCTCGCCTGTGCCGCGCCTCGGCCCGACCTCTGTGTCCCCTCCCGCTCCGCCATGGCCAACCAGCCACTTTCTGTTTCTCTCTCTCTCTTTTTTTGGTTTTTCCTCCTTTTCTCCTTTTTTCCCCTCCCCTTTGGATCGCTGTTGGTTTGGTGCCCCCCTCTCTTTTCCCCCCTTTCCCGTCCCCTCCTTTTTTGGTTTTTTTTTTGGTTTTTTTTGGTTTTTTTCTGTTTAAGAGCTCTCAGAGCTTCCCCCCACCAGCGTCCAGCCAGGAGCAGCTTCCAGCTCCCACCGGGCGGAAAACCGGGAAGCAGCGGCGGCCGAGGACACCCCCGGAGCGAGCCCCGGAGCGGCCCCCGAGCGCCCCGGGAGCGGCGGCCGAGTCCCCGCAGGAGGAGAGCGCAGCTCCGGCCAGGGCTCGCCGGTGGGTGGCCGGCGGGGCCGAGGGCTCGGGGACACCGCGGGGCTCGGGGACATCGCGCGCCGCTGTCACCGCCGCCGCCGCCGCGTCCCCTCGAGGGGGGCCGGGGGGTCCCCGGGAGTGCCGGAGAGGCCGCAGGGCGCGGGTGTGAATTGGGGAGGGGTCCGGGATCCAGCGGGGCGCGGTGATGCCGGGGTGGGGGGCACCCGGCCGCGGCTCCGTCCCCTCCCGCTGGGGACGGGCGGGCAGGACAGGGGCCCGGAGCCCCGGGGGAGCAGCCCCGGCCCGGCCCGGCCTGGGGGGGAGCGGGCGGGGGGCCCGTGGGCACCTCCCTGCAGCGGGGCTGGGCCAGGTGTGCCCAGGTGGGCCTCAGGTGTGCCACAGGTGGGCCCAGGTAGGCCCCAGGTACACCCCAGGTGTGCCCAGGTGGGCTCCAGGTGTGCCGAGGTACACCCCAGGTGTGCAGAGGTACACTCCAGGTATGCCCCAGGTGCGCCCTAGCTGTGCCCACCTGTGCCCAGGTGGGCTCCAGGTGCAGCCAGCTGTGGCCAGATGTGCTCCAGGTGGGCCCATGTGGGCCCAGGTGTACTCCAGGTGGGCCCAGGTGCTCCACAGGTTGTGCCAGGTGCACTGGGTGGTGCCGAGGTACTCCCAGGTGCTCCCAGGTATGCCCCAGGTGCACCCAGGTGTGCCCAGGTGTGTGTGTGTGTGTGCTCTGTGTGTGCAGCACAAGATCCAATCACTCCTTCCGTTCTCTGTTTCGTCCGTGGGTTGATTATTTTCGGGTTTTTTTAAATTTCAATTCCTTTTTTCTTCCTTTTCCCCTTCCTCTGGTTTTTTGTTTTGTTTTGTTTTTTAAATTTTTTTTTGTATCTCGATCATTTTTGTACAGAAGAAATTAGAGCCTTTTTTTGAATAACAAAGAGAAAACACACACAAAAAAGAACAAAAAACCAAAAAAAAAAGACCAAAAAAAGAAAGGAAAAAAAATGAAAAAAAAAAATCATGATGCAATTTCTTTGGATTGCAAAAAAAGCAACTCTTTACATTTAAGTGAAGTGTCTTAACATTTTATATTGTTTTAAAAAATATATTTACATATTATATATATATAATATACGTAATATAAATCTATATATAAATATTTAAAGAGGGGAAAAAAACCTAAAAAAAAAAACCTTAAAAAAAAAAGGAAAAAGAAGAGAAATAAATAAATCATGTCCGGTATTATTTAGGGGGTGGATTTAAAATCCCTGCTTAGGTTTAGAGCTCCTCGTGGTTCCCAGAGCGGCTTCATCGCCCTCGCGCTGAGTCCCCGCCCTCTCTCCTTGTCCCCAGGTGTCCCCAGGTGTCCCCTGGTGGCCCTGGGGACCCCCGCCCACCCCCAGTGCCAGCAGCAATAGCAGTCACTGACGCGTTTGGAATTAATTTTGTTTTTAATTAATTTCTGTTCTCGGTACCAAAGTGAATTCTCTGTAGCAAAGCCGCAGCTCCCGGGGCCGGGCCGGTGGTGGCACCTGGCGCTGTCCCCTCCCCTGCCCCACGGTGTCACCTCCTGTCACCTTGTGTCACCCCAGGGAGGGCGCGGTGACAGATCCCGAGCTCTGCTGGCTGGAGGTGACAATGCCATCCCCTTGGGGACACCAAAATGGGGGGGGGGGGGGTGACAATGCCACCCCTGTGGGGACACCCAGATGGAGGTGACAATGCCATCCCCCATGGGTGACAATGCCACCCACTTGGGGACACCAACATAGGAGGTGACAATGCCACCCCCTTGGGGACACTCAGATGGAGGTGATGAAGGTGACAATGCCATCCTCCACGGGTGACAATGTCACCCCTTTTTGGGACACCCACGTGGAGGTGACAATGCCACTCCCTTGGGGACACCAAAATGGAGAGGTGGCAGTGCCACCCCCTTGGAGACGCCCAGATGGGAGGTGACAATGCCATCCTCTATGGGTGACAATGCCACCCCTGTGGGGACACCAAAATGGAGGGCTGACAATGACTCACATATGGAAAGGTGGCCGTGCCATCCCCTTGGGGACACCCAGATGGCAGGTGACAATGCCATCCTCCTTTATGACACCCTCAAAAATGTCATGGGGGTGACAATTGCCACCGTTGTGGTGACACGCGCAGAAATGACATGAGGCGGTGACAAGTGTCTCCCCCTTGTGGACACTCTCAAAAATGTCATGGGGGGTGACAAGTGCCACCTCCATTGGGACACAGACATGAGGAGGTGACAATTGCCACCCTCCATGGGGACACCCCCAAAAATGACATGGGGGTGACAATTGACACCTCTTTGGGGACACATGCATGGGGTGGGTGACAAGTGCCGCCCCAAAATGCCACCCTCAAAAACTGATGGGGAGGGGGTGACAAGTGTCGCCCCCTTGTGGACACCCTGAAAAATGTCATGGGAGGGTGACAAGTGCCACCTCCATTGGGACATCTGCATGAGGAGGTGACAATTGCCACACTCCATGGGCACACCCCCAAAAATGAGACTGGAGGGGGCTGTCCTCAGTGTCCCCACCTTGGTGTCCTCACCTTGGTGTCCCCAAGCTATCACCGATTTTGGGGAGCGTTGTCCCTTTTCCCACCCGCACTTTGTCCCCAAGCCATGCCTCCCAGCTCGGTGTCACTAGCTCAGAGCAGGGAGTTGACAGCACTAGGTGAGGGGGTGACAGCGCCAGGTGAGGGGGTGGCAGGTCCCAAGCTGTCCCCAAACCCCCCCAGTGTCCCCTTTTCCTGGCTGGTGTCCCCGTGAGCGTGATGTCCCCGCGTGCGTGTGCGTCCGTCCCCTTCATGGCATCGTGCAAATCCCTCGCTGAAGCAAGAAGACAACAATAACAAAAAAAATCAAAATTAACAACAAAACAACTCAATTCTGGTTCAGACCAGGAAAAGCATATTTTAAAAATTATTAAAAAAAAGAGGAAAATGTGTAAAAATGACAAAAAAAGCCCAAACCCAAGCGCTGCCTGCATCATGCATGTGTCGGAGGCGCCCGTTGCATGCGCTCCCCGCTTTACTCGTCTGGATGTTGTTTCAAAACAAACAAACAAAAAAGGCTACGACTCTGAAAAGGACAAAAAAAAAAGGACAAACTGAGAAGAAAATGTAAAAAAACGCCAAAAAAAAAAAAAAGAAAAACAAGGAATTTCTGGTTCTCCTTAGAGGCTGTTTTGGGGTTTCTACGCCGTCGTGTGTCTCTCTCTCTCTCTCTCTTCCGCATGAATTTTCTCGTGAACTGTTTTAAAAAGGAAATAAAAGGAACAAAAAGTACAAAAAATAGTAGAAAATGGAGGAAAAAAAAGGAAAAAAACGAAGAAAAATGTAAAAAAAAAAGCCTCGCACAGGGGAAAAGCAGGGGAGGGGAGGGAGGGGACCCCCCCACCCTGTGCCACCCCCCCGCTGTGTCCCCCGTGTCACCGTGGATGCCATGGGTAGTTGTGTGTGACCGTTGTAATTCCCGTGACAAAAGGGTTGCTTTTTATTATTTTCCTTTTTCCCTTTATAATTTTTCTTTTCTATCAGAGTGTCTGGCTTTAATAAAATTACCTTTTTTTTTTTTTGCCTCTTTTTCTGTCTTTTTCTGGCGATTGTCCCCCTCATTTTTACCCCCTCTCCCCAAATTTTGAGAAATTGAGAAATTTGATAAATTGAAAACTGAGAATTTTGATGGGGATGGGGCATCCCCAATTCTGTTATTTCCTTCCCACAGGCTCAGAGGTAAATGAGATTTATCCTCTCATGGATAAACTCCGGAATAAAAATTCCCAGCACCAGGAATTTGAGGTCCCTGCCCACCAAAAAAAGGGGAATTACCACCAACAAAACCTTGAATAACCAGTTTATTTCAAATATATAGACTGGAGGTGGAGGGGCCAAAGCAGGGGGGATTTTTGGGTTGGTTTGGGGTTTTTTTGCAGTTTTGCAGATCCCAACGGGGCCGGGAACGGGGGTGGGAAGGGGTTTGGGTGGGACATGCAGGAGGGTTTTAAAAAGTCACCACTGGTCCAGCACGTCCCCTGCCTGGGGCTGGCCTTTCCGCTGAGCAAAACTTCTTAAAAAATCCTTATAAATCCTTTGGGATATGTTACACGGGCAGGGCCGGTATTTACAGGGGGAAATGAACAACAAAACCCCAAAAAAATCAAAAAGAAAAGAAAAACCAACGACTTTACAGCAAATATTTGCATAACGTACGAGAACGACACGGAGAGAGACGGTGACAGGATGTGACACCAGGCCGCCGAGGTGGTGGCACTTGTGTCCCCGCGTGGCCAGGCCGGGGGTCCCCAAACTCCCTTCCTAAAGTGCTTCTGGCCTGGGGGCAGGAAGGGGACAGCGATGGGAGGGGACAGAGACATCCCAGGACATGGGGGGTAAAGGGTGGCAGTGTCCCCCCTGCTGCCTGGTGTCCCCCTCAGTGCCACCCCCTCCCCGGCTCCCCCCACTCAGCAGAGCCCCCCAGGTGAGGGTGACAGCGCTGAGGTCCCCAAGGGACCCCAGCACAGGGGGGGGTCTCTGGGATGGGACCTCCAAGGTCCTCAGGGCATGGAGAGTCCCCAGGGTCCCCAGGGCAGGGGTCTCTGACCCTGATGTCCCCAAGGTCCCCCAGAGCAAGGGTCTGTGACATCGAGATCCCCAGGGTCCCCAGCAGGTTTCTGACAAGGTTCCCAGGTCCCTCAACATAGGAGTCTATGACACTGAGGTCTCCAGTGTCCCCAGTGTCCCCAGTGTCCCCATCTCAGGCAGGTCCCGGCCGGAGCAGCCGCAGCAGCGCCCAGGGAAGTGCCCGCACTTCGCTCTGCCACAGCTGGGGACAGCAGTGCCACCTCTGGGGACAGTCCCCGTGAGCCCCACGCCCCTCCTGGCACTGCCTGGGGGCTGGGGCACCGTGCGGTGGCACCGCTGCTGGTCCCCAAAACAGGGGGATGAGGTGGCTTTGTCCCCCCATGGCGCGGGGCCACCGGGACCTGTTAAAGAACACCAGCGGCTCGTCCGGAGCACAATTAAATACGGGGACAAGGGACAGTCCTTAAATTAAACACTCCTGGGGGGTCACAGACACTGCGGGAAGCGCAGGGGCGCCGGGGGGCCGGGGCTGCCCGGGGGGCTCCTGGTGGCCGTGCCCGGGCCAGCAGTGCCAGGCGGGGCCGGGGCCGGAGCCGCGGGCCGGGCTTTGGTGGACTCCAGGCTGCTGAGCCCCGAGTCCTTGTCGCGACAGGGTCCCGGCGTCCCCTCGAGTCCCCGCGGCTCCTTCCACTCGTTGAAGTTGAGGTCCTTGAGGCCACCGGGCACCACCACCGTGTGCCGGCGCCAGCTGCTCTTCTTGCGGCGGGTCTCGGGGGAGTGCGCCCGGCGCAGCCGCACGCCCATGTCATCGGCGGAGCCCCGCAGGTGCTGCCGGAGCTGCGACGCCCGCCCGGGGGCCGCCCAGCCCTGCTCGTCACCGCCGGCCGCCGCCGCGGCGTCCCGCGGCCTGCCCAGCCTCCTGCGGGCCAGCGTGTCGCACTGGATCAGGCGGTGCGAGTTGAAGGACGGGCGGCCCGGGGGCGACTTGTCCTCGTCGCCCGTCCCCAGCCCGGCCTGGCCCGGCCGCGGCCGCGCTCCCTCGCGGCTCTCCGTGTCCGTCTCCATGTGGCTGAGCTCGCTGCGCTCGTCATCTGCCTCCTCCCCGCGGCTGCCGGCCACCGAGTGCACCTCGGAGCACAGGCTGCGGTCCATGGTGGACAGCGTGGAGTAGCCGGACACGATGGAGCGGGCGTCCGGGGCGGGCTCAGAGCCGCTGCCCACGGGCTCGGCGGAGCATTCCCGCTCCGCCCCGGCCGGCTCGGTGCTGGTGCCGCGGGGCGCTTTGCCCGGTGTCACCGCGGGGCCCTCCTGCTCCTGCTGCCGGCCCGGGCTGTCCCTGCGCTCCGCGTCGTCGTCGGTGCTGCTCCCAACGCCTTCGGCCTCTCTCCTCTTCTTCCTCTTGCGGGCGGCGGCCGAGACGAAGGGGATGGCGAGGAGCTCCAGGTGCGGCGGCGCTTTGCGCGATGGCCACGTGCCCTGGGAGTGCGGGGACAGCGGGGTCAGGGGTGGTGGCGACACAGACAGGGACGGGCTGAGTGTCCCCATCCCCGCGTACCCACTCTGCCAGCCCCAGCCCAGGATCCCGCTCACCTTCGGTTTGGCGGAGCCGCTGCGGGTGGAGCCTGGAAAGCAGAGGGGAGAGGGGGGTTAGAGGGGTCCCGGCGGGGGGAATGTGCTGGGGAGGGGTCTGGGGTCTCTTTGGGGACGCTGCTCCATGCCCCCAAACCAGGACAGGGACATGCTGGGGCTGTCACACCGGCTGGACGTGCCACGAGGGGCTCCGGTGGTCACAGGGGGTCCCTGGCATTGCTCATCTCACCCAGGGTGAGGAGTGGGGACAAGGGGGACACACGCAGGCACACACAGCCAGGACACACAGCCGGGACCCCCATAGTGGGACCCCAACCCTCCCACGGCCATGGGGCACAGAGGGGACGGGGACAGGGTGCTGCCACCACCGCGTCACCGCAACAGAGGGCAGGGAGGTGGCTCCATGCCACAGCCAGCCTCAGAGAGGGGCTGGCACAGGCCAGGGGGTTATGGGGTAAGCAGAGGACACAGAGGGGACACAGAGGGGACACAAAGAGGACGGGCAGCCCTGGCCCTGCTGCCGCCGTGTGAAGGACAAGGACAGGACACAGACCCCTCTCCCGCCCCACATGCCCGGGACGGGGTTAGCAGTGCTGACAACGAGAGAGAGGGAGGCAGAAAGGGGGTGCTGACCCTCCCTGGGCTTTGGGACCCCCACACCCCACAATCTGAGGGCTCTGGGACACCCCACACCCATCCCTGCAGCGGGGTGCCACCACAGGCACTGGCCAGGGAGAAGCAGAGTGAGAAGGATTTGGGGCTCCCCTGCCCGTGTTGGGGACCCTGGGGACAGTGCCAGGCAGGACAGCGTCCCCTCCCCTCCCAGTGTCCCCCTGCTCCCCCTCTCTCGTGTCCCCCCAAGCGTTAGTGCGTGAGCAATGCACCCGGGATCAGACTGTACCCGCTCTAGCTCTCGAGGAGATCCGCTGGAGGAGGAAGAGGAGGAGGAGGAGGAAGAGGACAGCACAGAGAAGTTCAAGGAAAGAACGTAAGAAATCAGTCCAACGTCAAAGGCTCCCATCTCCAGGTGTGGCAGCGCGGGCAGGGGCGGGGGTCCCGCGGGGTGGGCGCTGCCCTGAGGGACAAGGAGTGGCCACCGGAGAGAAGGGGGGAGGGACAGGGCGGGCAGGGGGCTCCTCGGGCATCCCAGGGCTGTTCCCAATTTTGGAGAGGAGAGAGATGGGATGTCCCATCCAGCACACACAGATTGGCCATGGCCGTGCCCACAGATGTGGGCACAGAGAGTCGGGAGGGGCACTCTGGGGTGCCAGGAGTGCAGGGGACAATGTCACAGGTGCCACCCCTCACCTGTGGCATCGCCAGGCGCCGCTGTCCTGCCGATGTTGGGCAGCAGGTACTCGATGTTGGGCACAGACTGAGCCTCCTTCTCATCCACGGGGGTCTGCAGGGGCAAATCAGGGATCAGGGCACTGCCAAGAGCCCCCCAGCTTCCACCTGGGGGTCTGCACCCCCTGAGCCACCTGAGACCCCCCGAGCGGGGACAGGACTCACCTTCTCACCCTTGTCCTCCTTGTCACTGAAGAACCAGTCTGACTGTGGGGGAGACAGGGGAGGGGTCAGGAGCTCTGTCCCCATTTTCGGGGTGCAGATCCCGCCCCCCTGCCCAGCCAGGGGTGCCACTCACGTGCTGGATGAGGGTCTCCACGATCTTGTAGCGGTCGGGCATGTGTGTCACCATGTCGGTCATGTTGTCCTCGGACGTTCTCACCAGCGTGGGGCCGAACACCAGCGCCAGGTTCCGGGGCTCCATCTGCGCCCAGAGCCAGCTCAGAGCTGCAGCCCAGCCCGGGCCGGGGGGCTCCAGGTGGGGCAGGAGATTCCCAGGGAGGGGGGGTCCGTACCTTGTTCTTCTCCGAGTGGTCAGCGATGGTCTTCAGGTGACCCACCAGGAATTTGAGGGTCTCGTAGTAGTGGCCCGGCAGGTCCCGGATCTGTGGGGACGCATTGGGTCACCCCTCTGCCCGCTGTCCCCATCCAAGGAGGGCTCCAGGGCAGTGTCCCCACCCCAGCCCCTGCACCATGTCCCTACCAGCTTCCGCAGCGTCCTCATCCTCTCGCTGGCATCTTCTATCCGGTTGGCTTCAATAAAGTCATTGTATTTATCTGAAAGTGGCACATGAGGGTGTCAGAGCAGGGTGGAGGGGACAGGCCACCACCCTCCAGAGTCAGGGACCCCTGGATGAACCCTCTGGAGATACTGGGGATGGCTCTCAATGTTGGTCCCACTGCAGGGCAAGGAGGGACAAGGACAAGTGGCCTTGGTGACAGGGGGCCTGCATTGTCCCCTGCCATGGCTGGCTGTGTCGCTGGGTGTGGGAACCTGTCCCCAACACAGGGGATGGGGTTGGGGACTCTGGTGGCTCCTGGGGACAGGGACTCACCGTCGGTGAAGAGGGGCTCAGGCAGCTTTCGGAAGAAGGATTTCAGGAGGCTGCTGATGACGTTCAGGTCCTGCCACCGCTGCGGGGGACAGAAAAGGCTGCTCAGAGTGACAGCCAGGGACACCGAGGGGACAGCGGGATGAAGTCCCCAAGCCAGGCACAGCCCCGGCGACAGAAGTGTCCCCAGGATGTCACCGGCAGTGCTGGCAGCGACCGCTAGGCGGCGCCACCACTCCAGGGGATGGAAACGGGAATGGAGGGGACAGGGACAGGGGACAGGGATAACGGGGACAGGGACAGTGGGGACAGGGACAGTGGGATAAGGACAATGGGACAGGGATAACGGGAACAGGGATGGTGGGATAGGGATAATCATACAGGAATGATGGGGACAGGGATAATGGAGACAAGGATGATGATGGGGACAGGGATGACACTGACAAGACTGGGATAATGGGGACAAGGATGATGACAGAAAGAATGATAATGATGGGGATAAGGATGATGCCAGAGACAGGGATGATGGGACAGGATGATGACCGGGACAAGGATGTTGATGGGGACAGGGGTGATGACAGGAACATGGATGATAACAAGGACAGGGATGATGATGGGGGACAGGCATGATGAGGACAGGGATGGTGGGGACAAGGATGTTGATGGGGACAGAATTGATGATGGGACAAGGATAATGACAGGAACATGGATGATAACAAGGACAGGGATGATGACGGGGACAGGGATGATGACACAGACCAGGAGAGAATTCCAGAGGCATGATAGGGATGGGGAGCGGGATGGGGCCAGGCATGGGGACAGTCACCTGCCCTGCCCTCACCTCGTCCTGCAGGTTGATCTCGGTGGCTCCCTTGTTGAGCTGCTCCTGCAGGCTGGACACCACCGCGTTGTTGCCGGGCACGCGGTAGATGCCCATGTACTCCAGCCCCCGGTCCTCCACCACCTTGCAGCATGCTTCCACGATCAGGGGCACGTTCTGCAGGGACAGGGATGGGCTCAGGGCGTGCCAGGCCTGTGCAGAGTCCCCGAGGGCTGGCAGTGGTGGCACAGCCCTACCTTGTTGTCCGGGGCAGGCTGACAATCCTCCAGCCTCACACCAAAGGCGCGTGGGGCAGATTTCTTGTTCTTCTTCATGATGTTGATGCCCCACGGGGCTTTTTGGGAGCTGCTTTCATCTGGGGTGGGGGGAAAAACCCACAGGATCACTTAGGGTAAATGGGAAGAGCAGCCCGGTGGGGATAAGCACCACAGCAGCCCTGGGCGACACAAAGCACCCCGGGTTTGTCATTTTGGGGTGTCCCACGTACCTTTCGTGACAGCCGCGTCCTGCCGGGGGGACCGGGGCGCACTGGTTCCCGTCTGCTTCAGGAACTCGGCTCGGATCCCCAGCCCACGAGGGCCCTTGGGTGACGAGTCGGGCTTGGCGCCCGCAGGGCTGCAGGGAGAGCGGGGAGGGCTCAGGTGGGGCACGGCCAGGGGCACCAGCCCAGCACAAAACCTCCCTGTGAGCATTGCCAGCACCACTCCCAGGCTCCCCAGCATCCTACAGAGAGCCTGGGCAGCACCGGGCTGCTCCAACCCTCGTTACAAGTGCCAGGTGCCACTCTGGCTGACCTCAGGCCACGCCGGGCGCGGGCGGCTCTTCCATCACTGCCCCATTCAGGGAGCCGCCGGCTTTGCTCCATCACACCAGGGTGACCAACACCCCGGGGCTCTCGGTGCCCACCACCCCAGTCCGTACCTCACTTTCCGGTAGTCGTTTAACTTCTTGCTGATAAGGGCTTGGCTGGCAAAACCGGGGTCCTGGGGAGGCAGAGAGAAGAGGGGAAGGGAGAGCTTGAGCAGCGCGTCCACCGGACACCCCCGGGCAAGTGCACACTGTGCCGGGTGCCGGGCAGGGCCGGGCAGCACCAGGCAAGGGCAGCACCAGGTCCCCGCTGCCCCGGGACAGCCCCGCTGCTGTCCATTGCTCCAGGCCACGGACTGGGGTCCAAGCTGGACACAGGTGTGTCCTTCCACGGCACGCACAACTCCGCCGACCTGCGCCGACCATCCACACCTCTGCCTGCACTGTACAGCCCCCATGGGCACGGAGCCACCCCCAAAGGATGCTCCCCACAGCACCACAGTGCCGGATCTGCCCATACAACTCCGGATGTTCCAACCTTGGAGCACTGGTTCTGACCCAGCAGCACCATCCAGTTCTAACCCAGCAGCACTGCCCGCTTCTGACTCAGCAGGAGCTCCAATCCAGCAGCACTGTCTGGTTCTAAACAACAGCAGCACTGTCCCGTTCCAGCCCAGCAGCACCGTTTGGTTCCAACCCTGTCAGCACTGTCTGGTTCCAACCTAGCAGCACCATCCAGTTCCGACCCGGCAGCACCATCCAGGTCCAATACTTGGAGCACCATCTGGATCCAATCCAGCAGCACCCTCCAGTTCCAGCCCAACAGCACCATTCGGTTCTGACCCAGCAGCACTGTCTGGTTCTAACCAGACAGTTCCAACCTTGGAACACCATCCAACCCAGTAGCACTGTCCAGTTCTGACCCGGCAGCACCATCTGGTTCTGACCTGGCAGCACCGTCCCCGCCGAGCCCCCTGTGCCCTCCGGCACGGGGCTGTACCACAGACAGCCAGAGACCGCTCCGAGCTCAACGCACCCTGCAGGGCCAGAGCCTGCCACAAGCCAGCGTGACCACAGCCACCAAACCGAGTCACTGAGCCACCGTGACACCGCGACACTGCAGCCAGGCCAGCGCCAGCACGGCCATCCCAGGGATCCACCGCTGGAACCCCGGGGCAGCTCTGCCCATCTCACACCCGAGCAACCTCACACAGCCACTGCTGCCCAGGGAGGGCTCAGCCTCGGCAGCACCACACAGGCACCGTGCCCCTCTCTCCATGAACAGAGCCACGTCAAACCAGGCAGAGCCACATCAAACCACGGCAGGTGACACCAAGGACAGGGCACACCAGGGCAGGGACATCACACTGTGGCAGGGACACATCATACCCTGGCACAGCCACGTCACACCTCACCAAAGCCAGGCCACACCCTGGCAGAGCCAGGCCACACCCTGGCAGAACCACACCAGACCTCGGCAGAGCCACGCAGGCTCCTCTGCCACCGCACAACCAAACACCGACACGGCAGATGCGGCGCCAGCCCTGCCTGCAGAGCCACGGCCCCTCTGTTGAGCATCCCGCGCACCCTGCCCCACTGAGGCCACGGGGCCATGCTCTTCTTGGGAGCCACGAGCCCCCACGCACCCCTGGGAGCACGGCGCGGGCCTGGCCGTGGCCTGGGGAAGCAGCACAAGGCAAAGAGCCGGAGAGAGCCGAGGCGGTTAGTGCCGGGAGAGCCAGAGGCAGCTGGGAGCCCCATGTGGCTCTCACCTCGCCCTCAGCCTTGCTGTTCTCCCTGATGACTTTGATCCAGGCCAGCATGTCTTCCCGATCCTCTGCCTGAAAGAGATATTCACAGAAGTCAGCGGTCGTCAGGCGGAAGACGTGCTTCCTCTTGGTCTCGCTGTAGGAGATGTCCACCAGGCACGCTTGGATGCTGATCGGCGGCTCCTCCTCACCTGGGGCCGGGGCGCAGGTCACCGCCTCCCGCCTGTCCTTGCACAGGTACAGCGAGTGGGTGCGCAGCACTGCGAAGACGCGCTTCCACTGCCGGATGCCTCCCCCGACCTTCTGCGGGGAGAAGGGATGGAGCGCCGGCCTCAGGGAGCGGCCCGCGGGGCCACGGGGCTCCGGGCTGGGGGCAGAGCCCGCCTACCTTCCCCTTTTTGGTGAGGATCTGCTTGCAGTGGAGCCAGCCCTCCTTCCTCACGGCGCTGAACGGCACGTCCGAGAGGTCGGAGGTTGAGTGTCTTTTGGAACGGGCGTCTTCCGACGTGCCCAGGCTGTCCAGAGACTGCGAGGGGCAGGAGGGAGGTGTTCGGTGAGGCCATGGGCACCCCTGCTCCACCAGGGAACCCCCCGTGGTTTTAGGGCAGCCCCCAGCGCGGCACTCACCCCGTCGGTGAAGAAGCTCCTCAGCATGCGGAGGCTGGGAACCCGGCTGGGCATCCTCCTGGGGGGAGAGAGCCCCCGTCAGCGGGAGGGGTGGGAGCTGGGGGCGGTGGGAGTGGGAGGGGGCTCCAGCCCTACCTTAGGATCTTCCCCTCGTCCCGAAATGCGTTCAGACCGTCGTCGCAGGACTTGGAGCGCTCGGTGGTGATGGCCAGCAGGTAGGAGGAGCGGCGGCCGGCCTTGATGCTGCCTGCGGTGGGGAAGGGGCAAACCCGCTCTGCTCAGCCTGGGGGCACCAGGCAGGGCTCTGGGGCAGGGGCTGCTCCCCCCCGAGGTTCCCAGGGCGGTGCCCCCTCCCCAGCACTTACTGCAGTCCTGGGAGTAGTGCCGGGACAGGGCAAAGGCGAAGGTGGGCGACGCGGGGCTGGTGGCCATGGCGGGCGCCGAGTTCATGGCGCTGGACACCACCGAGGAGGCCGGGACGTGCTTGGCCTTCAGGTCGATGCTGGGGCTGGTGGGTTCATCTGTGAGGGGGGTGGGCAGTGTCAGAGGGGGGGTTGGGACAGGGGAACGCCCCGTCCCCACCTCAGAGCAGGGCAGGAACGTGCAGGGCTCCAGTTCACACCAGTGAGAGGCACCAGCAGCTGGGCAGGGGGTGCAGAATGAGAGGGAGGGGTGATGGTGCTCAAACCCAAACTGTGGCACCCTGTCACCAACCCCGGGCCTGCTTGGGGACAGAAAATCCAGAGGGGTGCAGGACACTGTGGGGTGTGGGATATTGTGGGATGTGGGGCACTATGGGGTGCAGGACACTGTGGAATGCCAGGCATTGAAGGCACTGCTGGCCCTTCCCATCTCCACGCTGGCCACAGATGGATGCTCTGGACTCCTGATCCCCAAACGTGCCCTCCCTGGCACAGAACCTCCTAAATCCCTTCCCAGAGGTGACCAGCGAGCGCCGCACTCACCGATGAAGGGGATGGACGCCAGCGAGTCCTCGGGGGCCGCCAGGGGAGCCACTCGCCGGCCCGGCCGCTCGCTGCCCGGCCTATCCCCTCTGCCCGCGGCCCCGGCGGGGTCACAAATGTCCGTGTCCTTCGACCCCTCGGGGAACACAAAGTTCATCTGCCGCAGCGGCGCGGGCACCTTGCGGCCCGTGGGCGGCTTCTGCCGCAGCACCACCTCCTCCCGGCGCTCCTCCGGCTGCTCGGGCACGCGGCCGCCCTCCGGCCGCGGCTCCCGGGGCGCGCTGGGCACGGCCGGAGCGGCCGCTGGGGGGCTGGCGGGGCTGACCACGCTGTCCCTGAGCGGGGCCACGGCCCGCTGCGCGATGCTGAAGGTGGGCAGCCCCCCGAAGGCGGGGTCGCGGCAGGACAGGGCGTGCAGCAGCCCCGTGCGGCGCTGGAAGGACGGGCTGTAGCTGCGGTAGCCGATGTAGCCCGAGTCATCCGCGCTCGGCAGGTTGGGCTGCGACGGGTGCTTCTGCACCGGCTCCCGCGATGAGGAGGAGGAGGAGGAGGAAGCAGCGAAGGAGCCGGGCGGGATGGGCTGCCCGGCGGCGGCGGTGGCAGCGACAGCGGCCCGGCAGAGCCTCTCGGGCGGCCACGCAGAGCGGTCGAGGTGCGAGGCCAGCAGCGCGCCGGGCTCCAGCGCCTCCATGGAGCGCCCGTACCTGCCCAGGTAGTGGTCGGAGCGGGCGCGGGGGGCCCAGGCCTCGCGGCTGGGCTGCAGCAGGGTGTCGTGCGAGGCGCTGTGGGGCCAGCCGCGCGGGGCCGCGGGCCCGGAGCCGCCCAGGCGGTCGTGGGACACGCTGCGGTAGCGGGGCATGGCGTGCCGCCGCTCCTCCGAGGCGCTGCGCCGCGGCTCCTGGCTGCAGAACCAGCGCGACAGCGCCTGCTGGCACTCCTGGCGGCCGGGCACACGCGGGGCACCCGACACGTCCCGGGGCGGCCGCCCCGTGCCCTCTTTGAAGCCGCAGTGAGTCCGGTGCTCCGGGAGGTGCTTGGGGACGCCGTAGCAGGAGGCGCTGGCGGGGGACATCCCGTAGCGGTCGGGCACGGAGGGTGTGGCGCTGGCGGGGCAGGCGGGGCGGGAGAAGGAGCCGGGGTGCCCGTGGGGCGCGGCGGGGAGCGGGGCGGGACCCCCGGGCTGCGGCTCCTCGGGGCGGTGCGCGGGGCTGCCGCCGGAGTCGCTGCGGGCGCCCAGCGGGGACGAGGGACCGGCGGTGGCCGAGCGGGGGGGCGCGGGGGTCCGGCGGCTGGCCCGGGGCGGGCTCGGCACCCCGGGCCTGGAAGGGGTACGTTTTCCGCGGGTAGCAGATGGGAGGGGGCTCGGGGATGCTCTGAGCCCCCCCGGAGTATGGCTCGTTGCCCTTCAGGTAGGCGTCCTGGGAATAGGCCTGGGCAGGGGGGGACAGCGGTCAGGGAGGGGGGACAGGGTCACAGTCCTCCACATTCCCACCGTAGGGATGCTCTCTGCATCCCCCAGCCCCTGAGCAAGCCTCCCGTGGGGTCAGCTGGGCTCGATGCAGCCCCCCACACCCATCCTGCTTTCCCACAGGGTCCCCCCGGCTCCGAGCAGCACTGGCAGCAGTGGCAGCCCTTCCTCTGTCCCCTCCCCTCCTTCCTAAAATACCCCGGCACGACAATTCCCACTCACAGCCATCCCAGCTCACTTTTCACGTGTCCCTGACTCCACACCAGGGGACTCCCAGAGCTCAGAGCAGGCACAGGTGGGGACCACCCTGTAAAACCCCCCAGCCCTATGGGAAGTGGTCCCCCAGGCTGGGGACAAGCAGTGAGTGACTCAAAAAGCCACCGAATATCCAAGCTGGGATGGGAGAGGCATCAGGAGGAGCCCCAAACTCAGGCCATGCTGCCAGGACCACTGTCACCCCCAGATGCTGGCGCACCCATGGCAGAGACACTTGAGGGAAGGGGTCCAAGAATAAGTCAGGCCTCGAAACCTGGGACAATTCATCCTCCAGCTGTGCCTGAGGGTGCTCCCCCAAAATCACATGGCCCATCTGCCCTGTTCCTGCCCCAGTACCCCCAGTTCTGCACCCGTTGCTCCTCCAGGGATGCTGGGGGACCCCTGTCCCCAAGTGTCCCCAGGCATCCCCAAGTGTTCCCAGGCATCCCCAAGTGTCCCTAAGTGTCCCCAAGGCACCTGCCCAGCAAACTCACCAGCTGGAGGATGTCCTCGTCCTTGGGCATGATGGAGAGCTCCAGCACATCGTCACTGTGGGACAGGGGACAGAGAGGTCAGTCCCACCTGTCCCCAAGCTCACACCTGGCTGGATCCCCCACCATATGAATGTCCTTATCCCCACACAATGGTGACTGTCCCTGGTCACCCAAGTGCCTCAGGGCCCCAGTCATCCCAGTGGCACCCAGAGCCTGCTGTGACGTGTCCCCACGCTGTCACCTTCCCTCCCAGGAAGGGCGCTCACCTGTTCTGGATCAGAGCGATCACCTGCGAGTAGGTTTTCCCGATGATGCTCTCCCCGTTCACCTTGACCAGCCGGTCACCTGAAGAGCCCGGGAAGGGGACAGTGTCACCACGAGGGAGTGGTGGCAACTGGATGTCCCCACGGTCACCCAGGGCAGGGTTTGAGCAGAGTTTTTACCGGATCCCATGTGGCAAAGGGAGCAAAGGGGGACCCCAAACCCAGGAGAACCCCCAGGGACCCCAAGGCTGCTCTGAGCACCCCAGGACCAGAGCAAGCAGAGCGCTCTCAGAAACAGAGGAAAGAGGTAGAAAAGAGCAGGAACGCCAGAAAAAGAGCAGAATAAGCAAGAAATTCCCAGGCAGAGGCAGAGCATTCCCGGGATCCCGCGAGCAGCCGGGAGCCGCCTCCGGCTCACCCGTGCGCAGCCCCGCCTGGTGCGCCGGCCCGTCCTCCCGCACGTTCTTCACGAAGATCGTGTCCATGGGCTCCAGGCGGCTCCGGGCGGGACCTGCTCCGCGGGGACAGCGTGTCAGGGAGCTGCCGCCACAGTCAGCACCCTCCCGAGGCGGGGGAGTCACCTCCTGCTCCCCAGAACCACCTCCTGTCCCTCCCCAGTCACCTCCTGTTCTGTCCTGCTCCGGATCCCCGGCCCCGCCACCCGCGAGAGCCGAAGCCACCGGGCGCTGCCAGGCGGGCGCGGTGCCCACAGGGGATCCCAAATCCCCCCGGAGCGAGGTCGGTCCCCCCAGCCCGGCTGGGTACCGGGCGCCAGCTCTGGCACCGCTGCCCGGGCAGCGCGGCCCCGGCGCCGTGTCACCGCGCCAGCGCCGATCCGTTCTGACACCTTCACATTCGCTCACGTCACCCTGAGCCTCTGGGAGGGGACAGCGGCGCCGCGTCCCTGTCCCCAAACACCCCGCGCTGGCCCGGGGCCAGTGCTGGCCACGCCACAGCCCCTCCGGGTGTGACATCCCGCAAAGCTCCCGGGGGTTGGGGACACCGAGCCCATCGCCAGTGCCAGGAGCCACCAAACTGCCACCAAAGCCCCGCGTGGCTTCACCGCCAGCTGATATTTAGTGCTGTGGTGACAACAGCAAAACCCGCTGCGATCTGTGACAACTGCGTCACCCCCCTCTCCCCTGCGCCACCCTGTGCCACCCTGTGCCACCCTGTGCCGCTGTCCCCAGGGTCCCCATGCCAATGCTCACCTGCTCGGTTCCCATTCTCCTCCTCCTGCCAAAAACAAAAAGAGAAAAGCATTGATTTGGTGGCGGGGCAGTGACGAGGGGACTGGGAGGGGACAGGGGGTGGCAGCCCGGTCCCTCTGCCCTCCGCCGCCCCCAGCTAAAATTACCGCCTGACACCGGATCCGCGGGACCCGCGCAGCCCCCCGCACCCAGCTGCCCGTGTGGGGCCGGGTTTGGGGCAGGGCAGCGGGAAGGGGCCCGGCCAGCCCTGGGGTGGCATCTCACCCTTCACCCCGGGCCACCGGGGAGAGCCCAACCCCTGCCGTGGGGTTCCAGGGGAGGGATCCGTCCCATCCTGGATGAATCCTCATCCCTGCCCATCCCTGCAGCCTCCCGGTGCACAGCAGGGGCTGCCAGAGCTGCGGTGGGCACTGATCTGTGCCGGGGGGTGGGAATCGTGCCAAATCCCTGCCCTTTTAACCCAAATCCCCCGTGGGGAGCCTCAGCAGAGCCACACTGCCCGGGCAGGGGCTGCCAGGTTGGGGTGGGGCACAGGGTGGGTCTCAGGTCCCCCCAAGGAGGGGTCTGGGGACCTGGAAGGGAAATTCTCATTTTCCATGGCCTGCTGGCAGCACAGGCCTGGCCACAGCTCCCAGCCGGTGGGGACACAGCCCTGGTGTCCCCAAGGTGCCAGGGCCACCCAGAGGGTGCCAGGAGGGCACCAGCGTGCGACATTGCCGGCGACAAGGAGCAGCACCTGCACCGCTGCAGGTGCCCAAGGAACGGCCACATTCCACGGCCGCAGCGGGAGCGTGGGGCCACCGGGAGCCCCTGCGGGCACGGACTCAGCCCCTCCCTGTCCGTCCTCGTCCTGTGGCATCCCAGAGCCCTTCCCGACCCCGAGGCCATCCCGGCGGCCCCGCTGCCAGCGCGATGAGCGCGATGAGCGCGGCGAGCGCGGCTCCCGGTCCCCTCCCTGCTGAGTCAAGCCACCGAAACTCAGCCCCCGGAGCTGGCGGGGTGCCGGCCCCCGCGGCTGCTGCTGCTGCTGCTGCTGAGCCGGCCCCACCGCGCCCTGCCCCGCCGGCGCTGCGCCGGGAGCTATTCCCAGCCTCTTCCCAAGCGCATCTCCAGCTCCCGGCGCTGATCCGGCTCCATCCCACGCGGCCCCGGGTGCTGCCGCCCGGGCAGGGCTCAGCCCGGTGCCCAGAAGGGCAGGAGCAACCTTTTGGAAGGCAGAGGAGAGGTGGGAGCGGGTTTGGAGGAGCTTCAGGCCGTTCCCATGACAAATCTCCCCGGCAGAGTCACGCTGGCCGCGCTCCGGGCGCAGGAAGGCAGGAAGGGGCTGGAGAGGCAGAGTGAGGAGCCTGGGAAATGCCGGAGGTGCTGGAGGATGGCGAGCGGGGATTCCGGCGAGTCGGTTCTCCCCACCCTGTGACTCACTTCCCACGGCACTTCCCTGTCTGCCAGCGCCCGGGCCGTGGGGCAGCCGGGGCCGTGGGGCAGCTGTGGGGCTCCAGGGGTGATGGGATGGCCCAGGGATCTGCCCAGCCTGGAGCAGGGAAAGGGATGTGTGGGACGACACAGATCCCGGATTATCCTCCCTCATCATCCACAGGAAATGGGGAGAGAAGGGGGTTCTGAATTCCAGAATTCCAGGAGTTTGGAGCTGGTTCGTGCCTCTGGGTGTGGAGGGCTCTCCATCCACGCTGGAAGCTGCTGCTGGGGGGCTCCATGGGATCTCTCCATCCTCGAGAGAAAGGCACTGCCCAGATCGGGCTCAGAGGTGCCAAGCCAGGGCCGTGTCCTCCCAAAAGATGTCACCCAAAAGGGTGGGTGACCAAAACACAGATCCCAGGGCAGGTCCAGTTGGAAAATCCCCGCCAACAGTCAGGAAAGTGGGAACCAAAATCCTCCAGCCCTGGTTGTCCCCGGGGGCTCTGAGGAGCCTTTTCCTGCCATTCCCAGCGATGTCGCAGCCGTTGTTGGGAGCCGAGGGATCCTCTCCATCCCCACAAACAATCCCACACCCCAAAACGCTCCAAGATGTCTCCAGAGGTGCTGCTTGCCCAGAGCTCATTTTCCAACAGCTCCAGCAGCCCCACGGTCTCCTCCGTCCCAGGGTGGGATCCCCATGGGGGGATGATCACCAGGAATCCCAACAGAGCAGGCGATGGACGCTGCACTCCTCTCCCCTGCCCACCCCCAGCCCTCATCCTGCCCCCACCACCTCCCCCTGCAGCATCCCCAGGATGGACCCCGGCCCTACCTTGGCCGAGTGCACGGCCGACTCCGGAGGGTACACGATGAAGTGGCGCAGGGTGAAGCCGAAGCCGCCCTGGGGGCTCTTGCGCAGCGCCACCGTCCTGGGCCCCACCCAGGGGAAGGAGCCCCCCTCGGGGGGCGCGTTGGCGTTCGGGGACGCCCCATCTCTCCGGGCCGGCGTCGGCTGCGGGGACAAGGACAAGGTGTCACCCCATGTGCTCCTGAGCCCCGTGATGGGGCTGAGCTCTGCCCAAAAGCTGCTCCACTCCCAATCCCCCCAATCCCTAATCCCAGCCCCCCACCAGTGAATTCCAGCCCGACTCCTCCTGTGGGGCCTTTGAGAAGGAGATGAATGGAAAGGAAATCAAAATAAATGAGCAGTGCCTGGGGGTCTGGATGGGACCCAGGAGGGGAGATGAGGGGACGGGATGTGGCACTTGGGGACAAAAGGTCCCCGATGCCACAGCAACAACCTCGGGCAAAGGCGGAAAGAGCCATCCAGGAGGTGGTGCGATGAGTGAGGCTTCCCAAAACGGGGCAGGGCCCTGGCAGGGGACACTGCCCAGAGCAGTGCCAAGGGGATGTGGCTCCATCCCACAGCTCCCAGTGCCAGTGCTGGGACAGGGAATGGGGCTGTGGCACAGCCGGAGCAGCCACGGGCACCTCTCCTGGCACCAAGCAGCAGCCAGAGTGCCAACACCTGGGGTGAACTCCGGGGTTCCGAATTCCAGGAGCTTGGAGCTCAGGATGGATGGGTTTGGGAGGACTCAGCACAGCCCTGATGAGGGCCGGGGCTGCTCCCCATGGCTGCACATCTGGCAGCACATCTGGCTGGGATGGGAGCAGCTCCAGGGCTGAGGGGAGCAGAAGGCACTGTCTGATGTCCTGGCACCACCCAGCTCTGCCAAATCCAGGGAAATTGGGAATGTGGGAGCGGGAGGGACAGGCAGGGATCCAGGCAGGGATCCAGAGGGATCCACAGGGACCCTGCCCAAGCCCTGGCTCCTTCCCCGCTGCCGGAGTCAGCCCGTGCTGGGATGAGGGTGTTAAAATTCAGGGGCTGTCTGGGTGGAAGCGATGGATGGGAGGGGACGGGGACAAGGGACACAAAGGGACAAGGCACAAAAAGCCTTTGTGTGTGCCTGTGCTGAGTGGGCCTTTTCGCTGCCGGTGGGGAGATCAGACTCAGGGCCGGGCTGTGCCCCCTGTCCAGCACGTCCTGCACGGAGCCCCTGGTGCCCACGGGGGTCTTGTCCCCCTGAGAACGGGGTCCCTGTGCCGAGCACACACCTCTGCCACCGCCCTGACCCCCTCCAAAAATCGGCTGCCCCCAAAACCACACAGAACCACCATGGGAGAGCCACAAAACCCCTCTGCCAGCACCACAACGCCTCCCACCCCACCAATCCCAGAGGGTGATCCCAGCCCAGCTGGCAACGGGAGCCCCCCGCTCCCGGGGGACCCCATCCCGCGGCCCCGGGGCCGGCAGCATCCCGGCGGCGCCCGGCCCATCTGCGCCCTCCTTTGTGCCGGCCCCGGCTCGCCGGATTATTTTTAAGCTGACAGCTGAATGTGCCCCGCTGACGGTAACCGGCACGGACAGGCCCGGCAGCAGCGAGGGCTGCCGACACCAACGGCCCGCGGGGACAGGGACGTGTCCCCGTGTCACGGCCGTGCGGGCGGCTCCAGCTCAGGGACGTGTCCCCAGGTGTGAGGTGACCGTCCTGCTGGCTGCTGTGCCTCAGTTTCCCTCTCCACCACCCGGATTTGGAGGTTTTTTTGGTGTTGAAGCTTGTGGTTGTGGCCTTGGGCAGCCACCCAGTGCTGGCTGAGATGCTCCAGCTCCCCCAGACACTTTGTCACCTCAGCTGTTTGTCCTCAGAGCCCTGTCCCTCCTCCCAAATTTCTGGCTCGGTTTTAGCCTCACCCCGGTGGTTCCTGCCGTGCTCCCCCAGATGCATCCTCATGCCAACAGCCTCAAATCCCCCTTCCCATGAGTGCTGCAGGGATGGGGGCACCCCCTCGATCATCCTGTGACATCCAGACGCAGCCAGCAGGGTCATCCCCATCTCTGCGAGCCCCCTCAGCACAGGTCCTGTCCCCACGTCACTGAACCACCCCCGTGGGGACACAATGGGGACAGTTCCTCCTGCCAGTGTCCCCCTCCTGCCAGTGTCCCCCTCCTGTCCAACAAAGCAGCGCTGTCCCCCCACCCTGGGCTCAGCATTTGTCCCCACCCCGGACACGGCGCAGCAGGAGCAGGACCCGGGAGCCGGACCCTGCCCGGCACAGGAGGGGACCGAGGGGACACCCCGCCGGCCACGGGGGCGCTGTGACAGACCCCCCACCCCCTCCCGAGACCCCCACCCGCCCTCCCCGACCCTGCCCCGCTCCCCGGCTCTCACCCGGCGGCACCGCTCGGCTCTCGGCGCGGGCCCGGGGGGCTCGGCGGCGGCGGCGTGGCGGCGCAGGCTGCTCAGCCAGATGCAGCGGGGCTCGGGGGAGCTGCAGTCCACCCCCACGGGCCGCTCCAGGCGCCAGCCCCTCCCGGAGCGCTCCACGCTCCACAGCCGCTTGGGGCTGGGGGCCGGGGGCGGCAGGCAGCGCCCCCGCAGCGCCCGCCGCGACCCCCGCGCCGCGACCCCCGCGCTCTCCTGCACCATCCCAGCGGCGCTCGGGGCTCTCAGCCCGGGCTCGGGACCCCCATGGGGGTGGCAGCCGCCCCGCCCGGAGCCGGCGGGCCCGAGGAGCCGCCTCTCGCTCGCTCGCTCGGCCCCCACCCAGGCACAGCCACCCCCGGCCCCGGATGGAGCGAGGGAGGAAGGGAAGGGAGGGAGGGATGGAAAGAGGGAGGGATGGATGGAAGGATGGACGCGGGGAGGGCGGGCAGCACAGTCCCGGCTGCGGCTCCAGCTGCTGGCAGGGATCAGTGCCCAGCCCACCGCCCCCAGCCAGACCCCCGCCCCCAGCGCCTCCACCGGTGTCACTTTGCCAGGACTTTCCCTTTTTCCTTCTTTTTTCTTTTTTTTCCCCTCCTATTTTTTCCCTTTCATTTTTTTCCCTTTAATTTGTGTCCCTTCAATTTTTTCCCTTCTTTTTTATATTTTTTTTTCAATCCGCCGCCTTCTTCCTCCATCACCCCGGGCAGCATCCCACCCTCCCCGCTTCCTCCTCTCCCTCCTCCCGGCCCCTTCCTTCCTTCCTTTCCGCAGGGCACCGGGCGATGCCGGGGACACGGAGCGAGCTGTCACCCTCTGTCCCCACCGAGGAGAGCTGGGGGGGCTGCGGGACACCCCAGATCCCCTCCGTGTCCCCCCCTGGCAATTGGGAGTGGGGGGGACACGTGTCCTGCACCCCAAAGACCAAAATCCCCCAGAGGGGCAAAACAGCCCCATGAAGGCCAAAAATATAAATATCCCCACAGAGACACACACAGCACCTCACGGCCCTCTCAGTGCCTGTGGCAAAAAGGAGACAAAAAAAATTAAAAATACATATTAAAAAATTAAATCATTTTAAATTAAAAAAAAATAAAAGCTATTTTAAAATTTTAAAAAAAGCTCTAAGGACAATTCCTAGCTGGAATCAAACCAAGAGCACCCCCAGCCCCACCTCTCATTTTGGGGGATACCCAGGGGTGGCGGGTTCCCTGTTGTCCCCCAGGAACAGCGACACCAGCACCCCCCGTGGCAGCCAATTTTGGGAGGAATTAGGAAAAGAGCGGAGCCGGCACAGCTCGGTTTGGGGCTGGGGGCTGGCAGCGTCCCCCGGGCTGTCCGTGTCCCTGTCCCTGTCCCTGTCCCCGTCCCCGCTCGAGGGGGTCCCGGCCGCATTCCTGCCGCGCTGGAGGCCACGCCGGGAAATGCCGGGCATTGCTGGCATTGCAGCCCCGCGGGCCCGGGCCGGCACCCCCGGCTGGCCCCGCCCCGCCACGGGGGTGCCACACACCCGCCAGGTGGGCACAGCGAGGGGACACGGAGTGCGGGGACACGGGGACAGGGAGTGTGGGGACACGGAGTGCGGGGACAGGGGGACACAGAATGGGGGGACACGGGGATAGGGGGACACGGAGTGCGGGGACACGGGGACAGGGGGACACGGAGTGCGGGGGACACGGGGACAGGGGGACACGGAATGCGGGGACACGGGGATAGGGGGACACGGAATGCGGGGACACGGGGACACGGAATGCGGGGACACGGGGATAGGGGGACACGGAGTGCGGGGACACGGGGATAGGGGGACACGGAGTGCGGGGACAGGGGGACACGGAGTGCGGGGACAGGGGGACAGGGAGTGTGGGGACACGGGGATGGGGGGACATGGGGATAGGGGGACACGGAATGCGGGGACACGGGGATAGGGGGACACGGAGTGCGGGGACACGGGGATAGGGGGACACGGAATGGGGGGGCACGGGGACAGGGGGACACGGGGATAGGGGGACACGGAATGGGGAGACACGGGGACAGGGGGACACGGGGATAGGGGGACACGGAATGGGGGGACACGGGGATAGGGGGACACGGAATGCGGCGGGGACATGGGGACAGCGAATGTGGGGACATGGGGATAGGGAATGTGGGGACATGGGGACAGGGAACGTGGGGACACAAGGACACAATGCGGGGACACAGGGACATGCTGCGGTGGCCAGAATGTCCCCAGTGTCCCCTGCAGGTGACACGGATCTGCCTCAAAACAGCTCCAGCACCCACCCTAGGCCAGCTGGGCAGCGTGGCCTGGTGGCAGCCGTGTCCCCAAGGACCCAAAGTGTGCCCAGGCACCCCTCTGCACACCCGGGGTGCCCTCCAAACTGGCACAGCCGTGACAAACCAGGATGGGGACACAAGGGAGCCAAACCATGCCAGCAGCACCCCCGAGGCCACCACAGTGTCACCAGGGTCCTGTGCCCAGGTCTGTCCCTGAGCCAGCCCGGGGCCACCCCGGTGGCCTCAGCCCAGCCCGGGGACAGGCTCTGGCGTGTCCCAGCTCGCTGAGCCGCCCGGCTGAGCAGCCAGACCGGGCTGAGGGTGCAAACAGCCCCGGGGGGCTTCACTTCCCGGCTGAGGGGGGAAATCCAGCCGGGAATGGGGGCTGGAGACACCCGGGGCTCCCGGGACAGCCGGGGACAACGGGAGCCACCCTGTCACTGTTCCCTGCCCCTCATGGGTGCCACCCTGTCACTGCCCCCTGCCCCTCGTGGGTGCCACCCTGTCACTGCCCCCTGCCCCTCATGAGTGCCACCCTGTCACTGCCCCCTGCCCCTCGTGGGTGCCACCCTGTCACTGCCCCCCTGCCCCTCGTGGGTGCCACCCTGTCACTGCCTCCTGCCCCTCATGAGTGCCACCCTGTCACCCCCTCAGCCCCTCATGGGTGCCACCCTGTCACTGCCCCCTGCCCCTCGTGGGTGCCACCCTGTCACTGCCCCCTGCCCCTCATGAGTGCCACCCTGTCACTGCCCCCTGCCCCTCGTGGGAGCCACCCTGTCACCCCCTCAGCCCCTCGTGGTGGCACTGAGCTGCCCCGGCAGCCCGGAGGGGCCTGGGGAGGGGTCCCCGAGCCCTGGCGGGGGGACAGCGAGGGGACGGTCCCTGGGATTGCTCCCGCAGCCCAAAGCGGGAAAGGTCAGGCGGCGCTGGCGGGGGCAGATTCCACCCCGAGGAATGCGAGCGGCCTGGACGCCTTCCAGAATGTTCCGTTTGCACAGGAGTGTCCTAAATACGCTGCAAAGGGAGCTCCCGGCATGCACAGGGACACCGACAGGGACACACGGACAGGGGGACACACGGACAGAGGAATACATGGACAGGGGGACACACAGGAACACACAGACAGGGACACATAGACAGGTGGACACACGGACAGAGGGACACACGGACAGGGGGACACACAGACAGAGGACACACAGACAGGGGACACACGGCCATGAGGACACACGGCCATGGGGACACACAGACAGGGGACACACGGCCATGAGGACACACGGCCACGGGGACACACGGCCCTGTTCCCCCTATTGAGGGATGCCCACATCTGACCCCGATGCCACCCCCCTGTCCCACCCGTGCCACTCCTGGCCCGACCCCACCCCGCCCCGAGCGCGGTGACATCGCGGGGCTGCAGGCGCCGGGCCCAGCTGGGGACATGTCACCAGCTGTCCCTGCCAGCGGCGCCATCGCCCTGGCACGCGGCGGGGATAACGTCACCCTTTGGGCAGGGACAGCGACAGGGACACAGCGACACAGCGACAGTGACAGGGACGCAGCGACAGTGACAGGGACACAGCGACAGCGACAGCAGCGCTGCCACCACCGCGGCCCCACCGCCGCCCCCCTCCGGCCGCGCTTCTCCCGCACGGACCCAGCGGGGCCGGGGCGGGGGGGACACAACCACTAATCCCCCCCCCCGGGAAGGGCCAGCTGAGATTAGGGTCAGAAAAATGAGGTTTTAAATAGGATTTGGGAGGAGGAGAAAGCCCTGCTGAGACAATAACCCATTTCCAGCCCTTTTATGGCAAAGCTGTGATGGGGAAAGGGGGTCGGGGGTCCCACACGCCCTCCCCGGGCTCCAGGCAGCGTTTGCGGGGGGATGCACCCCCAAAGAGAGCCGAGATCGATGCTCCCCTGCAGGAAAGGGGATGGGGATGCTCCGGCAGAGGGACCTGGACCGGGGAGGGGGTGAAGTGACAGCAGAACAGGGATGGGGACAGGTGACCACGCCGGGAGCATCCGGGCATCCCTCGGGCCCTGCCGCAGCCGCGGGGATTAGGGATCGGCAGGAGAAAGCATTTTAATTCTCTTTAACTCGAACCGGGGCTGAGGAGCTTTGCAGCTCAGCGGGGATTTCAGGGGGGTGCTGGCCTGCAGCAGCCCCCGGGGTGCTCCGGGCCCCGGGAACGGCCCCACCCCAATCCCACAGAGCTGGATCCCACTGGGAATGGGGGGAAAGCAGGGTGGGAGCCCCGGGAGTGCAGGCACAGCCCAGGCGGGAGCAGCAGCGCTGGGAAAAGGAGGGAAAAGGAGGAAAAACCACCTCGGTGATGGAGAGAAACCCCCAGGTGTCAGGGCCCAGCCTGGGCAGGATCCCTCAGGACGGATGCACCAGCCCTGGGAGGGTGGGAGTGCTGGGGTGACTCTCAGCTGATGCCAGAAGGGTTTGCTGCATCCACCAACCATCTCTGTGACATTCCTGGGTGTTAACGTGGGGAAGGAAATCCATCCATCCATCCATCCTTCCTTCCTTCCTTCCTTCCTTCCTTCCTTCCTTCCTTCCTTCCTTCCTTCCTTCCTTCCTTCCTTCCTTCCTTCCTTCCTTCCTTCCTTCCTTCCTTCCTTCCTTCCTTCCTTCCTTCCTTCCTTCCTTCCTTCCTTCCTTCCTTCCTTCCTTCCTTCCTTCCTTCCTTCCTTCCTTCCTTCCTTCCTTCCCCTCCTTCCCCTCCTTCCCCTCCTTCCCCTCCTTCCCCTCCTTCCCCTCCTTCCCCTCCTTCCCCTCCTTCCTCTCCTTCCCCTCCTTCCCTTCCTTCCCTTCCTTCCCTTCCATTTGTCTCTGGACAGTGTCCCCTCCCCAGGTGGCTCTGTCCTGTCACCAAACCCAGCACCGTCACTGTCCTGGCACTGTCACCCCGAGATGCCATCCCTGGACCCGCAGGGATCCCATTCCTGACACATCTGGAAGCAGCAGCTCCAGCTCGCCCGGTCAGGGGGTCCCTGCAGCCACATCCAGAGGAATGTGGGGACCCCAGAGCCTCATCTCCCCTTTCCCGGCCTCTCCTGGTGCCCACTGTGGCTCTCTGGACACATGGCACTGTCCCTGCTGGTCCCCATGGCTGCTGGCATCCCTGGTGGCATCCTGGGCTGCAATTGTTGGATTGTCCCTGTGGGCAGCCCTGCAGGTGTCACCAGCCGATGTCACCGCGTTGAAGTGACAGCATCCACGCGGACCCTCCCCGTCACATCAGGGCAGGACACGGCTCCATCCCAACCCTCCTGAACCCCACGGGTGATGGGGACAAGGGACAGACCCACAGGGCTGTGGGACATCCACAGGACACATCCAGGACAGCCAGGGCCAGTTTTGGGGACACTTCAGGCAGCAAACCCCTCTCCACAGCACCATGCTCTGTCCATCCCCACATGCCAGCCCTCCCAGCCCCTCATCCCTCCTGGATTGTCCCCACACCCAGTGCCAGCAGCCCCGAGGCAGGGACAAGGCTGGGGACACACCAGAGCCAGCACAAAGACGGGAACCACGGAGCCACCAAGGAGGAGTCTTCATCCCCCAGCCCAGGAGGAAGCGGGACCACCAAGGCCACGCTGGGGCTGCCTTCATCACCAGCTCCTCCTCCTCCTGTGCCCCATCCTACAATCGGCGTTATCGGCAGCGGGCCCTAGAAAAGTAACAGGATTCCGTTTCCTGTTTTTCCCGTGCAAACCCTCAAATAGAAGCTGGCCTCATTAGGGCCGCTTTTTGGGTCTCTGTTTTTTTCAGCCGGGCTAACAATGAGCCATTTCCTCCGGCGGCTCCAGAGGCACCTTGCGTGGAAAACGCGACCCACGGGGGTCAGGGGGAGGCTGCAGCTCCTTCCAGCCCCTGCCCCCTCCAAGGATGGGGGGCCTGGGGTGGGGAAGCCCCCATGAGCCCCCCAGAGATGTGAGGGACACCCTTGGGGTGACGCCTGAGGGTTTGGGAGGAGCACGAACCCCACAGCCCTCGCTGGACGGTGGAAATAAGGAGCCAAAGGAGGTCCCGGGTTTCCCCCTGGCCACAGCGAGGACAGGAGGTGGCTTTGGGGACACGGCTTTGGGGATACCGAGCTCCAGCAGCACTCAGCAGTGTTTTCCTGCAATTAGGAGCAGCCCAGCATTTTTCCTCATCCCACACGCGTCCGTGGCCGAACGTCCAGTCCGTGTCCCCTCCCCGGCCGGGGACATCGATGTCCTGCCCCTGCTGCCACACCAGTCACCGCCAGCCCCGCTGGGGACCACGCTTGGCCCCGAAAGCGCTGGCACCGCAGCCCGGCCCCCGCCCGGCGCGCACAGAAAGAGCCACTATGTGCCACAAGGATGTGTGACAATGGCCCGATTGTCCCCCGGAGCCACCGCGCTCCGTCCCACCCGCCCCGGGGCTGCCCCACGCGCTCGGCCCCATCAAGGGTCCCTCTGTTGCCCTCGGGGGATGGCGGGGGGGGCACGGCCACCGTGGGCACCCCGGGGTGTGCGGGGACAGGTCGGGGGGTGCCACCGGTGGTGGGTGACCAGAGGGGCGATGGGGACCTGGCTGGTCACTGAAGGGGACACAAGCCTGGGGCTCAGGGCTGTGTCAGGAACTGTTCCCCAGCCTGGGATGGCTCCTGGAACCCCAAATCCTTCCTACTGCGTTTGGAAAAGGGATTCTACTGGGCAAGAGCAGGGTCTGTCCCCATTGTCACTAGGGCTGCCCCTATGGTCACCAGGGCCATCCCTGTGGTCACCAGGGCCATCCCCACAGTCACCAGATCCCATCCCCAAGGCCGCCAGGTCCCATCCTCATGGCCACCAGGCTCCATCCCCATGGTCACTAGAAGCACCCCACAGCCACCGGGGCCATCTCTGTTGTCACCAGGGCCATCCCCCTGGTCACCACTGCCTCATTTTGGTCACTTTGGGACAACTCACCCCGTTTTCCCCAAGGCCAGCCCAGCTCCAGCTTCACCCCCCAAGGATCGGGGCCGAGCCCACACCCCGACACCCCCCACCCCTAAAACCTCTCCCAAACCCTGGTGACACCGAACCCACGGGGAATGTGGCCGGTCCCGGCGCGGCCGCGGTGGCACCGAGCTGCCGGACCGCGCCGCCGCGGCTCTTGCGCCACGCCAAGGTGTGCCAGGCTGGCAATTAGCGAGGCCTTAATGAACTCCTGGGGAGAAAGGAGGCGACCGCTCCAGGAGCTCCAGGCAGGAGGTCGGCGGTGCCTTTGAAGGAGCCACCTGGGGCATCCTGAGCTGGGCAGGTTTTGGGAGAGCTGGGCGGGTTTGGGGATAGCCAGGAGGGTTTTGGGAGAGCCAGGCAGGTTTTGGGAGATCCAAAAGGGTTTTGGGAGATCCAAGAGGGTTTTGGGAGAGCCAGGCAGGTTTTGGGAGATCCAAGAGGGTTTTGGGAGAGCCAGGTGGGGTTTGGGAGAACTGGGAGTGTTTTGGGATAACCAGGCAGGTTTTGGGATAGCCAGGTGGGTTTGGGGAGAGCCAGGTGTGTTTTGGGATATCTGGGAGGGTTTTGGGATATCCAGGAGGGGTTTTAGGAGAACCAGGCAGGTTTAGGGATACCCAGGAGGGGTTTTAGGAGAACCAGGCAGGTTTAGGGATATCCAGGAGGGTTTTAGGAGAACCAGGCAGGTTTAGGGATATCCAGGAGGGGTTTGGGAGCGCGTTGTGGCCCAGCTGGCACAGCCGGCCCTGCCGCTGGCAGGCTGGAGGCAGCCAGGTCGATATTTTCCAACTTGAGAGCTTAAAATAGGTCATCTATCTCCATTCCTTTTTAAATCAGGTCTTGCTGCCTTGCCGAAGACAAACTTGGTTTATTAATGGGACAGCACCGACTTGAAACCTAATCCTGTTTTTTTCCCTTTTAATGAGAATAAAAGGCCATCCCGGGGCTCGGCAGCTTCCCAGGACAGCCCCCCCTCATCCCCGTGTGCTTTCTCCCAGTGAGTGGCTCCACGTGAACTGGGGAGAGGCTCCAAACTCCAGCTTGGAGCTGGTGCCACACTCAGCATCCCCCACGGGCTGTCTCCCCATGCCGAAGTCCCCAAACCCATAGGCCCCAAACCCAAACTCCCCAACCCCAAATTCCCCAAACCCACAGCCCCCAAACTCTCCAAACCCAAAGTCCCCAAGCCCCGAATACCCCCCAGCCTGGCAGCTGACCCTGGATGATGGCACCGGGCAGCGCTGCCAGCCCCGGGTCACATTTGGGATCACCATCACCCCTGTGTCCCCGGCAGGGCCCGGTGCCAGCGGTGACACGCCAAGGTCAAACCACAGAGGTCAGAGCCCTGGCAGCCAGGGCTGCCACCAGCCCAGGGTGACCGGAGGGACCCCGGGGTGACCGGCGGGGCCCCGGGTGGCACCGCGTGGCCCAGCCCGGTGCCCGTGCCAGGTTTCGCGCTGGCGAGGCGGGATTGCGGCAGCAGCCCCGAGCACAGGCTTTTCCTGTCTTTCAAGTTCAGGGTTCAGAGAGAAAGGAGGGGGGGAAAGAAAAAAAAAAGGCGTGAAGAAATTCAATTTGTAAAGCAGAGACAGTAAAAAGGGTTCGGGGCAGGAGCCGTGAAGGGGTGAGGGCTTTGGGGACAGTGGGACACCGTCCCTGCCGCGCAGCCCTGGGGGCGGCTGCCGGGCGGGATTTCTGCTGGCGCAGCACTAAATCCTCACGGGAGGGTGGCAAAGAGCCTTCATCCCCACACGTGGGGGGTAATGAACCCCTCCAAAGTCACCCCAAATCCCTCAGCACCCCAAATCCCCCCAAATCAGCGACTCGAGCCCTGCCCCAGGTGCCGCCCCCCAGGAGGGCACATTTCACCCCAAAACAGAGCAGAAAAGCTGATTCCAAGATTCAGAGACACACACCCATCCCCATCCCAAAATTCCGAGCGCCGGCGCCCAGCGGTACGGGGTAAGCAGGGACGGGTCCAGGAGGAACCATGATTAATGCTCCTCATCCCCGGGCCACTCCGCACACCCCAATTAACCCTTTCAGCCCGGTTAATTCCCCCGTGGCCGGGGCCGAGGAAGCCGAGTTCAAAAAACCAGGAACGGAGGGACCAATCCAGCTCTGGGGCCAGGATGTGCCAGTCCCACAGCGAGGGGTCCCCACGGCAGCCAGACCCCCGCCCCACGTCCCCCAGCGCTGTCCTCATCCCCACGCCAAGGTTTCGCCGGGATCTGGCATAAAACGGGCAGGAAATGGGGACGTAGCCAGGGCTGGGCTGGCCTTCCTTGGCACCACCGCCGGGAGACGGGAATCGCCCTCCGGGGCAGCGGCGCCGGGCGATGCCGATGCCCACCCGAGCATCAGCAGATCCTGGGGGCCTGCTCGGGGCTGGGGGGGATGAATTTGGCCTCCAGGAGCTCCTGGCACGCCGGGGGTTGCTGCCTGCCCGAAGGCGAGCGCTGGCGGGGATGGATCGGCCGGAGCCGCACGCAGCCAGCCCGGCCGGGAGTTTCGGAGGAAGTGCGTGGGTGTCCGTGGGTCCGTCCCGGGAAGCGGCAGCGCCTTCCCGGGGTCTCCGGGCCGGATCCGGGCGCCGCAGCCCCTCCGCCCTGCCACGACGCCGCTGTGCCTGGGGACAGGCCACCGCGGCCACCAGCGCCCGTGGCGTGGCGTGGGTGGCCGGACACCCCCGAACCCGCTGGCCCTGACCCACAGCCCGGCCCCGGAGACCCGGCTCGGTCCCGGTCCGGCCCCCGAGGGCATCACCCAACACCCGGCCGCGCTGCCAGACCTCGGCGCCATCCCACACTCTCCCCGTCCCTCCCAGTTCCCCCAGTCCCTATTCCCCCAGACCTACACTCAGCCGCTGCCTCCATTTCCTCCCAGACCCCATTTCCCCGAGCCTGCTCCCTCCCCAGCCCGCCCAGTGCCCCCCAGTTCCTCCCAGACCCCGCTCCGCCGAGCGCACACCCTCCCCGTCCGCCCAGCGCCCCCAGCGCCGCTCCCAGTCCCCGCTGCCGCGTCCCCGGTGTCCCCGGTGCCGCCGGTGTCGCTCACCGCGGGGGCGGACGGCGGGATCCCGACCAGGCAGAAGGCGATCCCATTCATCGGGGCGCGGCGGGCGGGCTCGGCTCGGCCCGGCCCGGCTCCGCACGGCTCGGCTCGGCACGGCCCCGCACGGCGCTGCCCGCTGCGGCCCCGCGCGGCGCGCTCCCGCTGCGTTCGGCCCGGCGCGGCCCCGCACGGCGCGGTCCGGCTCGGCTCGGCTCGGGCTGGGCCGGCGGCGGCCCCGGCCCCGGTCGCGGCTCCGCCTCCTCCGGGCGCCCGCGGCGGCGGGCGGGGCGCGGGGCGGCTCGGCTCGGTACGGCCCGCCCGGCGGGAGGGACCGGCACGGCACCGGGATGGCGGGGTGGGAACGGGAACGGGAACCGGGACAGCGGAACCGGCACCGGGACAGCTGGAACCGGCACCGGGATGGCGGGGTGGGAACGGGAACCGGGAACGGGAACCGGCACTGGACAGCAGAACCAGCACTGGCGCTGGGATGGGAGCGGGATGGGCAAGAGACCCCCAGGAACAGGAAGGGACATCCAGGGACCAGGACAGGGCACACGGGGACAAGAGTGGGACACCCAGGATGGACAGGGGACACCCAGGAACAGGATCAGGAAAGGGACACCCAGGAACAGGCAAGGGACACCCAGGGACTGGGACAGGGACAGGAGTGGGACACCCGGGGATGGGCAGGGGACACCCAGGCCAGGAGCAGCCAGGACAGAGGGACAGGGACCGTGAGCTGAGCAGGACGGGCACAGGGCAGCTGGCACAGGACACCAGGAGAGGCAGCACAGGGAGAGCCGGACAAGCAGCAGCAGGGCGAGGCCAAGGCCGGGCAGTGCCGGACACACGGACAGGAAACGCCAGGACAGAGGGACAGGAGTGACGGGGACTGGCACAGGCAGACAGGGGGACGGAAACAGCCGGGTCAGGGCTGACAGACGGACAAAGGCTGACACAGAGCTGCGGGGAAAGGAAACAGCAAGGGCGGGAAACAGCTGGACAGACGGACGGACAGAGCCTGGCCTGGGAGACTGAGGGATGGGGACAGCCAGCATGGGGACAGCCAGCAGGGCCTGGCCTGGCTCAGGCTGCCTGGACACAGCAGAGCATCCCAAAACCAGCGCGGAGAAACTGCTGAGGAAACAAATCCCACAGCTGAATTTCAGGGTGCAAATGGCACCTGAAAGGCTCCACGGTGGCAGGAGGTGACATCAATGCCGTGACACGAGCCCTGAGTCACCTGTGGCACCAGCTGGCACAGCCAGGACCCAGCACCGGCCCTGGGGTGCGTGAGGGGCAATTTTGGGAGGGAAATGGAGCCACGTGTGACAGGAAAGTGGGAGGAGGTGAAGAAAACCGGGAGGAATGGTGGCCACAACCCCTGGGGACACAGAGAGACGGCAGGAGGGGACAGGGCCAGCGCAGGGACAGGGCTGGAGCCAGCAGGGCCAGCCAGGCGCAGAGGAGCCCAGGGAGGGGCTCAGGGCAGGGCACAGCAGGATCATCTCCCATTATCCCCTCACTGCACTCCGAGATGGCTCCTCTGCTGCTGGCAGGTGTCATTGTCCCCTCTCTGTCCCCAAACGGGACACAGCTCCATGTGTGGGACAGAGGTGGGGGCTGGAACAGACCCCCAGAGCACCCCAGAATTCCAGGGGCACGCAGCATCCCAAATCCTGCAGCTGGCACGGTGCCAAGGGCTCCGGCACCTCCACGCGATGTCCCCGCCATGTCCCCGTGTCACTGCCAGCCCAGCCACTCCCCGAGTCCCAAGTGATCATCGGGCGTTTCCCTGCCTGCATCCCAGGTCTGCCCTCAGGGATGCCAGCCCGTGTCACGCAGCACTCCTGGGAACGCCAGCCTGTGTCCCGCCGTGATGCCGGGAATGCCAGCCCATGCCAAGCAGCATTCCTGGGAATGCCAGCCCTTGCCCCTCCGCGATGCCGGGAATGCCAGCCCGCGACACCGCGGCTGCCAAGCGCGAGTTTTCCGTGACACCATTAAGAAACTCCCGTGTCAACAACAACTTCCTGCGGGCTCCGGGGCGGGCGCGGCGCCCCCAGAACAAACAAACGCCCGAGCCGCCGGAACCCGGGGCTGGAGCGGGGCCACGGGGCCGGAGCCGCTCACGGGGCGCAGCTCCCACCTCTGGGCAGGGGACACCAGGGACAGGAGCGGGGAAGGGACACCCAGGGAAACACGGGCGTGGGACCACCAAGGACATCCAGGAAACGGCAGGGACGGGGGTCACCCAGGGATGGTGGCATCCTGGTGCCACCCACAGCACCCAGGGGTGGGATGGAGGGGTTTCTCCCTCTGGAAATGGGGGTGCCAGCACTGAGAGGACCCACGGGGTCACTGCCACCACTGCTGTCCCCTGCACGGGGTCACTGCCATCACCGCTGTCCCTTGCCTGGCCTTGGGAGCCAGGAGGGGACAAACAGCAGGATGGGAGTGACGGGAATTTTCTCCCCACAGGGCACAGCCAGGCACCCCCAGACCCCAACTGTGGCACCCACAGGGGGTCGCAACGTCACCAGACCCGCACGGGACACCTCCCTGCCCGCTGTCCCCTCGCTGGGCTGTGCCAGGGCTGCCCTCTGCCTGCCCGGCCTCGCAGCACTGCCCATCCCGCCCGGCTCCATCCCGCTGGCCGCTCTCCAGAGGGACTTTCCAGGAAATGTCCCCTCGGGCTGGCTGTGGCACCGCGGGCCAGCCTGACCAACGTCCGTCCGTCCGTCCCTGCGCACAGGACAGGCTGTGGGAAGAGCAGAGAGCTCCTCCAGCTGTGCCACCCGCCCTGTCCCCTGTGGCACTGCCACTCCTGGGGTCCCTCCGGCTGTGTCCTCCACGAGGGGACACACGGCCATGTCCGGCCTGTGACACCCCCAGGCAGGATCCCGGCACTCCGAGTCCCCTCTTGGTGTCCCCAGTGCCACCAGGGAGGTGACACAACCTGAGCTGGCCCCTCACCCTGCAGGGACAGGGACTGACCCTGACACGGGGTCAGGGACAAGGACACGGCGAGGGCTGAGCCCCATCCTGGGGTGCACAGCCGGGGGGGCTCCGGGAGAGCCCCCAGCCCCATCCCCACCCGCCGGGGGGGCTCCAGAAGAGACCCCAGCCCCATCCTGGGGTGCACAGCCCGGGGAGCTCCGGGAGAGCCCCCAGCCCCATCCTGGGGTGCACAGCCCGGGGGGCTCCAGAAGAGCCCTCAGGCCCCATCCCCGCCCCTGGGCACGTTCCCCACAGGTGTCCCCGAGGCTCGGGTGCCGCCATGCCCAGGTGCTCCCTCCCCGCTCCAGGAATTCCCATTCTTTGTCTGGGAGCCGCACCCGCAGCCCCCCGGGCCACCGCGCCCCTGCGTCCCCACGGGCGGGGTGGGACCGGGCTCACACCCGCCAGGGCTCCCCACGCCCCATTCCGTGCCCATCCAGCCGAGCATCGCCGCCCTGCCTCCCTCCCGCGGCCGGGCAGCGCCCCCGATCCCTGCCCACCCCGCTGGGGGGCAGAGCCATCGCTGCCCGACCCCCACCCCAAATCCCGGCCGCAGGAGCGGGTCTGGGGGAGCAGGAGCGTTTTTGGGGGGGGGCAGGAGCGTTTTTGGGGGGGCAGGAGCGGATCTGGGGGAGCTGGAGCGGATCCAGGGGAGCAGGAGGGGATTTGGGGGAGCAGGAGGGGATTTGGGGGAGCAGGAGGGGGTCTGGGGGAGCAGGAGCGTTTTTGGGGGGGCAGGAGCGGATCTGGGGGAGCTGGAGCGGATCCAGGGGAGCAGGAGCGGGTCTGGGGGAGCAGGAGGGGATTTGTGGGAGCAGGAGCGGGTCTGGGGGAGCAGGGGTGGATCCGAGGGAGCAGGAACGGCTTTGGGGGAGCAGGAGGGGATTTGTGGGAGCAGGAGGGGATCTAGGGGAGCAGGGGTGGAGCAGCAGCCCCCCGCCCGCCGCTCCCTGCGGAGCCGCTTCCGCGCCGCAGACAAAGGCAGCGAGAGGGGAATCCAGCCTGGGTGGAAGATGGGTTTTAACCTAATCCCGGGAATTAAAATGAAGAAAAGCAAAAGCGGGGCGCGGGGAGGAGCTGGGGGGGCCGCGGATCGGGCGGGGCGCGCAGGGTGACCCGCGCTGCCCACGGGGGTGCCGGGGGTGCCCCTCTGGGGTGGGGTCTCGCCGGGTGCCCCCCCCCCCCCCCAGCGCCCTCCCGGCTCCAGGCGGGCGCTCCCAGCCCGCAGCTCCCGATCCCCGGCGGCGGCAGCAGCACGAAGCCATTTTGAGCGGGCGGCCAGAGGAAAGGGTTACGGCCGCAGCCCCTCCTTCCCTGCCCGCCGGCGGGGCCGTCGGGATAAACAACGGCGGGGCCGGGGGGGCAGCGCCCGGCCGGGGGGCGCCGAGGACTTACGTGCTCATCGCACATCAGGGAGGGGCCGCGGTCCCGGCGGGGTTCGGGGAGCCCCGGGCGCTGCGCAGCATCCCCGGCTGCCGCGGGGCGCCGCGAGCGCGGAGCGCGGCCGGGCAGCGCTGCCGGAGCCTCCCGGCCGTGCCCGGGGCGGCGGGCACATGCCAACCTGCTGCCGCTCACGGCCTAAAATTACCACGGCCCCTTCCAGAGGCGGCGCCGCCAATCAGGGCGGCGGGGAAGGCGTGCGGGCGGCTCGGGAGCTCCTCTGCATTGCAGCTGGATGTGGGAAGAGGGGATTTTACCAGCGGGGAGAGCGCAGCCGGCAGCGAGGGCCCGGGCGATGGCAGCCCCCGGGGGAGGCTGCGCCCCGCCATGTCCCCGCGGTGGCTTTGCCGGGGCTGCGGGGCCATCCCGGGGGCCATCCCGGGGGTCCGGGCTGTGGGGCGGGGGCGCTGACGGCGGGTGGGTGACACGGCCATGCTGTGGCACCCCCGGTGCTGCCCCCCCGCCGCGGCTCGGGTAGGGGGGGCGGATTTTGCAGCACGCGGCCCCCAACGTGCGGGCAGCGCTCGCTGCGTGCTGGGGACGTGCCGTGCCCGCAGCGGCGGCTCCGCCGGGTCCCCAGCGCTGCCACAGCCCCTCCGAGGGTCCAGGGGTGCGGGGCACCCGCGAGGCATCAAACCCTGCGCTGGGATCTGCGCTGAGCCGGAGCCATGGGGGCGGCGGGGGGAACACGAGGCAGAGCCCCGGGGGCTGCGGGGAGGGAGCTGGACCCCAAAACTGGGGAGGGATGGTCGGGAGGGGGTGACCCCCACCCCAGAGAGCCTCCTGTCCACGCAGAGCCACGGCACGGGAGGTCCGAGAGACCGCCGGCCCCGGGTGGGCGGCGAGGAGGGGCGGCACAGCCCGGCCGGAGCGGGACGGGGCTGGAGGCGTCGGCTGGTGAATAACGGGATGGGGAGACGGAGCAAAGGACCCCCCCGGGGGTTTTCCACACCCCACGGCGGCTGCAGCCCGTTCCCCGAGCAGAAACCCCCTCCCCAAACCGCGGGCGGGACCCGCCCCGGGCTGTGGCGGGAGGCGGTGGCAGAGCAGGGACAGGGACGGGGACAGGGACGGGGACAGGGACGGGGACAGGGACGGGGACGGGGTCCCGCCGCACACCTGGGCTGGGGGAGGCGCACGGGGGGGGTCTCAGGGCGGTGGTACCGGGGGTCCCGGGTGGGCGATGCTGCCGCGGGGCTCAGGTGCTGCCGGGGGAGGTGGGTGGGGCAGAGAGCAGCAGGTGGGGAGCACAGCGGCCGCAGGTGGGGAGCACAGCGATGGCAGGTGCGGTCCCCGGGGGAGCCGGACCCCCGGAACGGCGCCGCGCCCGTGGGTGCTGGACCCGCCCGGTCCCCCTCCGCGGCAGCTCCGGCCCCGCTCCCGGTCCCGCTGCTTATCCCGGTCCCTGTCCTACCTGCTCCATGGGGCCGCTCAGGGGGCGGGCGCGGCGGTCCAGCCGCAGGCCATGGGCCGCTCCCGCTGCCGGTGCTGCTGCCGGTGCCGGTGGCGGTGCCGGCGGCGGAGCCGGCGCGCCCCGGTGCGGTCCCGCTGCCGCCGCCTCTCGCCGCCGCCGCCGCCCACGCCCGGCGCCGCCCGGCGCATCCCGGGAGCGGCGTCATGTGAGCGGCGACGGGAGGGGGCCCCGGCCCCACCCGGACCCCGCCGCCGCCCTCCCCTCCCGCCCCTCCGCCCGGCCCCCCCGGGACCCGCCAGCCCCAGCCCAGCTGCTTCCCTCCTCCTCCACCCATGGATCCATCCATCCATCCATGCATCCATCCACCCATCCATCCATCCATCCATCCATCCATCCATCCATCCATCCATCCATCCATCCATCCATCCATCCATCCATCCATCATCCATCCATCCATCCATCCATCATCCATCCATCCATCCATCCATCCATCCATCCATCCATCCATCCATCCATCATCCATCCATCCATCCATCCACCAATCCATCCCCAATCCATCCCTCTCCCCATTTCCCAGGGACCCTGGCTCTCCCTGGCAGTGCCCAGTGCAGGGCTGGCACGGTGGCAGTGGCAGTGTCAGTGTCTGTCCCCCCGGGCTGGGTTGGTGGCCCCTGGCCTGTCCTTTCCTGGGGTGGCAGCCAAGCCCTCGGGGCTGGGTAAATGTTAGTTCGGATCTGGTGCCAGCCCAGCGCTGACCCTGGGGCACTGCCAGCACCCGGCCGGGGACAGCGGGCACCACGCCCTCCCATCCCCGGGCACGGCCCTGGCTGCATTGGCCCAGGCCTGGGCCGTGCCTCAGTTTCCCTTGGATTGATCCCATGCTGTGCCTCAGTTTCCCCTGGACTGGTCCCATGCCATGCCTCAGTTTCTCTTGGATGGCTCTAGGCCATGCCTCAGTGTCCCCTGCAGTGGTCTTGTGCCGCGCCTCAGTTTCTCTCGTTCCCTCCCACGCCGTGCCTCAGTTTCCTTTAGACTGATCCCACGCCGTGCCTCAGTTTCCCTCGTTCCCACACTCCCCTCAGCCCATTGGCCGAGGAGGGGCAGCGCCCCCACTCCACACCCCCCACGGGACCCAGCCCCAAACTGGGGCTTCGGACCCCCCAAACCCACCCCCGCGGCTGGGGCAGAGCCGGCCAAGGGTGGGATTTGGGGCTGGGATTTAGGATGGGATTTTGGGATGGGATTTAGGGACGGGATTTAGGGACGGGGAGCAACACCCCACCACCCCACGGGATTTTTTCCAATTTTTTTCCCCAGGGTGGGCACCACAAGCAGGCGCCCCCCTCTCGCTGACCCCGCGGGGGCCGGGGCTGCTCTCGGGGGTCCCGGGGGGAGCAGCGCCCGCGGGATCGGGGCTGGGGTCGGGGCGGGCGGAGCGGGAAGAAAGCGCCCTTTGTCCGGGGCCGCGCCGCCCGCGGGGGCCGCGCCGCTTTCTGATGCTAATGAGAGGTAAAAATAAAACCCCGGCCCGGCTGGGCGCTCTCCAGCCCCGCTCGGGGGCGGCCGCACAAAAGCGGCTTTTTTGGGGGGCCCGGGGGCAGCGAGGGGGTGCCCGGGTCCGCACGGGCTCCTCCGGGCCGTGGGCGCATCCCGGGGCCCCGAATGCCCGGAGCATTCCCGGGAATGCAGCGCCCCAAAGCTTCCTGGAGCTGCGGGGACCCCAAATCCGCCCCATTCCCAATCCTGGGACCCCGAATCCGCCCCATTCCCAATCCTGGGACCCCGAATCCGCCTCATTCCCAATCCCGGGGACCCCAAATCCGCCTCATTTCCCATTCTGGGGACCCCAAATCAGCCCCATTCCCAATCCCGGGGACCCCGAATCCGCCTCATTTCCCATTCTGGGGATCCCAAATCCGCCCCATTCCCAATCCTGGGACCCCGAGTCTGCCTCATTCCCAATCCCAGGGACCCCAAATCCGCCTCATTTCCCATTCTGGGGATCCCAAATCCGCCCCATTCCCAATCCTGGGGATCCCAAATCAGCCTCGCCCCCCATCCCTGAGACCCCAAATTTGCCCTATTCCCCATCCAAGGCACTCCAAATCTGCCCCATTCTGGTGACCCCAAGTCTGCTTCCCTCCTCACCCTTGAGACCCCAAATCTGCCCTGATCCCCACGCCAGGGACCCCAAAACTGTCCCATTCTCCATCTCGGTGACCCCAAATCTGCCCCATTCTCCATCTCGGTGACCCCAAATCTGCCCCATTCTCCATCTCGGTGACCCCAAAACTGTCCCATTCTCCATCCCGGGGACCCCAAACCCACCCCCTTCCAGGGACCCCAAATCTGCCCCGAGGGGCCCTGGGGCGTTCCAGCAGCCAAAGGGACCCAAAACCCAAGAAATAAAAACCCTAAAAGGGAGCCCCGGGTTTGGGGCGCAGGAGGAGGAGGAGGGGGGGGGAGATGAAGGGTATGAAGCTCCCTGGGGCTCGGAGCCCCCCCAAACCCCCCCAGCCCCAATTCCACCTTTGATCTGCGTGGCCTGAGGGAGATTTGGGAGGAGGGAAATGGGGAAGGGGATTTGGGGGGACAGGAGGGGGATTTTGGGGGTCAGGAGGGGGGTTTGGGCTTCTCCAGCCCTCGGGGTTTGGGAACTGGGAGCACCAGCGGCACCCCAATATCCAGGGGGGACCCCGAGATCCCCGATGGATTTTGGGGTCACAGGATGCCCCAAAAAAGGAACCTGGAGAGGTCAAAGACTCAGAATTCACCACAAAAAACATGCAACAATTTCCAAGGTTTTTATTTCAAACCCTTTCTCTCTTCCCTTCCCACCCCTCCCACAGCAAAAAAATAAAATCCCAAACAACCCAAAAAAACCTCAAAATCGACGCTAAAAATGAGTTTTACAAACACCAAGTCAGCTCTTCCTGGCTGACCCTGTAGGAAAAAAAAAATACCCCCAAAAAAACCCCAAAACCCCCAAAATCCAGGAATTCCACACCAGCAGTTCCTAAAATCCCCCACAAGAGGCCAAACATGCCTATAAATACAATATTTACACACAAACCCCACAGCTCCCCACCCCAAAAAATAACCAAACACACCCAAAAGTGCATTTGTGGTTCATATCAAAACCCATAATTATTAATATTATTATTATTAATTAATTTTTTTCATTAAATCTGAAAGATTGGCCTGCAAAGTCCGTTTGGTTTTTTTATTATTATTTTTTTAACAATTTAGTAACTTTTCTCATATATTTATGAAAATAAATTATACAGCCACTATTTGAATAAATTAAGCACACACCAAAAAAAAAATTAAGATTAAAATTAAAAATTAAAAAAGGCGGGATAAAAAAAATAAAATTAAGCAAAAGCTGCATTATTTATTTTTTTTAAATTCCAAAGGGTGATTCCCAAAATCCTGGGAATCTCCTGCCCTGGGAGCTGCTGGAATCTGCTCATTCCTCCTCCAAAGGTGAGGCTGGATCCCGTGAAATTCCTGGGATTTGGGGTGAAGCCCTGGATTGGGAGCACTGGGAGCACCCCAGACTGGATTTTTAAGGACTGGGAGCTCCCCAGGTGGATTTTGGGGGATTGGGAGCGCCCCAGGATGGCAAAAAGACCCCAAAAACCCCAGCTCTGCTTTTCCCTGATCTGCTGCTCCCCTTCCCAAACCTCTCCCATTCCAAAGAAGAGTGGAAATGCTGTCACCACCACCCCACGGAGAGAACAAAATATTCCCTGGATTTGTGCTGGATTGACTCACACCTTCCCAATTCCCTGCATCCCACTATCCATCCCTGATCCACTTTTCCTTTTTTTTTTTTCCAGGATTTTTTTTTTTGGGAAGAAAAGCTGGAGCAGGCCTGATTCTTGGGAAGGTTTTCCCTCACACAGTGCCATGAGGTATTTCCATGGATTTTCAGGCTCAGTTTCACTCAGAAACCTGGAATTTTTTTAAGGATTGTGGGTTTTTTTCCCCCTCCAAATCCCAGCTGGAGGAGGCAGGCAGGGCAGGATTTGTAGCACCTTTTGTGGCAAAGCAGCTTGGAATTTTTTCCATTGAAATCCACAGGAATTCCAGGACTGGGATTGTCCCAGGGCTCCAGGGAATCCTCAGATCCAGCAGGATGGGGCAATTCCAGGATTCAGAGCACTGGAATGCTGCTCCTTGACACACGGCAGAGGAGAATTCTCCAGAATTCCCAGCTGGAAGTTCCCCCATGGAATTCCTGCTCAGGGGATGGAGAAGCCTGGGATCCCAAGGGGTGAGGGAGGGAATTTGGGCCCAAAATCAGGGAAAGAGCCAAAACTCTCCTGGATTTTGTTCCTGATGTCCCAGGGAGAGGAGAGAGCTGCTCCAGGAGGATTCACTCCATTCCCAGCCTCTGGAACCCACCAGGGACAGGCTGGGAGAGCCCATCCCGGGTCTGGGATTCCTGGGCAGCTCCAGCAATTCCAGCAGCAGCTCTTCCACCTTCCCAGGGCTCCAGGGAACCTTCCACAGCGTTCCCTCTGGATCCACCACATCCCACGCTCCTCCTTCCTCCCTTCCCTCCATCTTCCACGGCTCCAAGCTTCTCGCAGGATGCTCCTGCCTCTCCTGGAGGGTTTGGATCTCTTATCCCAAATCCTGGGAAGCGGGGGAGCTGTGGAGCTGCTCAGAACTCCACACTTGGTTTATTCCCAGGGGTTCTTCCAGCCCCTGGCTCCGTTTGCAGCTCTCCAGGGAGGATCAAAGCCTTGCCACGACGCCTGGGAGCAGATGGATGGATCTTCCCAGAGAATTCCCCCTTTTCTCCTCCCTCTCGCCCACCTGGAAATTCCCAAGGTGGCATCTGAAAATCCAGCGGGATCAGAAATTCCAGCGGGATCAGAAAATCCAGTTTTTCCTCATGCTGATGATCCAAAAAAACCCAAAAAAATTAAAAATCCAGAGACATCCAAACTGAAATCTTCCAGGAAAACTCGGGAATAGTGCCATGACATTCTTTGTTCCGCGGGGATCCGCGGGGCCGGGCTGCGTTCCCCCAGGATCCCTTTTCCCAGGAGCCGGGGCTCCAGATCCTGCTCTGCTGGCTGCCCCGGAATGCTGGGCCCTCTCCTCCAGGAAAAGAGCAGGAGCAGCAGCAGCAGGAGCTCGGCCTCCTCCCCACCGTGGCAGGAGGGCAACAACCAAATTCCTGCCGGGAAAAAACACCAGGAGTTGGGATCAGAGATGGGATTGGGAGGGATGGGGGCCTGGGGGAGAGGGGGAATGGGAACAAGGGAGGAGCAGCAGCGTTGGGCCCTTCCTGAGGAAAGATGGGAATGGTAAAAGGCCAAGAAGCCTTGTTCCCCTTCCCAAGGAAAGCTGGGAATGGTAGAAGAACATGAAACCTTCTTCTCCTCTCCAAGAAGAATTTTGGGAATGGTAAAAGGCCAGGAATGCTGTTCCCATTCCAAAGGGTAAGGGGCAAGGAAGACTTGCTCCCCTTCCCAAGGAAAACTGGGAATGGGAGAAGGCCAGAAAGCCTTGTTCTCTTCTCCAGAGAAAATTTGGGAATGGTAAAAGACCCCTGAGGGAGCAGCCACGGCTTCCCCAGGGGGGTTCTGAGGGAACAGGGTTGGATCCTGGGATGAGGCACCGTTCCCAGCCATTCCTGGGGCATTCCCAGACCATTCCAAAGCATCCGCAGACCGTTCCAAAACCATTCCCTGACCGTTCCCGGCCCATTCCCGCACCGTCAGTGCCGGGCGGCTCCGGCCCCGCTACGTGGAGGACTCGGGCTCCTGCTTCTGTCGGGAGATGAGCTGCGCCTCCTTGAGGGACAGGTACTGCTCCTCCTGCGGGTCGTAGTAGTAGAACTTGCGGATGTAGGAGATCAGGGGCCTGGAAAAACAGGGAACAGCCGGACCCCTGAGCCACAGCCCCTCTGAAACATTCCCAAAACACAGCCAGAGCCTCTTCCCCTGAAAAACACCGGGAATAGCTGGACCCCTGAGCCACAACTCTTCCAATATTGCCAGAGAACAGCCCCTCTGACGTTCCCAAAACACAACCAGAAAAAACACCAGTAAAAACACCAGGAAGAGCCGGATCCCTGAGGCACAACCTTCCAATATTCCTGAAGCACACCCAGAGCCTCTTCCCTGGCAAAACACTGGGAAGAGCAGGATCCCAGAGCCACAACTCCTCTGAAATTCCACAGGAACAGGAGCTGCTTCCCAAAGCTCTGGCACAGCAGGGAATTCCTCATTCCCAGGCCGCTCAGAATTCCCACTGCACCCCAAAACCCCACAGGACATCGATCCCGCTACCCCAAAGCTGGAAAAGCCAACGATTCCCTCCCGGATCTGAGCTCACAGATGCCTTCCCGCTGCCTGGGAGGGAATTCCAGGGATGATCCATGGGGGATCCCAGCACTCACTTGGGCAGCGGGAGCTCGGGAATGTGGTCGATCCGGACCAGCTGCCGGATCCGGAAGCGGCAAAGGTGCTGCAGGGATTTGACGTTGCTGAACCTGGAGACGGGGTACAGGAGCTGGACGGGCGTCGGAGGGAGACCTTTTTGGGGAAAAAAAGGAGATTTTGGAGATCAGGATTAGGCAGGATTAGGTTCCCAGGCTCACCTGGACAATCCCATTATCAGGATCACCTGGCCCATCCCGTTCCCGGGCTCACCTGGAACCCGGGAGCGCAGGAAGTAGAGGAATTTCCCATTTTTGGAGTGCATGATCGCCCTCTTGATGAACTCCACCACGGACTGGCAGCGGTCCTCGAACTTGGGGTGGCACCACAGGCTGAAGGTCCCTTCAACAAGAGAAAGAATTCCCATTATTCCAGGGGAATTTTGGGAAAGCACAGGGGAATTATTCCTGTTATTCTAGGGGAATTTTGGAAAAGCACAGGGGAGTTATTCCCGTTATTTCATGAGAGTTTTGGGAAGGCAGAGGGGAGTAATTCGCTTTATTCCAATGAATTTTTGGCAAAGTAGCTTCCCCAGCACCATCACAGAAAAAACAGAGGAAGGATGCTCAGTGACAAATATGGCATTGCCAAAATCCCCTGGAATGGGCTCTGTTTTGTAGATTTGGGAACAGCTAAACTTCTCAATATTCTTATAATAAATAAACTAAATATTCTTATATTTAATCAATCAAATATTCTTATATTTAGTTAATTTAATATTATGATATCTAGGAAATTAAATATTCTCATATTCTGGCGTGTCCCTTCTCCATGCCAACATCCCAAAGGGAAGGTGACCTTGGAGCATTCCCAGGTGCTGCTGTCCCCATTTCCCAGCCCTGGGATCATTTTCCACAGGAGCAGTTTCATGTTCCTGCTCCTTGATTAACAGGATTGTTAATTGGGCCCTGGGTCACCCTTTGTCCCCGTGCTGTCACCTGACCCACCAGGTGGCCCAGGATGAAACTGGAGCTGGGGACACCAGAGCTCCCAGTGGGTCACACCAGCCTGGGCACCCCCTCCTCCACCAAAATCTGGGAATTCTGCAGGCTGGGAAAGATCCCAGCTTGTCCTCTGGACACCGGCGTCACCGTGTCCCCAGGTGCCACATCCACGTGGGGCTTGGACACTTCCAGGGATGGGGGCTCCGTGTGCAGCCTGTTCCAACGCCTGACCACACTTCCCAGGAATAAATTCTCCCTAAAATCTCCATTTGTCAGAATTTCTTTTAAATCCAGCTTTCCAGCTCCTTATTCCCACTTTTTCCAGGCACTGACAGTTCTTTTTTTCCATTTCTCCAAGGCACTGGCAGCTCTTTATTCCTCGGTAGTGCTCCATGCAGGTGTGGTGGGTGATTTCTAATACCCTGGAGCTGAGAATGGCATCCCAAGGATTTGGGATCCCGGGAATGTCTCACCTGGTAGTGCTCCATGCAGGTGTGGTGTGTGGGTTATAAATCACCCCCTGGAGCAGGGAATGGATGGCACCCCAGGGGTTTGGGATTCTGGGAATGTCTCACCTCAGTCTCACCTCAGTAGTGCTCCATTCGGGTGTGGTATGTAGGTCATTTATAACTCCCTGGAGCAGGGAATGGATGGGATTTGGGATCCCGGGAATGTCTCACCTCGGTAGTGCTCCATGCGGGTGTGGTGCGTGATGCCCTGAGAGCGGAAGCTCAGGCTCAGGATGTAGCGGGGGTCGGAGCTGTCCCGCACCAGGAAGGACCCGTCCGGTTTCCCCTTCAGCTTCATCTCAGCGTCCTCCCAGTTCATGGGGCCCCAGTACCACCCACACTGGGAACAGAGAGCGGCAGCTGAACGGGGATTTCCTCGGGAATGCTCCCAGGAGGCCGATCCTCACGGGGAATTGCACCCGGTGTGGGCGGTTGGGATTGAGGGATGAGGGGACAGAGGGGACGCCAGGCCCTGAGGGGACAGAGGGGATCCAGACCCCCCTTCCACACCCAGAAACAGTTTTCCTGGACTCCAAAGTCATGGATTCCCAAACCCAGTCCCTGAGGGGCCGCATTCCCAAACCCCAGGCCCTGAGGGGCTGCATTCCCAAACCCAGTCCCTGAGGGGCCGCATTCCCAAACCCCAGGCCCTGAGGGGCCGCATTCCCAATCCCAGGCCCTGAGGGGCCGCATTCCCAAACCCCAATCCCTGAGGGGCCGCATTCCCAAACCCCAGGCCCTGAGGGGCTGCATTCCCAAACCCAGTCCCTGAGGGGCCGCATTCCCAATCCCAATCCCGGAGGGGCCGCATTCCCAAACCCCAATCCCTGAGGGGCCGCATTCCCAAACCCCAATCCCGGAGGGGCCGCATTCCCAAACCCCAATCCCGGAGGGGCCGCATTCCCAAACCCCAGTCCCTGAGGGGCCGCATTCCCAAACCCCAATCCCGGAGGGGCAGGCATTCCCAAACCCCAATCCCGGAGGGGCCGCATTCCCAAACCCCAGTCCCTGAGGGGCAGGAATTCCAAACCCCAGTCCCTGAGGGGCAGGAATTCCAAACCCCAGTCCCTGAGGGGCTGCATTCCCAATCCCAGGCTCTGAGGGGCCGCATTCCCAATCCCAGGCCCTGAGGGGCCGCATTCCCAATCCCAATCCCTGAGGGGCCGCATTCCCAAACCCCAGTCCCTGAGGGGCAGGAATTCCAAACCCCAGTCCCTGAGGGGCCGCATTCCCGTCACAGTCCCTGAGCAGCCACATTCCCAATCCCAATCCCTGAGGGCTCGGACTCTCCCCCCCCCGTCCCCGGTACCTTCTCCAGCTCCCTCAGGCTGGCAGCAAAGCTGCTGGGGTCAGGCCGGGCCAGGGGACACTGCAGGTGAGGAGGGGGCGGCTGGCCCGAGGCCTCGGGGGGACGCAGGGGCACGATCCGGGGAAAGGCCTCTGCAGGACAGACAGACAGACAGGGTCACTGCCATTGTCACTGCCATTGTCACTGTCACACAGAGACAGACAGGGTCACTATCACTGTCATTGTCACACAGAGACCCCCTCAAGGTCATTGTCACTGCCATTGTCACCCAGAAACAGCCAAGGTCACTGTCACCCAGAGACAGCCAGGGTCATTGCCACTGTCACCTAGATACACACAGGTCACTGCCACTGTCATTGTCACCCAGAGATACCTGGAAACTGCAGGAGAGAAAAAGTGGGGACTCCAGGAAGGGAAAAGGTGGAGATTGCAAGAGAGGAAAAAAGCAGAATTCCTGGAGGGGGGAAAAGCAGAACTCCAGGAGGGGAAAAAGCAGAATTCCTGGAGGGGGGAAAAGCAGAACTCCAGGAGGGGGGAAAAGCAGAACTCCTGGAGGGGGAAAAGCAGAACTCCAGGAGGGGAAAAAGCAGAACTCCAGGAGGGGGGAAAAGCAGAACTCCTGGAGGACAGAGGCAGGGCTGGCCAAGCTGAGCTGACCTGGGGCGTGGGGCGGAGGAGGCGGAGGCAGAGGGAAGGATTGCAGGGAAGAGCCCATGGGCCCCACAAGCACAGCCGGAGGCAGCGTCCCACTGATATCATCTAGGAAAGAGCAGAGACAGGTCAGGAAACAGGGAGAGAACAGCCCCAGAGCCTGGGAAACTGCCTGGAAAAGGAAATTGGGGGATTCCCAGTGGAGCCCCAGAAAACAGAATTGAAAAGGGAACTTCGGGATTCCCAGCAGAGTCTGGGGAAACAGCATGGAAAAGAGAATTTGGGAATTCCCAGTGGAGCTTCAGAGTCTGGGAAAACTGCCTGGAAAAGGGAATCGGGGGATTCCCAGCAGCACCTCCTCTATGGTTTGGCAAATGCTGGAGGGCAGGGATCCCTTTTTCCAGCACTGGAATTCCCAGGGCCCCAGGGATGAATCCCAGGGCACCAAGGACCATCCCTTGGTTTCCAGGGACCATCCCAAGGTTCCAAGGACCATCCCAAGGTTCCAAGGACCATCCCCGGGTTCCCAGGGACGATTCCCAAGGTTCCAAGGACCATCCCCAGGTTCCCAAGGACCATCCCCGGGTTTCCAAGGACCATCCCCAGGTTCCCAAGGACCATCCCAAGGTTCCAAGGACCATCCCCAGGTTCCCAAGGACCATCCCCGGGTTCCCAAGGACCATCCCCGGGTTCCCAAGGACCATCCCCAGGTTCCAAGGACCATCCCCGGGTTCCCAAGGACCATCCCAAGGTTCCCAAGGACCATCCCTTGGTTTCCAGGGACCATCCCAAGGTTCCAAGGACCATCCCCAGGTTCCAAGGACCATCCCTGGGTTCCCAAGGACCATCCCCGGGTTCCCAAGGACCATCCCCAGGTTCCAAGGACCATCCCCGGGTTCCCAGGGACGATTCCCAAGGTTCCAAGGACCATCCCCTGGTTTCCAGGGACCATCTCAGGGCAGTACCGAGCAGGCTGAGGCTGCGGCGGGGCGGCGGCGGAGGGGTCGGAGGGTGAGGGGAGCTGAGCCCTCGCTGGGAAATGTCCACGTCCACCAGTGACACCGTCTCACCTGGAAAAGGGAGAGGGAAAAGCCCAGTTAGGACCCAGGATGAGCACAGGGAAAGGAATTCTGCAGGGTTTGAGAGGTTTTTCCCACTCGATGCTCCCAAGATAAATTTTTCCATCTTAGGAGAGGTCTTGAGGTAATTTGCCCCAAGCCCAGCAGCTGGATGGGTGAGCAGGCTCCAAAGGATTTTTCCCAGCGCGGAATTTCCACACTGAGCAGAGCTGATCCATGTGGGGCACCAGGGACGTGACCATTTAAAAAATATTTAAATTTTTAAAGTATTTTTAAAAATAATCAGACATCTTCTTTTGGGTCTGAGGCCAGCAGGACCAAGCGACACCACAGAGATCCCAGCATGGGATCCCTCAAAAGCGAAATTCCCCATTCCCTGCTCGTCCCACAGCAAAACAAAAACCCCCAAACTTGCACAAATGCCCCCCAAATCCTCACCTGTGAAGAGGGGGCTGAACACAACCGGGGAAAAGGCACTTTGGGTTCTTGTCAGTCTGTGTTTCCTGGGGGTGGAAAACAGGGAAAAATTGGGTGAGGAGAGATGGGGAGACCCCGAATCCCAGCAGGAAAAACAGCAGAACCTTTTCCACCAGGATAAACTTCTTCCACCAGAGAACCTTCTCTCACCAGGAGAACCCTCTCCTACCAGGAGAACCCTCTCCATCCTTGCCAGCCCCTCCAGGCACGGGTTTCTCCAACTCCTGCTCAGGGCAGGGAACCAGCAACAGCAGGCACTCGTGTGGGAACGGCCTCCCCTATCACCTGCCCAGGACAGACTCATTACCACTCAGCACCAGCTCAGCACCATCTCAGCACCGACTCAGCACCATCTCAGGATCGTTGAAGCAACCAATCAGCACCATCTCAGGATCGTTGAAGCAACCAATCAGCACCATCTCAGGATCGTTGAAGCAACCAATCAGCAGCCACTCAGCACCATCTCAGCAACCAGTCAGCACCCACTCAGCACCATCTCAGCAACCAATCAGCACCATCTCAGCACCGACTCAGCACCATCTCAGGATCGTTGAAGCAACCAATCAGCACTCACCCAGCACCATCTCAGCAACCAATCAGCACCCACTCAGCACCATCTCAGCAACCAATCAGCACCATCTCAGCACCATCTCAGCAACCAATCAGCACCATCTCAGCACCATCTCAGCACCGACTCAGCACCATCTCAGGATCGTTGAAGCAACCAATCAGCACCATCTCAGGATCGTGTAAGCAACCAATCAGCAGCCACTCAGCACCATCTCAGCAACCAATCAGCACCCACTCAGCACCATCTCAGCACCATCTCAGGATCGTTGAAGCAACCAATCAGCAGCCACTCAGCACCATCTCAGCACCATCTCAGGATCGTTGAAGCAACCAATCAGCAGCCACTCAGCACCATCTCAGCAACCAATCAGCACCCACTCAGCACCATTTAAGCAACCAATCAGCAGCCACTCAGCACCATCTCAGCACCATCTCAGGATCGTTGAAGCAACCAATCAGCAGCCACTCAGCACCATCTCAGCAACCAATCAGCACCCACTCAGCACCATCTCAGCAACCAATCAGCACCATCTCAGGATCGTTGAAGCAACCAATCAGCACTCACCCAGCACCATCTCAGCACCGACTCAGCACCATCTCAGGATCGTTGAAGCAACCAATCAGCACCATCTCAGGATCGTTGAAGCATCCAATCAGCACCCACTCAGCACCATCTCAGCAACCAATCAGCACCATCTCAGCACCATCTCAGCAACCAATCAGCACCATCTCAGCACCATCTCAGCACCGACTCAGCACCATCTCAGGATCGTTGAAGCAACCAATCAGCACCATCTCAGGATCGTTGAAGCAACCAATCAGCAGCCACTCAGCACCATCTCAGCAACCAATCAGGACCATCACAGGACCATCTCAGCAACCAATCAGCACCATTTCAGGACCGACTCAGGAAAGACTCAGCACCCACTCAGGACCATCTCAGGAGCGACTCAGGACCACCTCAGCACCATCTCAGGACAGACTCAGGAAAGACTCCGCACCCACTCAGCACCCAATCAGGACCATCTCAGCAACCAATCAGCACCCACTCAGCATCTCATCAGCTGCCGCCCCCCCCATGGTCTGCGGGGAGCGGGTTGCGCGCGCCGCCCCGGCCGGCAGGGGGCGCTGCCGCGGCGCCCCCGCCCCTCACAGCCTTGCCCTGCTGCCGCGGTGGCACCTGGGCCCGGTACGCACCCAGCACGCACCCGCTACACACCAAGCCCCGGTACGCACCTGTCATAAACAAAAAACTGCCAATTTTTTTGTGGAAAAAAAGAGTTGCAAAACCAGTCTGACAAGTTGATGGCAAAGTGAAGGTCTACCTGTTTGGTATTATAATCACAAGTCGTTGCAGTAAATGGCTCCTTTTGTATCAGAAAAGGCCCCGGCTAGGACTAAGTTATTGGCTCTTCTTCCCGGAGAAAGATCTCATCTGAAACCAAGACCTGGAGCCCGGAGCCAGTGGAGCGTCGAGATCAGGGTTACGCCCAAAGCTCGCACGAGGATGGGACTCGCAGCTCTGCCCCTGGTGGACAAAGCTGTGTGTATCGTCCTCCTCCGAGTCACCCAGAGAGAAACGACAGAAACTGCAGCTCCATCGGGCTTCCCAATCATGAGCTGATCACTTTTAATAAAGGCTTTAAGGGGATAAAAAGTCTCCTGCCCTGTTTGTTTCACACCGAGGGCTCCCATCCCCAGTTCTGCCCGGCCACGCGTCCCGCACACGCTGCAGAGGGGCACAGCCCTCAGCGTCCACGGAGACGGCGGCAGCGCGGCTCGGGTGGGAGCGGCCGCCCCTCAGGACCCCCTCAGCACCTCTCAGGACAGACTCAGGATCGACTCAGCAACACTTGAGCACCCACTCAGCACCATCTCAGGACCAGCTCAGCACCATCTCAAGACCTGCTCAGCACCATCTCAGCTGCCCTGGAAGCGGGGATGGAGCAGCCCTGGGAATGGGGATGGAGCTGCCCTGGGAACGGGGATGGAGCTGCCCTGGGAGCAGGGATGGAGCTGCCCTGGACCAGCCATAGCTGGCATCAAGCAGCTCCTGCTGGAACAGAGGTGAGAGACAGGAGGGACCTGTGAGGCCCCACACCAAGAAATCCCGGGATTTCTGCCTCCATCCCAGCCAAGCTGGGGCTGGCAATGATTCCTCCTGCACGGAGGGGAGAGCTGAGCCCCCACAGTGGCAGAGCCTGGGACCCCCAGCCCCCTCAGCCGCTCCTCACGGGGCTGATGCTCCAAGCCCCGCTCCCGGTACCACTCCCAGAGGTTTTACCACCATCCCCATCAGGGTTGCAGGCCTGGATGAGCGCGACCCTGCCCCGCCGGCCTCTCCCGGGCTCCAGCGTTCCCGAGTGAGCGACGAGGCCTCGGCAGCCGCTCCAAGGGCTCGATCCCAACCGGGACCCGCGGGGCGGGACGGCCCCGGAGCCCCACATCCCCCTCCGGGAGAGCATCACAACATGGCCCCGGGACACCCCGGCCCGCACCCCGCGCTGCCCCGGCGGCATCCCCCCATCCCAGCCCGGTGCCCCCGTACCTGCCCGGCTCCTGCTCCCGGCCGCGGGCCCCGCACACATCCGTGAGGCTCCCGGCCGAGGCGGCGGCGCTGGCGGCGTCCCCGGTGGCCGAGCCGCCGCTGCAGCTCTTGGTGCGGAAGAGGCGGCTGAGGCGGATGCGGAGCGAGCCCTTCCTGCCGCCGGGGCCGGTGCCGGTGCCCGCGGGCGGCTGCGCAGGGCCCGTGGCTGCCGCTCTGCCGCCGGCACGGGCGGCCCCGCGCCCGGGGGACCCCGGCTCGTCCTCGGAGCCGCTGCCGCCCTCGTCGGGCTCCAGCGCCTCGAGCACCAGCAGCGCATCGCTGGTCTCCTCGCCGGCGGGCGGCCCGAGGCACGGGCAGGGGGTGCCCGCCGCGCCCGCCGCCCCCTTGGCCCCCAGCCCCGGCGGGCGCAGCCCCAGCGCCGCCAGCTGCAGCTCCAGCCCGCTCTGCGCCGCCGCTCCCCAGCCCGCCGCCGCTTTGGGCTCCAGCGCGCAGCGGTGCCGCGGGCACAGTTCGGCCCCGCCGCCCCCCGGGACGCCCCCCGCCCGCCGCCGCCGCCGCCGCCGCCGCTACCGGGCCGCAGTCCTCGCCGGGCCGGCCCTCGGCCGCCGCGTTGCGGAAAACCATCAGCTGCGGCCGCGGGCTGCGCAGCGCCGGCCCGGCCCCCGGCAGCCGCCCCCCGCCGCCGGGCCCCGCGCCCGCCGCACCGGTACCGGCACCGGCGCCGCCCGCCGCGCCCGCCTCCGGCCCGGTGCCATAGCCCAGCAGCCGGCTGAGCACCCGGTACGAGGCCGCGGCGGCCGCCGCCGCATCCCCGTCGCGCTGCATGGCTACGGCCGCCGCATGGCCCGCGGGGACCGGGAGCGCACCGGCACCGGCGGCCGCCGCCGCCGCCCTCGCACGGCCGCGGCGCCCCCCGCTCGCTGCCGCCGCCGCCCCGCCCCCGCGCTTCCGCCGCTGGCCGCGCCCCCCGGTGCCGGTCCCGCCTCCCCCGGTGGCCGCGGTCCCGCCCCGGCGCGGAGGCCGCGCCCCCGAGCCCCCCGAGCGCACGTGGAGGGGCCGCGGGTACACCCTCGGGACACGCACCGAGCCCCGCGAGCCGCTCCGAGCCTCCGCGCCCACCGGCGGCACCGGAACCCAAGGGTGGCTCCGGCTCCCACGGAAGGACCCGCTCCGAGCCCCGGGAGCCGCTCCGAGTGCCCGGTACCCACGGGCGGGAGCGGTTCCGAGCCCCGGCACCAGCCCGGTCCGGCACCTGCGGGCACGGGGGTGTCACGGATGGCGGGGCCGGGGGCAGCGAGAGCTCCCGGACACGGTGCTCCAGCCGTGACCCCTCGGACTCACCCCCCGCTCCGGGACCGGGGGATGCGGCGGGGGAAACTGAGGCACGGGCACGCGGCGCTTCGTACCGCGAGCCCTGCGCGGCTCTTGCCCGGTTCTGGCGGGCAGCGCGTCCCAACCGGAGCAGAGGGGACGGGAACCAGCTCTCCCCACACGTCCCCGCGGGCTGGGGCTGGGGAAGGTCATGGTTGCTTGAGACTGGAGCAAGGAAAGTGAGCACCCTTCCGTGCCTCAGTTTCCCCTCTGCACCCCGGCTCTGCTGCGCGGGACATCCCCCCGCACTTGGGGGTGGGCTTCAGACCCCGCTCTTGCCCGCACCCAGCGCCCCCAGCCCCACAGGGACACCCCCGTGGGTGCCACCCCCCATTCCCACCCCATGGCCCGGAGGGGGGACAGGGCACTGCGGGATTGGATCCCGCCACCGTATGGGGACCCCGCGGGCGCCCCGTTCGCCCCGGCTGCCGAGGGGCCGCGGGGAGGGGGATACGGGCAGGAAAATTCCGGCTGCGGTTGCCATGGCTTCCCATCAGGATGCGCTTGCATCACGGCCAGCCCGAGGGGCCGGGGCGCGGGGTGCCCTCGGTGCGCGGTGCCCACGGGGCTCAGACCGGGGGGCTCCGGGCAGCGCTGCCGCCCGAGCGGGAGCGCGGGGGCGGGCGGGGGGGCTCCGGGCAGCGCCAGCCGCTGAACACGGTTTGGAGCCGGTGACGTCTGCTCCGGCATCGCCGAGGGAGAAGAACGGGCGGCAGAGCGCGGGGCGGGCTCCGGGCGGCTCGGGGTCCCTGCCCGCCATGCGCCGGCCGGGGGGCCCGCCGGGGGCCGGGGGGCTCCGCTGAGCCCCGGCCATGGGGCCGCGCCGCCGCCCGCTGCTCTGGGGCTGGCGCGCCGTGCTGGTGCAGGTGGCCGTGCTCACGGCGGGGCAGCGCCCGCAGCAGAGACCCCCGGCATGGTCCCCGGCCCCCTCACCCCCGTGGGCGCCCACCGCGGAGCCGGGAGCGCCGGCGGACGGCGAGGGCTCGGCGGCGGCGCTGGCGTTCCTGCGCACGGGCGATGCCGAGCGCCTGGCCCGGGCCAACTGCAGCGGCGGGGTCGCGGCGGGGGCCGCCGGGCCCGGGCCCCCCCCGGCGCTGCGGGCAGCCCTGCGAGCCGCCCCCGAGGCGCTGGCCCACGCCGCCAACTTCCTCAACATGCTCTTCCAGACCAACGACATCCGCGAGGCCAGCGTGGCCGAGGACGTGGAGTGGTACCAGGCGCTGGTGCGCAGCCTGGCCGAGGGCCACCCGTGGGTGCGCAGGGCGGTGCTGGCCCTGGACGCCCACCCGCTGGCCCCCAAGCCGCGGCTGATGCTGCAGGCCACCAAGGGGGACGGGCAGATCCTGCTGCAGGACGTGTCCGGCGCCGCTCCCAGCCTGGGCAACCTCAGCTGGGACAACGAGTGGTTCAACGCGCTCAAGTCGCAGCGGGAGCCGGCGCTCCGCAAGCGGGTGCTCAGCAATGACCTGCGCAGCCTGGAGACCCCCAAGTGGCAGCGGGGCGACAGCTACGTGGGGGACGCGGGCCACGTGCGCTGGTCGCCGCCGTTCCTGGAGTGCCGCGAGGGCCGCTTCCTGCCCGCCTGGGCCGTCACGCTCTCCTCCGCCTTCTACGGCCTCAAGCCCGACCTCAGCCCCGAGTTCAAGTAAGTGGAGCCCGGAGGGGTTCGGGGGCTGTCGGAAGGGGTGCCCCGTGTGCGTGCTGGGGGTGTAGCTGGATGTGTCACCCACCCCAGGGTGTCCCCAGGGCTCTGCCCGTGTCCCTCTGCGTGTGCCTGCAGGTGCGCAGGGGTTTGTACACATCCCCAGGCATGGGGCTGACTCCCTGTTCCCCCCTCGGTGTCCCCTGTGCTGCCCACCGTGCACTGCCACCCCCTGTCACTGCTGTGCCGGTGGTGGTGAGCCGGGCTGGGACCCCTCCCGGGATTTGGGGGGGTCCCTGCTGCACCCCGGTGCACGGGGAGCCAGTGGGGAGGGAAGGGTCGGCTGGGATCAGTCCCAGAGCCCACGGCCCCATTTCCCCGCCCTGGGCTGACCCGTCCCTGGCCACAGGGGGGTCGTGCGGGTGGACGTGGAGCTGCGGGACTTGGCCATCGACCAGTGCTCCAGCGGGCCGGGCTGGTTCTCGGACACGCATCGCTGTGACCTCAACAGCACCCAGGTACCGCGCCCCCGCACCCCGCACCCCATCCTGCCCCGCCAGGAGCGGGGTACCCCGCACCCCAGAGCCCCCGGAGCCCCGGCCGGGCTGCCCGTGCCCCTGTCCCTCCCTCCGGGCTGAGCTTTATCCTCTCCGGGCGATCCATCTGCTTCGCTCAGCTGCTCTCGCACCGCGGTGAGAGGTTTATTGTGCAAATCTTCCCTCCCCACCGCCAGCCGCGCCGTGTGACCCGGCTGCTCCGTGCCCGGGCACCGCGGGGACGGTGGGCACGGGGCCTGGCAGCAGCACCGCGGTGCCTGCAGCAGAGCCCGAGCGGTGCCAGAACGTTTCGGGGCTGGGCACAAGCGGGCAGGGCGAACCTGCAGCCCCCCAGCCTTGGGGTCCATCCAGAGCTGTCCCCAGGCGGGAAAGGCGTCGCCAGCTCCTGTTTCCTACCAGCGATGCCTTCCAGAGGGCCGGGCCCGGGGCCGGGCATCCCTCCAGAAAACAACAATGCCCAGGGAGCCGCCAGCGCGGCCGCCGGGCAGGAGGCAGCCGGGGGGGATTAGGGAGCGGGGCCCGGGCCCAGGCTGCCGTCACGGCTGGGCAGGATTAGGGCGCTCGCTGCATTAGGTGTCCATTTAGGTTTTAGGGAGGGATTTGGGGCCAAGCTTTGGGTTTTAATTCTGAAATGTTTAACCACTGATTCCTCGCGGCTCTGGGGGAGGATGGCGTGGGGTCAGGTAGCCGTGAGCTGGGGGCTGCTGGAGCCCCTGGGGCAGGGGGATTTGGGGACAGAGGGGATGCAGGGGGTGGGGGACGTGTCTCAGGCTGTCTCCTTCAGTGTGTCCCCCAGGAGAGCCGCGGCTTCGTTCTCGGGAGGTACCTGTGCAGGTGCAAGCCGGGTTTCTATGGGACTGATGGAGTGGCCAGCGGTGCCTGGGCAGGTGGGTTGTCCCTGCTGTCCCCAGGGGCACACGGATACAGCAGTGGGGACCAGGGCTGGGGGGCTCTGGGGACACAGAGCACGTGCCCTGGTGTAGGGGGTGCCACCAGGCCCTGGGATGTGCTGATGCCACCCTGGATGTGCTGATCCCGCCCCAATGCCACGATCCCACCTGGCCATCGCTCTGTCCCCAGGCGTGGCAGGGACAGACGGGGGGTCCCGGCTGGGGTGCCGGCCGTGCCGCCCGGGCTGTGCCACCTGCGAGGACGACACGCCCTGCCTGATCCAGGAGGACCAGGTGCTGCGGGCAGCGGTGCTGTCGTGCCAGGCCTGCTGCATGCTGGCCATCTTCCTCAGCATGCTCGTGTCCTACCACTTCCGACGGAGCAAGGCAAGCCGTCCCCGTGTCCCCCTGCTCCGCTGCCACCCCAAACCCTGCAGGGTCGGGGATCCCCCTGCCCTGGCCCCTCCGAGGCTGCACCCTCACGCTGGTGTCCCTGCAGAGAATCCGCACATCGGGAATCATCCTGCTGGAGACCATACTCTTCGGCTCCCTCCTCCTCTACTTCCCTGTGAGTCCCCAGCTGTCCCCAGGGCTGGAAAGCTCCAGGATGGGGTTTCCAGGATGGAGCTGCCCCACGCAGGGCACGGCTCCATCTAATTGTTAATTTTGCTGGCACGGTCCCTGGGGGCTGCCGTATAAACCTTCTCAGAAAACCAAATCCCTTTTCTCCCGCTGCCTGCGGGAATTAATCCCTGCCCAAATCCCCTCTCCCTCCCGCACGAGTGCAGCGGGTGCTGCAGGGTCACGGGGGAGGGTGGCACAGGGCTGGCCTGGAAAGCAGGGGGCTCCCGAGGCTGGGGCGGGTGGGATCCAGCCCGGATCCCTCTCTCCTGTGCTCCAGGTGTTCATCCTGTACTTCAAGCCGAGCATCTTCCGCTGCATCGTCCTGCGCTGGGTGCGGATGCTCGGCTTCGCCATCGTCTACGGCACCATCACCCTCAAGCTCTACAGGTAGCTCGGACAGGGGGCTGGGGGCTCGGGACCCCCACAGCAGGAAGGGTTTGGGTCTCAGGACCCCCACAGTGGGAAGGGGTTGGGTGCTCAGGACACCCATGGTAGGGAGGGCTCGGGGAGGCTGAGGGGCTTGGGACGCCCACAATGGGGAGGACTGGAGGCTCAGGGCCCACGGAGTGGGGAGGGCTTGGGATCCCCAAAATAGGATGGGTTGGGGTCCCAGTGGGATGGATTGGGGTCTCACTGGGACAGTCAGGGGTCTCAGTGGGACAGTCAGGGGTCTCAGTGGGACAGGCAGGGGTCTCAGTGGGACAACCAGGCTCTCACCTTGCTGCCCCCGGCAGGGTGCTGAAGGTGTTCCTGTCACACTGGGACGGGCAGGGGTCTCACTGGGATGGGCAGGGGTCTCACTGGCACAGTGAGGGGTCTCAGTGGGATGGGCAGGGGTCTCAGTAGGACAGTCAGGGGTCTCACTGGGATGGGCAGGGGTCTCAGTAGGACAGTCAGGGGTCTCACTGGGATGGGCAGGGGTCTCACCCCGCTGCCCCTGGCAGGGTGCTGAAGGTGTTCCTGTCGCGCTCGGCCCAGCGCGCTCCCTACGTGTCGAGCGGGCGGGTGCTGCGCATGCTGGCGCCCATCCTGCTGCTGGTGCTGTGGTTCCTGGCGGCCTGGACCATCGGCATGCTGGAGAACGCCCGCAAGAACATCCCGCTGGTCATCCGCGCCCAGACCAGCCGCGGCCTGCACTTCTCCATCTGCGGCCACGACTGCTGGGACTACATGATGGTCATCGGTGAGACCGGCCCCTGGCAGGGCTGGGGTCCCCACGGCCCCCGGATCCCACCCCGGGCACGTGGGGCTTTCATTCTCTTATCCATTGAATCTTCCTGAAAGCTGCAAGGATCTGGGGTCCCCACAGACCCACAACCCCATCCCATAATTTGGGGCTTTCATTCTCTTATCCATTTAAACTTCCTGAAAGCTGCAAGGATCTGGGGTCCCCATTGGTCCCTCCCGTAACTGTGGGGCTTTCATTCCTTTGCCTGTTTAATCCTTCTATGAAGGTGCAAGGTTCCCACAGCCCCGGGACCCCATCCCGTAATTTGGGGCTTTCGTTCCCTTGTCCCTTTAATTGTCCTGGAGGTTTCAAGGAGGGTTGGGGTCCCCCATCCTCCCCCCGAGCATCCCCTGGGGTTGAGTGCCAAACTTTGGGAAGGCCGTGCTGGGGGACGCTCCAGACCCGGCTGCAGCCCTGCACATTCCGGGGTGAGGGTGGTGGGCAGCAGCTGAGCACCCCAAAAGCTGCCGGGGCTGGCTGTGGCCGCTCAGGGCATGTCCTGCTCTGCCCCACAGCCGAGATGCTGTTCCTGCTGTGGGGCAGCTTCCTGTGCTACGCCACGCGCGCCGTGCCCTCGGCCTTCCACGAGCCCCGCTACATGGGCATCGCCCTGCACAACGAGCTCATGGTCTCTGCCACCTTCCACGTGGTCAGGTAGGGCCAGGGATGGAGGTCCCCACCCCTGGGGATGCTCAGGAGCCGTGCCAAGGTGGGGAGGGGTTGGGTGCTCTGGATCTGCAGAGGAAAGGGGGTTTGGGAGCTCGGGACTCCCACAGTGGGAAGGGTTTGGGTGGCCAGGCAGGGGGGTTGTGGCTCTGGAGGTGGGGAGGGGCCGTGGTGGCAGCTGGCACTGCCCTCCTGGTCCCTCCAGGTTCCTGATTGTCCCCTCGCTGCACCCGGACTGGACTCTGCTGCTCTTCTTTGCTCACACCCACGGCACCATCACCATGACCCTGGCCCTGCTCTTCATCCCCAAGGTATCCCAGGGAAGGAACGGAGCTGGGAAGGGGCTGGAGCACCACGAGAGGCTCAGGGAGCTGGGGGGGCTCAGCTGGGAGAAGAGGAAGCCCAGAGGGACCTTCTGGCTCTCCACAAGGCCCTGACAGGACCTGGGGAGGGTCGGGCTCTGCTCCCAGGGAATGGGGACAGGAGGAGAGGGAACGGCCTCAGGCTGGGCCAGGGGAGGTTTGGGTTGGATATCGGGAAATTTCTCATGGAGAGGGTGACCAGCATTGGAACAAGTGGAGTCCCCACCCCTGGAAGTGCTCCAGAAGGTGTGGATGTGGCACTGGGGACCTGGGCAAGCGGCGGCTCTGTCAGCGCTGGGGGAACAGCTGGACCCGCTGACCTCGGAGAGCATTTCCAGCCCCACAATTCCATCGCTAACGCTCATCCCAGGGGCTCGGGGAGCGGGGACAGGACCCCCCGAGTGACTCCCCCGCGTCCCCCGGCAGTTCCTGCACACGGGCTCGCCGCTGCGGGAGGAGATCACGGCCGAGGTGTACGAGGACGAGCTGGACATGCGGCGCTCGGGCTCCTGCATGAACAGCAGCATCGCGTCCGCCTGGAGCGAGCACAGTCTCGACCCCGATGACATTCGGGTGGGTGGCACACTCAGGACCTTCTTTTGACGCTAGCTGTGCAGAGTAAGAGGTGCCTTTCGCAATCTTTTCCTGACGCAAAGCAGAGGGAGGGGACGAGGGGGTGCAGGGTGACCCCACCCGGGTGGGCGAACCCGCTGCGTTCTCTGGGCAGCGCGGGGGGCTCCGGGGACACGGGGATGGCCCGGGGCTCGGCGGAGCGCTCCCGGCCGCAGCCCCCGCTGTAGGCGCTCTCCTCTCTCCCTTTTCTCTGCCGCGTCCCCCCGCCCGCGGCGCAGGAGGAGCTGAAGAAGCTTTACCGACAGCTAGAGGTGCACAAGACGTGGCGGATGGCGAGCAACAACCCGCACCTGGCCAAGAAGCGCAGCTCCCGCCGCAGCCTCGCCCGCTCCATCCTGCGCCGCAGCGGCGCCGAGCCGGCCGAGAGCGCGTCCCGCCGCAGCAGCGCCGGGGAGCGGCCGGGGACCCCGTCCCGCCGCGGCTCCTCGGCCAAGCGGCTCGTGGATGCCGCCGGGCCCGGCCTGAGGACGCGGGACGAGAGCTCCCGGCGCCGCTCCTCGGCCCGGCGCCAGTCCCGCAGCTCCGAGGGGCCCCCGCGGGAGCCCCGCCGAGGGTCGCGCACCCCCAGCCCGCCCCAGGAGCCTCCGCCGGCGGCCGTGACCGACCCGGAGCAATCGGACAGCGACTCGCTGGACGCCGCCCCGCTCCTGTGCAAATCGGCCAGCGCCCAGAACCTGGCGGGGCCCTGGCAGCGCCCCCCCGGGCCGCGCCCCGCCGCTGCAGAAGTCGCACAGCGCTGTCACCGGGGCGCGGGACGCGGCGCTGCTGGCCGCCCGCAGGGCCACCCGCGAGCAGTGGCACGGCGCCCGCCACCTGTCCGCGCCCGCCCCGGGGGCCGCCAGCGGCACCGCGACGCCCCCGAGCCCCGCCGAGAGGGGCCCGCACGACGGCGACGCCAAGGGACACAAGCATGTCACCTACGCGCCCATCAAGAGCGTCAGCGTGGACAGCGCCCACCCCGGCAGGAAGGTGCGGGTGACCGTGAGGAAAACGCCCCCCGCGCCCCCCGTGCGCTACCAGAGCCTGCAGCGCTCGGGGACGCTCGGGGCCGGCGCGGAGCCGCCCCCGGTGCGGGCGGGAGAGGCGCAGGGGACAGCAGGGCACGGCCCGGAGCGCGCGTCCCCCCCGGCCGGGAGGGGCAGGCCGCTGGCCCCGAGCGCCAGCTCGGCTCACGTCTGTCCCTGGGAGCTGGTGCAGGACGAGATCCTGGGCAGGAAACAAAGGGCGGCCGAGGCAGCGGAGCCGGGGAGCCCCGGGGACACAGCGGCCGCCACCCCCCGGGCCCAAGCCGGCCCCCACCAAGAGTTTCCGGAGCCTGGGACTCGCCATCAAAGCCCTCAACCGCTCCAGGGGGAAGAGCACCCTGAAGGGGAAGAGCGAGGGGAGCCTCAGGAAGAGGGGGAGCAGCCGGAGGGAGAGGTCCGGCCCGGCAGAGGCCTCGGCCGCGTCCCTCGGCGGGGCCAGCCCCGAGGGGAGCGGGCAGAGCCTCGAGGTCCCCGCGCTGCAGCACAACAACAACGCCGCCACCCCCGGGGAGGCCGCGGGCTGGGGGCACAGCGGGGCAGGAGGAGAACGGGCCAGGCTGGCCGCGGGGACAGGCCACGGGGACAGAGCGGCAGAGGGGCCCAGCGCTGCCCGGGAGGACGCGGGCACCGCTCTGGAGCCGCCCAGCGCGGGCCACCAAGGAGCTGAACGTGCCCCGGAGGTGGCACGGGTACAGCCCCGGGAAGGGGACCGGGCCCCGGCCGTGGATCTGGGGGAGGACGTTCCTGCGGTCACAGCGGAGGAAGGGACACTGGAGGAGCCCGAGGGGACCAGCAGGTCCTTCCAGCCCAGGGAGCACCCGGAGGAGGAGCAGCCGCCTGCGAAGCCCACCCCGAGCAGCGTGCGGGGGGCGAGGCCGCCCGGAGGGCTCGGAACGCCGGCAGGAAGGGGAGCCTTGCTGCGCCAGGCCGCCATCGCTCCCCGGGAGGATGGAGGGAGCCCGGAGAGCCCGGAGAAGGCGCTGGAAGAGCGGAGCAGCCGGCCCGAGCCCGAGCGGGGCCCTGGAAGGAGCTGGAGCGGCGCCGGGAGCGCGCAGGGAGCGCTCGGTGCTGGGGGAACGCGGGGAGATGCCAGCCCCAAAGCAGGAACCGGCCCTGGGAAGGGCCGCAGTGAGGGGGATTCTCAGCGCTCTGCGGGCATGGAGAAACCACCGGGGCTGCCCAAAGAGGCCCCGAAGCAAGCGGAGGGCAGGAGGGCTGAGGTGTGCCCGTGGGAGAGCCGGGAACAGGGAAGGAGTGTCCGAGCAGAAATCTGCCCCTGGGACACAGAGGGGGCTCCGCCGGAGCAGGGATCCCCCAGATCCGGAGAAGGTGTGGAGCAGCCTGGGATGGAGCCCACAGAGAAACCCCCAGCTCTGCCCAAACCCTCACCCCAGCGGGCTGGAACCACGGAGAGCAGAAAGGCAAACATCTGTCCCTGGGAGGTGGAGGATGAGCCGCGCCCAAAACCAGAGATCTCCTGGAAAGAGGCTGCAGCTCCGTCGGGGAAGGAGAGATTGGGGCAGGACACGCGTGGCACTCCCAAAGGGGAAGAAAAAGTGGGATCCACAGCACCAGAAAAGGGAAAGCATCCCCCAGCCAAAGCCCTGCCCAAATCTCCTTCAGGGAGACCCCAGAGCACGGAGAAGGCAGAGATCTGTCCTTGGGAGACTCAGGGCTCTAAATCCAGTGACAAAGCCGAAATCTGTCCCTGGGAGGTGGCTGAGCCTCAGCTGGAGAAAGGAACAGCCCCAAGTAAGGAGAAACTCCCACCAAGAGAAGCCTCCAAAGCTCTGGAGAAGGGGAGCAGAGACCGAGAGTCCATCTGTCCTTGGGAAAGCCAAGACACGGAGCAGCCCCCGGGCAAACCCCAGACTGGGAGCTCAGCACTGCCCAAAGCAGCCCCAGGGAAATCCCAGAGCTCGGAGAAGGCAGAGATCTGTCCCTGGGAGAGTCAGGACGTTGAATCCAGCACCAAAGCTGAGATCTGTCCCTGGGAAGTGGCTGAGCCTCAGCTGGAGAAGGGAACAGGCCAAAGTAAGGGTAAACTCCCAGGAAGAGAAACAAGCAAAGCTCTGGAGAAAGGGAACAGAGAGAGGGAATCAATCTGTCCTTGGGAGAGCCTGGACACAGAGCAGCCCCTGGCCAAACCCCAGACAGGGAGCTCAGCACTGCCCAAAGCAGCTCCAGGGAAATCCCAGAGCTCAGAGAAGGCAGAGATCTGTCCCTGGGAGAGTCAGGATGTTGAATCCAGCAGCAAAGCTGAGATCTGTCCCTGGGAGGTGGCTGATCAACCCTTGGGTAAAGAGAAACCCAGACAGGACAAAGAGGATCCATCCAGGGTGAGCAGAAGCCCTTCCACAAGTCAAGGACTCCTGAAGGAAGTGGGAGCTTCCTTCACTTCTGGAAAGAAGGACCGAGAGTCCATCTGTCCATGGGAGAGCCCGGACACAGAGCAGCCCCCGGCCAAAGCCCAAACTGGGAGCTCAGCACTGCCCAAAGCACCTTCAGGGAAATCCCAGAGCTCGGAGATCTGTCCCTGGGAGAGTCAGGACCTCAAATCCAGTGACAAAGCTGAAATCTGTCCCTGGGAGAGTCAGGACCTCAAATCCAGTGACAAAGCTGAAATCTGTCCCTGGGAGGTGGCTGAGCCTCAGCTGGAGAAAGGAATAGTCTCAAGTAAGGAGAGACTCCCAAGAAAAGAAGAGACCAAAGCTCTGGAGAAAGGAAGCAGAGACAGAGAGTCCATCTGTCCTTGGGAGAGTCCGGACACAGAGCAGCCTCTGGTCAAACCCCAGACTGGGAGCTCAGCACTGCCCAAATCTCCTTCAGGGAAATCCCAGAGCTCAGACAAGGCAGAGATCTGTCCCTGGGAGTCTCAGGACATTGAATCCAGCAGCAAAGCCGAGATCTGTCCCTGGGAAGCAGCTGAACGTCCCTCCCAGCAGCCAAAGGCAAAGCAGGGCCCTGCTGGGGGCCCCAAGGGGGACAAGCGCATCACGCGCCAGGCGGCGCTGGCCAGCCCCGAGAGATCCCTGGAGAGCAGGGACAGAGCGTCCGTCTGTCCGTGGGAGAGCCCGGACACGGGACAGCCTCTGGTGAAACCCCAGAGCTCAGCACTGCCCAGAGCAGCCCCAGGGAAATCCCAGAGCTCGGAGAAGGCAGAGATCTGTCCTTGGGAGACTGAATCCAGCAGCAAAGCTGAGATCTGTCCCTGGGAGTCTCAGGACTCCAAATCCAGCGACAAAGCCGAAATCTGTCCCTGGGAGGTGGCTGAGCCTCAGCTGGAGAAGGGAACAGCCCCAGGAAAGGAGAAACTCCCAGGAAAAGAAGCCTCTAAAGTTCTGGAGAAGGGGAGCAGAGACCGAGAGTCCATCTGTCCTTGGGAAAGCCAAGACACGGAGCAGCCCCAGGCCAAACCCCAGACTGGGAGCTCAGCACTGCCCACAGCAGCTCCAGGGAAATCCCAGAGCTTGGAGAAGGCAGAGATCTGTCCCTGGGAGAGTCAGGACGTTGAATCCAGCAGCAAAGCTGAGATCTGTCCCTGGGAAGTGGCTGAGCCTCAGCTGGAGAAGGGAACAGGCCAAAGTAAGGGTAAACTCCCAGGAAGAGAAACAAGCAAAGCTCTGGAGAAAGGGAACAGAGAGAGGGAATCAATCTGTCCTTGGGAGAGCCTGGACACAGAGCAGCCCCTGGCCAAACCCCAGACAGGGAGCTCAGCACTGCCCAAAGCAGCTCCAGGGAAATCCCAGAGCTCAGAGAAGGCAGAGATCTGTCCTTGGGAGAGTCAGGACATTAAATCCAGTGATAAAGGTGAGATCTGCCCCTGGGAGGTGGCTGAACCTCAGCTGGAGAAGGGAACAGTCCCAGCTAAGGAGAAACTCCCAAGAAAAGGGGAGACCAAAGCGCTGGAGAAGGGGAGCAGAGAGAGGGAATCGATCTGTCCCTGGGAGTCTCAGGACTCCAAATCCAGCGACAAAGCCGAAATCTGTCCCTGGGAGGTGGCTGAGCCTCAGCTGGAGAAGGGAACAGCCCCAGGAAAGGAGAAACTCCCAGGAAAAGAAGCCTCCAAAGCTCTGGAGAAGGGGAGCAGAGACCGAGAGTCCATCTGTCCTTGGGAAAGCCAAGACACAGAGCAGCCCCAGGCCAAACCTCAGACTGGGAGCTCAGCACTGCCCAAAGCAGCCCCAGGGAAATCCCAGAGCTCGGAGAAGGCAGAGATCTGTCCCTGGGAGAGTCAGGACGTTGAATCCAGCAGAAAAGCTGAAATCTGTCCCTGGGAAGTGGCTGAGCCCCCGGAGAAAGGAACTGGCCCGGGTAAGAAGCTCCCACCAAGAGAAGCCTCCAGAGCTGTGGAGAAGAGCAGCAGAGACCGAGAGCCCATCTGTCCATGGGAGAGCCCGGACACAGAGGAGCTGTCCCTGAAATCTGCAGTGGGGAAGGAGCCATCCAAGAAATCCGACAGCACGGAGAGCAGGAAATCTGAGATCTGCCCCTGGGAAGCAGCAGAGCCCCGTGGGTTGGAGGAGGCAATGTCCCAGGCAGGTGTGCAGCCCCAGGCAGCCCAGGGAGGTTCCCCTGCAGGGATGGCACGGCCGGGAGCCGGCGCTGCGTCTCCAACGCTGCTGGAGAGATCCAGGGGCAGATCCCGGGGGGCGGCCGAGCACAAGCCCCTGCGCCGGCTCCTGCCCAGCAGGCAGCGCCCAGCGGCGGGCAGCAGCTCCAGCCCCGGCGCTGGCCTGGCCGAGGTTTGGCCTTGGGAGGCTCCGGCAGCGCCTGCCGAGCCCAGCTTGGGCACGGGGAAAAGCTCGGAGGTGTGTCCGTGGGAGGAGGAGAGCACGGAGCCCTCCAGAGCCCGGGATGGGGGCGGGCTGTGAGGGGCTCCATCCCTCCATGCATCCATCCCTCCATGCATCCATCCCTCCATGGACCCATGCCTCTGTCCTTTCTCTCTATCCATCCACCCGTGGATCCATCCCTCGATCCATCCTGATCCCCCCTGCCCAGCCCAGGAGTTGGACTGGGGGGGCCTTGGAGGTGTGAGGCTGAAGGTCCTGGTCGTGTAATTTTGTGTAAATACAGGAAATAAACTGAATTATCTACGGAGTGCGCTCAGACAGAGGCTCACTGTGAGGTGGGGAAGAGCTGGGAAGGGGCTGGAGAGGAAACCCAGCAGTGCAGGGGTTGGGTGGCAGAGGCTGGAGAGGGGCTGGCTGGAAGGAGAGGCCATTCTCCCAAAAAATCCACATTCCACCCAAAAAAAACCAAAACCTTTTCATTCAGAGTCAGGGCTGGGGAACCCCAGAGAACCCCGGGTTTGGAGGGAAGGGACCTTAAATCCCACGCAGGGACACCTCCCACTGTCCCTGGGCACTGCCAGGGATGCCACAGCTTCTCTGGGAATCCTTCCCAGCCCCTCAGGGAGGAATTCCTCCCCAGTATTCCATCCCTCCTGCCCTCTGGCAGAGGGAGCCCATTCCCTGTGTCCTGTCCCCTCATCCCTCTCTCCACCTTCCCTGCAGCCCCTTCAGGGAATCCTCAGTGAGGTCACCCCAAAAATCCCCTTTTCCTGAACAATCCCAATCCTCTCCTCCCTCAGGAATAATTCCATCCCCTCCTGCCCTGAGATGCACGGAGGGATCTGAGCTCCACACTCAGCTCCTGAGCCAGGCAGGGGCTCCATGGAGAAGATTTTGTTTTTCAGGAGCAGAGGGATTGTGACACCCCTGTGACATCCCCAAGGACATGGCAGGGATTCCTCTGCTGGCTGCTCTCCCAGCACAGCACAAAGGGGAGGCCCTGCCCTCCCTAAAGGAACACCGAGGAGCCAACAGGAGCCACAGCTCCTCTTTCACAGCTCTGCAAAATCCCTCTCGAGGAAGAAACAAAAATCCCCTGAACTCTCCCACGCTCTGGAAGAGGCTGAGTGAAAAAGCAGGGCCAGAAGGAGAAAAGGGTTTGTTTTGGGTGAGCAGGGAGGGCTTTGCTCTGTGAGTGAGGAGAACTGGCTGAGCAGAGCAGGAAGAGAGGAGAGGAGACTCGCAGAGGAGGAAGAATAAAATGTGTTTTCCCAACCAGGCAAAGCAGGGACAGCTGCAAATGTCCCCGTGTCCACAGGATGGTGCCACTCCCTCAGTGACAGCACCAGCTCTGCACCAACCCCACCCTTGTGAGGAACCAAAACTGAAATTAAACCCAATTATCAGCTGTGCTGCAGCTCCTCTGGGAAACACCAACGGCAGCACCCCCCTCCTCACAGAACTTGATTTAAATTTTCCTGGTTTCTGTTAAAAGAAAGGAGTTTGGGAATCAGCAGAGAAAGAGACGGGGAAAACGGTGCCAGAGCCACTGGTGAAGCTTTAATGACAGAGCAGCAGCTCTGTGACCCCTCCCATGGGGGTGACAAATATTCCCAGGGCTCTCCCACGGAATTCAGGACAGAGGGTGGCTGGGGATGCTCCCGAGGCTCCTCATCCTCATGGGAACCCAGCGAGGGTGAGGCTGCAGCACACGGAGTGTGGGACAGAGCCAAGCTCTTCCAGAGCTCATCCAGATCCTGCTCCCAGCCCCTCAAAGGACAAATCTGGGGTGGCTGGAACACATTCCTGAAGGCACAGACACATCCAACACATTCCCAGTCTTCCCTGCTGGCCTGTTTGTCCCTGTCCACATTCCGGAATTTTCTACTTCACTGTTTCATGCTCCTGTGAGGGATCCGGGGCTGGAATCATCACGGTCTGCAAAAGCAAGGGACAAAAATCAGCAAGAAAAGGGGAGCAGAGGATTCTGGAAAGGGACAAAAGGGGTTCAGAGGGAGGCAGGAGGAGGGAGTGGGATGGGAAGCCTCGAATTATACTGGAATCCTCCCCTCCTTCTTCCCCAAGATCTGTTTGTAGTAACACAGGGAGGCAGAGACACTTATGGAGGTCGGGCACAGGGGGAAATAATTCCCAAAATTATTTCAGCCATTCCAGGCCCTCAACCTCCCATTCCAGGCCCTCAACCCCCTAATTCCAGCTCCCAGGTGCTGCAGGGAACAATTCCATGGACATTGCAAACAGCTCTGCCCATGGATGAACCCCCCACCTTTCTTTCCCAGGCAGCTCAGCCTTGTCCAGAATGATCCCCAGGGATCTGCATTTTTCCCCCAGGGATCTGCATTTTCCAGCCCTTTCCCACCTTAATGATGGGATCCTTGGGTGGGGCCCACTCTGGGACGATCTTGCCGTGCATCCTCCAGGTCCCATAGGGGTTCACCAGGTACCTCTCAAACACAACGTACTCCAGAACATCCTTGGGAATCTCCTCCCCGCCGTACATCAGCCGCCCAAAGCGGTCATAGATGGCCAAAATCTGTCAAGAGATCCAAAAAATAACCCCAGGATGGATGGGGTTGGAGTGACCTGGGACAGTGAGAGGTGTCCCTGCCCATGGGATGGGATTTAAGGGATTTCAACCCAAAAAAGGCTGGAATCTCTGTGCTGGGCTGGCAGCAGGTTGGGGTTGGTAAGGGAAGATGGAGGGAGGGATTTTCCTAGGAGGAAAACCTGGGAAAATGGGGATTGTTCATCCTGGAGAAGGCTCCTGGGTGACCTATGTGACCCCCAGAAAAACCTGGGAAAATTGGGATTGATCATCCTGGAGAAGGCCCCTGGATGACCCAAGTCACCTTCCAGGAAAGGCTGGTAAATCTGGGGCTGTCCCTCCCGGAGAAGGCCCCTGGATGATCCAAGTCACCTTTCATGAAAAGCTGGTAAATTTGGGACTGTCCATGCTGGAGAAGGCCCCTGGATGATCCAAGTCACCTTTCATGAAAAGCTGGTAAATTTGGGACTGTCCCTCCCAGAGAAGGCCTCTGGATGATCCAAGTCACCTTTCATGAAAAGCTGGTAAATTTGGGACTGTCCCTCCCAGAGAAGGCTCCTGGGTGACCCAAGTCACCTTCCAGGAAGGGCTGGGAAAATTGGGATTGTTCACCCTGGAGAAGGCTCCTGGGTGACCCGGGGCAGCAGGGGTGTCCCTGCCCTGGCCTGGGTGGGACTGCAGCCCCCCTGAGCCGGGCTCACCTGGCGGCTGTGCATCCTCACTGTCACCTGCCCGTAGAGGTTGCCGCGGTTCAGGACGCCCTCACAGCGCACGTGCACCACCCTGGGGGGCTCCAGGGACTCCAGGAACCGCCAGCGGATGGTTTTGTACCTGTTCCCTCGCACCATGTCCTGCCAGCAGAGACCAGCTCGGAATTATTGAAATTATTAACGATTTGTTCGCTCCTGACAGCGAAAATCAGCTCCAGCTCTGCTGGTTCTTTTTGGGCACTGGAACAGCCACGACCCCACACCTGGGAGGGACTGTTGGCATTGTGCTGTGCAGGGCCAGGATTGGATTGCTGATCCTGGGGGTCCCTTCCATCCATCTGAGACACCCCAAAATTCCCCAAAATTCCAGGCACTTACGGGGTAGCAGCGCTCCGTCACCAGGGAGTGAAGCTTCTGCTTGTTAAAGCTGCACAGGAAACACTCTGGTCAATTCAGCACAGGAAAGGAGGTTCCTCAAAAATCCCTGCTTTCCTCTCAAATTCCTGTTTTCCCCTCACAAATCCCACCTTTCCTCCCACACAAATTCCTGCTTTCCCCCCACACAAATTCCTGCTTTCCTCTCAAATTCTTGCTATTCTCCCCTCACAAATTCCTGCTTTCCTCTCAAATTCCTGCTTTCCCCAAAAATCCCACCTTTCCTCCCACACAAGTTCCTGCTTTCCCCTCAAATCCCTGCAATTTTCCCCACAAATTCTTGCATTTCCCCCACAAGTTCCGCCTTTTCCCCACACACAAATTCCACTACACTTTCCCCACAAATTCCAGCTCCCCATGGGTCAGGGAAGGGCCTTACTTTGCCAGGGAGTTGTGGGCCTCAATAAAAATCTCCTGGGCTTTCTCAGGGAAGGTTTTGGTGCTGAAATCCGGGTCGTGATCCTTGATCTTCCGCAGGCTGGGAAAGAAAAAAATTAAGGGAAGAACAGAATTGGAGCCATCCTGGATATTTGGATCCTACAGGATTCAATCCCAGCTTTTACCAGCTCAGAATCTGAGATCCCCCACTAAGACAAAACCTTCAGGTGGTCACAAAAGAGCCAAATCTAAAGAATCCCAAAAAAACTGGGAGTGCACAGCGTGGCTGCTCCCAGCAGGAGAGGGGAAGGGGAAACAACAACAACAAAAATGGGAAAAGCAGGGAGGAAACAGCCCCTTAATCCTAAAAATCATCCAGAGATCCCTCAGCCCCTCCACAGAGGGGGTTTGGTGGGGGCTGAGAGGATGTGGGGGGATTTGGGGGGTCCTGGGTGGGAACTGGGGAGGACTATCTCCCATGGACAGACCCAGGACAGGCCAAGCAGCAGGGTAATTACGCTAATTAGCTAACGAGGGGTACGTACGCCAGCTGGGAAGCCGCTGTCTGCCTCAGCTTCTGCATCTGCTGCTTCACCCCGTCCTTGGACAGCGAGGTCAGGCGGGCATCGCCCTCGGGAGGGACGTAGGGATCCATGATCTCAGCTGGGGTGGGAAAAGCAGCTCAGGATGAGGCTCAGAGCCCAGGGAATGAACAAGGGAAATGGGAGAATTTCTGAGAGAATTCCTGGATAAAGCTCATACACAGGTTCTGCTCTCTGCTGCTCCCTCACAGCCCAGGGAAGAGGGGAAATAGCTTCAAAATGAAGTTTAGAGGGGATTTTGGGAAGGAATTCCTCCCTGAGAGGGAGGGAAGGGGCTGGGATGGAATTCCCAGGGAAGCTGCCCCTGGATCCCTGGAACAGTCCCAGACAGGGCTTGGAGCAATGTGGGACAGAGGGAGGTGTCCCTGCCCATGGCAGGGGTGGCACTGGAGGGCCTTTCCCAACCCAAACCCCCCTGGGATTCCAGGATTCAAGGAAAAGGCACTAACAGCTTTGGAGATCAGGCAGGGAGGCCTCTCCCCGGGCCAGAGGGAACAGTGGGGAAGGAATTCCGCCTGCTTCTCTGTCACATCACCCGGGCCAGGCCGTACCCGTGCAGGCCAGGAAGAAGGTGCGCTCCATGCGCTCGTCCGGGAAAACCGGCGCCGCGCACCGGAGCCGCCGCTCCCGCTCCTCAGGGCTCAGCTCCCGGGCCCACTCGGGCAGCCGCGGGCCCTTCCTCCTGTTCCTCACCGGCACAAGCACACAGGGCGGCAGCGCCCCTGGACGGAGCAGGGACTCGGCGGCCTGAGGGGAGGCAAAGGCAGAGCTCGAGTGAGCCCAGCAGCGCCAGGCCTGAATTGATTTCCCCTCTCGCCCCGCGCGCGCCACGGCCCCCGGCGCTTTCCCTCACCCTCAGCGCCCACCCCGCTCCTCCCGCGGCCCCACAGCCGCTCCGCGGCGCCCTCAGGCCGCTCTCCCGGCCTCACCTTCCAGCAGAGCCGCGGGGCCCTGCGGCCCAGCCCCGCCGCCATGGCGGCCGCCATCTTTACCCCGCCGCGGGGGATGGCGGGAACGGAGGGAGGGGAATGTGTGGGCGGGGCCGCGCGGGGCCCGCGCGCGCGCGCGGAAGGGGCGTGGCCGGCGGGAGCCCGCGCCGCGCCCGCGAGTGGAAAATTCCATCGGCTGCGGAGGCCGGGGAGGGGCGGGGCCAGCGCGGGAGGCTCCGCCCACCCCCCGAGCGCGCGGAGGGGGGACCCCCGTGCGTGGTGCAGTGCGGGGGGCGGGGGGGATGGCACTGCCCCCATCCCCCACACGGGTCACGTGCGACACGCGGGACCCCCACCCTGCCCCATGCGGGCGATGCTGCGGGTGCCGGAGCCCCCCAGACCTGCAGAGACCCCCCCTCCGGATCTGTAGTGATCCCCCCATGGACCTGCAGAGACCCCCTCGTAACCCGCAGGGCACTCCCGGACACGCACAGCCCCCCCAGGCCTGCAGAGCCATCCCCGGACGCCCGGATTTGCACCCCCAGACCCGCAGCGCCCCTCTGAGCACGCAGAGCCCCCCTGCACAGATCCGCATAGCCCCTCCCCCGGGCACGCAGGACCCCCTTCCGGATTTCCAGAGCCCCCCGGACCCGCAGAACCCCCCCAGGTTCCTGCACCCCCAGCCGCTCCGTGGGGTTCGTGCGATGCTTTTGGGGTTTCCCATCGCAGCAGCCCCTGACGCTGGCGGGGAGGGGGGGATATCGAGGGCAGGGGTCCCTCCGAATATCCCGGGGACAATCCAGGATGCGGCACCCCCGCCCTAAAACGCGGACCGGCTCATCCCAAGCCCTTTTCCCTCGAAACCCCGTCCCGGAGCCGCCGGGACGCCCTGGGGATGGATGCTCATCACCCGCCCACGCCCGCGGGGCTCGGCCCGCGCAGCCGAAGGGGGTGCGAAGCCCGGGGGGCCCCTCGGGGGCGGGGGGCTCGCCGGGAGGCTCCGGCCGCGCTCGCCGCGCCTGGCCCCGCTCCCAGTTTGCTTTGGGGACTGTTGATCTTGGCTGCGAGGCCGCGTTGCTCCATCGGACAGCTGGTTAATGTGTAGTGACGGCTCCGCCGTGCCCGAGACCGTTGATCCCGGCCCGCGCTCTTATCTGAGCCGGGACGAGCCGGGAGCGGCCGTGCGGGGCTGGGCCGGGGGCGCGGGGGCAGCCGGGTCCCCCTGGCTGGGGGGATCGCGATGCAGCCCGCCGGCACCTCCCAAAATCCCCAAATCCGGCGTGATGCTCACTGGGGCGTGCGGGGGGCACAGCCAGCAGAGAGCGCTTCCCGCAGCACCCCCGGTGGGGAACAGCGGAGCGCTCTGCAAAGCCGGGATGACGCCCCGGGGCTGCGGGGCCGGTCCTGGAGCAGCCGGGGCTGAGTCACCGGCCCCGAGCCCCGCGGCCCCGGCGCTTTCCCACGGCTCCCGACTGGTGGGGCTGGATTTTCCCAGCCCGGCTGGCTCTCCCGGATGCCCGGGATGCCATCCCAGCCGGTTTCACCGCCGTGGGCAGCGCTGGGGGGCTCTGGAACCCCTCTGGAGCCGCGTCCTTGCCCGTGGGAGGGCTCGGCCAGGGAGCATCCCTGAGGAAATTTGGGATGGGGCCGTGGAGATGGCCCTGGATGGTGCCCCCGTCCCACCTGTGCTCTCCTCCTTGCAAAACCACCGCGTGGGGATTTGTGCCGTGGGAGAGCGGGATCAGGGCTGGGATCAGGGCTCGGCACCCGCCCCGAGCTGTCCCCGCCGGCTCCAGGCAGGGGCTGGGCCACGTTTGCCTCCATCCTTGTGCAACCTGTCCCGGGTGCCCGGCGGGAGGGGACGGGCAGAGCCGCACGCACGCACGGGGAGGGGGAAACCAGGGGAAATCGCCTCCCAACCCCCGGAATGACCCGCGGAGCAGGAGGCCCCGGAGCTCGGAGCGCGGCTGTCCCCGTGCTCCCGAATACCAGAGATTCCAGCCCTAAGCCGGCGGCCCAGACCTGCGAGGCAGGATTAGCCGGTGCCCTCCGGCTGCTCCCGCTGCCGGCAGCAGCGGCGAAAACTCCGGCGAGAGAGAGGGAAGCAAAGAAAAGCCTCTCCTGGGAATTTTTTTTCCTTTATTCCCCCTTTTTGAATTTTTTTTTCTCCCTTGTTTTTCCTAATTAGAAAGGAGCACTGACAGCGGTTGGTGGCTCTGGGCTAATTACAGCTCCTGGCTTCCACCCCGTCCGTTTGTCCCCGGGCCCTCCGCAGTCTGGCACTACACGAGAGCCCGGTTCGGTCGGGACACGGCGGAGGAGGCGGCTTCCCCCCGTCTGTCTCCGAGGAGCCTCGCTCTTTTTCTCTTTCTTCCTTCTTTTTATTTTTTTTTTTTTTTTCCTGGATTCTTGCTGACAGCAGCATCTGTCACCTCCCAGCATCTCCCGTGCGGGGCAGCACCCGCGGAACGCGCCCGGAGCGCTTTGCCAAGCACGAGCCCCGCGGCCCCCGCGCCCCCCCGGCGGGCCAGGAGGGCACCCGGTGACCCCGCGGCCATCGCGGATGGGATTAAAGCTCAGAGGAGACAATCCCCTCCGCTGCCCAACGCCGAGCCGTGCCGCCCTGCTCCAGGAATAGTTTTATCCCGGCCCTGACCTTGCCGCGGCTCTGCCAGGGACAGTCACCCGCGGCCACCCGCGCTGCCAGAGCCCAGGCCGGGCGGGAGCGGACGGGATTTTGCCCGGGCCAGGTCCCGCAGCCCGGCCGGGGCACAGCCGGGCTCCTCCTGCCGCGGCGGCCCCGGGGTGTCCCCGGCGCGGCACGGCCGGGCTCAGTCCGGTTCCGTCCATCCCGGCTGCAAACTCCGCACGGAGCCGAGCCGCCGAGCCGCGGGGTGCAGCCCTTCCCTCGCAGGCGCGGCTTTCCGCCCAGAGCCCGCCAGGATCCCATCACGCCCCGAACCGCTCCCTGGCGCGGCTCCCAGCGCCGCTGTCCCCCCGTGTCCCCGCGCGTGTCCCGCTGCGGGCTGGCGCGGTGGAGCGGGGCGGCAGCGGCCCGAACCCCCCGCGCGGCTCCGGCTGCTTCCAGCTGCTTCCAGCTGTTCCCTTGTCTCCCTTTCCCTCCCCGGGGCTCTGCAGCACAATGCGGCCCCGCGGCAGCCCCGGATGAACCCGGGCTCGGCAGCGCTGGGTTTCTGTAACCATGTGCTGAGAGCTGTCTGTGCTTTCTCCCTGCCCCAGTTCGTGCCGCCGGCTCCTCCAGGTCTCAGTGAATCCCCGTTCCCTCCCTCGAACCCTTCTCGCCTCTTGAACCCCTTCTCTCCACCTCAAATCCTATCCCCTTCCCCAAATCCCATCTCTCTCTCCTGAGCTCCTGCTCCTTCCCTCAAAGCCCTGCTCCCCACTGCCTGGAATCTCTACTCCACTCCTCAAATCCCTTTTCCCTCCTCAAATCCCTTTTCCTTCCCAAATCCCCGTTCCCTCCTCGAATCCAGCTCCCCTCCCCAGATCTCTGCTCGCTCTCTCCACTCCCTGCTCGCTCTCTCCCTGGCTCAGCACTAACTTATCTTTTTTTAAACAGCAAAGTATCACTTTAAACAAAAGTAAATCTCGTTGGGGAAGGAATAGTGAGAAATAAACTGAAATACGGAGAGCAAAGAGGGAAACCCGGGTGTCCCAACACAGGGGCACCATTCCAGCTCTGTCCCCCCCAGTCTGAGTGCACCGGGAGACCCAGGAGCCGTCATCCCCCTGAACTGGGAGTACTGGGAGCCCCGCTAACGAGGTGCCCGTGCCACCCCGAAACCGGGAGCCCCTGGGTGCACTGTGCCGATCCCCACCCAGACCAGGTGACCCGAGAGCCCCAGTTAACGGGGTGCCAGCATCCGTCCAAACCGGGAGCACCGGGAGCCTCATTGCACCTTAATGGGGTGCAATGTGCCAGGCCCACTTGGAGCGGACACACCGGGATCCCCATTACAGACACACCGGGATTCCCCATTACCGGGGCTTACCGGGATCCCCATTACCGGGATCCCCGTTACCGGCATCCCCATTACGGGGGCTCACAGGGTTCCCCGTTACCGGGATCCCCGTTACCGGGGCTGCCCCGTCCCGCAGCACCGGGAAGGGGCGTGACCCAGAGAAAGGGGTGTGTCACCGAGGGGAGTGGCTTTGCGCAGGCGCACTCCCGGCCAGCGCTTACGCAACTCCTCCCGCCGCCTTCCCCCCCCCCTCCCCGCCCCCCGCGCGCGCTACGTGCGCGGCCGCGTGGCGCCGCCGCGCGCACGCGCACGCGCCGCCCGCGTGCCTCCCTCCCTCTCTCCCTCCCCCCCTCCCGCTCCGCTCCCCGCACTCCCCCACCGGGGCCGCCTCGAGCCGGGAGCGCGCGCGCGCCCCCGCCCCTCCCTCCTCCTCCTCCTCCTCATCTTCCTCATCCTCCTCCTCCTCATCCTCCGCTCCCGCCGCTGCTCCCTCTCGGTGCGTCCGTGCGGAGCCGCCTCGTCGCCCTTCCCGCGCCCCCCCCGCCGCCCCCCGCCCCCCCCTCCCCCCCCCCCCCCGCCGCTCCCGCCGCCGCCCCGCCGGGGGGGGCGCAGCCCCGCACCCCCCGCGCTCCCGCCATGCCGGAGAAGCGGCCGTTCGAGCGGCTGCCCGCCGACGTGTCCCCCCTCAACTATGGGCTCTGCCTCAAGCCGGACCTCATCGACTTCACCTTCGAGGGCAAGCTGGAGGCCGCCGTGCAGGTAGGGCCCCCCCTTCTTCCTCCCCGTCCTGCCCTTCCTCATCCTCCTCCTCCCGCCCCGCCCCCGAGGGGTCCCGCCGGCCCGCGCCCCCCGAGGGGACCCCGCAGTGCCCCGGGGGACCCCTCGATCCCCTCCTCGATCCCCTCCTCACCCCGGAGTGTTCCCCCCCGCCCCCAGGGACCCCGCTCCCCCTCAGGGCCCCTCCCGGCCGTGCCCTGAGGGACCCCCGGCCCCGATCCCCCGTTCCCTGCGCTCCCCGGGCCCGGGCGGGCAGGTGCAGGGAGGCCCCTCGGGGCTCCCCCCGCCGCTCCTCCGCGTTTCCATTCACGATGGGCGGACAAACCCCCTCCGAAGCCGCCAAAAGCCCTCCGGGACCCCCCGGACCCGGCCCGGCTCGGGGGCAGCCCCGCCCAGCCCCGCCGCGGCCCCCGCGGGTCCCCCCGGGCGGCTCCTCCGGGCTGGGCCGGCCCGGGCCGGGATGCGGGAGCGCCGCGGGAGCTCCGGGCTGGGCACGGCGGGATCCCCGGTGCCCGCAGCCCCCCGGGACCCCCCGAGCTGCGCTCCGAGCCGGCCTGGGGATGGATGGATGGCGGGGGGTTTGCTGGAAAAGCCAAATAAGCCGTGAAAGGAGAAGTCCCCGGTGCGGCTCCCGGGGAGGGTAGGCCTCGGTGTCATGGAGAGAGAGCCCGGGCATGCGAGCCGGGAGAGGGCTGCGGAGCCGAAACCTCGCCGCGTTCTTCTGCAAGGCGAGAAAAATCCTGCTCGCCGTGCTCGTGCTTCAGAGCCGGAACCAGTTCTGTGAAAGCCTTCAAGTCTCTCCCAGTCATTCTCATTGGCTGCCCTGCCAAGATTTCCCGAATTTGCTTTCACGTCTTTTTCTTTTTTTCTTTTCCCCTTGCGATTTGAGAGAGGTACAGAATTATAATGGCATAACTGTATTTTTGGGGGTTTTGGTTTTTTTTTTTTTTTTCCCCTGAAAATTAGATGGTCACACACAGAGCTTAAAAAAATATTTGCGGAAGGTTTTAAGTCTCGAGATGCGAGCAGATCTAAGCCTTGCTGTGCTGAAGGGGTGGTTAAACCTGGTTTTAAATAGGTAATAGATGCAAGGAGGCAATAAAAGCTGCGGGATGTGAAGCCCAGGTGGAGAAGCAGGCGAGTTCTTCCCTGGGGAAGGCCCGGGGCTGATGGGGACTCTTGCGGCTTTGGGGAGCTGCAGGAACCCGAGCAGACATGAGTAACTTTGTGTCATGTGACAGAAATATTGAAAACCCAAATCTCCCCGCGCATTTGATGCCGGCTCGGGGCTTTGGCTCCAGCCTCGGGGCCGCCGCTGCCTTTTGGGGTGTTCCCGTTCGAAAAAGGCCGGTCTGAGAAATTCCCATTTTCTTCCGCTCCAATCCCAGGCACCTATTCCTGTCCTCGCACCCCGGCCCTGTTGCAGCTGTGGGGCTGTAAATGGGATCACTGGAATCATCCAGGTTAAAAATAACGCTCGGGGGGAGGGGAGCAGCGGCTTTTTAAGCCGGTGCTGGGGAGAGCAGCCCTGGGAACGGCGCTGGGGTGCAGGAGTGGCCCGGAGCTCCCTCCTGGCAGGGCTCGCTGGTTTGCAGGGTTTGCTCCCGGGGAGTGGTTTGAGTTTCCTGCTGTGTCCAGGTGCGTTCCCGCAGCAGAGGAGTCCACCTGGAGATGGGCAATGCTGCGCTTTCCCCGGGGAAAAGCTGTGACCCCGCAGGTTCCAGGCTGTAAAACAATCCCTTCTCACATCCTGGAGTGCTGCCCTGGTGTCCCCGCAGCAGAGAGGAGGGGAGAAAACGCCAACAAACCGCAGAGAGCGAGGTTTTTGAAACAGATCTAAAGAAATGTATCTTTATTTTGGATAACTTCTAACACGGTGAGCCCGGGAGGAGGCACCTCCCGGAAGGAGGAGCACCTTCCCCGCTCGGGCAGGGCAGTGCATCAGGGTGAGTTCACCTGCCCGAGCAGGGCTGCCAGTCTGGAGGGGTTCCTGGGGCTGCCGAGGGCCCAGAGCACGGGGAAATCCCAGGAAATGAGAGGGGAAATGCTCTGCTCCTGGATGGGCAGAGGAACACCTGGCTCATCCACAGGATGCTCCCTGTACAGGGCTGGATGAACAAAATTAACAACTACCAGCATGTTTCCGTCAAGCTGGTCTAGAAATTAACACTTTTGGGTGCTTTTGGGGTCAAATTACTTCAATTAAGGACCTTTTCTGCCTGAGCCTGAGCCCAGCAGAGATTTTCTGTTTCCAGCACCACCTGAGAGCTTTGGAGTCTCTGTAAACTCACAGAGGCAAAAGTGGGTTTGTGTTAAAACACAAAATTTTTTATTTTGGGGTGGGGAAAATACACGTGCTGCCTCCTCTTGAAGATCCTTAAGTTGTTCCTTTAATCCCAATCAGTAATAATTGCCTGCTCCATCCCAGCTGGATAACGGCAATAATCCTCACCAAGATGCTTTCTGAGCCATGGGGTGACTTCTGAGGCTCTGACACCAAAAATAAAAACCCCCAAAAACCAGGAACAAACTTTCCAGAGCCTGCAAAGTGCTTTGTGTGCTTTGTTATTTGGCATCTTCAAGAGCAGAGTGGAATTAGTGCGGGCTGTGGTGTTTAGTCAAGGTATTACAAGCAAACACTTGATCATTCTTACTCACTCCAGTAATAGGATTTGCAGCCCTCTGTGGAGAATTTGGGGCTTTCAAACCCTAAAAAAAAAAAAAAAATGTGGCAGCCTTGGCTGTGGGGCAGGACACTTGTGCTGGCTTTAGGGCCTATAAATAACCCGAAGCACTTTGTGCCACAGTAATGAACGGCGCCACTTGCATGGCAACGCCAGATAATCTTCAGGGGATAAAACCCCTGGTGATGCAGACGGTGAGAGGTGGCAGCAGATTTCCAGGCCTGGGAAGGGGAGTGGGGACCTGCCTGTGGTTTGTTCCCGTGTCCAGCTCAGGGAATTGTCCCCCCTGGATAGAGGAATGATCCTGAAACCTCAGCAAGTTGGGTTTCACAGCCTCTCTTTGGAGCTGTGCTTCTGAAGGCTCTGGTAACCCAGCTATTACCATTTTGACCGGTTCTTCCAGATTTTTAAATAATATAATTTGCAGCCACATGAATACTTTTGAAGTCCGCGCAGTTGTGTAACAATTACATAAAGTGACAGTACATAATTCCCATTTATCACAGCTGAAAAGCCCAAAAAATCCTCAAATGAACTGTTTCCCAAGGAGCGCGGGTCCCAGCTGGGACAGAGAGCCAGGGCTGGAACAGAGTCTCCTGCTCACACTCCTGTGATTGTTCTGCCACTTATGTCATCTCCCAGCATTTAAACTTGATTTGTGGAGGGCGTGGGGATGCCTCTCCACCAGCACAATTAAGATTGTGGGGTGGAAATGGTTCATTTTCATTATTCCTCTGTTGGCTGGAGCTTTAATTACGCCAGCCTTGGCTCTCAGGGCCTGGTTATCAGCACAGGGCACTTGCATTACTCAGTGGCTGGGTCAAACTTTATTTTTTTCTTTTTTTTCCCGGTTTTTTGGCTCTTGGGAGGGCTGGAACAAAGAAGGGATGTGTGGCCCTGGCGTTGTCCAGCAGCAGAAGCAAAGCTGCCTGCAGCTTTGAGGCTGTAAATGGAACTTTTGAGCGCTGAGAGGATCACCTGTGAGGGGCAGGGCTGCCTCCCCGCTCCCTGGTGTTTCCCTGCCCATGGATTCCCTTCCTCGGAGCCCTCCCCTGCCTGGAAACTCCGCCGAGGTGTTCCTTGATTGTGGAGCGGCTTATCTGCGAGGAATTTACAGCCTGGGCTCCCTCAAATCCCTGCTGCGGCGCCCAGTGCATCTCTGGCAGGTTCAGCAATATTTAACTGCTTGTCTGCTGCTTTTTATAGGTTCCTTATGCAATATCTGCTGGCCTGAGGAATGTGCGGAGCTGGTTAAAGATTAGTGCTGACACTCTGGGGTGGAACCCTGGCCCAGTGCAGCTCGCTGGGTGTAGTATTTGTGCTGCTGGGGAGCTGCTCCAGGATAAACCCTCTGCTCTCCAGCCTTGGGACCTGCGTTTCCAGCACGTGAAATTAAACCTGCAGGGGAGGGTTAAAGGGCCTGGCAGCACCTCAGGCCTCATGGGCTCAAAAATTGGGGTTTTTAACCTTTTTTCCCCCCCAAAAATGCTCCTTGAGCCCCTTAATTCCCAAGATTGGGATGGATTTGCAGCGATCACAGAAGGGATTTACTCACCCCTGTGAATCCCACACCTCTGGAGCTGGATGTGCTTCAGAACAAGGGAATTTTCCCAATTAGTCCTGGCGTTGTTAATTTAGCTCCTTGGCCACTGGAATTTGCTGGAGATGCAGGTTAATAAATCTCTTTATCGCTCTCCTCATTGAAGCTTTGGATTCCTACAAAAGACACGCCCTGGAACACCAATCCAGAGGAAATTTAGGTGTCTGTTTTTAGAGAGAAAATTGCCAAAAACACGCGCAGTTGTTGTAGTGCTGCTTTTAGAAAAGGGCTCCGGAGCCATGTGACAGGGTTGGAATTAACTGGAATTAATTTTGGCTCCAGGAGATCCCTTTGGATGCTCCTCAGCCTGCATTTCAGGTAGGCTGGAGTTCAAATCCCTGCTCCTGATATCCCAAAAAATTGGGAAAATATTTTCCATCAAATCCTTCCCTGCTCTGACCACAAAAAGCTTCACAGCACCTTTAGGTATTGTTTGGCGGAGCTAAATAATTGTAATTTTTAACTTTTCTTCCATCGAATATTAAACTTTTCAGGGGGATTTCAGCTTTTTTCTCCTGCTGGGTGAATTTTCCCTTCCCTGCTTGTGGTGCCCGAGTCTGACCTCAAAATAGTGTTTGAATTCTGATTAATCCAGTATTCAATTTAATTCATCAAAAGCCAGGAGTTTACAATCCTGAGCCATTCCTTCCCTGCAGAGATTCCTCTGATTTCTGAGCTGTGTAGAACTGCTCTTCTCCCAGTTCATTAAATTAAATTAATTCATTTTCCTTGCTGAAAAATATAATTCCTGCCTGTACGGTGAATTTCACCCCTTTTTTTGAGTAGTTAAAAAAATGAGCTTTGTTACCCTCCTGGCTCATTTTAGATATTTTTTTCTGAGCTGCCCTCTCACAAAACTGGCTTGATATTGGTAGGAAGTGAGGGAAAAATACCTAAAAATAGACAATTGCCTGTTTAAGGAGCCTCTGGATTTTCTCTGCTTAAACCTAAGCTTCCTTACTTTGCAGGCTCAGTGCTCCACTGAAAGTTGTGTCCTGGAAAAAGTTGTTTTTTAAAGATCAAGCCCATTGTTAAACTCACATTGTCTGCAATTTGGACAGCTCCGAATCCAGGGAGGTTTGGATTCATAGATTGAATAAAGGTCTCCAGACACTCATAAAAAGCGTTTCTCATCCTGATTTTTCTGTGTTTTAGAAAAACCTTGTAAAACCCCCCCAAGCTCCAGTGTTGTGGTAAAAACTATTGAGATTTGAATTTTGGGTTTGAGGGAGCTTTGTAATTTTTCAGTTTTATGCACTCAGAATTTAAAAAAAAAAGTGGATTTCAGGTTGTAAATCTTTCCTGGGAAAATCAGGTTGACCCTGTGTCACCTCAGCTGTTAGATTGTTCCCAGTGCTTTGCAAAAACGTTGTTTTCACAGTCAGTTTGGGTTTATTAATTACGATTAATTTGATTTTAATTCCATCAAGAGGTGGAAACAGCCGTGCTGCACCCCTTGGTGTGACACCACTGCAGGGGAGCAGGGAGGAGGCGCCAACAGTCGCTGCTCAAAAGGTGTAAATACATCATATTTCTTTACATAATATTTATTAATCAAACAAATCCATAACTGAGGACGGGCCAGGGATATTTGTCAGGTCAGGGAGGTCAAGGAGAAACTGCTGCCTGGGTTGGGGTGAGTGGGGTTTGTCCTCCCTGCATGGGTGCTGGCTCAGGGATGGACCGCCCTGCACCTGTGAGATCCCAAATTTAAATCAAGGAGTTTAATCCCTTCTCCATCAGATGGCTCAGATTTGGGGTTTCTGTCCCAGATGACCGAGGAACGTTCCTGAGGAACATTCCTGATTTATTCCCAGCTCCTCCTCTCGCCCAGCGAGCACTGGGGACACCTGAGCCTTTTCTTGCGGCTTTACAAACAAAATCAAATAACAGTTTGTGTGCTGCCTGTAGGTGAGCTGGCCTGGGCACACACGGGGGCTCGGAACTGTGGAACTGGGGTTAAAGGGACCTCAGATCCCACCCAGGGGCTTGGAATTGTGGAACTGGGGTTAAAGGGACCTCAAATCCCACCCAGGGGCTCGGAATTGGGGTTAAAGGGACCTCAAATCCCACCCAGGGGCGTGGAATTTTGGAATATGGGTTAAAGGGACCTCAGATCCCACCCAGGGGCTTGGAACTGGGGTTAAAGGGACCTCAGATCCCACCCAGGGGCTCGGAATTGTGGAATTTGGGTTAAAGGGACCTCAGATCCCACCCAGGGGCTTGGAATTGTGGAATTTGGGTTAAAGGGACCTCAAATCCCACCCAGGGGCTTGGAATTGTGGAATTTGGGGTTAAAGGCACCTCAGATCCCACCCAGGGGCTTCGTGGGCAGTGCCAGGGGTCCAGGGCAGCCGGAGCTCCTCTGGGAATCCCACCCCAGCCCCTCCAGGCCAGGATTCCTTCTTCTGTCCCACCCCACCCTGTCCTCCAGCGCTTTAACCCCATTCCCCCTTTTCTCTTGGAAATTCATTCGTTTTCCTCCCTGCCTCCTGTCAGGGAGCCTAAGCCCAGCTCACCCCTAAGCCTGCTCTTCTCCAGGCTGAGCAATCCCACTTTTCCCACTTTTCCTCCCTGCAGAGCTGCTCCATCCCTCTGATCTCTCCTTGTCCAGACCCCAGCGCTGGAGGCGGCTCCAGCGCGTTCCTGGCTCCCAGTTCACACGTGGATGCCTGGGATGATGGCTCCAGGTTATGATAGTGGGGAAGACAAAACAGGGATGCAGTTTCTCTGGCTTTAGTGAGCTGATTCTGGGGTAGGAAGCAGTTTCTTCATGCCTGTGTCAAATCTGGTTGGTTGCTACAGAAATTTTTACTCCTTTATTTAAGAAACTGCTGGTGCCTGCTGCTAGAAATCCTATCCTGACAAGCAGGATTCCCAGCTTGATCCAGCCTGATCATTCTGGTGGTTCCAGCCATAAATGTCTGAATAACTCCCTGGTTTAACTCCCAAATATTTTACCCCTTTGTAATTAATTTTCATTTAATTTGAATTCCTCTGTATTCAGGCTCTCGCATTCAAACAGAGAGCTGGCACAGCCCCACGGTTTATTCCTACGCTGGGAGCTGGCACGGGGTAAATAAAGCAGAGAGTGTGGAGCCAGGAGCTGGCAGAAGGGGAAGGAGAATCTCCTGGCAGATGTTTTGGGCTGAGGAGCTCCGAGAGCCTGGAGCACGCACAGAGGTTGTGTTGGTGATGTCTCCAAAGGAGATTTTCGCTCTGCTGTCCCTTGGGCCATCCCCAGAGGAGGCTGATGGGCTCAGGATCTGTTTCTGTTGGGTTTGGATTCCCAGGCGTGCACAAGGGCCCCATTGTGAAGTTTTCAGCCCCGTTCTTTGCCCCAGTGGGGATGAGTGGCTGAGCACAGCTCCTGCTCTGCAGTGCCTCCTTCTCCTTCTCCATCCCAAACTCCCAACTCTCCTTCAAGCACCTGGAGGCGCTTTTCAGATGGATGAGAGCTGAGAATTGCCATTTCTTCCTGGTGCTGATGGATTTTCTCTTGCAGGTGAAGAATGCAACCAACCAGATCGTGATGAACTGCGCCGACATCGACATCATCACGGCGTCCTACGCCCCGGAAGGAGACGAAGGTGGGAGCCCTGCCTGCTTTCGTTTCTGCCCTGCAGCTCTGATAACACAGTGATGTCATGCTTTGATAAGCTCAGCCCCGCCCCTGGAAGCACAGAATTCCTTATCTCGGTTCCATGCTGGCTCTCATGGCTGCCACTGGCGCTGTGGCGAAGGAGTTCCTTCAATTGTGATAAAGGAATTCCTTCAGTTGTGTTGTGGGAAAGGAATTCCTTCATTTTTGTTAGGGTTAAAAATTCCTTCAGTCTCCTCCACCTCTCCTGAGGGGTGTAGGCAGAGGATTCTGGGCTGCTTTGATGTTATTTTTATATCTGGATGTTGTGTAAACTTCTAAGGACATCACCTGTGCCTGTGGGTTTGGGAATATTGACAAAATGAAATATTGACAGGGAGTGCATCAGTAAGAGCCTGCAGTAGGAAATGCTCACAGGAAAGGGTTTGGAGAGCACAGAAAACACTTAATTGGCATTCAGCAGGATTTTCTGAGTGTTGGATAATGTGGAAAGGGGTGATTGTGAGGAGACCAGCTCAGGGAAAGGCTGGGAGTTGCTGGAGAAATGTGTAGCCCTCAGCTGCAGTCACTGAGTTCCCCGGGGGTGGCACTGGGTGGGATCTGAGGTCCCTCCCACCCAAACCATTCCGTGGTGCCGCTCTCCAGGTCCTTGTAGCATTGCTCCTTTTCACAGGTGGAGAAATGGGCTCAGGAGGGGATCTGGGGAAGGAATTCCTCCCTGTGAGGGTGCTCAGACCCTGGCACAGTGCCTGGATCCCTGGCAGTGTCCCTGGAGCACCTGGGACAGGGGAGGTGTCCCAGCCCTGGCAGGGATGGCACTGGGTGGGATCTGAGAAATTCCTCCCTGTGAGGGTGCTCAGAGCCTGGCACAGGTGCCCAGAGCAGCTGGGGCTGCCCCTGCATGCCTGGCAGGACAGGGGAGGTGTCCCTGCCCTGGCAGGGCTGGCTGGTGGCTGGAGGGATTTAAGGTGCCCCCACCCCAAAAGGCTCTGCAGTTCCACGATCCCGAGCACAGCATCCCCACCCAGGGGATGCCCTTCACCAGGTCTGGATTCTTTTTCGATTCTGGAGGATTTTTGTGGGCGTGAGGAAGCTGCCTTGGGAGGAGGGCGTGTGTGGAAAAGCAGAGCTCAGCTCAGGAAGGGCCGGGCAGGATCCTGGAACGGGGCCACAGGGCTGGAAAAATGTCCCAAAAATGTCCCCAAGTGCTCGGGGCTGTCCCCTGGCACCGCAGGCTGGCCCTGCCACCCTGAGGGGGTTGCTAAGCGCTTATTAATTAAAATTATTCCTCTTATTAAGAGAGAATGACACACTGGCACTCACCAACTGCTGCATCGTAAACACTCGAGGTGTAACTTTGTTGTAATTCATGTTAAAAATAGAATTAATATAAAATTAAAATTAATGTATTTAAAATAGAATGAAAAGAATAAAAGGAAAATAATAAAATTAAAAGTACTAAAATGAATAAAATGGAAAGAGTAAAATGAAAATACTAAATTTAATAAGATTAAAATTAATAAAATGAAAAGAAAAAAGAAAATAATAGAATGAAAATAATTTAAAAAAATTAAAATTAATCCAATTAAAATTATTAAAATGAATATAACTCAGATTTATAATTAAAGTAAATAGTTAAAATTGCAATTAAAATAGCTTAAAATTAGAAATATTTAGAAATTTGAAAAGAAAATTAAAAAAATATCAAACAACAATGAATTGCTATCATCACAGCCAGGCTCCACGGGGTTAAAAACGGATCTGTGGGATTTGGGAAGGTGCCAAGGAGCAGAATGGCTTTGGAAGGAGAATTGCATGGAATTGGCACCTGTTGATGCAGACCCTGAGGCTCAGCCTGGGCATGGGGACTGTGTAGTGCCCCCCAAAATGAGCCCTGCACACATCAGAGCCTGGAGCTCGCTCCTGGAACTGTGGACAGGGAGAAGCTCACGGTGCTTATAAAGAATTGTCACCCTTCGTCCTGTAGGGAGGAATTGGTCTCACCCTCGCTAAAAATAAAAAATTATTGGGAATTTATCTCCTTTCCAAGCCTGAAAAGCAGCTGCGGGACAGAGATTTTATTTAACAGATCCCAGTTCCCCGTTTGAGGAGCAGATCTGGTGACTTCTGTGCAGAATAATTTGTTTTTTCCCCCAGTCTTGTCAGTGCCCCTGCCCTGGGGCTGCCCAGCAGATTTGGCTGCAGCTCTGGTGCCCCTGGCGCTGATGGGCACAGCTGAGGGCAGGACTTTGGAATTTTAATGCAGATTTGCAGGGAAAGCAGATTATTGCCCAATATTTGACAGGAAGCTGAGGGAGGATCCCCACAGCGTTAAAGTCAAAGTGAAGAATTTTTGCTGTGTAATCCACAAAGGAGCAGCACGGACTGAGTAACAAAACCAGCAGAGATTGAGCACTGGGGAGCAGAAATTCCTGAGTTTCAGCCCAAAACTGAGATTGTCAGGGAGGGCTCTGGGTTCCCTCTGTGCCAGCAGTGCTGTAATGGAACAAAGCTGCTCAAAACACCAGAGTTTTCCATGGCTGGATTCAAACTGCCTGGATATTTTTATATTTATTTTCTCCCCAGAGCTGTTGTATTTTTCTCTTTTTTTTTTAACATTTCCAGTGGAGTTTTAGTTTCTCTGTGTGGTGGGGATGGGCCTGGATGTTACACCAGAGATTTGGGTGGTGGTTAAAATAGAACGAACAAAAAACCCCCCAAAAAACAAAAGAAACCAATCAAAAAACCCAAAACCCAAACCAAATCAACCAAAAAAAAAACCCTAAACCCAAACCGAATCAACAGAAAAAAAAAGCCCAAAACCAAACCAACAAAAAACCCAAATCAACCAAAAATCAAACCCAAACCTTAATTACCTGTGACTTCTCCACACCACAGAAGGGCTCCTTGAAAAAGTTCCATCTTGAGAACATTCCATTTTGAACATTTCCATGGTTTGCTCTCAGCTTTGTCCTGGCTTGGGCTCTGGGCCCTGTTGGAGCCACCCGAGGGTGCAGCAGGGTTTGGGATTGTCCCTTTGCAGGAAATGTGATTTGTCCCAAATGCTGCTGGGGCTTTTGAGGAGCTCCCACTTCACCCCCTCAGACCTGCAGCAGCCCCTCTCTATTCTGTGTATTTTTTCTGATTTAAGTGGTAACACGTCTTACTCCTGGGTGCTTCCTCCCTTTATTTTCATTTTCTCATTTCTTATTTTCTTTTTCTCCATGACAAAAAAAAAAAAAAAAAAAAAAAAATCCCTTTTATTTCCTGCAACTTTTTCTGTGCAGTAATGTGCAAGTGATTAGCTTGCAACCTTGCAGTGCCAAACTCTCCAGAGCTGGGCTGGTCCCTCCAGGAGCTTTTGTTTCCCAGCCCGAGGAACCGAGCCAGGCTCTGCTGCACCCTCAGCTTTGGTAGCAGCAGCAGCTCCCTTCCACTCCAGCTGAAAGTATTGTCCAGTGGTTTGTGTGCTTCTGCTGCTCTGGATTGAATTATTGCCCTTGAACAAGGAGTTTAAACAAAAAAAAGCAAAACAAAAAATGCCAAAACAAAACAAAAAAAACAAGCAAAACCCCCCCAAACCAACCAACCAAAAAAACAACAACAAAAAAACCACCCCCAAAACATACCACAAAAAACAACAACAGCAAAAAAACCTCAAAAAGGAAACAAACAAAAAAAAAAAAAAAAAAAGAGAGAAAATGTAATTTGGGATCTTTGGTTGGTTTGGGGTTTGATTTGTAAGGAGCTGCTTGGAGATTTGGAAAACCCTGAAGGTTTCAGTGTTTTGTCTTCCAGCCTTGGTGATGTTCACCTCTGGGTTTTTTTGGGACAAGTTAAAACTTCCAAAGCAGCAGAAATTCCACAAATTGAAACCCAAATAGAGAATTCTAGTAGAGAGGAGGAGGAGGAGGAAGCTCCATATCCATTGTCAGCCTTTGGCAGAAGCTCCACACGAGGAATTCCTGCGTGTTCCTGAGTTCCAGGAGGCTGCAGGATCAGATCGTGGCCTTTGGAAGCTGTAAAAAAACATAAAAATGTTTTTATATTGTGGCTTTGCTGAGGTGGTGTTTGAAAATCCACCAAAAATCCCCCAAAATCCAGCTGGGGAGCGTTGCTGCATTCCTGGGCTGATCAGGGACCCTCTGAGCGCGGCTCCAGCAGCAGGATTCCTCAGTGATCAATTCCTGTTGATTTATTTATTGATAAATCAGCAAATTCCCAGCAGGTGTGCAGCCCCTCTCCGCCCTCTGATGGACTCTGGAAATGATCAGGATCAGAATCAGCACCCAGCTCCTCTCTGCTGGGACCCCGTCCCATCCCTCAGGATTGTTCTCCTCCAGATCTTCCTCTCCTGGATAATTTCCTCTCCTCTCCCATCTCATTTTCTGCCTCGGTATCCCCAGTTTTAAGAGGAAAACTCAAACTTTTATTTTTGGTTGCCTGGCATTTGCTGGCAGCTGGGTGTCCTTGGGCGGATTCTTCTTCAGTGCTCAACTCAGCTGATTTTTAAAATCGTGGAACTCCTCAGCATGGATCAGGAGAGCCTAAAATTGAGCCTGAAATTGATCCTGTAGAGGGTTTTTTTTTTTTGTAATTTATTCCAGCCTTGTGTTTTTTGCTGTGTTGTTGGAGCCTCTCAGTTCTGTGCACCCCAGCACGGTGGTAAAACTCAGATTAAACCCCGAGCAGAGCTCTGTGAAACCTGTACTTAAACAACCTGATTCATTCCTGCAGCTCCTGCATTGAGCAGAGGTTGGAATTAACCCGGGTTTAACGCTGCGGTCCCGCTGCTGCAGAATAAACAGCCCTGGAAATTTCAGCACAGTAAAGCAGCCCCGTTCCATTTCCCTTTGTCACCGCAGCCTCCTGCAGGGCGCTGGGGCTGAAACCCAACACTTGCAGAGACACCTGAGCGGCAAAACGAGTCCTTTTGTGGCTAAAATTGTCACTTCAGCCCGGCCTTTGTCATTCGGGGCTTTGGCTGAGCGGCAGGGCTTTGTCTGGGGATGAAAAGTGCCTCGCTGTGTCCGGGCTTGCCGGCTTTGGCAGCTGGAGATGCTGCTTTGGAGCGGGTTTAAAGTTCTGGAGTAATTATAATTTCTCACAGGTTGAGCATGGAGGGAGCAGCGTTGCAGAGCGAGGTTCTGTGGGGTTATCCCGGATTTATTTGGCTGAATGAGAACAGATCCCCATTCCCTGCAGGGAGTGATGAATTAGGAAGGGAGGAGCAGCCCCAGGTGCTCCAGGACAGTCTCACCCCCCTCATAGTTTGGATTTTTGCATCCCCAAATAGTTCCTGTGCTCTGTAAATACCAAATTCCCTCTTTTTTGGGTGCCTTTGGGATCTCTGTGTAAATACCAAATTCCCTCATTTTTGGGTGCCTTTGGGATCTCTGTGTAAATACCAAATTCCCTCATTTTTGGGTGCCTTGGGGATCTCTGTGTAAATACCAAATTCCCTCATTCTTGGGTGCCTTTGGGATCCTCTGCCTGAGCAGGGCAGGAACCCCAAAGTAGGGCTCAGCTTCTGAAGGCATTTCTGAAATAAAAATCAGCATTTATTTTGTGGTTAAATCCAAGCAAACCCCCCCCTCCCCATTGCTGTGGAGATTAATGGGATTTTCATAGTGAGAGCCACAAATTAGGTCAATAAACCCTAAGCATCCTGTTTGGGATAATTAATGGGAATCCTGCTGCACTGACGGGAGTGTTTAACAGCAAGGGGGGAATTTGGGGTGTATTTCACCATTCTTGGGACACAAATCCCGTTTCTCCTGCAGGTTTGGGGTTTTTCAGCACAACTTTCACTCCTGGAATTCCCACCACGAGGGAGAATCCCTGTTCCTGTAGCTCCTCACTCAGAATCACTCAGAATTAATTCAGAGCTGTGGAGCTCAGCTGCTTTGGGTGAATTTGCAGAGTTTTGAGCCCAAGCCCTTTTCCAGGACGATTCTGATCCTGGTGCTGTTTTTCCCTTTCCAGAGGTTCACGCCACGGGGTTCAACTACCAGAATGAGGATGAAAAGGTCACTCTGTCCTTCCCCAGCACCCTGCAGAAAGGTAAGAGCCCTCCCTGCCTGCTGGGGCTTTGGACAGCAGCTCCTCCCCTGGAATTGCAGATTTTGGCTGGTTTGCGCTGAAATCCATAATTGATTTGCCACAATTCCTTAAATCCCGGAGTTTGCAGACTTTCCTCCAAGTTTCATTGGAAGATGGAACTTTTGAGGTCCCTCTTGGTCGCTGCTCTGTTCAAAAAAATCCAAAAACCCCGTGGGGAATTGTGGGTTTGTTTTATTTAGGGAACAACCCCACAGCAAAGTTTTGTGCCCCCTGCCCAGGCCAGGTCTGTGTGCTTGTGTTGCAGGGACAGGGACACTCAAGATAGACTTTGTAGGGGAGCTGAATGACAAAATGAAAGGGTTTTACCGGAGTAAGTACAGCACGCCCAGCGGGGACACGCGCTACGCCGCCGTCACCCAGTTCGAGGTAAGCCTCTCTGCATTGTTTTTATTTTTATTTTTATTTTTATTTTTATTTTTATTTTTATTTTTATTTTTATTTTTATTTTTATTTTTATAAAATTTTAGTTTTTATTTTAGTTTCTAAATTTTTATTTCCATTTTATTTATATTTTCATTTTTATTTTATTTTTATTTTCATTTGTGTTTTCTTTTTTATTTTCATTTATATTTTCATTTTCATTTTTATTTTATTTTAAAATTGTAATTAAACTTTATTTTTATTTTCGTTTCTATTTTTATTTTATTTTTAATTTTATTTTAAATTAATTGTAATTTTAATTTTAATTTAATGTTAATTTTATTTTTATTTTCATTTTTATATTATTTTTCTTTTCATTTTTATTTTAATTTCATTTTAATTTTTATTTTTTAATTTTTATTTTCATTTCCATTTCTAACCAGGATTTATCCTTGCAACAAAGGGTAAATCAAAAGGCAAAGACACATTTTCTCACCTTCACCCATCCCCTCTGGATGGATATCAGAAATTTCCATTATTTTTCCCCTCCTTCCAGTGAGCTCAGGGCTGGGCTGGTGCTGCCCAGGGCACTCCCCCAGCACAAACAGAGCATTTTTGGGGCTCTTCTGGACAAATTTGGGGTGGTTTGTGCACGCCTGGGTGCCCTCAGTGCTTCCCCTCCTGCCGTGCCTCTGCTCAATTTGGACAAATTTTTATTTAAAATCGGGAGTGAAAGAAGAATAAAAACCTAATTCAGAGGTCAGGAGTGCAGTGAGGAGACCAAGCCATGATTCTCCCTTTTTTTGCTGGAAATAAATTGAATTTCTGAGGTTTTTACCACAATGTGCTGTGATTTATTTGTTTAATTCTCTTTATTCCAGGCCACTGATGCTCGCAGGGCTTTCCCCTGCTGGGATGAGCCTGCAATCAAAGCAACGTTTGATATTTCTTTGGTGGTTCCCAAAGACAGAGTAGCTTTGTCAAATATGGTAAGTTCCTAAATATTTCAATTAAATATGCCATTGATAATTAAAATTTTGCCTTGATAACAGCTGGGAATAAAATCTGCAATAAATGGGGAGAGAAACACAAAATTTGATGTCAGGACAAACCTGGTGGTTTTAAAAAAATTAAAATTAATTTCATGTGCTGCTTGATTAAGAGGAGCTGGGAAAAAAATCCTTTGTGAGTTTTCTTGTTTGGGTTTCTGTCCAGAGCTGGAACAAAATGTGAAAACAGAATAAACACAAACAAACACAAATGAGCATTTTTGATTTGCTGCCTGCACGTGTTTTTAGGTGATCTTGCTGGAGAAGAATTGGTTTTAAAATAGGGTTTATTTATTTATAAATAAATTCATTTATGAATAAATAAAGCCTGGCCTGGCCCTGCACAAGGTTTTTGGGTCTGGATTTAGAGGGGTGCCTTGCTGGGATGGGATTGATGCTCTTTATTTCCTAATGGGATATAACTGAAATATGAACTAAAATTTATTATAGTATCGATAATATGCTAATATTATCAATAGAAATATAATAGGAAAATTATATATACTATGTAATCATTATATATTATATGTAATAATTATACTTGTATACAATATGAATATTGTAATATTTATAATTACACTGTAACTACATTATAATTAATATTATTTATGAATACTTAATAATAATAAAATCACACCTGCTGCTGGGATGGGGCACTTCAGCCATGAGAGAACTGCTTGAAAACACCAAATCCCTTGAATTTTAACCCCAAGGAGGGAATGGTTTCTGCAGCATGTTGGGAATTCCCACTTTGGAGCAGGCATGATGCACCTGAGGGGTTTTATCCCAAATAATTCCAGTCCTGGAGCTGGAAAGTTGCTCATAATGGTAATTTAGGAGTTATTTTGGAGCAACTCCCCAAAAGGTTTGAGATTTAACTTGTCTTAGTGGTGATAAAGACAGCAGCATCAGGATGATCTGAAATCCATCAAGAAATCCCATTTAGAAATTCCGTTTTTGGGGGTTTTTTCCTCTTATTTTCAAGACTCTCTTTCCGAACCTCTTTGCGCCATAAAAAAACCGCAACGCTCAGGTAAAAAAATGGAGGTTTTGGCGCCCCAAATTGTCTGTGTTCTCTGCCAGAACGTGGTGGAGCGGCGGCCGTACCCCGACGACGAGAGCCTGGTGGAGGTGAAGTTCGCGCGCTCGCCGGTCATGTCCACGTACCTGGTGGCCTTCGTGGTGGGCGAGTACGACTTCGTGGAGGCGCGCTCGCAGGACGGCGTGCTGGTGCGCGTCTACACGCCCGTGGGCAAGGCCGAGCAGGGCAAGTTCGCCCTCGAGGTGAGTCTGGGATGGCTCTGGGATCCAGTCACGCACAGAAATCGCTGAGTTTGAGGGGTTTTTTGGGGTTTTTTGGGTGGTATTTGGTGGGTTCTGGACACAAGCGGAGTCCTGGTGCGCGTCTACACGCCCGTGGGCAAGGCCGAGCAGGGCAAGTTCGCCCTCGAGGTGAGTCTGGGATGGCTCTGGGATCCAGTCACACACAGAAATCGCTGAGTTTGAGGGGTTTTTTGGGGTTTTTTGGTGGGCTCTCGACACAAGCGGAGTCCTGGTGCGCGTCTGCACGCCCGTGGGCAAGGCCGAGCAGGGCAAGTTCGCCCTCGAGGTGAGTCTGACATGGCTCTGGGATCCAGTCACACACAGAAATCGCTGAGTTTGAGGGGTTTTTTGGGGTTTTTTGGGGTTTTTTGGTGGTATTTGGTGGGTTCTCGACACAAGCGGAGTCCTGGTGCGCGTCTACATGCCCGTGGGCAAGGCCGAGCAGGGCAAGTTCGCCCCGGAGGGTAAAACTGAGACAGGTCTGGGGTTTGGTCATTCACTGAAATCAGCCAGTTTTGGGGGTTTTTTTGTTCATTTTTTCTGGGTTACACATGTCCCGGTGCGCGTCTGCACGCCCGTGGGTAAGGCTGTGCAGGGCAAGTTCGCCCTCGAGGTAAATCTGGAATGGGTCTGGGGTCCGGTTTATCAGTGAAATCAGCGAATTTTTGGGGTTTTTTGGGGTTTTTGGCGGGTTGTAGATGCACACAGTGTCCTGGTGCGCGTCTGCATGCCCGTGGGCAAGGCCGAGCAGGGCAAGTTCGCCCTCGAGGTGAATCTGAGACACGTTTGGGATCCAGTCACACACAGAATTCTCTGAGTTTGAGGGGGTTTTTTGGGGGTTTTTTGGGTTTTTTTCATGGTTTTTTGGGGATTGTAGACGTGTGCGGGATCTTGTTGCGCATCTACACGCCCATGGGCAAGGCCGAGCAGGGCAAGTTCGCCCTGGAGGTAAATCTGACACACGTTTGGGGTCTGGTCACTCACTGAAATCAGCGAGTTTTGGGGTTTTTTAAATGATTTTTTGGGGTTTTTTTTCTCCATTTTTTGCGGGTTGCAAATGATATCCCGGTGCGCGTCTACACGCGCATGGGCAAGGCCGAGCAGGGCAAGTTGGCCCTGGAGGTAAATCTGAGATGGGTTTGGGGTCTGGTCACTCTATGAAATCAGCAAGTTTTGGGGTTTTTTTCTGGGTTTTCTTGGAGCTTTTTGTTGGTTGTATTCCTGGTTTTTGGGGCGTTTTTGCCCAGAAGGGCGAGTCGCTCTGGAGGTAAATCCGAGTCAGGTTTAGGGGTTTGGGGTCTGGTCATTCACTGAAATCTGGATGTTTTGGGGTTTCTTTTTCTAGTTTCAGTCATAATTTCTTAGTTTCATTCATAATTTCCTAATTTTAGCCGTATTTCTTAGTTTCAGTCATAATTCCTTAGTTTTTCAATCCTAATTTCTTAATTTCAGTCACAATTTCTTAGTTTCAGTTGTAATTTCTTTGTTTCAGTTATAAATTTATAGTTTCAGTGGTAATTTCCTATTTTCAGTCATAATTTCCTAGTTTCAACCATAATTCCCTAGTTTCAATCCTAATTCCTCAGTTTCAGTCACAATTTCCCAAGTGTTGCCCAGTTCCAGGTTAACAGAACATTTCTCCTCTCGTTTCTTACAGGTTGCTGCTAAAACTCTGCCTTTTTATAAGGACTACTTCAATGTTCCTTACCCTCTTCCTAAAATTGATCTCATAGCTATTGCAGACTTTGCTGCTGGTAAAGTAACTCACTTTATTGCTGAAATTGTATTTTATTTGATTTTTTTTTAATTAAAAAACCTTTAGGAAGAGGTGTGGATCAATATCAATAAACCTTTGTATTTATTTTATAAAGGTGCCATGGAGAACTGGGGCCTTGTTACTTATAGGTATGATGTTAAAATACTGTCTTTCCCCCTCTCTGTTCATTAATTCTTGGAGTTAATTGGATTCATTTGAGGCAGCTCTAATTGCTGGGTGTCATCCCAAATCAGACAGAACCAATCCTTTCAATTTTTAGTTTGGTTTGGATGATTTTGGCGGTGGTGTTACAGCTTGGGAAGGCAAAATTCAGCCACTGGCTGAGGGTTTTAAATTGTAAGAACCTTCTTGGCCCCTTTTTTCTCCCATAAAATCTCCTGACACAGTTGGGAGAGTTTATTTTGCCTCGTAGGTAAATTTGGCAGCCACAGAGTAAAGGTGTGGAAGTGGGAAAATCAAAAATATTAACTCGCCTTCCTTTGCAGTTTGATTTTTTTCCTTCTTCTGATCAAGCTTTTGCACTTTTGCTTGATATTAATTCATTTCTGTGCTGGTGGTCAGGAGGATTTCCCTGAATTTTGAACAACTTGTAAGCTTTGGACTTTAAACCCTGAAATAATTTGGGATTTCTTCTGCTCAGATTGAATTTGGCCTTAAAAAAACCAAAACAAATTTGAGCCCAGGTTTTAAAATTATCCCTGCTTATTGCAATTCTGATGAAATTTGATATTTTATTCCTTATGGGGAAAACAATTTAATATATTTATCGTGGATGAGGAGAATTTTTGGGCTGGAGCTGTGAATTTTTGCCCCTTGGTGCTGAGTTTGCTCTGCCCCATTTGGGCACCTGCAGGCCCCATCCTGGGAAGGTTTTCTGGGAGGTTTTTCCCTGGAATTTCAGCATTCCAGAGGGCAGGGCCGGAGGTGCCACAGAGGAGAAATTGCTGTTGGCACCTCTTGGAACAGCCAGAATCCCTTTGGGATCACTAAGGGGAACAAGATCTGAGCACAGAGGGAGCTGAGCTTCCAAAAATTACCTAGGGGAGCATTTTGATAAATAAAAACTAAATTTTCCTCCTTCTGCCTGTTTTTTTTTTTTTTTTTTTTTCCTTCCACTTCTTGCATGCCATAAAATAATTCCTGCTCCAAAGCACTGCAGCAGCTGTGGAACTCACCCTGGCAATGTCATGGCTACACTGAGATAAATTGTGGGTTGGTTTTCGGGGGGCTTTTTCCTCCCTTAGGTAATTTCACCTCCTTTGGGTTGTGGTTTCTGACGGGGTCGTCCCGTCCCTGCTGAGCTCTGTTTTCTCTCCCCCGCAGGGAGACTGCTCTGCTCATCGACCCCAAGAATTCCTGCTCCTCGTCCCGCCAGTGGGTGGCTCTGGTGGTGGGACACGAGCTGGCTCACCAGTGGTTCGGGAACCTCGTCACCATGGTACCTCAGCCCTTCAAAATTTAATTTTTATTTAAATCTGCTTCCTGTCCTGCCCAAAATCTGGGTTTGGATACACCTAAACTGCAGCACGCTGTGATAACAGCATTAATTTAATATTTAAATGGTGATTTATGGTACCTCAGCCCTCCAAAATCCGCTTTTATTCCAGCCTGCCTCCTGTCCTGCCCAGAATCTGGGTTTGGATGCACCTAAACTGCAGCATGCTGTTATAACGGCATTAATTCAATATTTAAATGGTGATTTATGGTAGCTAACCCTTCAAAATTTAATTTTTATTTAAATCTGCTTCCTGTCCTGCCCAAAATCTGGGTTTGGATACACCTAAACTGCAGCACGCTGTGATAACAGCGTTAATTTAATATTTAAATGGTGATTTGTGGTACCTCAGCCCTCCAAAATCCGCTTTTATTCCAACCTGCCTCCTGTCCTGCCCAGAATCTGGGTTTGGATACACCTGAACTGCAGCATGCTGTGATAACAGCATTAATTTAATATTTAAATACTGATTTATCATACCTAACCCTTCAAAATTTAATTTTTATTTAAACCTGCTTCCTGTCCCGCCCAGAATCTGGGTTTGGATACACCTAAACAGCAGCATGCTGTGATAACAGCATTAATTTAATATTTAAATACTGATTTATGGTACCTCAGCCCTCCAAAATCCCACTTTTTATTCCAGTCTGCCTCCTGTCCTGCCCAGAATCTGGGTTTGGATGCACCTAAACAGCAGCACGCTGTGATAACAGCATTAATTTAATATTTAAATGGTGATTTATGGTAGCTAACCCTTCAAAATTTAATTTTTATTTAAATCTGCTTCCTGTCCTGCCCAAAATCTGGGTTTGGATGCACCTAAACTGCAGCATGCTGTGATAACAGCATTAATTTAATATTTAAATAGTGATTTATGGTAGATAACCCTTCAAAATTTAATTTTTATTTAAATCTCCTTCCTGTCCTGCCCAAAATCTGGGTTTGCGTGTCCCTAAACAGCAGCACATTGTGTTAAAATAATTCATTTAATATTTAAATGGTGGTATGTAGTAGCTAACCCTTCAAGGTTTAGTTTTTTATTTAAATCTACTTCCTGTCCTGCCCAAAATCTGATTTTGGATGCCGTTAAGCAGCAGCATGCTGTGATAACATAATTAATTTAATATTTAAATGGTAGTTTATGGTACCTCCAAAATCCCCTTTTTTAATTTAAATTTGCCTCGTATCGTGCCCAAAATCTGAGTTGGGGTGCCCCTAAAGAGCAGCACGCTTAAAATAATTAATAAATAATTAATTAAAATAATTGTAATAATTGTTAAAATACTTGTTAAAACAATTAATTCGTCATTCCCTGTGGGTTCTGTGCCCTGCAGGAGTGGTGGACCCACCTGTGGCTGAACGAGGGCTTTGCCTCGTGGATCGAGTACCTGTGCGTGGATCACTGCTTCCCCGAGTACGACATCTGGACCCAGTTCGTGTCTGCCGACTACACGCGGGCCCAGGAGCTCGATGCCTTAGACAACAGCCACCCCATCGAGGTCAGCCCTCCTTTCCCAGCCTTTCCCCCTTTCTCCCTGGGACTGAAAAGGGGATTTGGTGGTGGTCGCTGGGCAGAGCGGGGTCCGGAGCTGGGGCTGCGCTCTGTGCGTTCTGCTCTCCCCGCGCCCCGAAAACCTCCCTTGGAACTCCTAGGAATTCTAATTCCTGTGGATTCTAATGCTTTACAGATTATTTAAAATAAATTTTGGGAATTAACCTTGTTCAGCAGGGCATTTTAGAGTGATTCACTCCCTGAGCGTGCCTTGCCCACTGTTCCTGGATTTAATAATCTTAATTTAACAAAAGATTTGCTGCTTTTGGGAAGCCAAGGATTGAAGGGAAATCCCCAAATTTATCTGATCCAGCCCCAAAACATAACTTAAACCATGTTTAACATCCAAACCAGCCCTGACCCAGACATATGTGAGGGATTTTCAGATTCCCCTCAAACAATCCAGCAGTGGGAGAGGAGAGAAAGAATCCCTCAGATTTTCACCTCTAAAAGTGATTTTTCCCTCAGATTTTCACCTCTAAAACAATTTTCCCTCACATTTTCACCTCTAAAACTGACATTTTCACTCAGACTTTCAACTCCAAAACTTTGCCACAAGCAAAATGCAATTTTTTGGCAGCCCAGATGGTTCTCACTGGGGGTTGTGGTGCTTCCCACAGGTCAGCGTGGGCCATCCCTCCGAGGTGGATGAAATATTTGATGCCATTTCCTACAGCAAGGGAGCCTCTGTGATCCGGATGCTGCACGACTACATTGGGGATGAGGTAAAGGGATGAGAATTTGACATTTTCAGGGCATTTTTTTACAGCTAAAATTACTGGGGTTTTAAAGAAAATGAAGTTGTTCTGCGTTTTGAAAATTTCTCCACTTCAAGCTCTGTTTGAACTCATCTGGGAAAAATAATAATGGGAAATGCAGAAGGATTAGTGATTTTGAAGATTCCTTGCCTGATTTCCTGGGGATAAAAGCAGAGTAGGAGGAGGATGGGAGATCCCGGTGACATCCCCGCTTGTGTGTTCCCAGGATTTCCGGAAAGGAATGAACCTGTACCTGACCAAGTTCCAGCAGAGGAATGCTGCCACAGGTAACTGGGTCACTGGGATGGGCACACAAGTTATTTTGGGACTCAAAACTGCTGGTTTTGCACCTGAAATAATTGAAATTCCTGGACGTTCCTGGCTTGTTCCCAGTTTCATGCCCTGCGCGGGGAGGATTCAGCGTGCCTGGGGATTTTCTGTCCCTGGAGTGTGTGGCTGAGGTGATCTCAAATATTTGTAAGATATTTTCAGTTACCACTGAAAAATATCCTACAAATATTCTTTGGTTTGCCAAGAGAGCCTTCTGCAGTATTGATCCTGTGATTAAACAGGTCAAAATCTGGTATTTTTGCTTTTAAACCTTCTATTTTTGTGGATCAGGCGCAAACGTGGAAGTGAGGACATCAAAGCTCCATCAGCCAAATCCAGTCCGTGGTGTTTGCTCAGCAATTTTTGACATAATACATAAAAAACCTAAAGGGAAATGTTGTTCTCTTTTAATATTTAATGTTAATTTTTGTATCACCACGTGTATCGATTGGGGCTTTTTAGCAGTAAAGAAGCTGCTTTTCCCCTCTCTCCTTCCTGAGGAGGTTTAAACTATTTCCATTTTGTTTTTGCCTGTTATCTGTTAAATTTCAACAAAACCCGAAAGTGTAAAAGGTGAAGTAAGAACCCAACTTTCCCTGTGTTATCACTCATAAAACCTGATTCAAATCCTTTTCTCATGCAGAGGATCTCTGGGAAAGCCTGGAAAAAGCCAGTGGCAAACCCATTGCTGCTGTGATGAACACGTGGACCAAACAAATGGGATTTCCACTCATTTACGTGGAGGCTGAACAGGTAAAAAGGGAATTGTGCCCTAATTTCAGATCAAATTCAGCAATATTCCCTGGTTTCGAGCATTCCCTTGGATCAGGGGTGGTAAAATTGGAATTGTGCCATAATTTTGGATCAAATTTAACAATTTTCCCTGGTTTTGAGCATTCCCTTGGATTTGGGGTGGTAAAATTGGAATTGTGCCTTAATTTCGGATCAGATTTAACAATATTCACAAATTTTGGGCATTCCTGTGGATCAGGGGATGTAAAATTGGAATTGTACCTAAATTTCGGATAAAATTTAACAATATCCACAAATTTTGGGCATTCCTGTGGATCAGGGGTGGTGAAAATGGAATTGTGCCTAAATTTTGGATCAAATTTAACAATATTCCCTGACTTAGAGGACTTCCTTGCATTAGGGGTGGTAAACCAAATTATTCCATGAAACAGAAGGCAATGACACACAGGGACCGAAATTAAACTAATCATCCCCTTTTCTCATTTTCTCGCATTTTTTTCTTTTTTTTTTTTTTAATTTTTTCCCTCAGCAAGAAGATGACAAAGTGTTGAAGTTGGTCCAGAAGAAATTCTGTGCTAGTGGACCATATACTGGTAAGAGGAGAGCAGGGAGCAGGAATGGGTGGGCACAAAATCACAAAATATCCCAATTTTGAAGGGATATTGTTGGGTTTTTGTTGTTTTTCATCCAAAAGCAGCAATTCTGGGAGCTGGAACAGCCCCAGGCCTGTGCTCTGCCTGGATCCAGGTGGGGAAATGTGAGGAAATCCAAGTTTGGGCCTTTCCCACTCGTGGTTTCCATATCTTGGCATGGAGAGCAGCATTTCTTGTCTCAAAATTCCTTCAAAAATGTCAATTTTAGGGCCAGGGCCGTCTGAGGGGCTGGGGAGCAGCTGGTTTGTGGTGCTGCTGAAATAAATGAAATTAAAACACCTCAGGTGGGCACAAGCACTGATTCCAGCACTGATTCCACTCCCCTTCCATGCTTATCTAAATTAAAATGTTTGGCTTGAAAGTTGATTTAAAGATTTTGGGGATTTTAGCTCTAAAACTATGATTTCCCTCATATTTTCAACTCTAAAACTGACCTTTTACTCCAGATTAAAACTGTCATTTTCCCTCAGATTTTTACCTCTGAAAACAGACATTCCAGATTTGGGCCTTTTATTTCCAATTTCATTTTCAGTGCTGAACCTGGCTGGTTTTGAGCCGTTTCTCAGTGTTTTGCACCCATTTTCGCCCCGTTTCCCTCTGTTGCAGGGGAGGATTTCCCCATGTGGATGGTGCCCATCAGTATTTGCACGAGCGAGGACCCCAGCTGTGCCAAAATGCAGATTCTGATGGACAAGCCCGAGCTCACCGTGGTGTTGAAGGACACCAAGCCAGAGCAGTGGGTCAAGGTGAGAACTCAAAATTTCGTTTTCCTCCTCCCTCTTTTATTGCCCTTTCCCCTTGGAATTCTGATTTTCCTTTTCTTCCCTGTGCTGCTGTGGAGTTTTGGTTCCCATTCCTCCCCTTTCTTTCCCATTTTCCTACAATGTCAACTGGAATTCTTTGAGAATTCAAATCTGGAAAAAAAAGTGAAATTAAAGGCAGGATTTGAGCTGAGATGTGGTGGTTTTTTTAGTCATTGTTATCATTATTACTGCAATTATTGTTATTGTGGTTATGGTATTATTGTCTCATTACCATTATAATAATTATGATTATTACAATCATGATATACTTTATGCCATGTATTAAATATATTGTCTTACTATAATACATTTATATTAAAATTCTTAACTATAGATATATCATAAGGCTATGCATTTTATTATTTTAATGAATGTAAAGATATACAATATATTTATATTTTTAAAAATTAAAATTTGTATATGCTTGTAATATATATTAATATGTAATATATTGGTTTTCTGTATATAGTTTTCTTACATATGCTTTTAATATATAAAACACATATATAAACATGTATTTTAGATGAATATGAAGGTGTATTTTAGATAAATATGAAGGTGTATTTTAGATTAATATGAAGGTGTATTTTAGATGAATATGAAGATGTATTGTAGATAAATATGAAGGTGTATTGTAGATAAATATGAAGGTGTATTTTAGATGAATATGAAGGTGTATTTTAGATAAATATGAAGATGTATTTTAGATAAATATGTGTAAATACACAGGCATGTTTTAAATATATAACAGTATGACGATCTTTTAGATAAATATATATGGATACAAAGATTTTTTAGATAAATGCCTATAAAATTTAGATAAGTAAGTATAAATACAAATACATATTTTATATAGATATGAATTGATACAAGGGCATATTTTAGATACATATACACAACTATATATTAACATAAATCAGATTTTATACGATTACGTACAACAATAAATGACATTTTATTTAAATGTACAAACATAACCGAATTTTATTTAAATGTACACAAACCCAGACCCTGTTTTAGGCACAGAGAGGTGTAAAATGTGCTGACCCTGTTTGGTGTTTGTGCCGCAGCTGAACCTGGGCACGGTGGGGTTCTACCGCACGCAGTACAGCCCGGCCATGCTGGAGAGCCTGATCCCGGCCATCAGGGACCTGTCCCTGCCGCCCGTGGACAGGCTGGGGCTGCAGAACGACCTCTTCTCCCTGGTGAGCCCCTGGGAACGGGGGGAGTCCCAGGGGAATGGGGGGAAATCCTGTGGGAATGGGGGGAGTCCCATGGGAATGGGGGGAATCCTATGGGAATGGGGGAAAATCAACTGGGAATGGGGGGAATCCCATGGGAATGGGGGGAAATCCTGTGGGAATGGGGGGAGTCCCATGGGAATGGGGGGAATCCTATGGGAATGGGGGGAATCCCATGGGAATGGGGGGAATCAGCTGGGAACGGGGGGAATCCCATGGGAATGGGGGGAATCCCATGGGAATGGGGGAAAATCAGCTGGGATTGGGGGGAATCAGCTGGGAACGGGGGGAATCCCGTGGGAACGGGGGGAATCCCATGGGAATGGGGGAAAATCAGCTGGGAATGGGGGGAATCCTATGGGAATGGGGGGAATCCTATGGGAATGGGGGGAATCAGCTGGGATTGGGGGAAAATCAGCTGGGAATGTGGGGAAAATCCCATGGGAATGGGGTGAATCAACTGGGATTGGGGGAAAATCAGCTGGGATTGGGGGAAAAACCATCTGGGAATGGGGGGAAAAATCATCAGGGAATGGGGCAAGATCCTCTGGGATTGGGGCAAAATACTCTGGGAATGGGGCAATCCCATTAAAAAGTGGGATTAATCCCTGTATTTTCTGAATCATCAATAAAATAAATGGATGAGCTATTAGAAATGGGGATTAATCTCTTTTTTTTTCTTTTCCTCGTTGCCAGGCCCGAGCTGGCATCATCAGCACGGTGGAGGTGCTGAAGGTGATGGAAGCCTTTGTGAACGAGCCCAACTACACGGTGTGGAGCGACCTGAGCTGCAACCTGGGCATCCTGGGCACGCTGCTGTCCCACACAGACTTCTACGAGGACATCCAGGTGTTCGTCAGAGACGTCTTCTCGCCCATCGGGGAGAGGCTGGGCTGGGACCCCCGGCCCGGAGAGGGTACGAGAGCTGGGCTGGGGCAGAATCATCAGGGGTGGGGGAGAAATTCAGTTTGGGATTGAGTAAAAATCATCAGGGGTTGGGGGAAAATGATGGGAAATTCGGGTTGGGATCGGTGAGAATCATCAGGGGTTTGGGGGGAAAAATGATGGTAAATTCAGGTTGGGATTGAATAAAAATCATCAGAGGTTTGTGGGAAATGCTGGGAAATTCAGATTGAGAGTTGGTGAAAATCATCAGGGATTTGGGGGTAAATGATCGGAAATTCAGCTATGGAGTTGGGAATCTTGCGTGTCAATAAATTATCAGGGATTTGGGGGAAAGAAGGGAGGAAAATGAGGCTGGAAGAGGCATTCAACCACCCCTGGAGGCCTGGATTCTCTGGATATCCTCAGGGATTATCACACAGCTCAAATAAAGATTCGATACTGAGTTTTGTCTCCCAGATAATGCCATTTTGGTGTTGTTTCTGTCCCCTAGGGCACCTGGACGCCCTGCTGCGGGGCTGGTGCTGGGCAGAGCTCACAGATAATCTGATTTTTGCGTTGTTTCCCTCCCCTAGGGCACCTGGACGCCCTGCTGCGGGGCTGGTGCTGGGCAGAGCTCACAGATAATCTGATTTTTGTGTTGTTTCTCTCCCCTAGGGCACCTGGACGCCCTGCTGCGGGGCTGGTGCTGGGCAGAGCTCCCAGATAATCTGATTTTTGTGTTGTTTCTGTCCCCTAGGGCACCTGGACGCCCTGCTGCGGGGCTGGTGCTGGGCAAAGCTCACAGATAATCTGATTTTTGTGTTGTTTCTGTCCCCTAGGGCACCTGGACGCCCTGCTGCGGGGCTGGTGCTGGGCAGAGCTCACAGATAATCTGATTTTTGCGTTGTTTCTCTCCCCTAGGGCACCTGGACGCCCTGCTGCGGGGGCTGGTGCTGGGCAAGCTGGGCAAGGCCGGGCACAAGGCGACGCTGGAGGAGGCGCGGCGCCGCTTCAAGGAGCACGTGGAGGGCAAGCACGCGCTGTCCGCTGACCTGCGGAGCCCTGTACGTCCCGGGGGGCTCGGGGTGCCCCCGCCATGCCCTGGCAGCGGGAGGGAGCGGGGTGCGAGATGGGAGCATCCCGCTCTCTGTCACCCCGCTTCTCCCGCTGTGGGAAGTGCCAGAATTCTCCTGAAAGCGCCCAAGGGTTGAATCATCTCTCTGGATGGGGGAATTCCACCCCAGTTCCACACAAATTGCTGCATTTCCAAGAGTGCGATGGGTTTATTTCTGCTTTCCTCCCAGGTCTACGTGACCGTGCTGAAGCACGGGGACAGCTCCACCCTGGACACCATGCTAAAGGTGGGTGCTCGCTCCCCAAAACCCCACATTTCCCCCCAAAAACCCCTCGGGGCTGGGGTTTATCCACGCCCAGTCCCTGCTGGTGTAGAATTCCCTTGGGAGTTTCTCCCTGACCTTTATACAAACCGCTGAAAATCACTTTATTCCTCGCAAAGATCGGCGCCACCAGCCAGGCCAATTTGTCCCTGATTAGGGTTGCTGAGTAATTAGCAGCTCTGGCGCCCACAGAGGGCTCATTAGGCGCGGGATTAACGAGGAATTAATATTTGGATGTGTTTCCCTGCAGCTGCACAAGCAGGCTGACATGCAGGAGGAGAAGAACCGGATCGAGCGCGTCCTCGGGGCCATCTCCCAGCCTGAGCTGATCCAAAAAGTTCTCACCTTTGCACTTTCAGTGAGTTCCCTTCCCTGGGAGCGCCCTGGGCTGGGCTGAACCTGCAGGAATTCTCCTCCTGGGTCTTCAGAGTTTGGGGAAATCCCAAATTGAGGAAAATCTCAGCAAGTTGCGTCCAAGTTAAGGAAAATTTGGATTTTGAGTTGGGTCCAAATCAAGAGAAATTTGACTGAAATGGTCCAAATTAAGAAAAAATTTGGCTGAGCTGGATCCAAATTAAGAAAAATCTGAGAGCTGGTTCAGAGTAACACAAATCTGAGAGCCTTGGTTCCAAATTAACAAAATTTCGAGCTGGATCCAGATTAACAAAAATCTGAGAGAGTTGGTTCCAAATTGAGAAAAAATCGGAGGAAGGTGATTTCAAATTAAAAAAAAAACTCTGAATGAGTTGATTAAAAAAAAAAAACCCTCTGAGTGTGAATAAAATTGAGAAAATTCTGATTGCTCTGCTGCAGGGATTTTCTGTGCTCAGAGCAGTCGGTTCCCTGGTGCTGTGGAAATTAATCCCAATTTTCCCAGCACTGCTCTGCTTCCAGCACCAATTCCCAGGAAGCCAAAATGCAGTTTGACCTCTCAATTTACCTAAAAAACCAAAATAATCTCTCTAAATTTTTCCTTTTTTAGTTAAAGTAAGATTTTTTTTGGTGGGTGTAACCTGAGGATAACTCAGGGATTTGCTTCTCCTTCAATCTTTGAGTTGCACATTACATTTTGGGGTAAAAAAATTTGCTTTACTTGATGGATTGGGTGTAGAAATGCCTAAAACCTCAACCCAAGGCGCTGGAATTGTTGGGGAAATGTGGAATATTGGCGCTGTTTCCCTCCCCAGGAAGAGGTACGTCCCCAGGACACGGTGTCAGTGATTGGAGGGGTGGCTGGAGGCAGCAAACAGGGCAGGAAAGCTGCTTGGAAATTCGTGAGGGACAACTGGGAGGAGCTTTATAATCGATACCAAGGTGGATTCCTAATATCCAGATTAATAAAGGTGCGTGGGGCCCTGGGGAAAAGCCCTTCCCTCATATCTGCCACTGGAAATGGTGAATTTCACCTTTAATTTAATAATGAATTAATAATTTAATGTTGGTTTATTTCCCCTTCAGCTCACAGTGGATGGATTTGCAAATGATAAAATGGCTGCAGAAGTGAAGGTAAGAAGCTTTAATTAAAGAATTTATTAATTAGTCACTGATAAACTTGGGGTGCTCTGGCTGGAAGAGTCAAACCCTGGTGGATTTTGTTGTTCTGTCCCCAAATCTCTTTAGGTTGGATAAAATTTTATTGAAATGCCTTAAATCAGCATTTTGGAAGTGATCTGTAATTTCCACTGATTTATTCTTCATTGATTTCAACTTTGATAAAATCCAGCAAAGTTTGGCAGCAGCTTTGAGCCTCCCCAAGAAAGAAAACTTTGAAATATTCAGAATTATCCCAACCTCCATCATTGGTAGAGCTCTGAGAGTGGATTTCATTATTTATTCTTTCCCCACATTTTTCCAAGAACATCTTGGAAGAAGAAACTTTAGAATAGGGCTGTTAATTGGTTAATTAGCATGTTCCTATTAGGAAAACACTGAGGAGGAATTGTTATTCCAAAGATCAGCTGAGCCCTGAGCTGGCTCTGTCCTTTTTATCATTTAATGACTTTTCTTAGTAAAGATTTAATAGCAGAAATTACTTTACAGAGAAATTTTGCATTAGAATTAATTTTATTTTATTTTATTGCAAAACACTGAGCGGGAAAACCAGCCCTGAGTAAGTCCCAGCTCATTTCCAAGAGGATTCCTGACCTTTGAGAGGGGACTTTGCCAGCTCTGAGGCTCAGTGTCACCCTGCAGGGCGTGAGGGCTGTGCCAAGTGTGGGGAAGCTGCTGGGAGGGAGGCAGGGACAGCTCCGGGCTGGGCAGGTGCCTGGGCTGGAAATGCAGAGTCACAGCAGCGCTGGGACACGGGGAGTGCACGGGGCAAATTGGGGCTGGGGGCACTGAACGGGGCAAATTGGGGCTGGGGGCACTGCCCTGGGCATGGGGGCACTGAACGGGGCAGAATGGGGCTGGGGGCACTGAACGGGGCAAAATGGGGCTGGGGGCACTGAACGGGGCAAATTGGGGCTGGGGGCACTGCCCTGGGCATGGGGGCACTGAACGGGGCAAAATGGGGCTGGGCAGGTGCCTGGGCTGGAAATGCAGAGTCACAGCAGTGCTGGGAAATGGGGAGTGAATGGGGCAAATTGGGGCTGGGGGCACTGCCCTGGGCATGGGGGCACTGCCTGGCCAAAATGGGGGCACTGAACTGGGCATGGGGGCACTGAACGGGGCAAAATGGGGCTGGGGGCACTGCCTGGCCTGGAAATGCAGAGTCACAGCAGCCCTGGGAGCTGCTCCTGCAGGGGGAAATGGGGAGTGAATGGGGCAAAATGGGGCTGGGGGCCCTGACCTGGGGCTGGGGGCACTGCCCATCCAAACTGGAAGCTCAGGAACGCCCTGCCGGGGTTTCAGAGCGGCGTCGCCTCGGGCAGTTTTGGGTGCCAGGGTTGGTCTGGAGCTGTTGGAGAGTGCCCAGATGGGGCCAGGGTGGGTTCGGAGTGTGTGAGCAGGGCCAGGGGCTGAACCGATGATCCCTGTGAGCTCCAGGGGTGTGAGGGCAATTCCTCAGGGGTGTGAGGGCAGTTCCTCAGGGGTGTGAGGGCAATTCCTCAGGGCAATTCCCTCAGGGGTGTGAGGGCAATTCCCTCGGGTGTGAGGGCAATTCCTCAGGGGTGTCAGGGCAATTCCTCAGGGGTGTGAGGGCAATCCCTCAGGGGTGTGAGGGCAATTCCCTCAGGGGTGTGAGGGCAATTCCCTCGGGTGTGAGGGCAATTCCTCAGGGGTGTCAGGGCAATTCTTCAGGGGTGTGAGGGCAATCCCTCAGGGGTGTGAGGGCAATTCCTCAGGGGTGTCAGGGCAATTCCTCAGGGGTGTCAGGGCAGTTCCTCAGGGGTGCCAGGGCAATTCCTCAGGGACAGGCTGGCACTGTGGGGATCATCATCCTTTGCAGGGCAGGAGCTGGACTGGGCGCCCCATCCCTGCAGGTGTTTCCCCACCTCTGGCAGAGTTTCCCCACCCCTGCAGGTGTTTCCCCGCACTCTCCAGGTGTTTCCCCACCCTGCAGGTGTTTCCTCATCCCTGCAGGTGTTTCCCCACCTCTGGCAGAGTTTCCCCACACTCTCCAGGTGTTTCCCCGCACTCTCCAGGTGTTTCCCCCCCCCGCAGGTGTTTCCCCACACTCTCCAGGTGTTTCCCCACACTCTCCAGGTGTTTCCCCCCCCCTGCAGGTGTTTCCCCATCCTGATTTTTCATCTCCCCCCACCCCACTCCGTAATTTCGGCGTCCCCTCGGCTCCTCCCTTCGGCCGCCCCCGGCTGTCCCCAGCCCGCGCCATTGTCGCTGTCCCCCCCAGGCGTTCTTCGAGAGCCACCCGGCGCCGTCGGCGGAGCGCACGGTGCAGCAGTGCTGCGAGAACATCCTGCTGAACGCGGCGTGGCTGCGGCGCGACGCCGACAGCATCCAGCACTTCCTGCAGCAGCGCCGGGCGCCGCCCGCGCCCGTGTGAGCCCCCGCGCCCGCCGCGGCCGCAGCGCAGCCCCGGGCACCGGGAGGAGCCCCCGCCGCCGACCCACATGCCAAGAATTCGGGAGTTTGGTTTTGGTTTGTTTTTTCCCCTTTTTCTTTTTTTTTTCCCTCCTTTTTTTTTTTTTTTTTGTTTTTTTTTTTTCGTCCTTTTTTTTCCTTTTTTATTTTTTTTTTTCTGTTTATTTCCTCCTCCTCAAGCCCGTGGGGATTGGACCGTGAATGTAGAGTTTAATCGGTTCCTGCTCACACACTCCAAGAATTTGGGAAAATTCTGTTTGGAAAAAATAACAACAGCAGCAACAACAGCAACAAAAAAAAAAAAAAAATCTATCAGCGATTCTGCAGAAAGAGAGAGAGAGAAAAAAAAAATACAAAAATACAAAAAAAAAAAAAAAGAGAGAGAAAAATCTGTAAATATGATAGTAATAAAATAGAGCATAACAAAACTGTGAAACTTCCTCAAGCCTTGTCAGTGGTTAAAATATTTAACACCCCCCTCCCCTTTCCTGACACTTACTGACAGATGTTCTGTTTTTTACGCCCTCCCTCCCCCCAGAAGAGGAAAGCAGGGGTGTTGAGGCCAGTGCAGATCTGAGGCAGGAGCGGGGCCTCAGCCCTGCGCGGAACAGGTCCCGGGGCCAGGCAGGTGAGGTTGGACAGAACCTGTGCAAGGTTTGGGGAGCTGTCCCTGAACCCCTCCCCACCCCAAGGATAGTAGGGTTCCCTTTCCCCTTTGTGTTACCTCTCAGCAACAAAAAAACCACAAAAAACCCCCAAAATCCCCTGTTCTGTTTCTCCTGGGTTCCCCCACCCCTGTCGCTGATGTCCTTCGAGCAGAGTCGGGATTGTAAAGGAAACTCCTCTCAGAGCCACATTAAAGCAGAAAGGTTCGTGCAGTTTGATTTTATTTCCATTTCCTCCCGGCCCCTTGTCCCGTGCAGGGGGACGGGGCTGCCCTGCTCCTCCTGCTCCTTCCTCTCCGTCATTGCCGTGGAAAATGCGATTCTGAAGCCTTAAATCAGTGACGATGATGATGATGATGATGATGATGAAGAAGAAGCTGTGCCATCATCCCCTCCCAAAGCAGCGTGGTCCTACTAACCAGCCACCCTCTAATACACAAAGGTTGGAGTTCCAGCTTTTTATTTTTGGCTTTTCCTCCCTTTTTTTCCTTATTTTCTTTAACAGGAATTCGTATTTGGTGTGGCTTAACTGTTAATTTTTTCGGAAGGTCATCAGATTTAACTTGTCAGACTGCTTCCCCCTCGAGACATTTTTGTGCTATTGTTTAAAAAAAAAAAGATTACAAAAAAACCCACAAAAAATCCTAAAAAAAAACAACAAAAAAAAAGAGTACAAAAAAAAAAAAAAAAAAGATTTAAAACAGTTGGCGTTAATAAAAATGTCAATGTGAAATCCACGTCCTCACCTTGTGTTGTGTTTGAAGGCTGAAAGGACCCAAAGCTGGGTTTATTTGGAGGCTGAGAGGACCCAAAGCTGGGTTTATTTGACCCAAAGCTGGGTTTATTTGGAGGCTGAGAGGACCCAAAGCTGGGTTTATTTGACCCAAAGCTGGGTTTATTTGACCCAAAGCTGGGTTTATTTGGAGGCTGGAAGGACCCAAAGCCGTGAGGGGACAGCAGAGGCCGAGGTGTCACCTGCAGGACCCCTCCTGTGCCCCGGGTTAGAGTTCAGGCTGACAGACCCGGATCAGAGCCTGAGTAATGTGAATAAAAACCACCCTCAGGCACTCCAGAACTGCCCAGGACTGAATTTAGCAGAGAAATTAAAGCAAAAACCTAATTGTGAATAACAAAAACTTTATCAAACAGCACAAAGTTGACAGAATAACACCACGGAGGCGCTTCCAGGGTGGGGAACGCCCCAGAAATGTGAATTTTGGGGCTGTTGCACTCCCCAGGCTGGGAACCAGCCCGGGCTGGGAATTCCCTGCGCTCAGCACCAGCCCTGCCCAGGCTAAGCCGCTTTCCCTTCTGCTCCCTGCACACGGACAAAGTGAAAACAAACCCGGGGGACCGCGTGGGACCGGCACAGAAACAACAGGGCCGGGCCGGGCTGCGAGCACCTCAGTCCCCAGCTAAGGAACCTTGGGATCGGCCCTTTCCATAGGAAATGTTCATTTTTATCGTGGGAGACAGAGTGAGGCTGGGGAGGGGGCAGGACAAGGACAGAGGAGTTCTGGGCTGAGGAAAGGGCTGAGCCTGGACGCTCATGCAGGCCCTGAGAGCAGTTAAAGGAACTTTTAGATTTGGCCATTCCACAGGAAATGTTCATTTTTATCGTGGGAGACAAAGTGAGGCTGGGGAGAGGAGCAGGACGAGGACAGAGGAGTTCTGGGGTGAGGAAAGGGCTGATTATTGAGGGAATTGTGGCTGACACAGCCCTGCGGTGTCCCTGTGGCACCGGGGACAGCGGGACCTGTCCCCGTCCCTGTCAGGGTGGCACTGGATGAGCTCTGATCCCCTTCCCGCCCGAACCGTTCCGTGATTTTGCCCACGGGATTCGGGAGCGTCCCCTGGGACCTGAGGGACCCAACCCAAACCTGCCGGAGCTCCGCGAGGTTCGGGATCGCCACCATTGCACGGGAGCTGTCCCAGAGCCCGCCCTCTCCCTCGCAAGCAGGAATTCCTTCCCCAGACCCCGCCCGACCCTGCCCTGGCCCAGCCGGGCCGGATTCCCCCCGGATTCCCCCGGATCCGGTGCCCGGAGCGCGCTCCTTGCCCGGGATCCCCCGAGCGCGGCGCTCCCCCGCCCGGGGCGGCGCTCGCCTCTCCCGGCCCTTCCGGAGCCTCCCGGCCGCGGGAGGGGCCGGGCCGTGTCCCGGTAATTGTCGCTTGTCCCCGCGGTGTTTGCGGTTTGTGTGTCACTAATTGCCACTTGCGGCCCGTTAATTAATTATTACCCGCCGTTCTACACCGGTCCCGTTTTCCCTCTTTTCCTGCCCGTTCCCGCACGCCTCGGCTGTGCCGGTGTCACCCGGCCTGGGGACACGCCGGGACGCGGAGGGAGCGCGGTGCCCGTTCCGGGGCGCTCGGGGACACCGGGGCCGGTGCGGGGCGGGTCCTGGCGGGGCTCTCCCCAGGCAGCGCTTGCATGCCGGTTCCTGCGGGATCCCGGAGCGACTCTGCAGGGCCGGGCAGGACACACGGACACACCGACACACCCCCGGCCCCGGGACACCCGCGCCGGCTCCGCTTCCCGCTGCGCGCCGAGCACGTGGCTCCTCCCAAGCCGGTTCCGCTGCCGCCGCTTTCCGCGCCCGCCGCGGGCGGAGCTGCGCGGGCCGTGGCCGGAACCAGCAGCGGTGCCGGTGCTCCGGTGCCCCGGCTCTCCTTCCGCCGGTCCCGGTGCCGCCCCCTCCGCCGCGGCCCGACGTGGTCGCGCCCCCCCCCCCCCCTCCCGCGGCAATGGTCCCGGCCCGGCCCCGCCCAATCCCCGCGCGCGCCGCCGGAAGCCCCGCCCCTTCTCTTTCCTCCCCCGTTGCCCCCCTTTGCCCCCCCCCCCCCCCCCAATGTCCTCGCGCCGCCGGCCCAGCCAATAGAAAGGCGCGCGCGCCGGCCCGGGGGCCCCGCCGGCCAATCAGCGCGGCGGGCGCGGGGCGCGCGCGCGGGGCCTCCTGGCGTATCCCTCCGCCGCCCGGTGCGCGCGCGCGCCGCCGCCTCCCCGCTCGCGCGGCCCCTTCTTTTTTTTTTTTTTTTTTTTCCTTTTTTTTTTCCTTCTTCTTTTTCTGGCTTTTTTTTTTTTTTTTTTTTTTTTTTTTTGAAAATAATCTCCCGCCACCGCCCCGCAGCCGCACCGGGAGCCGCCACCGCCCCCGCCCCGCTCCGGCCTCCGCCCGCCGCCTCCGCGGGGCAGGCCCCGGCTTTCCGCCCTTCCCCTCCCTCCCCTCCTCCGGCCCGCCCCGCTTCCCCCCCCCCTCCCCTTCCCCTCCTCCTCCTCCTCCTCCTCCCGCCGGCGCCGGAGCCGCCACGCCGCCGCCATGGAGCTCATCACCATCCTAGAGAAGACGGTCTCGCCGGGTAGGGCGCGGGCTGAGGGCTGCGGGCGGCGGGGCGGGCAGGCCCGGCGGGGCCGGGCGGGGCGGGGGCCGCGCAACCCGCGGGGCGGCCGAGGCGGCGCCCGCAGCCCCGGGGAGGGCGTGGGCGGCGGCGGAGGCCGTGGGGCGGGCGGGAACCGTGGCGGCGGTGAGGCTCCCGGGCACGCTAAGGGGCGCGCTCGGAGCCTGAGGGCCAGGGCGGTTGGGCCGCGGCTGACGCCGGTTTCCCCTCCGCAGACTGCTCGGAGCTCGAGGCGGCACAGAAGTTCCTGGAGCAGGCGGCCATCGAGAACCTGGTGAGCGCTCGGGGCGGCCCCGGGGGTGGCGGGGCCGGTGGCGGGCCCGGCGCTGCCCCGAGCGCTCCGCGGCCCCCCCGCCCCGCCCGGCTCGGCCCGGCCCGGCCCGGCCGCCATGGCCGCTGCCGCCCCTGCCCGCGCCCGGCGGCCGCGCGGGCCAATCACAGCGCGCCCTGCGGGCCCGGCAGCCAATCAGCGCGCGGCGCCGGGCCGGGGGGCGGGGCCGGTGCGGGAGCGGCCGCGGGCCATGTGCGGCCGCCGCGGCCATCGCGGCCCCGGGCGCCGCCCGGTCCTAAAGCCCGGCCGCCCGCCGGGACCCCCGGCCGGCCCCGCCCGCCGCTTCCCGCGCCCGCGGCACCCCCGTTCGCTCCCAGTGCCCGCCGCACCCCGCCCAGTCCCGCTGCCCGCTCCCACCGCCCGGCCCGAGCGGCCGCGGGACCCCCGGCCGGTTCCAGCGGGACCCTCTCCCAGCCTCGCCGTCCGCGGGGTCCCTGCCCAGCCCTGCTGCCCGGTGCCAGTGTCCGGTCCTGCTGCCTGTGGGACCCCCGCCCGGCCCTGCTGCCCGGTTCCTGTGCCCTCGGGACCCCCGTCCGGTCCTGCTGCCCGGCGCACCGGTCCCGCCGCAGCCCCTGGAGCCCCCGGCCGGGCGGGACCGGAGCTTCGCGGTCTGGGGAGGAGCTCGGGGGCGGCCGGTGGGGGAGGAGGTGCGGCTGGGCAGGGGGAGCTGCACCCGCGGTGACCTTAGATTTGAGGAAGAAAAGAAGTCTGAAAAAAAGAAAAGAAAGGGGGAACAAAAAGCCCAGAGCCCCGGGCGTAGTCGCTGTGCTGCAGCGGGGATCTGAGGCTGCTGCTGCTCCAGAAGGGTTTTTGCTTAGTCAAGGTGAGGGGCTGCAGCTCTGGCCGCTCCCTGCGGCCGTGGGGAGCACTGGGGGTGCCGGGTCCCGGTGTGCCGGTGCTGTCCGGGTCACAGCCCCGTTATCGCCCCCAGGACTGGCAGCTGTCACCCGCAGCAGCTCCTGCCCTGGCTGCTGCGCTGGGACAGCCACCCGGGTTCTGTGTTTGTGGTGCTCCTGCCAGGAGGGTGGGCTCCTGTCAGGGTCAGCATTGGTGCAGCCTTGGTGCTGAGCCTCAGTTGTGAGGGAAAGTCCTCTGGGTTGGTGCTGGGGGAGTCTCAGGATGCCCCAGCGGAGCCTGGAGCTCCAGGGCTCTGCGGTGTGAGGGATTTTGGGGTGATGGGCAGGAGCTGCTCATGGTCCTGATTTCAGGTGCTGGGAAGGGCTGGGGAAATGTGGATTTCCCGAGGTTTCATTTTTCCTCTCTGCCTGGGGGGATTGCTCCAGGCTTTCATTTTTACTTTGCTTTGTGAGAGAGAGGCAGGGCTGGGTGAGAGCAGAGCTTGGGCTGGCACCAAGGATTTGTGTGGGACGGGGAGGGGGAACGGTCCAGGATGAGAGGGGGCTGAGGCCTGGAGGAGGATGAGGATGGGGATGAAGCCAGGAGGATGAGGATGAGGGTGGGGATGAAGCCAGGAGGGTGGGGATGAAGCAATGAGGATGAAGCCAGGAGGATGAGGATGGGGATGAAGCGATGAGGATGAGGATGAAGCCAGGGGGATGAGGATGAGGAATTCAGGCCTGTCCCCAGCACAGGATGTGGTCCCTGGGTGGGAAGAGCCTTTCCCAGGAGAGGGAAGGGGCAGGAGAGCCCCAGGGCTTTGGGAGCATCTCCCAGTTCCCTGCTGGAGCCTCCTGCTCTTCCTCGCCCCCTTCCTCCTCCTCTCCACCCCTAATTCATCCCCTTTAGCCAATTTATCCCTTTTTACCTGAGCTGTTCAGTTCACCTCTGCAGGTGGGACCCAGCTCAGGCCCATCTGCCTTCACCTTACTTCTCAAATCTGAGATTTCTTATGATGCTGCTCATTTTTTTTAGCTGAATTTACCCCAAAACCTCATGAAAATACAAATTTTCCTGCTAATTTATGAGTGAGAAACCCAAGGATGCTTCTCCACCTGTGAATTTCAGGAGTTTTCATGTCCAAGGTGGCAGCAACACTTCTGGGTTGTCCTGTGAACTAATTCTGGCTGGTTCCTCACTCCTGATATAATCAGAGTTTGAAATTTGGTTTGAAGTGGTTTAGTGGGGTCTGTTTGTAGGGTTTTTTCTATTGCATTAAGTTTAGAATATTTCTAATGCTTTACACCCATCCCTTTAAGTTTTCCCCCATTTTTTGACCCCAAATTCTTCAGTTTGAACTTGAAGAGTTTGGGATGGAACAACTAAAATCAATTTTATCTCAAGAGCTGAGCTTGGGCATTGGAAACCTGGAGTCCAAGGCACTGGAGTTGTTTGTTCAACTTTTGAATGTTGGGTTAGTTTTAAAAATGGCATTTTGGTGCCCCAAAATCTTTGTAATTTAGGATTGTTTAAGTTGTTTTTATAAAGATGTATTTTAAGACTTTGAAGAGATTTTAGAAATGGGTTTATTGTAAAAAAGTAGAGGATTTTTAGGAAAATCACTTGGAAAGCAATGCATCTGCTCCCACTATTTTCTAGGAAGGCTTTTCTGGGCAGGCAAAAAGCTTTTGAGGAAAAATATTCAGGAAAAAAATAAAACTTCTCTGCTGACACTTGGCTTCAGGGAAGCTTCTGAAACTTGAAGAAATTTTTAAAAGGTTTGAAAGAAGAAATGGTTTAAAAATTGAAGGTTTTAGCAAAGGAAGTGGCACACCAACGCCAGGGGGTTTTGTGTGCACTCAGGCGTTTTAGGGGGGGTTAGTCATAATTTTGGGGGGGGTTGATCATAATTTTGGGGGGGTTGATTATAATTTTGAGGGGTTAATTATAATTTTGAGGAGTTAATCATTGTGATCAGCAGAGGGTTTGGAATGTCACAAATCAGAGATTCCACGTTTTACCCATCCTAGTTTGTGTGGAATCACCGAAACAACGAGCAGGGAGTTCCTCCATAACTCCCACCCAGAAATTCCGTTTTTTTGACCCATAAATGCACTGATTTGACAGAGCTGTCAGGGCGGGCAGGAGCAGGGGAGGTAACTGGGCTCCGGTGTCAGCTCTAGAGAAATCCCCGCGGCGCGGAGCCAGCGGCGCTTCCGCCGGGAGCTTAGCCCTAATCTGGCCCAGATCCGGCTCCGGGGGGCTCCGGGGGGCTCCGGGGGCTCCGGGCTGACCCCTCTCCCCACAGCCCACCTTCCTGGTGGAACTGTCCAAAGTGCTGGCCAACCCCGGCAACAGCCAGGTGGCACGCGTGGCCGCGGGGCTGCAGATCAAGAACTCGCTGACCTCCAAGGACCCCGACATCAAGGCCCAGTACCAGCAGAGATGGCTGGCCATCGACGCCAACGCCCGCAGGGAGGTCAAGAACTTCGTAAGTGCTGCCCTTGCTCCTCCTCTTCCCCTGGTCTGTGCCCTGGGAGGGGTCGGGCAGGGTCATCATCCGTGGTTTTCCACATGAAAAGTCTTCTCCTGGTCCCTGGAGCAGCAGCAGCTGCTCAGGTCTGGGAGTTGGTTTCATCTGGATGAGCTTTGGACAAAGAGCTTCCCCCAGGGGTTGGTTGAGGGGTAAGACAGCTCTCTGTGGAATGGTTGTGATCCCAAAGCTGCCAGAACTGCGGGAGTTTGGGGCTGGATTTGTTGGGTTGGATTTTGGGGCTTCCCCCAGAGGGTGTGTGGGCACTGGGACAGCTCCCCAAGGAGGGATGGTGATCCCAGAGCTCTCAGAGCACCAGTTTTGGGTTGGATTTTGGAATTTCCCCCAGAGCACTGTGCCAGCTCCCTGTGGGATGGATGGTCGTGATCCCAAACCTCTCAGAGCTCCAGGGGTTTTGGGATGGATTTCTTGGGTTGGATTTTGGGGTTTCCCCCAGAGGGTCTTTGGGCACTGGGCCAGCTCCCTGTGGGATGGTCGTGATCCCAAACCTCTCAGAGCTCCAGTTTTGGGTTGGATTTTCAGCTGGATTTTGGGGTTTCCCCCAGAGCACAGGGCCAGCTCCCCGTGGGATGGATGGTGGTGGTCCCAAACCTCTCAGCGCTCCAGGAACATTTGGGCCGCGCTGCCAGCGGCGCTCAGGGTGAATTTGGGGTGTCCTGCAGGGATGGGAGCTGGGCTGGGTGATCCCTGCGGGTCCCTTCCAGCCCAGGATGTTCGGGGTTCGTGGAAGGCTCTGCTGGGACAGCAGAGGATGGTTTCAGACTGGAAGAGGGTTGGTTTAGGTGAGCTAGAGGAAGAAGTTTCTGCAGTGAAGCTCTGAAAGCGCTGCAGGGATTGCCCAGAGCAGCTGTGGCTGCCCCAGCATCCCTGCAGTGCCCCAGGCCAGGCTGGACAGGGCTGGGAGCCCCTGGGACAGCGGGAAATGTCCCTGCCCGTGGCCCTGGGTGGGATTTAAGGTCCCTTCCCACCCAAAGCATTCCAGGATTCCATGGTTTCCCCTGCAGCTGGGCTGGGTGTTGAATTTTCTGCAGGAAATGCTTTTTGAGGAAGATTTTTCTTCCCTTTCTGAGGAGGAGCTTCCCCAGGTGCTCTCCACTCCCCACCAGCACCTTTGAAATGCTCTGAGTCTGAGCAATGTTCACACGAGGCCCAGCTAGTTTTAAAAGTGGAAAATGGGAAAAAAAACACAAGTCCCAGATAGAAAATGAATAAAAATCCGTGTGTTTTCCTGAGGGTGCTTTTTGCCCAGCTGGAGTGCAGAGCCTGCAGGGACAGAGGTGGTGGCTCAGTGGTTTGTTGTTTCTTTTTGGCTGATGGGAGCAAAAAATGGTGCTGGGATTTGTGCAGTGCTCTGTGACTGATTCAGCTCGGCCCTGAGCTTTATGTTTATTTTTTTTTGGTGTTAATAGAATCTCTCTCAATAATCCCAGAATTATTTGGGTGGGGAGAACCTTCAGTTCCATCCATTCCCACCTTTCCTTCTCCCAGGGCTTGGACATGCAGGGATCAGGGGCAGCCACAGCAGAGGGTGAATTTGGGTGAGAGATGATGGAGCACCTTTGCTCCTTTATTTCCATGGAATTTTACTGGGACCAGGAGCTGTCCTTGTGCCCTGGAATTGAACAATTTGCTGCTGTTTTCAACACCAAAAATCCAACATTTAGGTGGAAACTTGGAAAATGAAGGTGTGGAACTGGAAGTGCTGATAAAATGCATCCCACTCCCTCCAGTTTAGAAAGGAAATGTTGTTGGTGTGTAATTGGAAATGCTGAAAAAATTAATCCTCATCTCTTTGGTTTTTAAAGAAAGTTTTATTGGTTATAACCGAGAATGTTGGGAAAATGCTAATCCCTTCCTGTTTTTTATGGAAAATATTATTGGTATTCAAGTGGAAATTATCAAAAAAAAGCATTTCACTCTCAATTTTTTTTAAAGTAAAAGTTATTGGTGTATAACTGGGAATTATTCATCCCATGTCCCTCTGTTTTTTAAAGAAAATTTTACTGGTCTATGACTGGGAAATGCTGGAAAAAATCCCTCTACTTTTTAGAGAAAGTTATTGGTGTACAACTAAAAATGATGGAAAAGTGCAAACCCCTCCCTCTGTTTTTTAAAGAAAATTTTACTGGTGTATTACAGGGAAAGCTGAAAAAATCCATCCCAGTCCCTCCACGTTTTTAATGAAAAGTTCCCAAAGTTCAAAACTCCTCCTGATCGATCCCAACGCCCAACAAAATTACCCAGATAATTTTGGCATAAACAAATTTGCTTTTTGGGGTGAATTCAACCCGGATTTGTTGAACCTTTACCACGGCAATCCCAGCCGGACTGTTCCCGTCCCCAGCGCTGTTTTTCCAGTAGAGCCCGGGTGATTCGTGGCCAAGCTGTGGGGTCTGGGCTCTGTGGGATAATTTATCCCAGTCTCTCCCATCCCTGGCTGTGGAGGCGCTGCAGACGCTGGGCACAGGGGATCTGTGGGATGTTTATTCCCATTTCTCTGGGCACAGGGCTCTGTGGGGTGTTTATTCCCATTTATTCCCATTTCTCTGGGCACAGGGGCTCTGTGGGTGATTGATCAGGCTCTGTGAGGTGTTTGATGCCCATTTCTCTGGGCTCTGTGGGTGATTTATCCCCGTTTCTCTGGGCACAGGGGCTCTGTGGGGTGTTTATCCCCGTTTCCCTGGGCCCAGGGCTCTGTGGGATAGTTTTTCCCCCCGTTTCCCTGGGCCCAGGGCTCTGTGGGATAGTTTTTTCCCCCCGTTTCCCCCGCCGTGCAGGTGCTGCAGATGCTGGGCCCAGGGCTCTGTGGGTGATTGATCCCCGTTTCTCTGGGCACAGGGGCTCTGTGGGGTGTTTATCCCCGTTTCCCTGGGCCCAGGGCTCTGTGGGATAGTTTATCCCCCCATTTATCTGGGCACAGGGGCTCTGTGGGTGATTGATCAGGCCCAGGGCTCTGTGGGATAGTTTATCCCCCCGTTTCTCTGGGCTCAGGGCTCTGTGGGTGATTGATCAGGCTCTGTGGGATAGTTTATCCCCCCGTTTCCCCCGCCGTGCAGGTGCTGCAGACGCTGGGCACCGAGACGTACCGGCCCAGCTCGGCGTCGCAGTGCGTGGCCGGCATCGCCTGCGCCGAGATCCCCATGAACCAGTGGCCAGAGCTGATCCCACAGCTGGTGGCCAACGTCACCAACCAGCACAGCACCGAGCACATGAAGGAGTCCACGCTCGAGGCCATCGGCTACATCTGCCAGGACATCGTGAGTGGGACCCGGCTGTGGGGCAGGGGGCTCCGGGCTGGGATGGGGCTTGGATTCTTTGGGTTGGAGATTTTTGGATTCTTTGGGCTGGATTTTGGGGTGGATTAGTTCTTGGGTTAGAGTTGTTTGGATTCTTTGCGTTGGAGATTTTTGGATTCTTTGGGTTGGAGTTTCCTGGATCTTTGGGCTGGATTGGTTCGTGGGTTGGAGTTGTTTGGATTCTTTGGGTTGGAGTTTTTTTGGATTTTTTGGGTTCAGTTTTTTGGGTTTGAGTTTCTTGGATCTTTGGATTGGATTTTGAGTTGGGTTGGTTCTTTGGGTTGGATTTTTTTGGGTTCTTAGGGTTGGATTTTTTGGGTTACGTTTTGGATTGGATTGGGTCTTGGGTTGAAGCTTTTTGGATCTTTTGGGTTGGATTTAGGATTGGGTTTTGGCTTGGATTCTTTGGATGGGATTTGGGGTTGGAAGTTTTTGGGTTGGAGTTTCTTGGATCTTTGAGTTGGATTGGTTCTTAGGTTTAAGTTTTTTGGATTTTTTGGGTTGCATTTAGGGTTGGGTTTTAGCTTGGATTCTTTGGATAGTATTTTGGGTTGAAGTTTTGGGGTTGAAGTTTTTTTGATTTGTTAGGCTGGGTTTAGGATTGAGTTCTTTAGGCTGGACTTTTTTGGTAGGAGTTTTGGTTGGATTTTGAACTGGGGCTTTTTAAGTTGGATCTTTTGTTTAAGGATTTTGTTTTTTGAGGATTCCCAGGAGATTTTTATGGTCTTGGGCTTTTCCAGCCTTAAGGAAATCCTGCTTTCCGGGAGATTTAAAATTATCTCGGAGGACTTTCCTGACCTAAGGATTCCCAGGAAACTCTGATGATGCTTTGCTGATTCCCAGCCTCAGGAATCCCTGATTTCCAGGAGGTTTTTGCGGCTCTGGAGGGGATTCCCTGGTTTCCAGGAGCCTTTTCCCCCTGCTGGCAGCTCCAGCAGGTTCCTGGAAGGCCTGACCTCCTTTCCCACCCCAAATCCAGGTCACCATTCCTGAAGGGAGCGTGGAGGCTCCCTCAGGCTGAGGGAAAACCTCAGCTCAGCATCCACATCCCGGGGAAAACAGGGCCCAGCCTTGGCATCCTCCCTGGGCTGGGAAACCCTGGATTTCCTCTGGCCAGGGGAGTTCTGGAGCATTTGTGCTCAGTTCAGGCTTCTCCTTCCCATCCCAGGTGCTGCAGGAATTCCTTGGATTTCCCATGATTTCCTGGTTTGTCCTAAAATCTTTCCAAAACATTTATTTGTAGATTCTGGCCAAAAAAAATCTTTTTCATGTGTAGATTCTGCTGCTTGAAAACAGGAAAATCTATTTAAATCATAAATAACTTTATCCAGATTTTTTTAAACGTTTTTTTCAGGATCCAGAGCAGCTCCAGGACAAATCCAATGAGATCCTGACTGCCATAATCCAGGGAATGAGAAAGGAGGAGCCCAGCAACAATGTGAAGCTTGCAGCTACCAACGCACTCCTGAACTCTTTGGAATTCACCAAAGCAAACTTTGACAAAGAGGTGAGGGAAAAACCCCAGAAATCCCAAATTTTGGGAAGGGATTGCAGGGGGAGCTGCTGATCCACGGTCAGTGATGAGGTTCATGCACCACGCTGAGTTTTGATGGATAAATCCTGTGGAAACTGAGACTTGGATGCAGCTCTGGGCAGGCAGGAACGCTGGGGATCTGCAGGGAGGGGAGCAGTGACTTTTTCCTTTTTTTCCTTCTTTTTTCCTTTTTTTTTTTTTTCTAAGAAATTGCTGAAATAATTCAGGGACCAGCAGGATTTTTGAATTCTGAAGTTCTGCTGTGTCTTTATTTTGGACAGCCTTGAAATGCAAATGTTGGATTCCCATTCTGGGGGCGAGGCGGGGGGAACTAATTTCCCATTTTGGGGGAAACAACCACTTCAGTTTTGGGGAAAAGCACTCCTGTTTTGGGGGGAAAATATTCCCATTATTGGGAAAAAATGGTTTAACATAGAGCAGGGAGTGGTGCCCTGTGCTGGTCCAGACCTAAATTCACCCTCCCTGGGAAGCCTTTAAAAGCTTAAATTCTCCTTTAAACCCCTTTAAATGTTCTTTTATTTCTCTTTATTTCAGTCCGAAAGGCACTTTATTATGCAAGTAGTCTGTGAAGCCACACAGTGTCCAGACACAAGGGTGAGTAAATTCAAAATTCCCTTCCTGGGGAGTATCTGCCTGCCAAAAATATGTTAAAATTAAAATAAGTGAATTGTGTGAAATTGGGCATTTTTCTCTGCCCCAGGTACGAGTGGCTGCCTTACAGAACCTGGTGAAGATAATGTCCCTTTATTATCAATATATGGAGACCTACATGGGGCCTGCCCTCTTTGCTGTGAGTGGTTCATATTTTATTTATAAAATAATTGTATAATTAATTATAAAATAATTTTTATATTCATAATAAACATAATCATTTAATATATAATAAGTATATATTAATATAATGTAACAGTATAGTATTTATACATTGATACATTAATGTATGTTAATAATATGTAAATAATATATTAAATAAGTTCCTATGTAATAAATTATTTATTTATAATAAAGAAATAAATTTTATTTCTAATTCTCATATTTATTCTTCTGATTTTCCTCTGCTTGTATTTTCCCCCATTTGTATTTTTATTTCCCTGGTTTATTTCTCTGATTTCTCCTCATTTGAATTTATATTTCTCACTTTTTTTGACTGATCTCCCTGTGTTTATATTGATATTTATTTTCTTGATTTTCCTCTATTTATATTTCTGTGATTTCCCTCATTTGTATTTCTCATATTTATTTCTCTGTTCTCTCTCTACTTGTGTTAGTATTTCTCTGGTTTTCCTTTGTTTATATTTATATTTCCTCGTGTTAGTGTCTCTGATTTTCCTTTGTTTATGTTTCTATTTCTGATGTTTATTTCCCAAATCTCCCTCAATTTCAGTTTATATTTTCCATTTTTATTTCTCCGAAGGCCATCTCTTTAAAAACTTCCATTCCTGATTTTCTTTTGTATCCCTGGGAATCCCAATCCCTAAAAAATCCCTACAAACCCCATCTTTGAGATTCCAAATGGGACAGAAACCTCAGCTCGAGATGATAAAATAAGGGGGGAAAATCCCGTTATTTGTAATTTTAAACCTCAATAACTTGAATATCCGGCAGTCCCCGGTCTCCTCCTGATCTCCCCCAAAGCAGGATGAGTTCAGGTGGGATCAACCCCTAAAATCTCGTTTCTGTGCCGTGGCAGATCACGATCGAGGCGATGAAAAGCGACATAGACGAGGTGGCTCTGCAGGGCATCGAGTTCTGGTCCAACGTGTGCGACGAGGAGATGGACCTGGCCATCGAGGCCTCCGAGGTGGGGCTGGGCTCCCCTCACCCATCCCCTCATCCCTCCCCTGGGATTTGCCGTTCCCGGCTTTGGCCTCCCCGGAGCTGCTCCTGCTGTGCCAGGGGAAAATGGGGAAATTCCCGGCTGGTTTTGGGGTGAAAAACCCTAAAAGAGATTGTGGCACCTCTTTTTGGGAGCTTTACATTCTTCATTTGGGGGTTTTCAGCTCCTCCTTTACGAGTTTTTTGGCTCCTTTGGCAGTTGAGTTTTTGGTTCCTCTTTTGGAGGTTTTTAGCTCATTTGGGAGTTCAGTTTTTGGCTCCTCCTTTTGGATTTTTTGGCTCCTCCCTTGGCAGTTTTCAGCTCCTCCTTGGGGCCTTTTTAGCTCATTTGGGAGTTGAGTTTTTGGTTTCTCTTTTGGGACTTTTTAGCTGCTGATTTGGGAGTTTTTAGTTCCTCATTTGGGACTCTTTGGCTCCTCCTTTGAAAGGAGTTTTTAGCTCCTCACTTGGTTCTGGCCCAGGTCCTGCTCCCCTGGGTAAATTGGGGGTTTTTGGCTGACTCTGCATTTGGAATGCCTGTTAATCCCAAAATCCTGGGATGGTTTGGGTTGGGAGGACCTTAAATCCCAGCCATGGGCAGGGGCACCTCTCACCATCCCAGCACTCTCCAGCCTGGTGGGTTTTGTTCAAATAACCCAGTTTTACCACTCTTATTCCCCTATTTCCACCCAATTCCACATGCAGCTCCATCACAGGGCTCTCCTGTGTTTTTCCTGGAAATAATCCATGGGATTAATAAAATAATGTCCAAAATTTTGGGGTCTGTCACAACCATGAGGGGCTTTATGCCAGAAGATGGTTCACATTCCCTAAAATCCATTATTTATGAGTCAGACCTGGAATTGTGGATGAAATAAAAGTAATTATCCTGTGGAATGGCTGGGGCTGGAGAGGAATTTGGGGAATTTGTTCTGCATGCAGATGCTGTTTGCAGAAATTATCTGTGGGGATCAATAACAGCTGAAACTTTGAAGGGCTCTGCATGAATCACATGCATTTTTTTAAAAGCAGCTAAATCTATATTTATGCTTGCATTCCCAAAAAATAAAAAATGAAGGATAAAAGGACAGGCAGCAGCAGTGGGGTGGGGTTTATTTGCTCCAAACCTTTTGCTCCTTCACCTCGGGGTCACTTGATAATTACACCTGACAGCCAAGTGAAAATGGGGATAATTGTGCCCTGTGAGGAGGGATGAGGAATTAAAGTGGATTTTGGAATATTTAAAGTGGATTTTGGAATATTTACCTCAGTGCAAAGTGCCCTTGAGGCAGCTCAGAATTTGTGCTGGGGAGCAGGGGGGGGAATGGGGAATTTGTGCCTCCTGGAGTTGATCATTCAGCCTTTTAATGCTGAAAAAGATTACATAGAAACGGATAAAAATGTTGATGAAAGTAAACTTTTCACCTCTTTTCCTTCTCTGCAGGCAGCAGAACAAGGACGGCCCCCAGAGCACACCAGCAAGTTCTATGCCAAGGGGGCACTGCAATATTTGGTCCCTATTCTAACCCAGACCTTAACAAAACAGGTGAGTGCCACATTCCCTGAGGGAATTGCAGCTCAGGAGCTCTTGGGAATGGGTTTTGGATTCCTTAAAATCCCTTTTGGATCCCAGAAATGCCTCAGGAGATGGCAGTCCCTGGTCTGTGATGAGCTTTCATGCACCACTCTGAGCCAGTGATGCAGCAAGTTTTGGGCTGAGACTGGGACTTGCCTCCTTTTTTTCCCTGATCACACCCCAGCACTTGGAGTTTCCAGAGGGGTTTGGTGATTCCCTGTATTCCTGAAAGAATATTTGGTATATTAAACCAAATATTGCACAGCCCCTGTCTCATGTGGGCTCCCATTCCAGGGATTTTTGAGGCCTTAGGCCCTGTTAAACACTTCCAGGGATTTACTGGAGCTGTGCTTCCCAAGATTGGTGGTTTCCAGAGGGTTTTAGTGATTCCCTCTATTCCTATTTGGAATATTTGGGATATTAAACCAAATATTCCACAGCTTCATGTGAGCTCCCAATCCCTGGGATTTTTGAGGCCTGGATTTCTTTACTCCCTGTTAAACTTCGAGGGATTTATTGGAGCTGTGCTTCCCAATATTTCTCGTTCCCAGAGAGGTTTGGTGATTCCCTCTATTCCTGACCCAAGAATGTGCTCTTGGGCCTGTAACTTGTAAGATTGTCCTTGGTCCCAAGCTGTAAAAGGAATTATTTTTTCTCCTTACTCGATGAAGAGAGCTCACTCACCCTTAATAGGAAGCCCAGACCCTCACCCTAAGGCAGCACAAAATGTGTACTAATTAAAGTTCAAACTTGAGGCATCACCCTGATGTTTTTCCTGCAGGACGAGAACGACGACGACGACGACTGGAACCCCTGCAAGGCAGCAGGGGTGTGCCTGATGCTGCTGGCCACGTGCTGCGAGGACGACATCGTCCCGCACGTGCTGCCCTTCATCAAGGAGCACATCAAGAACCCCGACTGGCGGTACCGCGACGCGGCCGTCATGGCCTTCGGCTGCATCCTGGAGGGGCCCGAGCCCAACCAGCTCAAACCCTTAGTCATACAGGTCAGCCTTTGGCTGCGGTTCTTCAGGGAGGGTGTTGGTTTGTGTGAGGTTTTCGTTTAGGGAAAGTCAGGAGGGTGTAGTCTGGTTTTGGAGGTAAAAAATCCCTTGTTTAGGGGCTGCTAGAGGTAAAAGTCTTGTGGTTATTTGGAGGAGAATGTCTGATTTCTGCATGCTCTTATTTTAAAAAAATTCAGAAGGATATCACCTGTTTTGAACGTTTCTGGAGCATGAGTTTTGTAGGGTTTTAGAGCCCAAAATCACTAGGTTAATTGGGAGAGAATGTCTGGTTTCTACATGATCTTATTTTGAGGAAAATCAGAAGGATGTCGCCTGTTTTGGAGGCTTCTGGAGCCTGAGTTTTGTGGGGTTTTGGAGGGTTTCATTTGAGGAAAGTCAGGAGGGTGTAGTCTGGTTTTGGAGGTAAAAAATCTCTTGTTTAGGGGTTTTTAGAGTTGAAAATTGCATGGTTATTTGGAGGCAATTTTTTTTTTTTTCCCTCATGTGGTTTCTCCTGGCTCCTTCCAGGCCATGCCAACGTTGATAGAGCTGATGAAGGATCCCAGCGTGGTGGTCAGGGACACGACAGCGTGGACCGTGGGCAGGATCTGCGAGATGCTGCCCGAGGCCGCCATCAACGACATCTACCTGGCCCCGCTGCTGCAGTGCCTGATGGAGGGGCTGAGCGCCGAGCCCAGGGTGGCCACCAACGTCTGCTGGGTGAGGAACCCCCACACCCCGCAGGAATCCAGATCCACTGGGAACAGCAGCTCCTGGTGGCATCTGGAGGGGTTTTGGTGTCACCAAGTCGGAGCATTCTGCCAGCAGCAGTGCAATTGTGCTGGCTCTTCTGTGCTCATCCGTGAATTTGGTGAGCAGTTCCAGGGATTGGGAGTTCAGCCCTGCTCCAGGCAGCTTGTGCAGATGCCTGGGACTTTTTCCATGAGGGAATTTTCCTTAATATCCAGCCTGGACATCCCTTAAGGCCGTTAGGTCTTGGCTGTCCAAATCTTGCCCATTTTCCCCTCACGAATCTCCTGTTTTCCCTCACATTTTCCCCTCACGGATCTCCCCCCGTTTCCCCCTCACGAATCTGCCCCGTTTCCCCCTCACGAATCTGCCCCGTTTCCCCCTCACGAATCTGCCCCGTTTCCCCCTCACGAATCTCCCCCATTTTCCCCTCACATCTCCCCCATTTTCCCTCAAGTTGGATATTTTGATATTTTGTGTCCCAGGCCTTCTCCAGCCTTGCTGAAGCTGCCTATGAAGCTGCAGATGTGGCTGATGATCAGGAAGAGCCAGCAACCTACTGCTTATCCTCCTCCTTTGAGCTGATAGTGCAGAAACTGCTGGAGACTGCAGACAGGTAAAACAACCTCTCCAAAAAGCCTTTTCTCATTTATTTCCCTCTCCACGCTTTTGGGCTCTTCTTGGCAGCTGAGATCTGGTGTTGGATTAAAACATGGCTTTAGTTGGTATAAAAAAAACCCCTGAGGAACAGAGGATGCAAATTCCAGGAAAAAGCTCTTCCCACTGAATAATTTCTCGTAATTTTGTCCATATCTGGTTTTAGGAAGTCCAGAAGTGTCCCTTCTCCCTTTTCCTTCAAATTTCTCCTGTTTCCCCTCATGTCTCCCCCGTTTTCCCCTCACATTTCCCCTCACGACTCCCCCATTTTCCCCTCACATTTTCCCCTCACATCTCCCCCATCTTCCCCTCACATTTTCCCTTCACATCTGAGGCAAAATATTTTGCTCTCAGATGCAGAGAAAAAAGGCTAAAACTCAAACTTTATGGTGGCTTGAAGGTCACCTAAATCTGACAGCTCCAGGTTCAATCCCTGGATCAGCTCCATGATGGAGCTGATGGAGCTTTTTTTGCTGCTGATTCTCCTTAAAAGCCTTGTCCCAGTTCAAAATTTAAACTCTTTCCGTGTCTTCATTTACATCCAGCCAGGAGTGGAGTGTCTGGCTCAAGGCTCTGGAGCCCATCAATCATCTCAGGTGCCTCAATTCCAAATTTCACACCCTCAGGGGTGTCTGGGGAGGGGCTCTGAAGTGCTGCTCACCTGACACCAACTCCGAGGCTCCTTCTGTCCCTCTCCTTGTTGTGAGAGCTGCTGAAAATCATTTCAAAAACTGAAAATCGTTAAAAACAAAACTGCCAGAAGCGGCTTCACAAATTCCCTTTATTTCAAGGCTTTTCAAGTGGCTCCTGCTTGTCACAGCATTCAAATGGAGCTGTTGCTGGTTTACTAAAATTAAAAAAAATCTGTTTCCAAGCACTTGGAGCTGCAAATCTTCCTCCTTCTGTTGCAGACCTGATGGACACCAGAATAACTTGAGGAGTTCTGCCTATGAATCCCTGATGGAAATAGTGAAAAACAGTGCCAAGGACTGTTATCCTGCTGTCCAAAAAACCACCCTGGTCATCATGGAGAGGCTCCAGCAAGTGCTGCAGATGGAGGTGGGTAAATCCTGATTTAAAATTAAAAATTTAAATTTAAAACTCTATCCCTGAGAGTGTCCAAATCCAGGCATGGTGGGAGGTGTCCCTGCCCATTTGAGATTTAGGGTCCCAAACCACTCAGGGATTCTATATTCAGCTTCTTCACAGCCCCTGTGCTCTGAAATCTGAAAAGAACAAATATTTAAAGTACAACCTGGCTCTCCCTGGAGCTGCCAGGATCCCAGGCAGCCTCTTCACACGTGGGATTTTGTTCTTGTTTCAGTCTCACATCCAGAGCACCTCTGACAGAATCCAGTTCAACGACCTCCAGTCTCTTCTCTGTGCTACTCTCCAGGTAAATTCTCTCTCCTGAGTTTGCTGTGGGAATAAAGTGATTTTTGAGGTGTTTTTGTGCCCCTAAAGCTGCAACCTCAGCTCCCAGTGCTGAGAGTTGAATGAAAAAAGTGGATTTTGGGTCCCAGCTGACACGTGGGAGGTGATGCAAGGTTCAGAAGTCTCTGAGTTGTGCTCTAGAGACAAAATTCAGGGCAATATGACTCAAAGAATGCTGTTAGGGATTTTATAGGTTGTCTGTGCTGTCAGATTGGTTCTTGGGTTGGCTGCAGCCTCAACAATCCCACAGACAACAACAACAAAAAAATTCCCTCAAGGCTTTTTAGAGATTCCCTCATCTGCCTCTCGTGCTTGGTGCTCCTGATCCAAATGGCACCAATTAAAATGTTCTGAGTGTCCTCAGAATTCCCAATTAAACATCTGCTGATGAGCAGGAGCCATCAGGGCAGTGCTTACTGTTGCAAACACCACTCAAAAAAGGGTTTTTTTCCCCCCAAAATCAGCTCAGAGCAACCCAGGTGGTCTCCAGGATTATTTGAGAAATCCTTAATTTCATCCTCAAAAGCTTTGTGGTTGTTTTCACGCTCCAATTTTAGGGTAATTTTTGAAAATAATGAGAAATGAGAATAATCTCTTATTAGAAAGAGTTTCAATGGGGAATTTTCACCCTGGAATCTTGCAGGGTGGGCACTGGGGAGCGTAATCCAGGTGGAATTAAGATGCCAATTTTAATTTCTAAATGTGTTTTTTTTACTATCCCAGAATCTGAACCTGAATTTTTTACCCAGTTGCAGCAAATGCTAAAAACCCACTGAGTAAAACTCAGCAGAGGGGCTTTTATCAGTATTAAAAAAATAAAATAAATGGGGGTTTTTCCCAATTTTTTTTGTTGTTTTGCTGGAAATGCAATTACAAACATCCAGCAGAAGAAAAAACATTTGTTAATATTGAAAATTAAGTGAGAAAATCCTATCCCTGGAAGGAACAACTTAGTTCAGTGGACTGTGTTCCTGTCCTTGGAGTTTGGGGATTTTTAAGCTCCCCTCCCACCCAAACCATCCTGTAATTCCATAAATCAAATCTTAATTATATAAACAGCCAAAGTCCATTTTTGTGGAGTGAAAAATGAAACTTTAAATGATTACTTTCTTCTGGAAATTAAGGAATTTTTTTTCTTTTCCTGGGACCTGTTGTATTTTAACCACTTCAAGCATTTCTAAACTTTAATTCAGATGGGTTCAACCCCTACAAGCTCAGCTGCCACAGAAAAATAAAAGGATTTCATTATTATGTTTTTTTTAATAGGCTAAATTTGGGCTGGTCGCATTTAATTCCAGCTTACACATGGCAAAGCTTTGAGAACAGCCCATGCAGCAGGAAAGGGAAATTCAGCTGGAAAATCTGAATGCAGCCAAATGAACGGGACTTTGCAGCCACAAAAGCAGATTTTTTTGGCTGCAAAAGGGTTCAAACAGCAGCGCTTTCATCCTTATCAAAGCTCTCAGGGCTGTGGGAATGCTTTATCTGTAGGATACGCAGTGATTTTTCCCCAATTTCCATGATTTTTCCCTCAGAACATGCTGCAGAAGGTGCAGCACCCATTGGTGTGGGAATGCTGTACCTGTGGGATAAATGATGATTTTTTCCCATTTTCCATGATTTTTCCCTCAGAAGGAGCAGACCCATGGCTGTGGGAGTGCTTTACCTGTAGGATAAACAGTGATTTTTGCCCGTTTTCCACGATTTTTCCCTCAGAACATGCTGCAGAAGGTGCAGCATCCACAGCTGTGGGAATGCTGTACCTGAGGGATGGATGGTGATTTTTGCCCATTTTCCATGATTTTTCCCTCAGAAGGAGCAGACCCAGGGCTGTGGGAGTGCTTTACCTGTAGGATAAGTGGTGATTTTTGCCCTTTTTCCATGATTTTTCCCTCAGAACGTGCTGCGGAAGGTGCAGCACCAGGACGCGCTGCAGATCTCGGACGTGGTGATGGCGTCGCTGCTCAGAATGTTCCAGAGCACGGCCGGCTCCGGGGGGGTGCAGGAGGACGCCCTGATGGCCGTCAGCACCCTGGTGGAAGGTCAGGAATGGGGCTGGATCCGGGAAATCTGGGCAAAGTGGTGAAAAATGTAATTTGTGGTGCAGGGAAGGTGGGGGAGCTCCATCCATGGAAGTGTCCGAGGCTGGAGCAACCTGGGATAGTGGAAGGTGTCACTTTAAGGTCCCCTTCGACCCAAGAAATCCTGGGATTCTGAAATCCAAACCACCTTAGAGTGTGGAATTTTGATTTCTGGTATTTTTTTATTATTCCCAAGGACAATGCAATTAAGGAGAGCTGGGGGTGTTCTCATGGCTGAAGTGTACAAGGGCTTGGAGCAGCTTGGGGTAATGGAAGGTGTCACTTTAAGGTCCCTTTTATCCCAAGAAATCCTGTGATTCTAAAATCTAAACCAGCTTGGAGCATGGAATTGTGGTCTGGTAGATCTTCTTATTACTTCCAATAAGAATTTTGGAATTTGTCCAGTCCCAGGAGGCCCTGGATAATGTCACTGTTCTCAGTTGTCGAGTGATTTTTGGTTTTCACTGGGTTTGGGTTAAATTTGAGGGATATCTGATTTGTTGTTTATGGCAAATGCCAGGAATTGGGATTTTTCCTTCTCACTGAAATGTTTTCCCTGCACAGTCCTGGGTGGAGAATTCCTGAAGTACATGGATGCCTTCAAACCTTTCCTTGGGATTGGGCTGAAAAACTACGCTGAGTATCAGGTATGGATCAGTTTTCTCCCTCTTCTAGGGGAATTGTGGCTGTCCCATCCCTGGAATTTTCCAAGGCCAGGTTGGATGAGTTTTGGGATAGTGAAAGGTGTCCCTGCCCATCCAGTGGGGTCACTTCCAACCCAAACAATCCCAGGATTCTCAAATCCAAACCACCTTGGAGCGTGGAATTTTGGTGTCTTAAGTTTTCTTAGTTATTTCCAAGGAAAAATGTGGACAAGGCAGCAAATTCCCCTTGGAATGTCAAATTCTGGTGCCTACAAGGGGAATTTTGAGGTTTTTTTCCCCAGCCCAGATCCTGGCTGGGATTTCCCCTTGGATTATCAATCCTGGCTGGGATTTCCCCTTGGATTATCAATCCTGATGGCCTCCGTGGGAATTTTGGAGTAGTTTTTCCAGCCCAAATCCTGGCTGGGATTTCCCCTTTGAAATTGGAATTTAGGGATGTTTTTCCAACCCAAATCCCTGCCACTCCTGGATGTCCTCATGCCTCCCCTCAGTGCTGTCAGCCAGCTCATTATTCCCAGGATTTAATGACCCTCCCATCCCTCTGGAGCACCAGGACAACCCCAAATTCCTGGGGGATGACCCCAAATCCCCAGGGATGACCCCAAATCCCAGAGCTGATCCCTGCTCCGTTGCAGGTCTGCCTGTCAGCAGTGGGGCTGGTGGGGGACCTGTGCCGAGCCCTGCAGTCCAACATCCTCCCCTTCTGCGACGAGGTGATGCAGCTGCTCCTGGAGAACCTGGGGGTGAGTGGGAGATTCCCGAGTAACAGTTGGATGCTCACTCTTCCCAGGGGAGTGGGAGGTGGGAGAAGCCTGGGAAAAGTGGGAGGAATTCTCCGGGAATGTCTCGTGTTTGGCGGCGCCGCCGCGCGCTTTGAACGGCGGCCAGGAGGTGCTGGGGGCAAGGGCTCTGGGCTCTGGGGGAATGTCTCATTTATCAGCTTGCTGAATTCCTAAATGAATTCCTTCCTGGATTCCTGAGTTCCTCCCAAATTCCTTCCTGTCTCCCACTCGGCATCACTCCCACTCGCTCTCCCTGAATTCCTTCTGAATCCCTTCCTGAATTCTTGAGTTCTTTCCTTCCTGGATTCATTCCTTCCTTCCTGGATTCCTTAAAAATTCCTTCCTTCCTTCCAAATTCCTCCCTCCCTTACTGTTGAATTCCTTTCGAATTCTGAATTCCTTCCTTCCGAATTCCTTTCTTCCTTCTGAATTTCTTCTTCCCTTTCCCTCCCTCTCCCACATTCCTGAGGCATTTCCAGGCATTTCCAACCCCTGTTCTTGCTCCAACATTTTACACCCCTTCCACCGGAGAAACATTCTGGAACACCCCACACAAACCCCGTGGTGCAGCCTGAGCCCGTTCCCTCCTTTCCTTTGCCCCTTTCCGCCCTGATCCAGGCCCTTTTTGGGGTGTTTTTCCCCAGAACGAGAACGTGCACAGGTCGGTGAAGCCGCAGATCCTCTCGGTGTTCGGGGACATCGCCCTGGCCATCGGCGGCGAGTTCAAGAAGTACCTGGACGTGGTGCTCAACACCCTCCAGCAGGCATCCCAGGCCCAGGTGGACAAGGTGAGCTGTCCCCAGGCCCAGGGGACATTCTGGGCTCTCGTCTTGATGCCCAAAGAGGCTGTTCAGAGTTAAATTAATAAAGCAGGGATTTATTGAAAGGCTTCAAGGATGCACCTTGGGCAGCACAAGAGCCTGGCCGTGGCTACACCCAAGATGGACTCAAGAGTCAGGAGTTTTCTCACTTTTACAAGTTTTGGTCCATTTCCATATTGGGGTTAATTATCCAATTACAGCTCCAGGTTGTGCAGTCCCATCCTCACAGATTGCTCCCCTCAATTTGCTTTGTTTGCACTTTTGGGCCTTTTTGTTGTCTACACTTTTTGGGCCTGAAGGTGCAGTGGTGTCTGTCCTTGTCTCTGGGGCTAAAGGATTGTTCTGTGTGGCTGAGCTGTGAGCAGAGCCTGCTGACCCTCTGTGTGAGTCCAGAGCCCCACTAGGGCAGTGCAGGGTGTGGAGAAGGTGAGAGCTGAGGCTGAAGGCGCCACTCACTCTGTCCCTGTGTCTGTCCGTGTGTCTGTCCCCAGTCCGACTACGACATGGTGGATTACCTGAACGAGCTGCGGGAGGGCTGCCTGGAGGCCTACACGGGCATCATCCAGGGCCTCAAGGGAGACCAGGAGAACGTGCACCGTGAGTGGGGTCCCTGTGGGAGCCATCCTGAAAACCAGCTGCGCCCTGGAATCCTGGATATCCCCAAACACCCGATACCAACCTCCCCAGGCCTCCTTTTGGGGTTGTCACATCCCTGCTCCTTCCCTTCCTTTAGCATCATCCAGTGTCACCTCCAAACCACATCCCCAGTGTCACAGCCCCCTGGTTTTGGGCATTTTTAACCCTTCCTGTGGGGAATTATTCCAAATTACCCTATACAAATCTCCCCAGGCCTCCTTTTGGGCTTGTCACATCCCTGCTCCTTCCCTTCCTTTAGCATCATCCAGTGTCACCTCCAAGCCATGTCCTCCAGTGTCACATCCACACATTCCTGGGGCATTTCCTGGCATGGGAACTGCTCTGGGAAGTTGTTCCAATATTTTGTAACTCTTCCTGTGGAGAAATATTCCCAGTTACCTGATACAGATCTCCCTGAGCCTCCTTTTGGGGTTGTCACATCCCTTCCTTTATAATCATCCAGTGTCACCTCCAAACCACATCTCCTTTTGTGCCCTTACTCCCCTGATCCCCTTTTCCCCCATAAATTCCCTTTGTTCCCCTGAATTCCCTCTTTTTCCCCTCGATTCCCTGAATTCCCTTTTCTCCTGTTGATTCCCCAAATTCCCTTTGTTCCCCTGAATTCCCTCTTTTTCCCCTCGATTCCCTGAATTCCCTTTTCTCCTGTTGATTCCCCAAATTCCCTTTTTTCCCCTGAATTCCCTCTTTTTCCCCTCGATTCCCTGAATTCCCTTTTCTCCTGTTGATTCCCCGAATTCCCTTTTTTCCCCTGAATTCCCAGTGCCACATCCCCACATTCCCAGGGCATTTCCAGGGATCCAGGAGCTCCCCCTGATCCTCCGTTTTGGGGCTGCCCCATCCCTGCAACAGCAAACCCTCAGAGCAGGAAGCAGCACAAACCCCAATCAGTGCAGAGGGATTGATCAGATCCAGAGGGAGGATGCAGGCGGGAGCCAGGCTGGCTTTGGGAGCGTCCCAGGCGTTGCCCAAGCCCTGACCAGGCCTTTGCCTGCAGCTGACGTGATGCTGGTGCAGCCCAGGGTGGAGTTCATCCTGTCCTACATCGACCACATCGCGGGGGACGAGGATCACACGGACGGGGTGGTGGCCTGCGCCGCCGGGCTCATAGGGTGAGGAAAACTGGGCTCTGCCCTTGCTCCTGCCTATCTGAGGGTTTTAGGGTCACTGTTGGGCTTGGGGTTTGGCTCCAGGTGAGAAGGGATTCGCAGGTGAGAGAATCATCGCAAAAATCCCGGGTTTAGGGTTTTTCCAGGAGTTCAGTACCCAAAACCCCTCCTCCTTAGGGAACAGAGAAAGCCAGGTTGAAATCCTGGGATCTGCCCTTTTTTCCTGCCCATCTGAGGGTTTTAGGGTCACTGTTGGGGTTGGGGTTTGGCTCCAGGTGTGAAGGGATTCGCAGGTGAGAGAATCATGGCAAAAATCCCAGGTTTAGGGTTTTTCCAGGAGTTCAGTACCCAAAAAAAACCCTCATCCTCAGGGAACAGAGGAAGCCAAGTTAAAATCCTGGCATCTGCCCTTTCTCCTGCCTCTCTGAGGTTTTTAGTGTCAGTTTTAGGGTTGGAGTTTGGGTGTTTGGCTCCAGGTGTGAAGCGATTCTGCAGGTGAGAAAGTCGCCACAAAAATCCCAGGTTTAGGATTTTTCCAGGAGTTTAGAACCAAAAACACTCCTCATCCTTAGGGAACAGAGAAAGGCAGGCTGAGGTGTTTTCATTTCTCCTGCTGAATTGAAGGAGAATTATGATGAAATCAACCTTTAAACAAGAACTGGAGCATTTTTAAATTGCAGTTTTCCCAGAATCAGCTCCCCCCGCCCTGACCAGCATTTTGTACCACTCACAAAATGGTTTTTCTCCCCAATTTTCCTCTGCATCCAGGGATTTGTGTACAGCTTTTGGGAAGGATGTCCTGAAATTAGTAGAAGCCAGACCCATGATCCACGAACTGCTAACGGAAGGGAGGAGATCCAAGACGAACAAAACGAAAACCCTCGCGACCTGGGCCACGAAAGAGCTGAGGAAACTCAAGAACCAAGCTTGGTGAGGGCTCAGCCCTGCTTTTTCCCACCTAAAAATTCCTGGAATTGGCTCAGCTAAGCCTGGGAAGAGCCACAATCCCAAAGTTCTCTTTTCCTGGTTTTTTTTGTGGGGAAAAAAGTCCCATTTGGGGGGGGTCTTTTGACCCTACAAAGTCGATTTTTCTTAATTTTAAAGTTGGAAAAGTCTCCAGGATTGAACCCAACCCAATTTTTCCCCCACTTTTTTTTTTTGTTATCTCCTGATTCGCAGTATTTAGGTTTGGGGTTTTTTTGTTGTAATCCTGGAATTGTTAAATTTGGAAAAATCCCCAAGGTGGAGTCCAGCCCAAGAGCCACATCCCCCCGTTTTTAAACATTCCAGGGCTTCAATTCCCTGAATTCTCTTTTTCCCCTGAATCCCCTTTTTTCTCTGAATCCCTTTTTCCCCTGAATCCCCTTTTTTCTCTGAATTCCCTTTTCCCCTGAATCCCCTTTTTTCTCTGAATTCCTTTTCCCGTCATTTTCCCCTCAATTCCCTTTCCCCCCTGAATTCCCCAAATCCCTTTTTCCCCCCCAAAATCCCATTTTTCCCCCTAAATCCCCTTTTTTTTTTTCCCTTTTCCAGATCTGTTACCATTGGGACGACACCTGAGGACCCCCACTGGATAAAAAACCAACAACAACACCGAGAAAAAAAAGGAAAAATCTCCAATCTCCTAGAAAACCCCCCAAAAACCCCGGGAGTGAGGACGTGTGCGGAATGTTTGGGAATGAGAGGATGCTGAGGATGAGTGAGTGAGGCTCGGAACAAAAATCCCAACCTTTGGTGACCCCCGGCATCCAGGAGGGAATTCTGTGCCCCAAAAATTCCACAAAAAAAAAAAATGGGGGAAAAAAGCGAAATTCCCACCAGCCCAAGAGCGGCTGAGCTCGGAGGAGAAAATGAGGGAAAAACGGGGAAAATTGGGATTAAAGTGGTGCTCTGTGAGGTTTTGGCTGCTGGAGAGAGAGAGAGAGAAGAGAGAAAGGTGGAAAATTGGGAATTTCCCAGGATTTGGGATTTTCCCAGGGATTTGGGAATCTCCGGGATGAGGCAAATCCCAGAGGAGAGAGAAGGAATTCCAAGAGGAGTGAGTGTGTGTGAGTGAGGTCATATCCACATTCTCAACTTCCCAAAAAAAAAAAAAAAATTTCATTGCAGTTTCTCTCTTTTTTTTTTTTTTTTTCCCAAAACCACAAAAAACAAAAATCCGGGAAAAAAAAAAAAAAAACAAACACAAAAGATAGAAAAAAAAAGACAAAAAAAATCTAAAATATACAAAATTTAAGGGTTCAGCTGTTGCATTTCATAACTGAGGTTCAGGCAGTAAGAGATAGGGAAGAAAAAGTAGAAAAGAAGAAAAAAAAAAATAAAATTTAAGGAAAGTCGCTTTTTTTAGGGATTTTATTTTTAGGGAATGCTGAATGTTTGGAGCTCTTGGCTTGTCCTGCTCAGCAACAAAAGCGCCTTTCCTTCCTTAAATATTCAACTGTGAATGTAGAAATGGGGGAAAAACACAATTTTTGGGTTGCAGGGAATAGAAAAATCCATTTGTCCAGCGAGTTTCAGGCTTCAAAAAGTTCAAAAAAGTCAGGAAAAAAAATTTAAAAATCAGATTTTTTTTAAAAAGTGCTGCAAATTGGGAAAAGAGATCTCCTGACTCGGACTGTAGCAGAATCAAAATTGTGCCAAAGAGTTAAAGAAGAGGTGAAAAAAAATGAAATAAATAAAAATATGCACAAAAAGAAGGAAAAATTTAAAAAAATTCAGGTGGTATTTGGAGAGGAAATTGGATGTGGAAAAAAACCCACAAAAACTGGGATTAAAAGCTGTTTATTTGGAATTATTTGGGATTTTTTTGCTTTTTCGGGGCTCGATTCGGATCAGGCTCGATGTGGTTTTTGGTCTCTTGCTGCACTTGGAAAAACACAAGGAGAAAATAAAAAACAGGAAAAAAAAAAGGAAAAAAAAAGAAATTTATATAAAATATATAAATATATAACTTGAGTTGAGCTGACAACGCCGGCGCTTGTAAAAGGTTTCTATTTTTCCACTGCAGTTGAAGATGAATAAAATGGTGTCAAACATTCCCCAATATTTTCCTTTTTTTTTTTTTTTTTTGGGATACTCTTGGCTCTTTTCCAGAGGGAAACCCAGGAAAAAGTTGGGATTTTTAAATGGATTTTGGGTGTTTTTTCCCAGTAATCCACAAGGAATTTTTCCTTTGCCGCTTCCCGAATTTCTCGCCGCGTTGGGAGCGGAATTTTTCCTCTGGAAAAAGGAAAAAAGGGGGGAAAAATCAAAATAAAAAAGTTTTTTTTTTCCTTAGGATGTTCAGGGTTTGGAGATTTGGAATTTTCACTTCGTTTGCAGCTCTGTGGAGGTGTCGGGAAAGCTCCTGGGAGGGGGAGCAGGAAAATGGGCAGGATTTGCTCCTCAGTTCTTCTATTTTTTTCCATTTTTCCCTTTAATTTTAATTTTTTCTTTTATTTTTCTCTTTTTTTTTTATTTTATTTTTCCTTTTTTTCTTCATATTTTTATTTTTTATTTTTCCAATTTTCTTTTGGTTTTCCTTTTAATTTCTTTTTAATTTTCCTTCTAATTTTCATCCATTTTTCTCTTTTTTTTTTTTAATTTTTTTTTCTCAGAATTTTTCTTTTATTTCCCTTTTAATTTTTCTTGGTTTTTTTTCCTGTTCCTAGTTTTCTGTCTTCCTTTATTTTTTTGTTTTTCATTTTTTGTTTTTCTTTTCCTATCCATTTTTATTTTCCTTTTTGTTTTATTTTTTCTCCACTTTACTTCCATTTCTTTAATTTTTTTTTAAATTTTCTTTTATTTATTTTTATTTTTCCTATTTTTATTTTTTCCACTTTATTTTACTTCTATTTCTTTTAATTTTTTTATTTTTCTTTTATTTATTTTATCTTTCCCATTTTTCATTTTTTTCGCATTTTTGTCCTTTTTTTCTCCATTTTTAATTTTTTTCAATTTTTCTGCCTTTTTCCAGTTTTCTTTTTCTCCTTATTTGTCTTCTTTTTTTTTTTCAGTTTCTTCCAATTTTTTCCTATTTTTTCATTTATTTAAATTTTTTTCCTTTTTTAAAAATTTTCTTTGTTTTTTCACATATCTTTTTTTCCTTTTTTCTTCATTTTTTCCTTTCACATTTTTCCCATTTCCCCCAACTCTTTCAGCTTCTTTTTTTTTTCCCCCCACGTATTTCTCCATTTTTCCTGTATTTTATTTTATTTTTCCCCCATTTTTCCTCCTCCCCTTCCCCTCCAGTTCCCTTTGTGTCCCTCCCAGCTCGTACAGGGTATCAGACATGAATGTGCCTTCAGTGCTCTGCCCACCGCGCAGAACCGACTAAAACACCCCAAAACACCCCAAAAATCCCAAATCCGAGGAAAAACCCCCCGGGATCCCCTCCCAGCGATGCCTTTTCCTTTTCCTCCGGGGCGGGGGCAACTAAACGAGAGAAAACTCAAGGGAAAAAAAATATACAAAAATATGGAAAAAATGGAATTTCCAAAAGCCGCTCCCGGGCGGGAGGAGCCGAGCGGCGCCGGGGCCGGGGCTGGGTCCGGCTGAGGCAGCGCAGAATAAACTGAGAGTAGTGCAAAAACACGGCTTGGACTCTTCATTTTGGGGGGTTTTGAGGGGTTTTTAGGGGGTTTTTTTGGGGGGGGGTTGAAGGGTTTTTAGGGGCTTTTTTTGGGTTTTTTTGGGGGGGCGTTGAAGGGTTTTTAGGGGCTTTTTTTGGGGTTTTTTTTTGGCTTTTTGAAGGGCATTTTAGGCCCTTTTAAAGACCCATTTTGAGCGATTTGGGAGTGCTTTTTTTGGGTTTTATTTTGCTTTTTGAAGGGTATTTTGGGTTTGGGGGCCTTTTGGGGGTTTTGAGGGCTTTGTTTTTTGGCAGGGGTTCTCTTTCTAAGGGGCTTTTTTTGGTTATTTGGAACATTTCTGGGGTGGTTTGTTTTACCTTCTTGGGGGTTTTTTTGTGGGCTTTTTTGGAGGTTTTTGGGCTTTTGGAGGGCTGTGGAAGGCTTTTTGGGACATTTTTGAGCTTTTTTTGGGGAGTGGGTTGGGGGCTTTGTGCTTCTTTTGGCCTTTCCTGGGCGGTTTTTATGGGGGTTTTTTGGAGGGGTTTTTGGGCCTGTTTTGGGGGTTTTTTTGGAGGCCTTTTTGGGCCTGTTTTGGGGGTTTTTTTGGAGGCCTTTTTGGGCCTGTTTTGGGGGTTTTTTTGGAGGCCTTTTTGGGCCTGTTTTGGGGGTTTTTGGAGGCCTTTTTGGGCCTGTTTTGGGGGTTTTCTGGAGGGCTTTTTGGGCCTGTTTTGGGGGTTTTTTTGGAGGCCTTTTTGGGGTGTATCACAAGGAATTTCCTCCTCCGAACCGCCCGTCCTCAATGCCATCACTGCCTGGGCATGGATTGAGCTCTTCCAGCATCTCTTGGGATTTCTGAGGGGCTTTTTTGGGCTGCATCACCAGGAATTTGGTGGTGCTGGGGATCCCAAATTCCTGGGCATCCCGCATTCCCAGAGATCCCAAATTTTGGAGATTTCGGAGTCCCCTCTGGAGATTCCCAAATTCCTGAAGATTCGGCTCCATCAGCAGCTCAGTCCCAGCCCAATCCCTTTGCCTCGGGATGAATCCCTCATCCCCCACAACCCCAAAACTGCAGCTCCACCTTCATTAATCAATCAATCAATCAAATTATCAAAGGAACCACCCCTGGGCGCTCCTCCAGCTCCGCAAAACCCCAGGAGAACCCCGGGCGGGATGCGTTTATTCACCTCCCAGATCAGACATTGAAAACCCGCTTTCATTTTCGTTTCCTCCCCAATTTTTTGGTGGGTTTTTTGTTTTTTTTTTGTTTTTTTGGGTTTTTTTTAATTTTATTTTAATTTTCCCCGGTGCCTCGTTCATTTCCCGGGAGGCTCTGCCAGGCTGCTGCCCCCGCTCGGAGACGCCGTGGGAGGGGAGCGCCGAGCGCCGAGCGCGCGTTTCCTCTCCGGGGGAGCCGGAGGTGACAGCGCTGTGTCACCGCTGCCATCTGTGCCACCACCCCGCGCGGGGACACGCCGTCATTCCGGGGATTATTCCCGGGACCATTCCTGGGATTATTCCCGGGACCATTCCTGGGATTATTCCTGGGATTATTCCTGGGATCATTCCTGGATTTTGGAGCCCCGGAGGTGACAGCGCTGTGTCACCGCTGCCATCTGTGCCACCACCCCGCGTGGGGACACGCCGTCATCCCCGGGATCATTCCCGGGACCATTCCTGGGATTATTCCCGGGATTATTCCTGGGATCATTCCTGGATTTTGGAGCCCCAGAGGTGACAGCGCTGTGTCACCGCTGCCATCTGTGCCACCACCCCGGACGGGGACACGCCGTCATCCCCAGGATCATTCCTGGGATTGAGGGGCCTGACGCTCTCTGCCCCCCAAAAGAGGAGGAAAAACTCTCATTTTCTTGGTACGAAATGAGCCACAAGTGGATTTTGAAGTCTCGGAGGTGACAGCGCTGTGTCACCGCTGCCATCTGTGCCACCACCCCAGGGACATGCCAGGATTATTCCCAGGATTATTCCCAGGACTGGCACTTCCCAACGCTGATGTGCTGAGCTCCTACCTAAAAGAGAAGGAAAAGCTGATTTTCTTCGGAAAAAAGTGGCAGAAATGAGCCAGGAGTGGATTTTGGAGCCTCGGAGGTGACAGCAGCCATCCGTGCCACCACCCCAGCACAGGGACATCACTGCCATTCCTGGCATGATCCCACGTGGATTTATCCTTTTTCTGGGTCTGGGCTGATGCTCTGAGCCCCTACTCCAAGGGAAAAGCTGATTTTCCTTGGAAAAGGAGGGGGAAATGAGCCAGGAGTGGATTTTGGAGCCTCGGACACGCCGTGAGGGCCTTGGGACCTTTCCCCAGGCTGCGTCACCCGGAGGGGACAGGACACCCCGGAGCCGGTGCCACCCTCTGCAATGAGATTTTCCAGCTGAAAACGTCGGGAAGAGGGAAAAATGGCACGGGGGACAGCGGGGGGCTCCCGGTGCTCCCCTTTTCTCCCCGATGGGCTCCATGGAAAACCCAGGGGATCCCATGGGACGAGCCAGCGCTGTCCTCGGAGGCCCTGGGGACCCCAAATCCCCCAAATGCCAGGGCAGGGACAATTCCAGCAGCTCGGGCCCGTCCTGCCTCCCTCTGCTCCTCCTGCCGGCCCTGGCACAGCTCCGCTTTGTCCCCGCGCTTTGTCCCCAGCTCCCGGGGACCCCCTGCGCCCCTCGGGGCCGTCCCCGCATCCATCGGGGCACTGCGGGATGGTTTCCCTTCCAAATCAACTCCCGACCTGACGGAAATCCTTCATTTGCACTTCAAAGCGCTCTGCAGCCCATCCTCTGCAGCAGCGGCCGCTCGGGGCTTTTTGGGGGCCTGTTTGCGGCAGATCCGGTCCTGCTGATCCCGCAGATCCCTCCGGATCCCGACCCTGCAGATCCCATCCCTGCAGATCCGGTCCTGCTGATCCCTCCGATCCCTCCGGATCCCATCCCTGCAGATCCGGTCCTGCAGATCCCGCAGATCCCTCCGGATCCCTGCGGATCCCGACCCTGCTGATCCCCCCGGATCCCGCCCGCCCTGTCCCACCCTCGGGTGCCATTCCAGGGCCTCTTTGCCCTCCCCGGGCCGTTCCCTGCTGGAAATTCCAACGGGAGCGACCACCGAGTGCCGGTGCGCCCCCGGCATTGCCCCCCAAAATGTTCCCGGCCTCGCGGTGCGGTTTGGGCTCCCGCGGGAATCCTCTGGGATCTCGGCGCCCCCGGGTGGTGCCCCCGGTGCCAGGGGTCTGTCAGAGCCTGGATCCCCTCCGGGATGCCCAGGCTGCCTTGGGAATCCCAGTTCGGAGCTCCCAGTTTGGGGCTTTGCTCCCTTTGGTTCTCCTGCTGGGGCCCCAAACCCCGGGCTGGATTTTCCAGCGGTTCCTTCCCCGCCTCGTGCCAGAGCCACGCTCAGCACCAGGATTTCTCTGTGCTGCCATCGCCCGTCTCGGCTTTGGGGCCGGATCCCCCTCAGTGCCCATCCCTGGGGCTGCTCTGTCACCCCCATTCCTGCAGAGGCCTTGGCGGGGACGTTTGGAGGGTCGGGGTCCCTCAGGCCCCCCTGGCCCCGTCCCTGGGGCTCTGCTCCCCATCCCTGGGGCTCTGCTCCCCATCCCAGCTCCTGCAGAGGCCTTGGCGGGGACGTTTGGAGGGTCGGGGTCCCTCAGATCCCCCTGGCCCCGTCCCTGGGGCTCTGCTCCCCGTCCCGTTCCCTCTGCTGGGGTGGATGAGGCCCTGGCAGGAGCCCTGCGGTCACTCAGGGCCGTGGGTCTGTCTGTGCCGTCGGTCTGTCTGTGCCGCGGGTCATTCCCGGCTCTGTCCTGGAGAGCTGCGGTGGCAGTGACGCCGCGGAGGGGCCTGCAGGGGTCTGTCCGTGCCGTCGGTCTGTCCGTGCCGTGCCAGGCTCTGTCCTCGGGCACTGGGGCTGGCGGTGACCCCTCCCGGGGGGATTTTGTGCCCCGCAGCCCCCGGCAGCGGCGGCGAAAGGAGAGCAGCTATTAATAACGCTGCGCACCGGGGAGGAGATGCGGAGCTGCAATTCCATCATGGAAGCGGCTGCGGGAACGATTCGGGGAATAAAAACGTTCGGGCGGGGGGGGGGGGGGCTGGGGGGCGGGGGCAGGGGGGGAGCCCAGCCCCCACCGCGCGGGGCCGCGGCTCGGCCGTGCCGGAGACCCCCGGGATGGAGGGGGGACCCCCGGATGGAGGGGGGGACCCCCGGGATGGAGGGGAGACCCCGGGATGGAGGGGAGACCCCCGGGATGGAGGGGGGACCCCGGGATGGAGGGGAGACCCCCGGGATGGAGGGGGGACCCCGGGATGGAGGGGAGACCCCGGGATGGAGGGGAGACCCCCGGGATGGAGGGGGGACCCCGGGATGGAGGGGAGACCCCCGGGGTGAGGGGGGACCCCGGGATGGAGGGGGGACCCCGGGATGGAGGGGGGACCCCGGGATGGAGGGGAGACCCCGGGGTGAGGGGAGACCCCCGACCCCACGACCACCCTGGGGAGGGGCCGGGGGTCGGTGCTGCCCCCGGGGTCGGTGCTGCCCCCCCCCCGGGCGGGGGTGTCGGGTCCGCTCCCTGTCCCGCGCCCCCCCCGGAGCATCCCCGGTACCGGCCGTGCCCCGGGGGGGGCGGGGGGGGTCACAGCCCCGGGGGCGGCCCCGGCGCGTGGCGGGGGAGGGGCCGCGGCCGCCCGGTGCCCACGTGGTTCGTCGGTGCCTCCGGAGCGGAAGAAACGGCGGCGGGGCCGGGGCTGCGGCGGGCACCGGGAGCGGCGGCGGGAGCGGCGGCGGGACCCGGCGGGGCGGGGACGGAGCCGCATCCCGGCGGCGCCGCCGCAGCGCAGCAGCAGCGCCGGTGAGTGCGGGGCCTGGGCCGGGGGCACCGGCAGCGGCCGGGGGGGCACAGCGGGCAGCCCCCGCCCCACCGGGCCTGTCCTCTCCCGCCGCGGCGCGACCCCGGCCCCGGCCCCGGCCCCATCTGCCCCCGCCGCCTTCGGCATCCCCGCTGCGTCCTCACCCGCGGCTCCATCCCCATCCTCATCCTCACCCCCATCCCCATCCCCGGCTGGATTCGCATCCTCATCCCCACCCTCATCCCCGTCCCCGGTTCCGTGCCCATCTCCGCCCGTGCTTCCATCCCGCTTCCGTCCCCATCTCCTGCTCCATCCCCATCCCCATCCCCGGCTCCATCCTCATCCTCATCCCGTCCCGGCTCCGCCCCGCTCCCCTCCTGCGTTTCCGTCCCCGTCCCCCGCCCGGCGACCCCCGGCGCGGCGCGGCCCCGGCCCGGCCCGGGGGCGTTCGGGGACGGTTCCCGGAGGCTCCGGGGCCGCCGCAGGCCGGACCCCCCCGCTCACCCTATGGCGACCCCCGGCCGCGCTCACCCGCGCTCCGGGCCTGCCTCCGGGGCTCGGGGGCGCGCTCGGCCCGTGCCCGTTTCCCGCCGCTTCTCCCCCGGTCCCACGCCGGTCCCACGCCCGCTGCCCTCGCTCGTGGCCGTGGCGGAGCCCCCAGCCCCCCCCCGCGCCCCCCCAGCCCCTCAGAACCGGGACAGCCGGGGGGGGTCCCAGCAATGGGGGGGGGGGGGCAGGGGGGGCTGCCCCAGGCCGGGTCCCGCCCAGCGCACCCTGCGGGCCCCAGAGAGGTTTGGGGGGCAAGGCCTGTGCCCAGACCCGCCTTGTGGGTGCCAGGGGCCGGCAGCGCCCGCAGCCCGGCACACCCGATCCCATCCCCATTTCCTGCCCCTTCCCCGTCCCCATCCCCGTTCCCGTTCCTGTCCCGTCCCCATCCCCATCCCTGTTCCCATTCCCGTTCCCATCCCCGTTCCCACCGGAGCCCTGAGCCGGCCGAGCCCTCCAGCAGTGTCCCAGTCCCGGGGAGCCGCAGCCGCATTTTTGCTCATTTCCCAGACCCCATTTTTGCTCATTTCCCAAACCCCATTTTTGCTCATTTCCCAAACCCCATTTCTGCATTTTCCCAAGCCCTATTTTTGCTCATTTCCCAAAACCCCATTTCTGCATTTTCCCAAGCCCTATTTTTGCTCGTTTCCCAAACCTCATTTCTGCTTTTCCCCCAGGCATTTTCAGCCTCGAGGAGGGGCCGGCAGCGCGGAGGGAGCGGCGGGGACCCCGCCTGGACCCCGATGAGAGCAGCCCCGGCTCCCGGCGATCCCCTCGCGGCCGATGTCCGGAGCTCCCGCGCCTGAGACGCGCCCGTGACAGCCCCCGACACGCCTGTGACACGCCTGAGACACGCCAGTGACACGCCTGTGCCAGCCTGTGCCAGCCTGTGCCCCCCGCAGCCCTGCCCAGCCCGCGCCGCTTCGCCCCGCGCCTGGGGCCCGCTGCAAGGCAGGTGTCCAGGGAAACTGAGGCACGGCAGGCCGGGGGGCTCTGGGCAGGGCTGGGGACACAGAGCCGCCTCCAGGCCCCGGCGCTGGGGACACAGAGGGTCCTGTCACTGCCGTGGTCCTGCTGGCGGGGCCTGGGACACCCCAGGGCTCCCATTTGGGGGGATCCTCATTTGGGGGGTCCCCAGCGCTCGGGGAGTCTGATCCTGGCTTTGGCGGTGCCTCAGTTTCCCCGGGGGGGATGGCCGTGCCCTCCCTGCCCGAGCAGAGCTGTGTCCCCTCTGTCACCACCCCGGGGCTGGATTTAAGGCCCCCGGTCCGTGATTCATTCATTTATTCCCCTCGGGACCCCCGGGCTGTCCCCTGCCCCAGCAGCGGCTCGGGGGGGCCGCGCTGTCCCCTCCCTGTGCCCTGCAGGTCTCTGCTCCCTCCGCCAGCTCTGGGCATGGATCACTCGTGGGGTGGTGCCAACCGGAGCTCTGCCAGGGCTGCGCCTGCCCGGGGGTCCCTGCCCGGGACAGGGGACACCGGAGGGCTGGGGACAGTGACGGGAGCCAGGGGGACCCTGGGTGGGTTGGGGACAGTGACGGGAGCCAGGGGGACCCTCGATAGGAGCTGGGGACAGTGACAGGAGCCAGGGGGACACCAGAAGGTTGGGGACAGTGACAGGGGCCAGGGGGACCCCGGGAGGGTTGGGGACAGTGACGGGAGCCAGGGGGACCCTGGGAGGGTTGGGGACAGTGACGGGAGCCAGGGGGACCCTGGAGGGGCTGGGGACAGTGACAGGAGCCAGGGGGACACCAGAGGGTTGGGGACAGTGACCGGAGCCAGGGGGACCCCGAGAGGGTTGGGGACAGTGACAGGAGCCAGGGGGACCCCGGGAGGGTTGGGGACAGTGACAGGAGCCAGGGGGACCCTGGGAGGGTTGGGGACAGTGACGGGAGCCAGGGGGACCCTGGAGGGGCTGGGGACAGTGACAGGAGCCAGGGGGACACCAGAGGGTTGGGGACAGTGACCGGAGCCAGGGGGACCCTGGGAGGGTTGGGGACAGTGACGGGAGCCAGGGGGACCCTGGGAGGGTTGGGGACAGTGACGGGAGCCAGGGGGACACCAGAGGGCTGGGGACAGTGACAGGAGCCAGGGGGACCCTGGGAGGGTTGGGGACAGTGGCAGGAGCCAGGGGGACCCCGGAGGGGCTGGGGACAGTGACAGGAGCCAGGGGGACCCCGGGAGGGGCTGGGGACAGTGACGGGAGCCAGGGGGACCCTGGGTGGGTTGGGGACAGTGACAGGAGCCAGGGGGACCCTCGATAGGAGCTGGGGACAGTGACGGGAGCCAGGGGGACCCCGGAGGGGCTGGGGACAGTAACAGGAGCCAGGGGGACCCCGGGAGGGGCTGGGGACAGTGACGGGAGCCAGGGGGACACTGGAGGGTTGGGGACAGTGACGGGAGCCAGGGGGACCCTCGATAGGAGCTGGGGACAGTGACAGGAGCCAGGGGGACACCAGAGGGTTGGGGACAGTGACAGGGGCCAGGGGGACCCTGGGAGGGTTGGGGACAGTGGCAGGAGCCAGGGGGACCCCGGAGGGGCTGGGGACAGTGACGGGAGCCAGGGGGACCCCGGGAGGGGCTGGGGACAGTGACGGGAGCCAGGGGGACCCCGGGAGGGGCTGGGGACAGTGACAGGAGCCAGGGGGACCCTGGGTGGGCTGGGGACAGTGACAGGAGCCAGGGGGACCCTGGGTGGGCTGGGGACAGTGACAGGAGCCAGGGGGACCCGGGAGGGTTGGGGACAGTGGCAGGAGCCCGGTGGCTCCCGGGGCGAGCACAGCTCCGGTATTTAGGGCACGGTGCGAGGCGTGGGAGGCCGGAGCAGCTCGCGTGCGGCACCGGCCGCTATTTCTGGTGCTCGTTGCCCCGAGGGGACGGCAGCAATGTCACCGTGTCCCCCCGGGGGTGCTCTGTGCTCCCACCCTGGTGCTGACGGAGCCTGGGAGTGTCAGGACCTCTGTCCCCTCCTTTCCTGCTGGGGACAGAGGTGATGGCACGGCATGGCCGGTGTCCCCTTGTCACCCCAGGGACAGCGTGGCGTTGGAGCTGCTGCTGCTGGTGGCAGCTCCTGGGACTGTCACCGGGTGCCACTGAGCTCCCACAGACCCCGCTCTGGCTGTGTCACCACCCCGGTGTCCCCAGCGCTGCCCTGGCTGTGTCACCACCCCGGTGTCCCCAGCGCTGCCCTGGCTGTGTCACCACCCTGGTGTCCCCAGCATTGCCCTGGCTGTGTCACCACCCCCGGTGTCCCCAGAGCCCCAGCATTGCCCTGGCTGTGTCACCACCCCGGTGTCCCCAGCACTGCCCTGGCTGTGTCACCACTCCGGTGTCCCCGGTGTCCCCAGCGCTGCCCTGGCTGTGTCACCACCCCGGTGTCCCCAGAGCCCCAGCATTGCCCTGGCTGTGTCACCACCCCAGAGCCCCAGTGCTGCCCTGGCTGTGTCACCACCCCGGTGTCCCCAGAGCCCCAGCATTGCCCTGGCTGTGTCACCACCCCGGTGTCCCCAGCGCTGCCCGGGCTGTGTCACCACCCCGGTGTCCCCGGTGTCCCCAGCGCTGCCCTGGCTGTGTCACCACCCCGGTGTCCCCAGAGCCCCAGCATTGCCCTGGCTGTGTCACCACCCCAGAGCCCCAGTGCTGCCCTGGCTGTGTCACCACCCCCGGTGTCCCCAGCGCTGCTGCCCTGGCTGTGTCACCACCCCGGTGTCCCCAGCACTGCCCTGGCTGTGTCACCACCCCGGTGTCCCCAGAGCCCCAGCATTGCCCTGGCTGTGTCACCACCCCGGTGTCCCCAGCACTGCCCTGGCTGTGTCACCACCCCACTGTCCCCAGCGCTGCTGCCCTGGCTGTGTCACCACCCCCGGTGTCCCCAGCGCTGCCCGGGCGGGCCCTGCCCTGCCCCGGTGTCACCCGCGTGTCCCCGCAGGCAGGACATGGACTCCATGTTCGAGGACGACATCAGCATCCTGACGCAGGAGGCGCTGGGGCCGGACGAGGACTGGCTGGACAGCCCCAACACCGACCTGTCGGGCGAGATGTGCTCGGCCTCGCACTTCGCCCTCATCACCGCCTACGACGACATCAAGAACCGGCTCACGGGGCTCGAGAGGGAGAACTCCACGCTCAAGCGCCGCCTCAAGATGTACGAGGTCAAGGTGAGGGGTCCGGGGGTTCCGGGGGCGCGTGGGGCCGGGGGGGCCCCGCTGACCGCCTGTCCGTGGCCGCAGTACCCCCTGATCGGTGAGTTCGGCGAGGAGCACATCTTCTCCCTCTACGAGGCCAAGGAGAACTCGCTGCTCAAGAGCGAGAAGGCGTCGCTGCAGCAGCAGCTCAACCAGTTCCAGCACGAGGTGAGCGGGACAGGGGGCCTGGGGGGGCTCTGGGGGTCCCCGAGCCGGCCGCCACCCCCAAATCCACCCCTAAATCCCCCCCATGTTCCCCCTGCAGCTGCAGAAGAGCAAAGAGCGGGAGGAGCAGCTGGAGGAGATGATCCAGGCCTACGAGAAGCTGTGCGTGGAGAAGGCGGACCTGGAGACGGAGCTGGGAGAGATGGTGGGTGACGGCCACCAGCAGGGGACAGCGGGGGCCCTGTCCCTGCTCCGCCACAGCGCCGGGCCCGCGGTGTCCCCGTCCTTGGGGCTGCAGGGCTTTGGGGCGTTTGGGCCACGTTGGGGTTTTAGGGATGCTCGGGTTTATCCATCTCCCCGCTCCCCCTGTGAGGCTCCGGTGTCCCCCGGGCACCCCCAGCTCCCCTTTCCCAGCCACGCCACTGTCACCGGACGGACCCCACTCCAAAAATCGACCCCAAAACCCGCGTGTGCCGGGCTGGGGCCAGCGGAGCCCCGGGGAGCGGCCGAGGCTCAGCCGCGTCCCCTCCGTGCCCTCCCCGAGCAGCGGGCGCTGGTGGAGACGCACCTGAGCCGCATCCGGAGCCTGGAGCAGCAGCTGCGGCAGCGCGACGGCGGCGCCTTCCCCGGGCTGGGCGCCCAGGACGTGCCGTTCATGGCGCTGCACCCCGGGCCCGGGCTGAGCCACGGTGAGCCGCCCCCTCCCCGCCCCGCCGCGCCCCCCGCAGCCCCGGGCCGCGCCGGGGCTGAGCCGAGCCGTGCCCGCAGTGCTGGAGCGCGCCGGGGGCTGGCAGAGCCGCGGGCTGGAGGCCGAGCTGGAGGCGGCGCGCCAGGAGAACCAGCGCGCCCAGCACCGCGAGGAGCACCTCAAGGCCGAGTGCGAGAGGCTGCAGGCCGAGCTCAAGCACCTGCAGGACAGCCGCGAGCAGGTGCGGGGCGGGAGCGGGCCCGGCTGGGGCGGGCGGGGGGTGCGAGGGGGAATGGGGCAGGGTCTGACCCTAAAAACCCCCCTAACCCCTTTCGTGATGGGAAGCGTCTGGGAGAAGGAATGGGGCAGGGTCTGACCCCTTGGGACCCCTGATTCCTGATATCTCGGGTTTGGGTGCTGGGAAGTGTCTGGGAAAAGGAATGGGGCAGGGCCTGACCATAAAAACCCCCCTAACCCCTTTCGTGATGGGAAGTGTCTGGGAGAAGGAACAGGGGAAGGCCTGACCCCACAGGACCCCTCATTCCCATATCTGGGGTTTGGGAGTGTCTGGGAGGGGGAATGGGGCAGGGTCTGACCCTAAAAAACCCCCCTGACCCCTCTTCCTGCTGGGAAGTGTCTGGGAGAAGGAATGGGGCAGGGCCTGACCCCTCGGGACCCCTCATTGCTGCTGTGTGGGGTTTCAGTGCTGGGAAGTGTCTGGGAGGGGGAATGGGGCAGGGTCTGACCCCTTGGGACCCCTCATTCCGGATATGTGGGGTTTGGGTGTTGGGAAGTGTCTGGGAGGGGGAATGGGGCAGGGTCTGACCCCAAAAACCCCCCTAACCCCCTTCCTGCTTATAAGTGTCTGGGAGAAGGAATGGGGCAGGGCCTGACCCCTTGGGACCCCTCATTCCTGCTGTGTGGGGTTTCGGTGGTTGGAAGTGGCAGCAGGAGAAGGAATGGGGCAGGGCCTGACCCCTCGGGACCCCTGATTCCTGATATCCCGGGTTTGGGTGCTGGGAAGGGTCTGGGAGCAGGTTCGGGGCAGGGCCTGACCCCTTGGGACCCCTGATTGCTGATATCCCGGGTCTGGGTGCTGGGAAGGGTCTGGGAGCAGGTTCGGGGCAGGGCCTGACCCCTCGGGACCCCTGATTGCTGATATCCCGGGTCTGGGTGCTGGGAAGGGTCTGGGAGCAGGCTCAGGGCAGGGTCTGACCCCTCGGGACCCCCGCGCCCGGTGCTGGTGCTGAGGGGGCTCTGCTGTCCCCAGGAGCAGTCGGAGCGGGACATGGCCTGGGTGAAGAAGGTGGGCGACGACCAGTAAGTGCTGGGAGGGGACTGGGGGGCACTGGGGGGCACTGGGGGTGGGGGACGCACGGGACCGGCTGTGGGGCACGGCCGCCACCCCACACCTCTGCACGGGGGGGTCCCCGCATGGAAGAGCTGCAATGGGGGGATCCCGCACCCCAAAATCACCAACTGCGCCCCGGGGGCTGGGGCTGAGTGGGGCTGCGGGCGAGGGGTGCCCAGGGCCCGGTGTCCGGTTCCAGTGACCGTACATTGTCCTTGTGTCCGGTCCTGGTGTCCGTGTGCTGTCCCGGTGTCCGGTCCCGGTGTCCATGCAATGTCCCGGTGTCCGGTCCCAGTGTCCGTGCATTGTCCCCATGTCCGGTCCCGGTGTCCGTGTGCTGTCCCGGTGCCCGGTCCCGGTGTCTGTGTGCTGTCCCGGTGCCCGGTCCCGGTGTCCGTGCGCTGTCCCGGTGCCCGGTTCCGGTGTCCATGCATTGTCCCGGTGTCCGGTCCTGGTGTCCGTGCATTGTCCCGGTGTCTGGTCCTGGTGTCCATGCAATGTCCCTGTGTCCGGTCCCGGTGTCCGTGCGCTGTCCCGGTGTCCGGTGTGGGCTCGGCGCTGCCTCCAGAGGGCACTGACGGCTCGCGGCTGCCGAGAGCGCGGCACCGAGCGGCACCGAGCGGCACCGAGCGGCACCGAGCGGCACCGAGCGGCACGGGGGCAGTCACGGTTTCCCCGGACCCCCCTAAACCCCCCGAGGTCTCACGGCGGCACCGAGGCGGTGACGGTGTCCCCGGACCCCCCCAAACCCCCCGGTGGCACCGGGGCGGGGGCGCTGTCGCCGCTGTCGCTCGGCCCCGTCCCTCGCCGTGCCCGCGGCGGGCGGTGACAGCGGCCCCGAGCTGCGGACGGATGGGAGGTGACGCGCGGCCCGGGAAGGGGCTCGGGCGCCGTTCCGGGGCCGGCCCCGGCCCCTCCTGCTCCGGAGGTGTTGGAAGCTGTCGCCGTTTCTGTCGCCCCGGTGCAGATCAGAGCCGGCGGATCCGCGGGGAGCTCCCGCCTCTCCCTTCCCCTCCTGAATGCCCTCAGTTTCCATCAGTTCCCTCATTTCCATCAATTCCCTCATTTCCATAAAATTCCGTCACCCGAGCTCACCCCCGGATCGCCCCCGCCCCTTTCCCGCAACACCCACGGAGATGAAAACTCCCAAATATCTCCATTAACCGATCACCCAAATCTTTATGTTTCAAGCCCAAATTCACCACGCTGGGACGGGGAAACTGAGGCAGGGCTGGCTGCTCACCCCCTCCCCGGGCACAGCTTTTCCCTGCGCGCTCTTTTCGTGCCGATTCAGCTCTTTTGTGTCACCTGCTTCTCTCCGCACTGTTCTTTTGGGTGTGAAAAGCGCCTTATCGGCGTTTTCCATCTCCGGGTGATTTTCTGGTGCTTCTGCCGCGCTGTGCTTGGGGCGGGGGTCCCCCCGCGTCCCCATCTTCCTTTGTTTTGCTTTGTTTTCTGAGGTTTCGACTTTTTTAGGCTTTCTGAGCTCGCGGTTATTCCCTCTTGTGCTCCCTCCCGAGAAAAACCAGGAGCCAAATCTTGAGGAAAGCCCTGGAAAGAGCAGGGTGGGGATTTGGGGGGTCAGGCCACCCCTCCCACTTCCCCGCCCCGCGTTTTTGGGGTGATTGTGTGGGTTTTAATGACTCTTGCACCCATGGGTGCCAATGCCGGGCATGTCCCCACCCGTGGCTCCGCCAGCTCTGCAGCAAAAAGGGGCCTGGGGGACACAAAGGTGACATCCTGTGGGTGTCCCCTGAGGGTTTTGTTTTTCTTTTCCTTCTTTTCCTTCTTTTCTTTCTTTTCCTTTTCCTCCTTTTCCTCCCTTTCCTTCTTTTTTTCCTCCTTCTCCTTCTTTTCCTCCTTTTCCTCCTTTTCCTTCTTTTCCTCCTTCTCCTCCTTCTCCTTCTTTTCCTCCTTTCCTTACTTTTCTTTCCCCTCCTTTTCCTTTTCTTCTTCACCTCTCTATTTTGATTTTTTTTTCCCCTCTCTGTTATTTTCCTCCTTCCCCCCTCGCTCTTTCCCCTCCTCTCCCTCACCCTTTTCCTCACTTTCCCCTTCTCCCGCTCCTTTCCCACCTCTCCGGGCCGCGGGGCCCGGGGGCGCGGCGGGGCCCGGCGCTGTCAGCCGCGGTTACGGCGGCGGCTCCGGTGCCCGCGGTGTCACAACGGCTCAGCGGGGCCGAGAGGGGACAGCCGAGCTCCGGCCCCGCGGCTCCTCTCTCCCCTTTCGCGCGTCCCGGCCGAGAATCCCGAGTGGCTCGGAAAGCGGCACCGACCTGGGGCAGAATTGATGGTTCTGGCAGCGCTTCCGAGCGGGGGGAGCCGCGCCCGCCGCGCCCCGGCCGCTCCTCCCTTCGGGGTCAGAAGAGTGAATTTGGGTTGGTTTGGGTTGGTTCTGGGGGCCCGCGAGGCTGTGTCACCCACAGAGTGTCCCCTTTGGGAATTGTCCTCTGGCTCGGGACAATTGTCCTCGGAACTGGCCGGGGTGGAGAGAGGGAACCTCAGACAGCCCGAGGTGGCTTTTCTTCACCCTGGGCCATTATTTCCCTCCCTTTCCTGGAGGAACGCTGGCAGCACCATCCAGGCAGCAGCCCCAAACCTTTTTTCGTTGTATTTGTTAAAAAACCAAACCAAAAACCAAAGCAACCAAAATTCCAAGGGGGCGGTCAAGCCCTGCTGGAGGATTCCACCCCTGCTGGAGGATTCCACCCCTGCTGGAGGATTCCACCCCTCCCGAGGGATTCAATGGGATTTAATCCCCGCTGAAGGGTTTCTCCCGTGGCCCCCCTTGCCCCTTGCAGGGTGAACCTGGCGCTGGCCTACACGGAGCTGACGGAGGAGCTGTGCCGCCTGCGCAACCTCAGCTCGCTGCAGAGCCAGATCCTGCGGGCGCTGCTGCAGGACAAGAGCCTCAACGGGGGTAAGGGGCACCCGGGCGCTGCCGGGGCACAAACACCGGGAAAATGGGTGGGTGGGCTCAGCCTGTGGGTGGGGGTGAGCTCTGGTGGGTGTCAGTCCCCAGGGGTGCCCAGCCCTGGGAGTGTCCCACAGCAAGGGCGTCCCTAGCTGGGTGTATCTGGGAGTATCCATCCCAAAATACCCACACCTGGGAGTGTCCCATCCCAAAATATCCACACCTGGGAGTATCCATCCCAAAATATCCACACCTGGGAGTGTCCCATCCCAAAATATCCACACCTGGGAGCATCTCGTCCCAAAATATCCACACCTGGGAGTATCCATCCCAAAATATCCACACCTGGGAGTGTCCCATCCCAAAATATCCACACCTGGGAGCATCCACACCTGGGAGTGTCCCATCCCTAGAACATCATCCCTGGGAATTTCCCATCCCCAAAACTTCCATAATTGGGAGCATCCATACTTGGGAGTATCCATCCCAAAGCAGCCGTACCTGGGAGCCTCCCAATCCCAAAATTCTCCCATGCCTGGGAGCATCCATAACTGGGAGCGTCTCATTCCAAACTATCCACACCTGGGAGCCTCCATACGTGGGATCATCCACACCTGGGAATGTCCCATTCCAAAACCATCCACAACTGGGAGTGTCCATCCCAAAATATCCATCCCTGGGACCATCCATCCCTGGCTGCATCCCCCCCCCCAGAATCTCCCATCCCTCTGGGGGCCCCCACAGCCGCATCCCCCCCGGCTCCCTCTGGGATGCCCCAGGATGTCGAGGCACATTTTCCACATTTTCCCCATTTCCGCGCTTCCCAAGCCGCGGCGCTAACGCGGCGCGTTTCCCGCGTGTCCCCCTTGTCCCGCGCCAGGCCAGCGCCACTCGCCGCTGTCGCAGTGCCACTCGCCGGCCCAGCAGCGCCGCTCGCCCGCCCCGCAGTGCCCCTCGCCCGTCCCGCCGGGCCGCCCGCAGTGCCAATCCCCCGCCCTGCAGCGCCGCTCGCCGGGACCCCCGAGCCAATCTCCGGCCCAGCAGCGCCGCTCGCCCGCGCCCGGCCCGTGCCAGTCGCCGGCCCAGCAGCGCCGCTCGCCGGTGCCGCCGCCGTGCCAGTCCCCGGGGCAGCAGCGCCGCTCGCCCGCGCCGCCGCCGCCGCCCTGCCCGGCCCCGGCATCCCCGCACCGCCGGCCCGCCGAGCGCGCGGAGCTGCCCTACGCCAAGCCCTCGAGCCGCCACATCAAGGCCGGCTTCCAGGGCCGCCGCAGCTACTCGGAGGTGACCAACGTGGCGCTGTACCAGCAGAGCCGCTCGCTCTGGCTGCAGCCCGAGGCCTCCACGCTGCCCAAGCACCGGCCCTACGGCGAGGTCTACCTGGGGGCCGCGGGGGCCCCGCTGAGCGCCCACGAGCCCTTCGAGGAGCACGTCCGCTTCGAGAAGCAGTCGTCGGACGAGGAGGAGTGGGCGCTGCCCAGCCCGCCCAGCCCCGAGGCCGGCGCCATCCGCTGCGCCTCCTTCTGCGCCGGGTTCCCCGCGCCCGACGCCGACGCCGCGCGCCGGACGGCGGCCGCCTACGCCCGCGCCGAGCACGCCCAGTCCTGGCCTTCCATCAACGTAAGGAGGAGCCCCCGATGTCCCCGCGGGGTTTGGGGCGGGTTTGATGGAGGGAACCCCCCCGGCGAGGTGGTACCCCCGCGGAGAGCTGGCGTGCCTCAGTTTCCCCGTTGGTCGCCCGGCTGGCTGGGGGCAGTGGGGGGTGACAGAGGGGGTGACAGAGGGGACGTGGCAGCGCGGGGGTCTCAGCGCCGCCCCGTGCCCCCGCAGCTGCTGCTGGAGACGGTGGACTCGGAGGTGCGGAGCTGCCCGCTGTGCCAGCTGGCCTTCCCCATCGGCTACCCGGACGATGCCCTGGTCAAACACATCGACTCGCACCTGGAGAACAGCAAGATCTGAGCCTCGCCCCCTTCCCCACCTTTGGATGCTGCATGGAAACACACCGGGAGCGCCCGCCTCCCGAAATACCTCCAAGTCTTCAGTAGCTACGGAAAGACTGAGCCCCCCCGGCCCCACCCGGAGCCCCCCGGAGCCCCCGGCCCGCTCAGAGCGGGCTCACCCCCCATGCCAGGGGTACCAGGGTCACCCCAGGGCCCCCCAGAGCCCCCGGCCCGCTCCGAGCGGGTCCAGCCCCCGTGCCAGGCTCGGGTGCTCCAGGGTCGCGCCGTGCCAGGCTCGGGTGCTCCAGGGTCGCGCCGTGCCAGGCTCGGGTGCTCCAGGGTCACTCCGTGCCAGGCTCGGGTGCTGCAGGGTCACGCCGTGCCAGGCGGTGGCCGCAGGGGACCCGTGTGTGCCCCTGGGTGTCCTCTGTCCCCTCGAGTGTCGCTGCTCGATCTCAGGGAGGATCCGAGGGGCCGAGCCCCCAGGAAGCAGGAGAGGGGAGGGGAGGGGAGGGGGCCGCCCCTGCCCCGGCCCGAGGGGTCCCAGGTGGGCCCGGGGGTGGGAGCGGGGGCAGCTGCTCGTCCTCGGTCCCTTTGCCTCGTCCCGCCGGTTCAAGCGTCTTTCCTCTCTTTTACACTAAAAGCAGCCCCCGCCCCTCAAATCGCCCCCTCCCCACAACGATGCTGCTGAGAAACGAGCCCGGAGGAGCAGCACGGACCCCCCAGCCCCCCAACATTGCACTGGGCTCCCTGGGGCTCCCCCGACCCCCCCGCGCGGCGCGGGGACAGCGCAGCCCCCCGGCAGCGCCCCCAGACCCCGCTTTAACGGGGCTGCTCCCCCTGAGCCCCCCGCCCGTCACCCCCGTCCCCCCACGTTCGATCTACCTCAAAGCCGCCGGGAGAGGGGGGGGCGCAGCGCCGTCCCCTCCCCGGCCGCTCGCGCTGCATGTCCCCCCCGTGTCACAGCGCACACCCCCCACCCACCCACCCACAACGCCGGGACCCCCGGAACGAGGGGCCCGCCCTCGCTGCGACCCCCGACTCAATAAAACCCGCCCGGAACGCCTCGGAGGGGGCGGCGGCCTCTCCTTCTGGGGGTCCTGGGGGGGAGAGGGAGGGTCCGGCTGGAGGTGTCCCCCCGGGAATGGGGCTGGGGTCGGGGGGCCCTGGGGGTGAAGGTTTGGGGTCCCTGGGGGTGAAGGTTTGTGGTCCCTGGGGGTGAAGGTTTGGGGGGTCCTGGGGGTGAAGGTTTGGGGTCCCTGGGGGTGACAGGTTTGGGGTCCCTGGGGGTGAAGGTTTGGGGTCCCTGGGGGTGACAGGTTTGGGGTCCCTGGGGGTGAAGATTTGGGGGGTCCTGGGGGTGAAGGTTTGGGGTCCCTGGGGGTGACAGGTTTGGGGAGTCCTGGGGGTGAAGGTTTGGGGTCCCTGGGGGTGACAGGTTTGGGGTCCCTGGGGGTGAAGGTTTGGGGTCCCTGGGGGTGACAGGTTTGGGGTCCCTGGGGGTGACAGGTTTGGGGTCCCTGGGGGTGAAGGTTTGGGGTCCCTGGGGGTGAGGGTTTGGGGGGTCCTGGGGGTGAAGGTTTGGGGTCCCTGGGGGTGAAGGTTTGGGGTCCCTGGGGGTGAAGGTTTGGGGTCCCTGGGGGTGACAGGTTTGGGGGTTCCTGGGGGTGGCAGGTTTGGGGTCCCTGGGGGTGAGGGTTTGGGGGGTCCTGGGGGTGGCAGGTTTGGGGTCCCTGGGGGTGAGGGTTTGGGGGGTCCTGCACTCCCGGCCCGTTTGGCGCTGGCTGGGCAGGCGGGTGACACAGAACGGGACAATCGGAGCAGGCTCGGGGTGACAGGAGGGACGCGGCCACACGCGGGGAGGGGGGGCGATGGATGGCGGGGGGTTCTCCCGGGTTCCCGGGGGGCTCTGGGCAGGGGGCTCTGGGCAGGGGGCTCTGTCCGTCCCTCCCCGCTGTTTTTGGGGTCCCACTCCCCCTCTGCGGGCTGGGGCAGAGCCCCGGGGGGGTCCCGGCCCGGCCCCAGCAGGTGCGGAGGCGCTCCCAGCGCCGCGGGCCGATGGTGCGAAGGAGATAAGCGCGGTGCCGCGGCCTTATCGGCGCCGCATCGCGCGTGTGCCCGGGCACGGCGCAGGAAGAGCGGCCCCTGCCCGCCCTCCGTTCCACCCCCCCGCCCCCGGTGGGCACCGGCAGCCCCAGCGGGGCCGGGGGGCGCGGGCACAGCCGGGGGGCTCGGGGACACCCCCATAGGGACGCGTGGGGACGAGGCCGGGCCGTGCCGAGCCGTGCGGGGCCGTGCCGGGTGTGCGGGGCCGTGCCGGGTGTGCGGGGCCGTGCGGGGCCGTGCCGGGTGTGCCCAGCCGGGACCGGCAGCGCTGGGACGGGGCCGCAGCGGGGGCGGGGGCGCAGCGGGGCCTCCCTGCGCTCGGGGGGGGCCCGGCCCCACCTTCGCCCCCGGATTTTCTCTCTTTTTTTGAAATCACGTGATAAATGCCAAACGGCGCTGCCGTTACTCATCCCGGCACCCTCCCGGCCCCGCTTTCCCCCGGGGGCGGCGCCGCTGACTCAGGGCCCGCCGGGCTCCCCCCGGCCCCGCGGGGACCCCCCCGGGCCCCCCGAACCGCGGTCCCTTCAGGAGGCGTCGCCTGCGGCAGCAGCGTCCCCGCCGCGCTCGAGTGAGTCTGGGGGCTCCCAGCGCCCCAGAGCCGCCGCCGGGGGCTCCCCGTGCTCCCGGGGCTCCCGGGGCTGTCCCGGGGTGCCCGCGGGGCTCGCCGGCCGTGGCTCGGGGCCGCGCTGGCCCTTTTGTCCCCTCCCGCCATCGGGGTGGGGACGCAGCGCCCCCTCTGAACCCCGTGGGGACCCCCCGGCCCCGTGGGGAGGCTCTGAGCCCCCCCGGTGTGAGAGGGAGGCAGCGGCTCCCACGGCCGCGCCCGTGCCTCAGTTTCCCTTCGCCACCCGCCGGCTCCGCTGCCCGCTGCGGAGGGAAGCGGGGGTGTCCGGGGGGGCGTTGGTGGCCCCGTTTCCTGTGACCCCCCCGAGGTGCCAACCGCAGCGCGGGGCTGTGCCCGTGCCGGCAGCGCTGTCCCACGGGCTGTCCTGCCCGCGCCGCCCCCGCAGTGTCACCCTGAGCCCCCTCGGCCGCGCTGTCCCCGCGGTGCGGGACAGGGGACACGGCGGCCTTTGGTGGCTCTCGGTGGCGCCCCGAGCCCGGCTGGAGGCACCGGGTGCCCCGTGTGGCCTGGCCGTGCCAGCTGCGGTGACAAGGGACGGGCCAGGCCCGCCTCGCCGTGACAGGGGGCACTGTGGGGGCTTCTTGCGGGGACAGGGGCTGCGCTTTGTCACCTCCCGCCCGTCCGAGCGCAGTGGGAGCACCCCTGGGGGAATTGTCCCCTCCAAACGCCGGGGGTGTCGCAGGGCGCTGTCCCCAGGGCCACCCGGGGCTGTGCAGCCCCGTCCCACCCTGCCTGTGTCCCCTAGCCCGGGTGGGGCACACCTGGCTCCGTGTCCCCAGTGTCCTTCCCCCAAGTCCCCATATCCCCATATCCCCATATCCCCATGTCCCCATATCCCCATATCCCCATGTCCCCATGTCCCTGTGTCCCCATGTCCCCATGTCCCCGTGTCCCCATGTCCCCATGTCCCCATGTCCCTGTGTCCCCATGTCCCCATGTCCCCATGTCCCCGTGTCCCCATGTCCCTGTGTCCCCATGTCCCCTCGTCCCCTCATCCCCTCATCCCCGTGTGCCCATGTCCCCATATCCCCTTGTCCCCTTGTCCCCATGTCCCCATATCCCCATGTCCCCATATCCCCATGTCCCCATGTCCCCATGTCCCCGTGTCCTCATGTCCCCATGTCCCCGTATCCCCATATCCCCATGTCCCCATATCCCCATGTCCCCATGTCCCCGTGTCCCCGTGTCCCCGTGTCCCCATGCCAGCAGGTGACACCACACCATTTCCTATGCAACATCTTCATTTCATTGTTTTTCCCAGCAAAACCCCCTCTTATTTCGGGCACCTTCAAGGTTTCTTTTTCCACCTTTCAGTTGGGTTGGGTTTTTTTTTTTCCCCTTTTCTCAGTGTTTTTATCATTTAGGGGAAAAACGAAACAATCCTCGCTGCCCGGGGCCGCTTTGCCCTGCAGGGAGGGAGGCACCGAGGACGCTTTGGGGGGACGGGACCCTCCTGGTGCCCCCCGGCCGCAGGAGCCGCTCGGGATTCTCTGATGCGCTCTGGGCTGGGGCTGGGGTCTCATCGCGGCCGTTCCTGAGGGGTCCCCGCGATCCCAAACCCGGGGGGCTGCAGGGACCCCCAGCCCGGTCCGGGGGGCTGCAGGGACCCCCAGCCCGGTCCGGGGGCCGCGCTGCCGTCCCCGTGTGCCCCGGCCGGGTTTATAGGAAACGGCTCCGGAGGAAGGGCCCGGCTGGCCGCCCCGGGAGGGTTTTTTTCCTGCCGTGGGCGCCCCGGGGGTGCGGGGGATCCGGTGTGAGTCAAAGCCGGAGCCCCGGGGTGGAACCGCAAGCCCAGCGCTGCCGTGTGACGGAGCCAGAGGCGTTTATAAGAAATGGAGGGGCTGGAATGAGGGGGAGGCAGGGAGGGAGGGACCCCGCTGGCCCCGCGGCCGTGCCCGCCGCCCCTGGGGACGGCTCTCCTGGCTCCGGGCTGGGACCTTAACCCGGGTTTGCTGCCAAGGGCCGGAGCTGCTGCCCCCAGCCCGCAGCTCGGCCCCTGCCGGGGTGCCTGGGTCCCCCCAAATGCCCAAACCCACCCTCATCACACTGAGGTGACCCAGGCCCCTCATCCGGCTGGGGGCATGGTGCCGGCATCACCCCTGGGTGCCAGCATCACCCCTGGGTGGCCATGCCCAGGCTGGAAATCCAGTGCCAGCATCACCCTGGTGCCAGCATCTCTCTGGGGTCCTCAGGTCACTCTGGGTGCCTTCATCAAGCTGGGGGTCCTGGTGCCAGCATCACCCCTGGGTATGTGTGTCCAGATGTGTTCCCGGTGCCAGCATCACCCCTGGGTATGTGTATCCAGATGTGTTCCCGGTGCCAGCATCACCCCTGGGTATGTGTGTCCAGATGTGTTCCCGGTGCCAGCATCACCCCTGGGTATGTGTGTCCAGATGTGTTCCAGGTGCCAGCATCACCCCTGGGTACCTGCATCCAGCTGTGTTCCAGAATCCCTCCAGAGTGCCCCCCATCCCTCCCAGGTGCCTCAGTCCTGTCCCCGCCTCGCCCTGGGCTACCCACACCCCGAGCAGGGCTGCCCCTTGTGTCCCCCCGGTTCTGCTGCCCCCCTGTCCCTGCCCCGCTGTCCCCGCTGCCCGCTGGCCCTGTCCCACACCCGTGCCAGCAGCTCCTGGCCTCTCACAGAGGTTTCCTGGAGGTTTCCACACCTGGGGACAGCGGTGGTGGCACCCGCAGTGCCCGGGGACCTCCTGCCCTCCACGCCCGGGGGAAGCCCACGCCGCGTCCCCTCCCGGCCGAGGCACGGTGGTGTCCCTGGTCCCGGTGACGGTGACACGATGGGCTCGGTGCTGCCATGGCGGGGCCGCGGCCTCAGATGGCGGCGCGGGGGGGCAGAGCCGCGCACGAACAGCACGAACGCGAACGCGGCCGCGGCTGCCATGTGCCCAGCGCCACCGCGGCTGCCGCGCCGCGACAAGCGCCACCGGGCCCTCGGGAGCCGCGGGCCGCCCCGGAGCCGCCGCCGCGCTGCGGGGAGCTGACGGAGCCAACGCGCGGTGACACCGGGCTCGCGGGCCCCCCCGCCCCGGCCAGCGCCGCCGCAGCGCCCGCCGGGGGGGACTCGGCGCTGTCACAACCCATCTGCGCCGGGGACGGCGACAGCCCGCGCCCTAAGTGGGGTTAAACTCGGGGTCACCCCCACCGAGCATCCGGGGGGCGTGCTGGAAAGGATCCCCCTCCCCAAATCCCTCCGTGTGCGGCACCCCCCCCCCGGGTCACCGGCGTGGGACGCTCTGGGGAGGGACAGGGACCGTGTCCCTGGTGCCTCATGGCTCCAGGGGACAGTGAATGTGTCCCTGGTCCCCCGTGGCTCTGGGGAGGGACAGGGACCGTGTCCCTGGTCCCTCATGGCTCCAGGGGACAGTGAATGTGTCCCCTGTCCTCCTGTGGTTCACAGGGACAGTGAATGTGTCCCTGGTCCCCTGTGGTTCACAGGGACAGTGAATGTGTCCCTGGTCCCCCGTGGCTCTCGGGGACAGCAGTGGTGGTGGCCGGGCACGGCCGTGTCCCCAGGGCCGCTCCTCGGCGCTCGCTGCGGGTCACGGCGGCCACGGGGACACGCGGGGCCGTGGGGGACACGACCGGCGGCTGGCCCCGCGTCCGGCACCCGCCTGAACTGCCGGTGACCCGCCGGGAGCGCGGCCGCGGCCGCCGCGGGGCCACCCCGGTACCGGGCCAGCCTGCCGGGATCGCAGCCCGGTACCGGGCCAGCCTGTCGGGGTCACAGCCCGGTACCGGGCCGGCCTGCCGGGGTCACAGCCCGGTACCGGGCCGGCCTGTCGGGGTCACAGCCCGGTACCGGGCCGGCCTGCCGGGGTCACAGCCCGGTACCGGGCCAGCCTGCCGGGGTCACAGCCCGGTACCGGGCCAGCCTGCCGGGGTCACAGCCCGGTACCGGGCAGCCCTGCCGGGATCACAGCCCGGTACCGGGCCGCCCTGCCGGGGTCACAGCCCGGTACCGGGCCGGCCTGCCGGGGTCACAGCCCGGTACCGGGCCGGCCTGCCGGGGTCACAGGCCAGCCTGCCGGGGTCGCAGGCCACCGCTGCCGGGTGGATCCGGCCCCGATCGCCACCGGGGCTGTCCTGGAGCCCCCAGGGCTGTCACAGCCGCCATCTGGGCACAGTCCGGCCCCGCCGGGTGCCAGGCAGGCGCGGTTTGGGGCTGGGTCCCACGGCCCCCACGGCAGAGGGTCGCGGTGTGGGCGCCGTGTCCCCTTCCCCTCACCTCCGTCTCCCCCGCTCCTCTCCGTCCCCCGCCGCCGTCCGGGCTCTCGCGGTGCCGCCGGACCCGCGGGCGGCCCCTTCCAACCCGCGGCTGCAATGGAACCGGCTCCGGCTCCTTCGCCGTGACCTATTTTTACCGTTTGATTGGAATCTGTTTGTTTCTCTCTCGTTTTCCCCTCCTCTCCCCGCCGTGCCCGGGTGCGAGCGCGGTGTCAGCCCCGCGTCACATCAATTAACGCGCGCGGGGCGTCATTTGTCACTTCGCATTTCCCCACGGCCACCTCGGCGCGGCCGCGGCGGGGGCGGGGGGCGCTCGCCGGGCCGGGGGTGACCCCCCCCGGGGTGAGGGAACCAGGATTCTGCTCCCGCCCCGTGGTTTTGGTGATGGGGAGGCACCGGGACGCGGCTGCCGCCGCCGCCCGCCTCGGCGGGTCCCGGTGCGGGGTGCGGGGGTCGCTGGCGGGGGCCGGGACACCCGAGTCCGGCCCCCCCGGCCCGAGCAGCCGCTGCCGACACCTCCACTTCCGTCGGCAGCGCCCCCTCGGGTATTTTTAACCGCCGGCGCTGCCGCTTGGCACCATCCGGGTGTCCGGGCCGGCCCCAGCTGCCTCCCCCGGCCCGCGCCGCCCCCCGGGGCAGCACCGGGGCCCCCGGGACCGCATCGGGGCCGCCGGGACCGCACGGGACCGGACGGGGGCTGTGGGGCCGGAATGGACCCAGTGGGGGTGGTCAGAGACAGCTGGGACCGTCCCCTATGGAACAGGACCGGTCCCGGTGGGTCAGGATTGGTCCCAAGGAGAGCAGGATTGGGCCCATCGGGTCAGGATTGGTCCCGGTGGGTCAGGATTGGTCCCAAGGAGAGCAGGATTGGGCCCATCGGGTCAGGATTGGGCCCATCGGGTCAGGATTGGGCCCATCGGGTCAGGATTGGTCCCAAGGAGAGCAGGATTGGGCCCATCAGGTCAGAATTGGGCCCATCGGGCCAGGATTGGTCCCAAGGAGAGCAGGATTGGGCCCATCGGGTCAGAATTGGGCCCATCGGGTCAGGATTGGTCCCAAGGAGAGCAGGATTGGGCCCATCGGGTCAGAATTGGGCCCATCGGGTCAGGATTGGGCCCAAGGAGAGCAGGATTGGGCCCAGTTGGTCAGGATTGGGCCCAAGGTGAGCAGGATTGGGCCCAAGGAGAGCAGGATTGGTCCCGGTGGGTCAGGATTGGTCTCAGTGGGTCAGGATTGGTCCCGGTGGGTCAGGATTGGTCCCAAGGAGAGCAGGATTGGTCCCGGTGGGTCAGGATTGGGCCCATCTGGTCAGAACTGGTCTCATTTGGTCAGGATTGCTCGCAGTGGGTCAGAACTGGTCCCAGTGGCTCAGGATCGACCCCAGTGGGTCAGGACCGGTCCCATCTGGTCAGGATTGGTCCCGGTGGGTCCGGTTTGATCCCAGTGGATCAGAACTGGTCCCATTTGGTCAGGATTGCTCGCAGTGGGTCAGAACTGGTCCCAGGGGCTCAGGATAGATCCCAGTGGGTCAGGACCGGTCCCATGTGGTCAGGATTGGTCCCGGTGGGTCCGGGTCGATCCCCGTGGGTCAGGACTAGTCCCAGTGGCTCTGGATCGATGCCCGCGGCTCAGGACCGGTCCCATTTGGTCAGGATCGCTCGCAGTGGGGCAGGAGCGGTACCTGTGGGGCAGGATCCACGTCTCCACCCCTTCCCGGTGCAGGGCCCTCCTCGCCCCCGTCCCAGCGGGGTCCGGGCCCCATGTCCCCGCGTCACCCGGGTCCCCCGTGCGGCGGGAGCGGGCCGCGGGCCGGGGGGGCGCTGGGCAGGGCGGGGGCGGCGCTCGCCGCCCGCGGGCCCCGCGTGTTGTCAGAAGCTGTAGCCCGTGTCTCGCCGCCGCGCCCCCGCCCGGGCAGCGCGCATCGCTCCCCGGCCCTCGCCTCCCGCTGACGAAGAGGAAGGGCCGGGGGCGCCAGCCCGGAGCCCCCCGCGCCCCCGTCACGCTAAGCCGGCCGGACAGGGGCTGCAGCCCCCCGGCGCTCCCCAGGGAGCCGCGCTGCGCGCCGGGGATGCGGCTCCGGCTGAAGAAAATCGCCTCGAACAGGAGGCGGCGAGGGGCCGGGCGAGGCGGCGGCGGTGAAACGGAACCGATACGGAGCCGAAACGGAGCCCCCCGGACCCCCCGGACCCCCCCGGACCCCCCGGCCCGGCGCACGGTGGCGGCCTGATGGCGCACACGGGCACAGCTGCGTCCTTGCACACCCGCCGAGCCGCCCTTGCACACCCCGGCACCCACCCGGCCCCCGCGCACACTCGGGGACCCCCTCGCACCCCGGAGCCCCCTCAGCCCCCCTCGCACACCCACGCAGCCCCCCCGGGCCGTCACACACCTTTGCACACCCGCGGGCACCCCCGGCGCGCTCTCGCACGCCCACGCAGCCCCGGCTCCCCCGGTGCTCCGGCCCCACGCGCGGGGGGCGCCCCGGCGGCGGCGAGAGCCGGGCCCGGTGCGGCGGAGCCGGGACACGCGGGGCTGCCGTGGCCGCGGCGAGGAAGAGGAGGAGGAGGAGGAGGAGGGAGCGGAGCCCGACGCGGATCGGTCTCAGGGGGACGGGAGGGACCCGGGAGCCGCCGCCGCTGAGTCCGGGCAGCGGGACCAGCCCAAGGAGGGGTTTTTGGGGGGATCTCCCCGGTGCCAGCCAAGCCAGCGCTCCCGGGGGCACGGGGGGCGCGGGGGGCACGGGGACAGCGGCGCTGGCGGAGCGGGGCTCGGCACCAGCCGGGTTTTGGGTGGCAGCGCCTGGAACGATGTTAATGACTTTTCTTCCTGTCGCTCTCCTTTTACACCGAGGGCAGCTCCGTAACCGGAGCCGCTTCCTTCCCCGAGATTAAGGAGCCTCTGCTCGCCCTGCCCGGGCCGCCGAGCCACCCCCCCAGCGCGGAGCTGCCACCGAATTGTCACCCCCGGCTGGCGCGGGCCTGGCCCTGCCGGGGACACCCACCCTCGTCACCCTTGGGTGCCCCTTCCCGCGGGGCTCGGCATCCTCCCGGCTCTGCTCAGGACTTGGGGTTCGGGGTCCTCAACGGGCTCGCCACGACCCCCACGCTCCCCTCCCTCCCTCCGGAGCCTCCATGGGGGGAGCTGAGCCCCCCAAACCCCCAGCACGGTGCCCACCCGGCGCCAGCCGTGCCTCTATTTCCCCGCTGTGACTCGCAGGACTGGGGGGACTTGGCCGGGTCCTGGGGGGGGACGGAGAGCTCGGGGCGGCCCGGCCGTGGGGCAGGAGGGGCTTTGCAGGGTGGGACCCGGGGAGGGGGCTGGGGGGCTGCGGGGGCAGCGGGGATGCGGCGCTGGCTGCGGGTGGGCGGCGGATGCGGGGCCGGGCCGGGGTCCCTCAGAGGGGGCAGCAGGTGGCCGGGGGTCCCGGGGGGGCGGCAGGTGGCCGGGCCGGGGGTCCCGGGGCCCCCGCGGTTTTTGTGCAATCGGTGCCTCCATGGAGCGCTCGGCACCGCGAGATGCAAATTCCTCCGGGGTGGGGGCAGCGATTTTGTATTCTTGGTTCTCCCCGAGCCCAAATTTAGCCCCCCGCGGGTGCCCGGTGCCCTCGTGCTCATTTTAATAATGAAAACAGGAACGGGGCCGCCGGGTGAGAAAATTACCCGCAAGTTTCCCCGCGTTCCCCAGAAGCCAAATTCCACGGCAGAGGCAGAACCCGCCTGGGGCTGGGCGCAGGGAGGGTGGGGACACTCTGGGGACACTCTGGGGACTTTGGGGACTTCAGAATTGCCCCCCCGGCCGCGTGCGACCCCTCCGCCCTGTCCCCCTGCGGGGTTTCGGTCCCGGGATGATGCCCGGGAGTGGGGACATGCGGGATGGTGGCACTCCCTGAGGTGACAGGGACAGGGGACAGGGGACGTTCGGGACAATCCCCCCATGAAGGGTCCAACCCCCACCCTGTGCCCGCCCTGGAGACCCAGGGATGGGGGAAACTGAGGAACGGGGCTGGCTCACGGTGTTTGGGACGCCGGGCTTGTCGCCGCCACTTTGCAAGGGAGGTGGCCCTTGGTGACAAACGCGTCCCCAGCCCCGGGCGCACCCCGCAGCCGCGCCGCTTCCTGCCGGTCTCTCTGTGAGGGCGTTCGGCGAGTGCCGAAGCCCCGGCGGTGGCGGGGAGGGACCGGGCACGGCCACCACACGGTGCTGGCCTCGGCCACCCCGCGCTGTGCGACATGCGGGTGACATCAGCCGCCCACGGCGGGGAAACTGAGGCACGGGGCTGCCACGGGAGGGGATTCAGGCCCCAGGAGGTGCCGCAGCTCCTGCGCTGCAGGAAGGGCCCTGCGGGGGAGGCTGCCCGGCCCTGGGGAGGGCAGGAGCCCAAATCCCCGAGTGGCTCTGGTGGAGGGCCCAGCTCGGGCCCGGGGTGCCCCAAACCAAGGGACGCCGTGTCCCAGAGGGGGCCGGGGTGTCCCCGAGGTGTTCGGGATGTCACAGAGGGGGCCGGGGTGTCCCCGAGCATTCCTGTGGCCGGCCAATGGGACAGCTGGTGGCTGTTCAAGGTGACGCTCAGGACACGGCTCCTGTCCCTCCTGTCCCTCCTGTCCCTCTGTCCCTCTGTCCCTCCTGTCCCTCTGTCCCTCCTGTCCCTCCTGTCCCTCTGTCCCTCCTGTCCCTCCTGTCCCTCCTGTCCCTCCTGTCCCTCTGTCCCTCTGTCCCTCCTGTCCCTCTGTCCCTCCTGTCCCTCTGTCCCTCTGTCCCTGTGTCCCCCTGTCCCTCTGTCCCCCTGTCCCCCTGTCCCTCTGTCCCCCTGTCCCTCTATCCCTCTGTCCCTCTGTCCCTCTGTCCCCCTGTCCCTCTGTCCCTCCTGTCCCTCTGTCCCCCCTGTCCCTCTGTCCCTCTGTCCCTCTGTCCCTCTGTCCCTCCTGTCCCTCCTGCCCCTCCTGTCCCCCTGTCCCTCTGTCCCCCCTGTCCCTCTGTCCCTCTGTCCCCCTGTCCCTCTGTCCCTCCTGTCCCCCCTGTCCCTCTGTCCCCCTGTCCCTCTGTCCCCCTGTCCCTCCTGTCCCTCTGTCCCCCTGTCCCTCCTGTCCCTCCTGTCCCCCTGTCCCTCTGTCCCTCTGTCCCTGCTGTCCCTCTGTCCCTCTGTCCCCCTGTCCCCCTGTCCCTCCTGTCCCTCTGTCCCTCTGTCCCCCTGTCCCTCCTGTCCCTCTGTCCCCCTGTCCCTCTGTCCCCCTGTCCCTCTGTCCCCCTGTCCCCCTGTCCCTGCGCCACTCCTCCCTGCGCGGGGACACCTGTGACACGCATCTCCCCAGGAGTCCCGCCGCGCGTTCCAGCGTCCCTGGTGTCACTTTACGGTGCCAGGGGGACACTCAAGGGCGCGACATCCCGGGCACGGGGCCTGTGCGGCCCTCGGGACCCCGCTGCCGGCCCGGGAGGGAGCCCAGGGGTGGCGGGTCCCCAGCGGGGCGGGTCCCTGTGAACCCACCCTCGGCGGCGACGGCAGACCGGGAGGGAATCAGCGCCTGGCGACGGCAGCAGCGCTGGTGCCCCGCCGCTCGCTCCCCCCACCCGGTAATGATCGCTCCCCATCCTCAACCCCCCTCCGGCCTCGACCTTCCCTCCTAGAAATAAACGGTTCTGGAAATTTCCTTCTTTTGTTCATTTTCTCCCTGGGGATCTCGGCGTGGGGGTCCCTGCTGGGTGGGTGGGGAGGGGGTGGCAGCGCCCTGGGGGTCTGGGGGTGCCCGGGAGGGTGGGCACAGCTGGACGGGGGGCTGCTGTCCGCACTGCCAACCTCAGGGAACCGGGAAAGGGTGGGGAGGGGGCGGCGGGCGGCAGCAGGGGGGGTTTGCATTGAGATTGAAGGCCGGGACCCCTCTGAACAATGGCAGGGGGCAAGGCCGGCCCGAATGGGGGCTGAGGTGTGTGTGCTGGGGCAGTGCAGAACCCCGGGACACCCCGGGACATCCCGGGACACCCCGGGACAGCCCCGAGCCTGGGGGGTGCGGGGATCCCGCCCTGCACATCCCGAACTCGCCATTTCCTCCTGCTGGGCCGCTCCGGAGAGGGGCAGCGCTGTCCCCGTTCCTCATCCTCATCCCCAGCCCTGTCCCTGTGACCGACCCGTCCCGGGTCACATCCCCATCCCTGTCCCCATCCTTATCCGTATTGCCATCTCCAGTCCTGTCCCTTGTTCCCATCCCTATCCCCATCCCCAGTCCTGCCTCATCTTCATCCCTATCCCTGTCCCCATCCCCAACCCTGTCCCCATCCCTGTCCCCAAGGGCCACACCCCTGTCCCTGATCCCCAGGGGTCCCGGTGTGGGTTCGGTACCGACCCCCGTGTCCCCCTGTCCGTCCGTCCCCACCGCAGCCCCAGCGGGGTCCCCCAGCTGCCGGGAGGGGGGACAGTGGCAGTGCCAGCCCCAGAAGAGGTGACAGTGGCAGTGCCACCCCCAGAAGAGGTGACAGTGGCAGTGCCAGCCCCAGAGGAGGGGACAGTGGCAGTGCCGCGGTCCCTGTGCGCGCTCTGGGGGTGGCACCGCGCGCTGGGAATGGAAAATATTGACGGTCCCGGGCTGGGCCCGTGCCAGGGGCCGCGGCCGCGGCGGGGACAGCGCCTGGGGGGGCTCCGGGGGACACCGGGACTTCCCCGGGCACCGCGGGGTCAAGGACGGGGCCGGGATGGCCCGGCCTGGGCTGGGCACGGGACAGGGTTGGGCTGAGCCTCCCGGGGAGCTCAGACCGCCCAAAACAGAGAAGGGAAGGGGGGCCCAGAAGGGGCCTCAGCGCCGCTCCCCGGGCGTGTCACCCCCTCAGTGTCACCAGAGCAGGGGAGGACCCGAATTGTCCCTTCCCCGTGTCCCCCTGAGCCCCAAACACCGACAGGAGCGTGGCCCCTGTCCCTCTGTCCCCGCACTGTCCCTGTCCCTGTCCCTGTCCCTGTCCCTGTCCCTGTCCCTGTCCCTGTCCCTGTCCCGTGTCCCCGTCCCGTGTCCGGCTCCCCGCGTGTCGCGGTCCCCGCCCTGTCCCCGTTCCGCCCCCGTTCCGCCCCGCCGGGGCTGGGGAGGGGCGGCGGGCGGAGCTCGGTCCCGGAGCCGCTCCTTTGGATAAGAGGCGCGGCCCGGGCAGGTGCAGCGTGTGAGGCACCGGCACCGGCACCGGCACCGGCACCGGCACCGGCACCGGCACCGGCACAGGGCGCGGAACCCCCGCGGCACTTTCGGGGTTTTTCCGGCCGCTTTCGGGTATTTTTGCGGGGCTGTTTCTGTGACCCCGCTCCCTCCCGGCTGTCCCGGTGCCGCCGCCGCCGCCGCTCGGGGCCCCCCGGCAGCACCGGGCATGGAGCGGGCGGCGGGAGCGCGGCCGGGCGGGCAGCGCTGAGCGGCGCCGGCACCGGGGCGCCCCCATGAGCGGCTGAGCGGGGCCCGCGCCCCCCGCCCGTCCATGGGCGCGCTGGAGCCGGGCACCGGAGCGCCCCGGCCCGCCGCCCCCATGCTCAGCGCCGCCGCCGCCTTCGCCAAGGAGCCGCCGGGCCCGCGGGACGCCGCCGCCGCCGCCGCCGCGTTCTTCGGTGATGGAGGGGCCCCGGAACCGGGAGCGCCCCCGCTCCCGTACGGCGCTCCCGGCGGTTTCGGCGGCCGGTTCCTGGGGCCGTGCCCGCCGTACCGGGCGCCGCCGCCCCCCGCCCCGCCGGTGGAAGGTTACGGGGGCGCTGAGAGCGGATTCGGCGGCGGGGGCGGCGCGCTGTGCCCCCCGCTCTGCGCCCTGCCCGGGTACCGCGCGGCCGGGAAGGTGCAGGTGATGCTCAACAATTACCCGCTCTGGGCCAAGTTCCACAAGCACCAGACCGAGATGATCATCACCAAGCAGGGCCGGTGAGCACCGGGAGCACCGGGGGGAAGCGGGGCTGGGGGCGGCGGGCACTGGGAGGGCCTGGAGGGGACCGGGGTGGGCTGGACGGGGACGGAGCGGGACGGGGACCAGCGGGGACAAGGAAGTGTCGCGGGACGCGTGAGGCGACGGAGGGGACGAGGTGGGGACACCGAGGGGAACCTGAGAGCGCCGGGGCACCGCCACAGAGATGGGCAGCGCCACCGGGCACCGGGGATGGCGGGGGTCCCGTGTGGGCACACAGCAGTGAGGGGGTGGGACAGACCCCCGTGAGGGGCTGGGCGGTTCTGCCTCGTCTCCCCAAAGGGCTGTGAAGGGTGGGAGGTGTTTGTGAGGCTGGGGGTGTGAGAGGTGAGACCCCCCCGTCCCCTCGTGCGTTCCAAGGAAAGCCTGGGAGGGGAGGCAAAGCGTCCCGGACGTTTCCCGGCGTTGTTTCCTCGGGGAGTTGAGGCTCGTGGGAAGCAGAAAAGGGTCTGGGGGCGTCCCCAGCAGTACCGGGAGGGGCAGGGGGTCGGACCCTCGGCGTCAGGAGGCGGCAGAGGCGGCGGCGCTGCCAGGGGCCCGCGGGCAGCTTTGATCCGGCGCCAGCCCGCGGGCCGGATCCGGAGCCGGGCGCTGCAACAAGTGCGGAGGGGCCGCTGCCGCCCCCGAGCGCCGCGGGTGGCGCCCCCCTGTCCCCTCCTGTCCCCGCTCCGGCGGGAACCCCCGAGCTCCGTGAGCAGGGACGGGGCAGCGCTTTGGGCGCGTCCTGGCTGCCAAAGCCGCCCTTGGTGCGACCACAGCGGGCACGGGCGGTGCCCTCCGGGCCGGGCCGCGGTTCTGGGGCTGGAGAGCATTGGGGCACTTTGGGGGCTCCGCCACACCCCAGTTTGGGGGGTCTGGGTGCCGCACAGGCCCACGGAGTTGCCACGATGTGGAGCAAGGGGAACCCAAAATGTCACCCCGTCCTTCAGCCCCACACTGGGGTGATGAGGATGAGGATGAGGATGAGGATGAGGATAACCCAGCCTGGGCTGCGCTTTGGGGTCCCCCTGCAGTGGCATCACGGCAGGGATCACACACAGCCCTGCCGCCCCCAGCTCACCCCGAGGGGCCCCAAAACCCCGAGCCAAGGCGGAGCAGGGCTGCACCCCGCTCCGTGTGCCCTCGGCAGCTGGCACAGCCCCTCCCAGCCCCTCGGCAGCTGGCACAGCCCCTCCCAGCCCCTGCTGCCCCTGCCCAGCCCAGGGGTCCCTCCGAGCCCCCCCTCGGCCGCACACAGCCGGTGTCACTTCGATGCCGAGCCCGACCTGCTGGATGTGCCGCCAGTCTAAACGCGTTAGGGCCGCTTGGTTTGGCACGGCCCAGCCCGGGGACGCTCCGAGCCCGGCAAGGAGCGGGGGACGCGTCCCCAGGGGGTGGCAGGGGGGGCGACAGCCCCAGTTTGGTGTTTGTCACCCGCCACGCCCCAGGCCCTGCAGGAATGTGCTGAAATTCCGCTTTTTCCCCCCATTTTCTGCTCTCTTTCCCAGCTGGGCGCCGGGGCCGTGCCCTCCCTGCTGTGTCAGAGCCGGAGCTGAGGGTCTGGAAATTGGGGTGGCCCCACAGATCCCACCCCGTGCCCCGCCGCAGCTCTGCTCTCATCTCCCAGCCCGAAATCGCCGATTTTGGGGTTTTTCCCATCTCCATCCCCAGCACGGAGGGGCTGCGGGCTGGGGGGGTTTGCTCGGCCCGGGGAAAGCGTCAAAGCCGAGCCACAGAACATCCGCTCGTTTCCCCGACCCCGAGCTGCTGGTGCAGCGAGCAGGGCCGGGCTGCAGCGCCGTGAGACAGGAAAAGCCGGGCGGGCTCGGGGGGCGTGAGCCCCAAAGGGGACCCCAAACCCCGGGCTGGGCCCTCGGGGGGATGTGAGCCCCAAAGGGGACCCCAAACCCCGGGCTGGGCCCTCGGGGGGATGTGAGCCCCAAACGGGACCGGGGGGGGACCCCAAACCCCAAACGGGACCCGAGGAGGAACCTGGACCCCAAACCCCGGGCTGGGGGCTCGGGGGGGATGTGAGCCCCAAACGGGACCCCAAACCCCGGGCTGGGCCCTCGGGGGGGATGTGAGCCCCAAACGGGACCGGGGGGGGACCCCAAACCCCGGGCTGGGCGCTCGGGGGCACGGAGGGCACACGGTCCCATCCCGCTATGGGTCCGCAGCCCCATCCCGCCCGTTCCTCAGCACTGATGGGTGCAGGACCCCCGGGGGGAATTGAGGCTGGGGGGGACACGGTGGCACTGGGGTGAGGCTGGCCAGGCCTGGGATTGGCCCTGCTGGCACCGTTCCTGCTGTCCCGGGCCAGCCTGGGCCACCCCAGCCTGTCCTGGGCCATCCCCCCGTGCAGACAGTCCCGGCTGGTTTCTCACTCCTGTCCCTGTCCCTGTCCCATCCCTGTCCCTGTCCCCATCCCTGTCCCATCCCTGTCCCATCCCTGTCCCATCCCTGTCCCCGCTGTGTCCCCCGTGACTCTCGGGGCTCAGCAGGGCAGGATTCCTGCAGAAACCCCCAGGACTCGCCGGGCACGGGGAATTCCTGCCGGGGCTGGCCCTGTCCTTTGGGGTGACACAGGGGCTGGCCCTGCTCTTTGGGTGACACAGGGGCTGGCCCTGCTCTTTGGGGTGACACAGGGGCTGGCGCTGTCCTTTGGGGTGACACAGGGCTGGCCCTGCCCTTTGGGGTGACACAGGGGCTGGCCCTGTCCTTTGGGGTGACACAGGGCTGGCCCTGTCCTTTGGGGTGACACAGGGGCTGGCCCTGCCCTTTGGGGTGACACAGGGGCTGGCCTTGCTCTTTGGGGTGACACAGGGGCTGGCCCTGTCCTTTGGGGTGACACAGGGGCTGGCACTCCCTTTTGGGATCCTTTGGGGCACTGCCTTTTGGGACAGGGCCCATCTTTGCATTTTGAGGGGACACAGGGCCCGTCTTTGGCTTTTGGGGTGGCACAAAGGGCTGTCCCTGTGCTTTGGGGTGACACAGGGCCTGACTTTGCCTTTCCAGGGGACAGGAGGGGCTGTCCCTGTCACTGGGGACACAGAAGGGCTGTCCCTGCTCCTGGGGGTGGCTCAGGCTGCATTTGGGGGTGCAAGGGCTCTCTCTGTGTTTGGGGACACCAGGGACAGCTTTGCCTTCAGAGAGGACACTGGGGTGGCCTTGGGGACACAAAGTGGCTTTGATTTGAGGGGTGGCCGTGCAGGAGCAGGGACCCCAGAGGTGGCAGCGCCTTTGGGGACACTGGGATGGCACTCGGGGCTGGGGACACGCAGCGCCAGGCTGGCAGCTCGGCGGGGTTGGCGCAGACATGCTGTGACTCGTCACCGTGTCCTGCTGCGCTGTGACATTTGGCTGTGCCCTGTCACCCGCACGGGCGGTGCAGCTGTGCTGTGCAGATGTGCCGTGCCACGCAGCAGTGCCAGCGGGTGCCACCGGGACTCGTCCAGCTGTGCCACCGTGCTGAGGCACCACGGCCATGTCACCGTGAATTGCCATGTCACCGTGCCGTGTCCCCGTGTCATGTCATGTCACCGTGTCGTGTCCAACAGCCATGTCGTGTCACTGTGCCATGCACTGCTGTGTCACCACTGTGCCATGTCACCGTGCCACGTCCAGCAGCCGTGCCATGTCACCGTGCCATGAATTGGTGCGTCACCACTGTGCCGTGTCACCGTGCTGGGCATTGCTGTGCCACCCTGCCATGTCACCCAGCCCTAGCCCTGTGCCTGCCATGAGGCGGGGGCTGTCCCTTGTCCCGTGTCCCTTGTCCCGTGTCCCTTGTCCCGTGTCCCTTGTCCCGTGTCCTGTGTCCCGTGTCCCACGCAGCCCCAGTGGCTCCTGCCGTCCCCGCGCTGCCGCCGGGTGAGGATGAGGATGAGGATGAGGATGAGGATGAGGATGAGGATGAGGATGAGGAGGATGAGGGGGAAGCTCAGGAAGCCGCAGCCCCCGAGGCCTGCCGGGGCTGGGGAGGCTCTGCCGGGGTGTTGGAGCCCCCAGCCCTCCTTTGCTCCCACGCTCTGTGTGTCCCCAGCCCCGCAGTGTCCCCAGCTGTCCCCCGCAGTGTCCCCTCGGTGTCCCCAGCCCCGCAGTGTCCCCTCGGTGTCCCCAGCCCCGCAGTGTCCCTATCTGTCCCCAGCTGTCCCCCGCTGTCCCCTCGGTGTCCCCAGTCCCCGACCCGAGCAGTTGCACCGGGACAAGGGTGCGACCCGCGGTGCCTTTGAGGGGTGGGCGCCCCGCAGCCCGCAGCCCCGGGCCCGGGGGAGCGGAGCGGGCCGGGGCTCGGGCTCGGCGTTAAAAATAAAGGCGGGCGCGGTTGGGGCGCTGCCCCCGCCCTGTGCCCGGCCCGGTGCGGTTCGCCCGCAGCGTGCGAGCGCCGGGGCTCGGCTGGCGGCGGGGAAGGCGCCGTGGGAGCGCGGGGCGCACAAACCCGGCCCGAAAACAGCAGAAACGCTGTGTTTGTTCCTCTGCAGAGCTGCGGCTGCTGCAGCGGGGCGCTGGGAGCGCGGCCCGGCCGGGGCTCGGCTCGCAGCTCCCGGGTGGTTTTTGGTGTGGTTTGAAGGCGATTCGTGATCGGCGGCTGGAGCCCCCCGTGCTCGCTGCCGAGGGGACGCGAGCCCGCGGGACGGTCCCTGCGGGGACCCGGGGGGACAGCGGGGACCCGGGGGGAGCCGGGGGGACCTGGGGGGACCCCGGGATGCTCCGGGCCAGCCTCGGTCCTGAGCGCGTGCAGCTGCTGCTGGCCCCGCTTCTTTCTCTTTTTACTTCTCTTTTTATCTTTATCTTCTCTATCGTCTTCTTTATCTTCTTTTTATTCTTATTCTTACTATTTTCGTGTTCTTGTTTTTAGTCTTTATCTTCTCTTTCTTTCTCTTCTCCTTCTGATTCCTCATTTTTTCCTCTTCTTTTTTCATTATTTTTCATTTTTCTCTTCCCTTTTCTTCTTTTTTTTCTATTTTATCTTCCTTCCCCCCCCCCTTTTTTTTTTCTTAATCTTTTGTTCTCTTTAACTTTTCTGGGTTTTTTTCTTCTTTTCTCCTCGTTTTTATTCTTTCTCTTTCTATTTTTCTTCTCTTTCTTTCTTTCTTTTTCTATTCCCCACTGTCTCGCAAGGGCAATTTTGAGTCAGCCTCCACCCGCTGACTTTCCTTTCCACCGCTCTTCCCCCGGCCCCGCTTCCTGCGGGGGGCAGGGCCCGGACCCCCATTTCCCCTGGCGCGCCCCCTCCCCTCAGGAGCCGGGGGTGAGCATTGGGGGGCACACCGCACACAGGGAGCCGGGGGTGGCCCTGGTGGCTTTCTGCCGGGGGTGACATTAATGGGGTGGCCGGACAGCAACGGGGAGGGGGGGTCAGTGTCCAGCTCCGGCCATCGGGGATCCAGAAATTGCCAAAATTCCATGGCCGGGAGCCGCGGCGGGGCTGAACCGGTGCCCACAGGCAACCCGAGCTGGCCACTGGGGCCACTGGGACCACTGGGACTACTGGGGGCACTGGGGGATACTGGGGCCACTGGGGCTACTGGGGAATACTGGGGCCACTGGGGCACTGGGGCTACTGGGGCCACTGGGGCCACTGGGGGATATTGGGGACACTGGGGGCTATTGGGGCTACTGGGGCTACTGGGGTTACTGCTGCTACTGGGGGGCTATTGGGGCTACTGGGGCCACTGGGGGCACTGGGGGATATTGGGGACACTGGGGCCACTGGGGCTACTGGGGACACTGGGGGCTATTGGGGCTACTGGGGCTACTGGGGTTACTGGGGGGCTATTGGGGCTACTGGGGACACTGGGAACACTGGGAGTTACTGGGACTACTGGGGGGCTATTGGGGCTGCTGGGGGCACTGGGGACACTGGGGACACTGGGGACACTGGGGGCGCTGGGGCCGCTGGGCTGAGTCCCCACGAGGGCCAGAGCAGCGAGCAGAGCTCTCCCAGCGCGGTTTGAGGGGACGCACGGGGCGCAGCCCGGGGGGGTGGCAGCTGCCACGCCGTGGTCCCCCCCGGTGCCACCGTGTCCCCTTCCTGCCCTTGGCGCGGGCTGGCGCCCGGCCCGAAATAGCAGCGGTGTTGGTTTCCGATCCGGAAGGTGCCTGGGGAGGGGGAGGAAGATGCCGGGGGGGCTCGGCCCCAGAGCAGCCCCCAGCTGCCGGGGTCACTCAGCTGCCCACGGGCACCGCCGCGGGAGGGGGGTGGGCACCGCCTGCCTCAGTTTCCCCATCGCACCCATCCCACCCAAACCGCCCCGCGCCCGAGGGCCGGGCGGGGGGGTGACGGTGTCTGTGCCTCTGTCCCCTCCCCAGGCGAATGTTCCCCTTCCTCAGCTTCAGCCTCTCGGGGCTCAACCCCGCGGCGCACTACAGCGTCTGCGTGGACGTGGTGCTGGTGGACCAGCACCACTGGCGCTACCAGGGCGGCAAGTGGGTGCAGTGCGGCAAGGCCGAGGGCAGCGCGCCAGGTACGGCCCTTCCTCCCCTCCTCCTCCTCCTCCTCGCCCTCCTGCCCCGCAGGGCGGGGGTGACGCCGCTGTCCCCCCCAGGGAACCGCCTGTACCTGCACCCCGACTCGCCCAACACGGGCGCGCACTGGATGCGCCAGGAGGTGTCCTTCGGCAAGCTGAAGCTCACCAACAACAAGGGAGCCTCCAACAACGTGGGGCAGGTGAGGGGAGGGTCCCGCCGCCCGGGCAGCTCGCCGGGACCCCCGCTGACCGCTCGCCGTCCCGTTTCACGCCGCAGATGATCGTGCTGCAGTCGCTGCACAAGTACCAGCCGCGGCTGCACGTCACGGAGGTGAAGGAGGGCGAGGGGGAGGACGGGTACCCCTCCCCACACACCCACACCTTCGCCTTCCCCGAGACGCAGTTCATCGCCGTCACCGCCTACCAGAACGCCGACGTGAGTGTGAGACCCCCTGCCAGCCCCCAGCATGCAGCCCCCCAAAACCCCCCAAGGGCACAAAAACTCCAGCGACCCCCCCAGCGTCCCCCCAGAAACCAGCTGGGATATCCCGGTGCCCCCGCAGCGACCCAAACCCGCCCCCGGCGCAGCCCCGTTAATGGCCCAGCAGCACCAGGGAAACCCCCTGGCCTCGGCCAGGCCGCCCCCTCCGCCAGCACCCCGGGCTGCAGCACCCCTGGGACCCCAGGCACATCCCCCTGCATCCCCTCGGCATCCCCGAGGCCTCCCAGTGCCACCTGTGTCCCCTGAGACTTCCAGAACCACCCCTGGTCCCTTCAGCATCCCACCGTCACTTCCAGAACCATCCCGCAGCATCCCAGCATCTCCCCCTGCATCTCTCCGGCATCCCAAAGACATCCCCCTGCATCCCCTCAGCGTACCAGGATTTCCCCCTGCGTCCCCTCAGCATCCCCGAGGCCTCCCAGTGCCCTCAGATCCCCTCAGATTTCCAGAGCCCCCCCTGATCCCTTCAGTCTCCCCAGGATTCCCCATTACCCCCCAGGACCATCCCGCACACCCCAGTGCCCCCATCCCGAACCCCTTCAGCCCCCCGGCGCCCCCTGCCCGGCAAAGGGTGGCATTCCGGTGGGATGGGGGGGAGGGGACAGCGGGAGGGACACCCCGGAGGAGGGACAAGCCCCCAAAATCCACGTCCCCCCAGATCACGCAGCTGAAGATCGACCACAACCCCTTCGCCAAAGGGTTCCGGGACAACTTTGACTCGTGAGTGCCGCCCCCTCCTGTCCCTCCCGCGCCCCCCGGCCCCACGGGCGGCAGCAGCAGCCCCCCAATCGCACCGTGTCCCCTCCGCAGGATGTACCCGGGCCCCGAGAGCGAGCGCCTGACGCCGTCCCCGCCCGAGGCTCCGGGCTGCCCGCAGCTGCTGCCGCGCTTCCAGCCCTTCCTGCCCGAGCAGCTCCCGCTGCCCCCGGGCCGCTTCTTCGGGGCCGAGCGGGGCGCGGCCGCGCTGCCGCTGCCCCCCAAGGAGCCCCCGCCCTGGTTCTTCCCCCCGCAGCCGCCGCCGGGCCCCGGCGCGCTGGACTACGGCGGCTTCGAGGGCGGCTACGGCGGGGGCAAAGCGCTGCCCTACGGCGTGAAAGCGCTGCCGCCGCTGCCGCCCGCGCCGCACCCCGCCCTGCCCTACTACCCCGAGGGGCCGGGCGGCTTCGGGGGCGGCTGGAGCCCCGCGCAGCTCGGGCACAAGGGCGGCGCCGCGGGCCTGGGCTGGCACCGGGAGCCCCGCGAGGAGAAGGGCAAGGAGCCGCAGGGCTGGGCGGGCGAGCCCCCCCGCCGCCGGGGACTGCTCGGACTCGGGGCTCTACGAGTGCAAGCGGCGCCGCGTGTCCCCGTACCCCTCGAGCACCGAGAGCTCGCCCCCGGCCCGCAACGGCGACAGCTACGACAAGGAGCCGCTCCCCGACGGCGGCTACTACGGCTACTACGGCACCTGAGGGGCAGCGAGGGGCCCGAGCCCCCCGGGACCCCAAACCCGGGTCCTGTGCGCCCCCCCAGCCCCACAGATCCTGACAATCGGCGGGGAGGGGACGGCGGGGAGGGGACGGTGGGGAGGGGACAGTGGGGAGGGGGTTTTTTGGTGCGGGTGGTTTTTAAGGGAGGGGGGTCAATGCTGAAGTATTTATTGAGCCCCCCCCCGTGCCCGGTGTGGGGCGGGGGGCAGCAGCACATCGCAATAAAGGGGGCACTGCGGGACACGGCTCTGGGCAGTTCTGCGTGTGTGGGGAGGGAAACTGAGGCACGGGGGGGGGGTGGGAGGGCTTGGGCGTCCCCAGCCTGATTTGGGAGGGGGTCCTGAGCCCCTCAGAGGTAATGATGTGTGGGGAGGAGAAGGAACCTCTCTGCACACCCCAACCCTTCACAGCCTTTATTGAGCAGCCCCTGTGCACAATTTGGGGGGGGGGGGGCAGTGGGGTCTTCCCGCCCGCGGGCACCCTGCGACCCCCTGAACCCCCCCCCTTATCACCCTGTGCCCCCAGGGCAGGGGGGCACCGCCAGCCCCTGCCCCAAAGGGCCTCAGGTGTCCCCAAGGCTCTGCCCCGGGGCGGGGGGAGGCATTGCCAGTGCCCCCCTCCCATTTTTACATCACAGTTTTACTGAAACAGCGGCGAAATGGCTCGGAAAGGGGCGTGGGGGGGTTCTGCACCCCCAGTGCTGGGGGGACCTGCCCCGCTGCTGTGAGGGGCTGGGGGGCCCGGCACCCCCCGGCTTCGGGGGGCTACCAGAGCACTGCGCTGTCCAGGTGCGAGAAGCCGGGGTCCAGGCGCAGCTTCCAGTAGGTGTGGTTGGTGACCCACGACTCCTTGCCGCTGGCATCGGTCACACGCCTGGCACCGGGTGGGGGGCACGGTTGGGACTCCCGGGGGGGGTTCCCACTCCCTGAGAGCCCCCCCGACCCTAGGGCTGCCCTCAGGACCCCCAGAAGGGCTCCCCACCCCCTGACCCGGGGGTCCCCAGCCCCGGGAGCCCCCCAGACCTGAAGAAGCGCGCCTGGTGGGTGATGTTGTTCTCCTCCATGACGCGGCGCCGGTCGCGCTGCAGCTGCTCGATCTGGCGCTTCTGCGCCTCGGCCGCCGGCACGTTCCCCTCCTCCAGGTACCTGCGGGGACACGGGACGCGGCAGTGACCCCCGGGACGCGGCAGGGACCCCCGGGACGCGGCAGTGACCCCCGGGACGCGGCAGGGACCCCCGGGACACGGCAGGGACCCCCGGGACGCGGCAGGGACCCCCGGCCCGGCCCCGGGGCGCTGCTGACCGCTGGTCCGGCCGCAGCCGCGTGTCCGTCGAGGGCAGCACCCGGCGCAGCTCCGGCGTCAGCTCGTTCAGCTCCAGCGCGAACTGCGTGAAGCCGTAGCTCCTCTCGTGGTCGCGGGGCATGGGGTCTGCGCGGGGGCGCGGGGGCGGTCAGAGAGCCCCCCAAAGGCAGGGCACCCCCCGGGCGCTGCCCCCGGTCCTTACTGGCTTTCCAGACGCACTGGCCCGGCGCGGGCCCGCGGCGCAGCCCCTCGTGCCACTTGCCCGCCAGGCGCTCCACGGCCGTCCCGGCGCGGCTCAGCACGGCGCCCTGCACCTCGTTGGCCCCCGCGCCCCAGTACCGGGCCTGCGGCGGCACCGGGACGGTGGGGCGGGGTCACCGGGAAAGGGCGGGGCCGACGGGAAGGGGTGGGGCTAGAGGGCGGGGCTATGATAGGGTGGGGTCACATGGGAAGGGTGGGGTCCTAGGAAAGGGTGGGGCCGGGAGTGATGGGAGGAGCTTTCTGGAATTCAGCGGAGCCATTGGGAAAGGGTGGGGCCATAGGAAAAGGTTGAGGCCATGAGGAGGAATCTTCTGGAAAGGGCGGAGTAATTGGAAAAGGGCGTGGACGCTGGGAAAGGGTGCGGTCACTGGGAGAGGGTGTGGCTATTGGAAAAGGGAGGGGCAATGAGTGATAGGTGGAAGCTTCTAGAAAGGGTGGAGTCAATGGGAAAGGGCGGGGCTATGATGGGTGGGGTCGTTTGGAAAGGGTGGGGCCAGGAGAGTAATTGGGAGAGGGCGGGGCACAAAGGAGGTGGGGTCACTGGGGAAAGGGCAGGGCTATTGGGAAGGGGTGGAGCCATAAGTGAGGGGTGGGGCCAGACAAGGGGCGGGGCAACAACACAGTGTTTAATTACCAATTCAGTGACAGGGTGGGGCCACACCTGAGGGGGCGGGGCTAGGCCATGATAACACAGTGGGGCGGGGTCAGGCCATGATAACGCAGAGGGGCGGGGCCAGACCACGATAACACATGAGGGGCGTGGTCAGGCCATGATGACACAGTGGGGCGGGGTCAGGGCAGTGTGGGCGGGGCCCGGGCAGGAAGGGGCGGGGCACACCTTGCAGAAGGTGAGCTTGCAGTGGTAGGAGGCGTCGCGCGTGTTGCGGATCAGCACCTCGCCGTAGTGCTCGATCCAGCGCGGCCCGCTCAGCACGTTGTGGATGCACGTGGTCACCTTGTTCCACTCGTAGTGGTCCCCGGTCCTGCGGGCAGCGCCCTCGTGGGTGGGCACGGAGGGCAGGGGGCACACGGGAGTGGGGAGATGGGGGCGCCCCTCTGTGGGGCTGGGGTCTCACCTGGGCAGCTGGACATTGACGGTGCCCATGGGGACGATCTCCAGGGATTTGCCCCAGAATTTGTTCTTCCACCTCATGTCTGGAGGAGGAGGAGAAGGAGGAAGAGGAGGAGGAGGAGGAAGACGAGGTGAGACCCCCCCAGTCCCCCCGCCCTGGTGGGACCCTCCCAGTGCCCAACGCCCTCCTGGGCTCTCACCTTGCCAGAAGACAAAATTATCAGACTCAGCGTGGCAGGCGGAGATGGGAGGGTGGTGGGAGACCTGTGGGGACAAGGAGGGACATGCCAGCGCCCCGCCCAGCTCAGGGAGCCCCCCAGGACCCTCCCCGTGCCCACCTGCTCGCTGATGAAGCGGAAGCCGCGGTCGGGCCGCACGCACTCGTAGGTCTCGCCCAGCACGGGGTTGAAGGGTTTGCTGCCCGCCCGGTAGTAGGTGGAGGCGTAGGCAGACACGGCGAAGGCGGCCACGTACACCTGTCACCGTGTCATCGTGTCACCACGTCACCAGGGCCACCACAACGTTGTCACCACGCCCGGCACTGTGCCCTTCCCCATTCCCACAAGTCCCAGGAGAGCCGTGCGTCCTCCAGCACCTCTGAGCTCACCAAATCCCCAAATTCCCCCTTTTCCCACATGACTTTGGGGTCCCCAGTGTCCCCAAATTCTCCCTGTTCCCACATGACTTTGGGGTCCCCCGTGTCCCCAAAATCCCCAAATTCTTCCTGTTCCCACATAACCCTGAGTGTCCCTGAGTGCCCCCCGATATCTCGGCTCCCCCCGGTGCCCCTTTGCCTCCCGCTGTCCCGGTTCCCCCTGGTGCCCCTCTGCCCCCTGGTGCCCCTTTGCCCCCGGTGTCCCAGTTCCCCCCGGTGTCCCGGTTCCCCCCGGTGTCCCGGTTCCCCCCCGCTGTCCCAGTTCCCCCCGCTGTCCCGGTTCCCCCCCGGTGTCCCGGTTCCCCCCCGCTGTCCCGGTTCCCCCCCGGTGTCCCGGTTCCCCCCGGTGTCCCAGTTCCCCCCGCTGTCCCAGTTCCCCCCGGTGTTCCCTTTGCCCCCGCTGTCCCGGTTCCCCCCGGTGTCCCCGGCGCCCCCTGACCAGGCGCTGCCGGGGGTCGCGGGCGCGGCTGGCCCTGTCCAGCAGCTCGCTGTACTCCAGCTCCTCGCAGAGGCGCTGCAGGGTGTTGAGCGGCTCGTTGAGCTGCACGGGCAGCGCCACGCGGGACAGGTCCTTGCCCACGCTGCTCCGCAGAAGCCCCCACAGGCTCACGTCCCCCGAGGGCGCGGGGGGCGCGGGCAGGCGGCTCCTCCGCCGCGGGTCCGGCCCCGGCAGCTCCAGCGGCGGCTCCAGCGGCGGCGGCTCCGCCGGCGGCCCCGGGCGCTCCGCTCCTGCCGGGCAGCGGCCGCTGGGACGGAGCCCCCCAATGCCCGGGGCTGCCGGGGAGCAGAGTCGCCTCCGCCTCGGTTCCCCCGCCCCGTGTTCCCCCTGTCGGGGGCAGAGCCGCCCCTTGCCCCGTTCCCCCGCCCCGTGTTCCCCCTGTCGGGGGCAGAGCCGCCCCTTGCCCCGTTCCCCCGTTCCATGTTCCCCCTGTCGGGGAGCAGAGCCTCCCCTTGCCCCGTTCCCCCGCCCCGTGTTCCCCCTGTCGGGGGCAGAGCCGCCTCCGCCTCGGTTCCCCCGTCCCGCACCTCCGCCGGTGCCCGCTCCCTCCCCGGTGCTCTCCCGGTGCCCTCCCCGTGTCCCCAGAATCCTCAGACTCTCCCTGTCCCCACACGTCCTTGGGCTTCCCGAAATCCCCGAACTCCCCGAGTCCCCTCATGTCCCCCAGACTCCCAGTGTCCCCTGAGCCCTCAGCCTCCCAGCGCCCACCCTGTCCCCAAAGCCCCTCATGTCCCCAAGCCGCGTCCCCCCCCCGGTGCCCCCCGTACCTGTCGGGGGGCGGCCCGGCCCCGCCGGCTCCGTGCTCTCCTCGCAGACGCCCGTGGTGACCTCGCTGATGCACGACTCGTCCTCCGAGGGCTGGGGGGGCGCAGGGACCGTCGGCGGCTTCGGGGGTCCCGGGGGATGCGGGGGGGACCCCACGGAGGGGGCGGGCGGGGCGCTACCGGGAAGGGGCCCCCCGGAAGGGTGGGAGGAGCCCCGGGATCGTGGGATGGGGGCGTCGGGATCGGGGAGCAGCGGCGGGGGCGGCACCGGAGCCGTCCCCGGGCTCAGAGACTGCGGAGACCCCGAGAGCGGGGAGGGAGGGGGACACGGGGGGGAGCGGGGGGCATCCGGGGGCCGGGGGGGACACCGGGAGGGGCTTTTGGACCGGCTAATGAGGTGGGACGGGGGAGAGAGAGGGGACAGATGAACCCAGAGCAGCGAGGGGTGGCGGGGGGTCCGCAGAGCCCCTCACCAGTAAAGAGCCCCCAGCCAGCACAGCCCCCCAACCGGCAGAGCCCCCCAAGCCCCTCACCTCGTTCTCAGACGAGCTGGCCGAGAGGAAAACCTCGCAGGCGTCGAAGAACTCGGTGTGCGAGTCGGCCAGCGAGACGATGCTGCGGTTGGAGAGCTGCTGCTCCCGGCCCTTGGCGGGCAGCGCGTCCGGCTGCGGGCACGGCCACGGGCTCAGCGCCACCTCGGGGGCGCCCACAGCACCCCCAGGGCGCCCCTTCCCGCCCCTGACCTCATCCGGGTGCAGCGAGGCGAAGGAGTCCAGGGTGGTGTCGGAGGAGACGGACAGCGAGTGGAAGCGGCGCAGGGCGGGCTGCGGGGAGGGCGAGGCTGAGCCGAGACCCCCGGCCAGGACGGGGCTGGCAGGGACCGGGACCCCCGGAGCAGCCCCCAGTCCCCGTGCCCCTCACCCCGGCCGGTTCCCTGCATCCAGGACAGGGCTGGCAGGGCCAGGGGACCCCCGGAGCAGCCCCGAGCCCCCCGTGCCGTGCCAGGACAGGGCTGGCAGGGACCGGGACCCCCGGAGCAGCCCCGAGCCCCCCGTGCGTTGCCAGGACAGGGCTGGCATGGACCGGGACCCCCGGAGCAGCCCCCAGCCCCCCGTGCCGTGCCAGGACAGGGCTGGCAGGGACCGGGACACCCATAGCAGCCCCCAGTCCCCCGTGCCCCTCACCCCGGCCGTGCCAGGACAGGGCTGGCATGGACCGGGACCCCCGGAGCAGCCCCCAGCCCCCCGTGCCGTGCCAGGACAGGGCTGGCATGGACCGGGACCCCCGGAGCAGCCCCGAGCCCCCCGTGCCGTGCCAGGACAGGGCTGGCAGGGACCGGGACCCCCGGAGCAGCCCCCAGCCCCCGGGCCCCTCACCCCGGCCGTGCCAGGACAGGGCTGGCAGGGACCGGGGACCCCCGGAGCAGCCCCGAGCCCCCCGTGCCGTGCCAGGACAGGGCTGGCATGGACCGGGACCCCCGGAGCAGCCCCCAGCCCCCCGTGCCCCTCACCCCGGCCGTGCCAGGACAGGGCTGGCAGGGACCGGGACCCCCGGAGCAGCCCCCAGCCCCCGGGCCCCTCACCCCGGCCGTGCCCGCGCTGCCGGGCCGTGGGGCCGGGCCCTGCCGGTCCAGCGCCCGCCGCATCTCCTCCAGCCGCGCCCTCTCGGCCACCAGCGCCGCCACCACGCTGCTGAGCGAGCCGTGCACTGCGGGGGGACACGGGGCGGTCAGGCCGAGCCCCGGCACTCCGAACCCGCCCCGGGACCCCCCGGACCCCCGGGAGCCCGCACCTTTCTGCGCCAGCACCCAGAAGCTGCGCTGCAGCTGGCTGTACTCGGGCGGCACGCTGAAGGGCAGCTGGCTCTGCGGCGCCTCCAGGTAGCGGGACAGGTTGGGGACAGAGCCGTGCAGCCGGCCCACCTGCGGGCACACGGCGCTCAGGGGGCTCTCCCGGGGGCTCCGTGCCCGGGCAGAGCTCGGGGCGGGGGTCCAGCTCACCCTCACCCTGCCGATGGTGTCGTCCTTGGCAAAGCTCTGCGTGCACCAGATCTTGGTGCTCCTCCGGCCTTTCTTGGGCCTCTCCGTGGCAGCTGAGGGCTGTGAGGGACACGAGGGGCTGCAGCCGGACCCTCCCCAGGCAGGGGGGCCCGGGACCCCCTCTCTCACCCACCTGTCCCTCTCACCTGGCCGCCGGAGATGAGCGGGGCCGAGGGGATGCGGTGCAGGGCCTCCAGGTGCTGCAGCATGCCCGTCAGCTCCTGCAGCTTGGCCTGGCACTCCGACAGCTCTGCCAGGGAGGGGCACGGGGGTCAGGGGGGCCCACGGGGACCCTGCCCGGCCCCACAGCCCCCTGGGGCCCCGCTCACCGGCCGAGCAGCGCTCCAGCCCCTCGCTGTCCTTCAGCCAGGCGTTCACCTTGTCCCGGGAGCTGGCCAGCGCGGACAGGGCAGGGGCGCTGCCCGAGGGCAGCATCCGCGTCCACTGGCCCTGCAGCGGGCACGGAGGGCATCGATCGCGTCAGGAGCCACCCGCCCAGGCCCTGCCCGGCGCCGTCACCCCCAGCTGTCACCCACCTGCGTGCTGGTCCCCGTGGAGCCCCCCGGGGCACACGGCCCCGGCCGCTCGCCGTGGTGGTGGGAGCACAGGCTGCTCACCCAGCTGGAGAACACCTCCGGGGACTTGATCTGGGGACAGGGCCGGGTTGGACGGGACACCGCCGGATGGCCCCAGCCCCGTCCCAGCCCAGCTCCAGCCTCCCAGCGGCACCTTGAGGTGATAAATGTTGTCCTCCGTGTCCAGGTCAACCCTCTGCGCCTTCTTGTTGACGGACATGACGGACTGACGGACGTCGATGGCCCCGTGCAGCTTGCCCTTGAGCACCTGGGGAGCCCAGGAACGCCTGTCAGGGCACGGAGCCCCCTCCTCAGGGTGTTCCCAGCCCTGAGCCCCGGGGAGGCTGCGTGGGCACAGCCTGGGCACACACTCACGTCCTGGCGCGTGGTGGAATATTTCAGGATCCCGTTTTCCAGCACGAAGTACCGCTGGGGATGGAGGGGAAAGGTTTGTTTGGGGAGGGGGAGCAGACAGCAGCCCCTAGAGCCAGGCCCCCCTGCCCAAACCCTGCCAGGATCACGGCTCCTGGTGCCAGCTGTGCCCGTTACCTTGTGCCAGCCCTTCAGGGGCCATTTCCTCTTCTTGAGCAGGTACCCCTCGTGCCGCTGCGGCCGCTGCCCGGGGCTGCCCCGCGGCTCCTCCACCACCTCCCAGCTCTCCGAGCCCTGCGGGCACAGGGGGCAGCGCGGGGGTCCCTGAGCACCGCGGGCTGCCGCCCACCTTGTCCCCAGGCAGGGACACTCGGTACCCACAGCCCCCGAATCCAGGCACAAACCCTCCCACCTGCTGCACGCTGCTGTGCTTGGAGGACACGGTGCTGTTGGAGCGGGACAGGGCCCCTTTCGGGGAGCTCGGGTCCTTCTCGTGGCTGCCCATGGCCGGCGAGCAGCGCGGGCGGCGGGCACCGGGCCGGGCCCCCGCTCCCGACGGGGCTGCGGAGCCGCTCCGGGCTCGGCCGTCACGGCGGGAGCCGCTGCGGGGAGGGCACGGCCGGTCAGGGCGCCCGGGGCCGGGACCGGGGAGCGCGGGGACGGCCCCGTGCCCGGCCCGCGGGGGGCTCTGCATGGCAGCGCCGCCGGCACCCAGAAACTTCTGCGAGAGCCGGAGCCTTTGACCCGGCGGCGTCACCGCGGCTGCGGTGCCACCCAGTCCGGGTCCAGAGTCCGCCCCGCCGCCCCACGGCTGGCGAGCACGGGGCCAGCCTGGCACAGCCCCGGGTGACACCGGTACAAACACCGGGCAGCCTGGCACAGCCCGGGGGTGACACCGGTACAAACACCGGCCAGCCTGGCACAGCCCGGGGGTGGCACTGGTACAAACACCGGGCAGCCTGGCACAGCCCGGGGGTGACAGCGGGGCACGGGGCCAGCCTGGCACAGCCCGGGGGTGACACCGGTACAAACACCGGCCAGCCTGGCACAGCCCGGGGGTGACACCGGTACAAACACCGGCCAGCCTGGCACAGCCCGGGGTGACACCGGTACAAACACCGGCCAGCCTGGCACAGCCCGGGGGTGGCACCGGTGCAAGGACCGGCACCGAGCCCTGCAAATCCCGGTGTGGCCGCTCGCCCTCCGGGCACGGCGCTTGCTCCCTTTGCCCTTCGCCATTCCGGAGGGGGAAACTGAGGCACGGGAAGCGTCTCCTGGCCTTGCCACCCCCCTGGCGCTGTCCCTAACGGGGCACCCATGGGTGCCGGCCGCCGCCGTAGGATGGATCCCGGGATAACCCCGGGACAGCGGCCAAGCCCCGGCGCCGGTAAGCACCGTGCCGGTAACGCGGCACCGTCACCGCCGTACCGATCCGGTAAGCACGGCACCGGCGGCAGCCACGCCGCCTCAGATAACCCGGCACCGGTAACGGCGGCTCCGGGGGGAGGCACCGGGGCTCTCCCGGCTCCCTCCCGCCGATCGGCGCGGACCCCTCGCACCGGAGCGGGGCTGCGCCGGTGCCCCCGGCTCTCCACGCCCCGGCGGGGCACAGCCCGTCCCGCTGTCCCCGCGCCGGTGCCACCCCCCGGGGCAGCGGGGCCGGGGGCCGGGGCCCGGCCGGAGCCTCCCCCGGTGCCGGTGCCGGTGCTCACCTGGGCGGGCGGCGGGCGGGCGGCGGGGGCCGGGCGCATCCTGCCCGGCGGCGGCGGCGGCAGGAAGCGGAACACGGAGGGCGGTCCGGAGCCGCTCGGCTCTGCCCCCTGCTCCGTGGAGGACCGGAGCCGCCAGCGCCGGGAGCGGCCGGCGCCGGGACACCGGGACACCGGGAGCCGCCGGGACACCGGGAACAGACGGGACACCGGGACACCGGGAGCCGCCGGGACACCGGGAGTGCCCGCACGGAACCGGGGCAGCTCCGGACCCCAGCGAGAGCAGCCCCGGGGAAAGGGACGGGGAGAAGCAGCGCCGCACGGGGGTCCCGGTGTTGGTCACCCACGGGGGTCCCAGGGACCACCGACCCACGGGAATCTCGGGAGTCACCAACCCGGGGGCGTCCCGGGAATCGCCGGCCCCCGGGGCTCTCAGGATGGATGTCCGAGGGTCTCGGGATCATCATCCCATGGGGGTCCCGGCAATCCCTGACCCACGGGGGTGTCCGGGCTCCGAGGTGGCCCCGGGGCACTCCCACCCTGGCACTTCCCTGTCCCAGCCCCAGCTCTGCTCCCCCCGACCCCCAGAGCAGCCCTGGCCTCTCCCCCCACCCTCGGGGGGCAGGACCACCCCCACCCACCCCCCAAAATCACAGACGAGGCCTCGGCATCTCCACACGGACGCTTTAATGGGCAGGACAGGGAGCCGGGGCGGGGGCAGCGTCAGGGCACAGCCCCATGCCCAAGGCACCGGGGATGCCCAAATCCCCCTGCGGAGTCCATCCCGCTCCTGCTCCTCCTCTGGCTGCTCCCAGAGACCCCCGACCACAGCTGGAATGACCACAGCTGGAACGACCACAGCTGCAACGACCACAGCTGCAACGACCACAGCTGCAACGACCACAGCTGGAACGCTGCTGGGACGATCCCAAGGGAGCACAGGGGAAACGGCCACGACTCCCTGCGGGACTGGGGGGGCACGGGACCCTCCGTGCCAAACCCCCCGCCCCAATTCTCCGTGGAGCTGCAGAATCCCATGGGGATTGTGTCCATCACCCTCCAGCCCCCCATCCGGGGGGCTCCCCGTTTCCCGTGGCCAGGGAAGGAGCCGGTTCCCGGTGCCCGGTGTCACCGATTCCCGGTGCCCAGGCCCCGCAGGGAAGGAGCCGGTGCCCGTCCCCGGTGTCACTGATTCCCCGGGCCCGGGGCAGGCTCCGCGGCCCCGCCCGTGCCCCGCCGCTGCCGGACGTGCTGCTCCAGGAGCGCCGCGAGGTGCGCGGGGCCGCGCTGCAGCAGGGAGCAGGTCTGCGAGGGCAGCGCGGACAGCGCCGCCACCGTCTGGCCCCGGGACACCTCCAGCGGCGGCAGCCGCGCCACGCTCTCCACGCCCTGCCGGCTCAGGATGGTGTCGTCGATGCAGGCGCCTGGGCAAGGGAGCTGGGCATGGAACCGCAGAGCCCCGCGGGGAGGGAACCCCAGAGCCCCGCGGGGAGGGAACCGCAGAGCCCCGCGGGGAGGGACTGCTGGACCCTGCAGGCTGCCCCGCCCTGCCCTGTCTGCAGCTCTGCCAGGGGCCTCACTCCCTGCCCTGGGCAAGCATTCCCAGTCCTGATGAGCCTCCCAAGCCCTGGATCCCCACTCCCAGCCCTGTGCCCCAATTCCCAGCCCCATTCCCCCATTCCCATTTCCATTCCCCCATCCCCATTCCACTCCCCCACTCCCATCCCCATTCCCCCATTCCCATCCCCATTTCCCCCATTCCCATTCCACTCCCCCACTCCCAGCCCCATTCCCCCATTCCCCATTCCCAGCCCTATGCCCCAATTCCCATCCCCATTCCCCCATTCCCATCCCCATTTCCCCCATTCCCAGCCCCATTCCCCCATTCCCATCCCCATTCCTCATTCCCATCCCCATTCCCCCATTCCCATCCCCATTCCCATTCCATTCCCCCACTCCCATCCCCATTCCCCCATTCCCATTCCATTCCCCCATTCCCATCCCCATTCCCCATTCCCATCCCCACTCCCCCATTCCCAGCCCCATTCCCCCATTCCCATTCCACTCCCCCATTCCCATCCCCATTCCCCCATTCCCATCCCCATTCCCCCATTCCCATCCCCATTCCCATCCCCATTCCCCCATTCCCATTTCCATTCCCCCATCCCCATTCCACTCCCCCACTCCCAGCCCCATTCCCCCATTCCCCATTCCCAGCCCTATGCCCCAATTCCCATCCCCATTCCCCCATTCCCATCCCCATTCCCATCCCCATTCCCATCCCCATTCCCCCATTCCCATTTCCATTCCCCCATTCCCATTCAATTCCCCCACTCCCGTCCCCATTCCCCACTCCCAGCCCCATTCCCCCATTCCCATCCCCATTCCCCCACTCCCATTTCCATTCCCCCATTCCCATTCCATTCCCCCACTCCCATCCCCATTTCCCCCATCCCCGTGCCCCCATTCCCATCCCCATTCCCCCATCCCCAGCCCCATTCCCCCACTCCCAGCCCCGTGGGGAGCAGGGCAGGCTCTCACCCAGCAGGATGACCTGGGGCACCCCCTTGAGCACTCTCAGCATCTCCCTGGCCCGCGGCTCCGGGCTCACCAGCAGGACGTTCCTGCACACGAACAGCGGCAGCAAATTCCTGAGCTTGGACTGCGCCAGCACCGGCCGGGCGACCTGGGACAGAACCTGGCGTGAGACCCGGGGCCCCTGGGACACCCCCAGAACCCCTGGGGCTCCCCCCGAGCCCCCCGAGGCCCAGCCCCACCTCGTTGAGCACGAACTTGACGTGGATGTCGTGGCGGCGCAGGAAGTGCCGCAGCGTGGCCACGTCCTCGTCGGCCATGGCGTTGTACTGGCACACGGCCACCATGCGGCTGGCACGGAGCGTGGCCTCCAGCTGGGCACGCAGCACGCGGGCGTAGCCGTCCTCCTGGGGACAGGGGATGCCAGTGTGGGGACACCAAACGTGGCTGCGGGACAGGGGACAGCCCCGGTGTCACAGCACCCATGCACGGCCATCATCGTGGGCACACCACATGTGGGAAGTGGGGACAGGGTGGGACCCCCCGGTGGGATCCCGCGCCCGGAGGTGCTGGGGGGAGATGGTCCCAAGGATTGTGAGGTGGCGCTGTGGGTTTTGGGGTGTTCCCATGGATCTCAAGGTTTTCTCCTGGATCTCGAGGTGTTCCCATGGATCTCAAGGTGTTCCCACGGATCTCAAGGTGCCTCCCCAGATCTCAAGGTGTTCCCATGGATTTTGAGTGGTTGCCATGGATCCTAAGGTGTTCCCATGGATCTCAAGGTGTTCCCATGGATCTCAAGGTGTTCCCATGGATCTCAAGATGTTCCCATGGATTTCAAGGTGTTCCCATGGATTTCGAGGTGATCCCATGGATCTCAAGATGTTCCCATGGATCTCAAGGTGTTCCCATGGATCTCAAGATGTTCCCATGGATCTCAAGGTGTTCCCATGGATCTCAAGGTGTTCCCATGGATCTCAAGGTGTTCCCATGGATTTCGAGGTGATCCCATGGATCTCAAAGTGATCCCATGGATCTTGAGCTGTCCCCATGGATTTCGAGGTGTTCCCATGGATCTCAAGGTGCCCCCCCAGCTCTCAAGACCCTGCACATGGGGTCTCACCTGTTTCCCAGCCCCCTATCCCACGCCATGGGGTCACACCCTTCCATGAGCTCCAGCAGGGCTGTGTCCCCCACCCGTGCCCTCTCCCGGTGGAAGCCCCCATGGAGCCGTGCCATGCCGTGCCGTGCCATTCCATGCCATGCCGTACCTGCTGCTGTCGTGGCGCCGGCCGGGGCAGGCAGCGGGGCGGCAGGGCGGGCCGCGGGGGCAGGTACTCGGTCAGGGCCATCAGCTTCTGCCGCTGGAAGTGCATGGCCTTCCAGTGCCGCGTCACCGCCTTGGAGCCGTGCCGCAGCAGCTGCAGGGCGGGCAGCCAGCCTGCGGGGCAGCGTTTGACATGGGTACCGGCACCGATACCGGTACGGATACTGGCACCGGCACCGGGCTGCCCAGGGCTGCCTCAGACCCAGCCCCAGCCTGGCCCCGCTTCCTGATCGTGCCCCGGACCCGCTCGCGTTCACGGTCTCTGCCCCCTCCCGTTCCCACTCCCCTTCCCATTCCAAGCCCCTGTCCCACTCCCGTTCCCATCCCAAACCTCCGTCCCAGTCCTGTTCTCATCCCTGTCCCACTCCCGTTCCCATTCCTGTCCCTGTCCCGTTCTCTCTCCCAGTCCTATTCTTGTCCCTTCCCAACCCCATTCCGGTTCCCATTCCTGTCCTGCTCCCGTTCCCATTCTTGTCCCAGTCCCGTTCCCATTACCGTCCCACTCTCGTTCCCATTCCTGTCCCATTCCTGTCCCTGTCCCGTTCTCCCTCCCATTCCTATTCTTCTCCTTTCCCAACCCCATTCCCATTCCTGTCCCACTCCAATTCCCACTCCCGTTTCCATTCTCATTCCAGGCCCCTGTCCCATTCCCGTTCCCGTTCCGTCTCTCACCCCGCCGCCATCGCGTCCCGCCACCACCGAGCGCCGCCATCTTGGTCGCGCCGGCGCAAGGGCCTGTGGGAAGGTGGAGGATTCGTCACTTCCGGCGCGCCCGTCTCCATAGCAACGGCGTCGTGCGGCCTGGTTGCTCGGAGCCCGGATCGGGGGCACTGAACGCCCCAAAGTGAGGGACACTGAGCCCCAAACCCGGGAACCGCTCCCGGTGAGCCCCCCTGGGCCTTCCGGGGCTCTTTGAGCCCCAAACCCGCGGTGCCCGCTCCCGCTGAGCTGCCGTGGCTCCGTCTCAGGGGTCTCTAAGAGCCCCCTTCCAGCAAGGCCTGGTCCCGGTGACCCCCAGCCCCATCCCGGGGGTCTCTGAGATCCCCAGACGGGGACTCCTGGTCCCACCGATCCCCGCAGTGCCATAATCCCCCTGGGTACAGAGCCCCTCTGCCCACCGTGGGGTCCCACCCCAGCAATCCCCCGTGACATCCCCAGCCCACAGATCTGTCACCCTCTGTTCCCTCAGACCCTGCTCCTGCATCACCCCTGAGAGGGGACAAGGACCCCGCGGCCACCCGGCCATGGCTGAGCAAGGGGACGCCCTTTGTGTGGGTGAGTGAGGCACTGGGGGGCTCCTCCCTGCAGGAGGGGCTGCCGCTGCCCTGGACCCCCACTCTGGACCCTGGATCCCCACTCTGAATCCCCGCAGCCCCCGAGGAGCCGCAGCCCCCAGGAGTGACCCTCAGCGACAGCCTCATCAGCACCCGCACACGGTGAGGACCCCCAGAGCCCCCCAGGCGGGCAGGGAGGGGGCTCAAGGCACCCCCAAACCCCCCCTGTGCCCCTTTTAGCTCCGCGGGGCCGCTGCCCACCGGCACCCTGCGCTTGGACCGGGAGAACATCTCCTGCATCGGGAAAAGCCGCGGGCAGGAAGGGATCCACAGCCTCTACCTGCAGCAGGTTCGGAGCTGGGGGGCACGGACAGCCCAGCCCTGATCCCACAGACACCCCCAATTCTGCTCCTGTTTCCCCTCCCCAGTCCCCAGAAGGGAACAGTTTCCCCCCACCCTTGAGGGTTTTGTCCCGGTGTCCCCCCAGTCCCCCCACGCCCGGGGGTCTCTGAGCCTCCCCCCATTCCAACCCCCTGGGATTCCAGTGCTCCCAAACCCACATGAGGATACTCAGGGCTTGAATTTTGGGATGTGTCCATGTCCTCCCCCGCCCCAGCATCTCCTGTGTTGCCCCCAGGATTGGTTGGAGCAATCCCAGAGCGTTCCCAAAATGTGAATTTTCAGTCAGCAGTCAAAAAAAACCAAAAAACAAAAAAAACACAAACAAAAAAACAAAACAAAACAAACAAACAAACAAAAAAAACCAAAAAAAAACCCCAAAAAAACCAAACAAAACAAAAAAAAAAAAACACAAAAAAAAACCCTCAAAAAAACAACACCACCCCATGCTGTTTTGTGTTTTTTTGGTGGTTTTTTTTTCCTCTATTTTATTTTCCAGAACCAAATTGAGAAGCTGGAGAACCTGGAGTGCTTTCCCAACCTGAGGTACAGCAGGAGGGCTGGGGCAGGGGGGCCAGGTGTCCCCGGGGGGCTGTGACACCCCCTGCCCACCCGGGGGGCTGTGACACCCCCTGCCCCTCCCGGGGGGCTGTGACACCCCCTGCCCCTCCCGGGGGGCTGTGACACCCCCTGCCCACCCTGGGGGGCTGTGACACCCCCTGCCCGCCCTCCTGAGCCCCGCAGGTTCCTGTGCCTGGCCGGGAACCGCATCCAGAGGGTGCAGAACCTGCAGGGGCTGCTCCAGCTCAGCCTCCTGGACCTGTCCCACAACCTGATCCAGGTGCTGCACACAGGTGGGAGCAGCAGGGACCCCTCGGGGGGGCTGCACTCCCACTCCCGCCCTCCTGCCTCAGTTTCCCTGGCTGTGGGGGCTGCCTCAGGAGCGAGGGGAGCTGGGGAATTTGGGGAGCAGGGATTTTGGCTCCCAGCTCAGCCCCCCATGCTTTCCCTCTCTCCTGGGGCTGTCTCAGGATTGAGGGGAGCTGGGGGAATTTGGGGACAGGGATTTTGGCTCCCAGCTCAGCCCCCCGTGCTTCCCCTGCTCTCTCCTGGCAGAGGAGCTGCCCCGCAGCCTGCGCATCCTGGACCTGGCAGGGAACCAGTGCACCCAGCAGGAGGGGTACAGGTGGGGCACGAGGGGAAAAACAGCCCCCCAAAACCTGGGAGAGTCTGGGGGTGACCCGACTGGGGCCTTTCAGTACCTGCTGGAGGGCTGGGAAAGGGGTTCTGGGCAAAAGGGGAATGGGTTCACATTGCCAGAGGGGATCTGGGGAAGGAACCCCTGGGTGGGATGGGATGCCCAGAGGAGCTGTGGCAGTGCCCCAGGATGGTTTGGAAAGTGGGATGTGTCACTGGATGGAACTGGAGGGGATTTAAGGTCTCTTCCCACCCAAACCACTCCATGAAATATCAAACACAGCGTGGCCCTCCAAAGCCCAAGGATTGAATCCCTGCTCAAAGCCCAGGGATTGAATCCCTGCTCTCCAAACCCCAAGGATCTGAATCTTTCCTCTCCACACTCCAAGGATTTGACTCCTTCCTCTCCAAACCCCAGGGATTTGAATCTCTCCTCTCCAAACCCCAGGGATTTGAATCTCTCCTCTCCAAACCCCAGGGATCTGAATCCCTGTTCTGCAAACCCCAGGGATGTGAATGCCTGCTCAAACCCCAGGGATCTGACTCTCTCCTCTGCAAACCCCAGGGATTTGAATCTCTCCTCTCCCCCCTCAGCTCTGGGGGGCTGAGGCAGGACGGGACCCCCACTCCCAGTGCCACAGCTGCAGGAAATTTGGTTTTCCCTCCCGTTTCCCCACAGGGACGGGGTGCTGGCAGCGCTGCCCCAGCTCCTGCAGCTGGACTCCCAGCCCGTGCGGGCGAGCACGGCCGAGGAGGAGGAGGAGGAGGGAGGAGGAGGCTCCTGCAGCAGCGAGGATGAGGAGGATGAGGATGAGGAGCTGCTGGCGGCGCTCAGGGCTCCCTTCACGGTGGACAGAGGTGCCCGGGCGGGCTCAGGGCACGCGGCGCGGTGCCAGGGCTGGCAGTGCCAGCTCTCCTGGAGCTGCCGTCCCTCCGGGCAGGTTTCCTGGGGGATCTGCGCCGGGAGCTGGCGGGGCGGGCGCGGCTGCGGCGGGCGCTGAGCCTGGAGGAGCACCGGGCGCGCCTGGAGGAGCTGCGGGAGCTGCTGGGCGCGGGGCAGGGCGGCACAGCCCGGCCGGGTGCCCAGCGCTGCCCCCAGGGCCGCCCCGGGGCTCCGCTGGCACCGGCGCGGGCACCCAGCGGCTCCAGCCAGCCCCCGGGCCAGGCTCTGCAGAGAGAGACCCGCGCCAAAGGAGCGGGAAACGGGCTGCAGGCACCCCAAACACCCTGCAGCAGTCAGGAATAAAGGGTTTATCCCCATCCCAGTCCGGCCTGGTGCCACCCTGAGGGGCTGGAAATGGGGAACCTGTGCCAAAGGAGCAGGAAATGGGCTGCAGGTATCCCAAACACCCTGCAGCAGTCAGGAATAAAGGGTTTATCCCCATCCCAGTGCAGCCTGGTGCCACCCTGAGGGGCTGGAAATGGGGAACCTGTGCCAAAGGAGCAGGAAACGGGCTGCAGGCACCCCAAACACCCTGCAGCAGTCAGGAATAAAGGGTTTATCCCTATCCCAGTCCGGCCTGGTGCCACTCTGAGGGGCTGGAAATGGGGAAAGCACACACAGTGGGGTGGGCAGGACCCCCAATCCCACATCCCATATCCCACATCCCATATCCCATATCCCATCTCCCACATCCCATATCCCATATCCCATATCCCATATCCCATATCCCATATCCCAATCCTTCCCCTCACACCCCATTCCAGCCTGGTGCCACCCTGACAGGTTGGAAGTGGGGAAAGCACACACAGGGCTGTGGGCAGGACCCCCAATCTCATCCCATATCCCACATCCCATATCCCACATCCCACATCCCACATCCCATATCCCAATCCTTCCCCTCGCACCCCATTCCAGCCTGAGCTCACTGCTCCCGGGCAAACCTTGGGCTGGGACCCAGCAAGAGTCAGGGCTGGACTCTGGGAGTGATTTGGGATTTCCCGTCCATGACAAACACCATGGGGCACCCGAGCCCACCCACCTGTGGGGTTCAGCTGTAGAACTTCATCTCGGCCTCCACGCAGTCCAGGAAGAGGTCGGCCAGCTCCTGGGGGCTGGGGCTGACGGTGCCCTGCAGCAGCTCCCGCATGCCCTGCAGGCCCTGCTGCTCCAGCTCCTGCAGCGTGCCCAGGAGCCGCTGGCCCCGCTCCTGCAGGGACCAGGGACGGGTCAGGGGGTCCGGAGTGGGATCAGAGAGATCAGGGCCTGATCCCATTGCAGGGAGGGGTCAGGGAGATCTGGGGATCCGGAATGGGATCAGAGAGATCAGGGCCTGATCCCATTGCAGGGTGGGGCCAGAGAGATCAGGGTTTGATCCCATTGCAAGGTGAGGAAGGGTCTGCAAGATCTGTGGGATCTGTGGGGTCCGTGGGATCTGCAGGGTCTGTAGGATCCATGGGGTCTCTGGGCTCTGTGGGCTCTGCGGAGTCTCTGGGCTCTGTGGGCTCTGTGGGATCAGCAGGCTCTGCAGGATCCGCGGGGTGTTTGGGATCTGTAGGATCTGTGGGGTCTCTGGGCTCTGTGGGCTCAGTGGGATCAGCAGGGTCTGTAGGATCCATGGGGTCTCTGGGCTCTCTGGGCTCTGTGGGCTCTGTGGGGTCTCTGGGCTCTGTGGGCTCTGTGGGATCTGCAGGGTCTGTAGGATCCGTGGGGTCTCTGGGCTCTGTGGGCTCTGTGGGGTCTCTGGGCTCTGTGGGGTCTCTGGGCTCTGTGGGCTCTGTGGGATCAGCAGGCTCTGCAGGATCCGTGGGGTGTTTGGGCTCTCTGGGCTCTGTGGGCTCAGTGGGATCAGCGGGCTCTGCAGGGTCCGCGGGCTGTGCGGTACCGGGTCGCGCTCCATGAGCTCCAGCGCCGCCTGGTGCCGCCGGTACAGCTCGTGCCGCCGGTCCACGGAGCTGCGGAAGCGCGGGATCTGCCGGGCGGGATCCTGCGGGAAGCTCGGCGAGCGCACCTGCGGCGCCGCCCGGACGCCGGCCACGAACACGAAGGGCTTGAACACGGACCTGGGGAGGGCCGGGGGTCACGGAGCGGCCCCGGGGCGGCGCCGCGTCCCGCGCCCGCCGCGGGCTCCGCTCACCGCGACGGGTCCGGCGTGCCCGTGAGGAAGTGCACGCAGGGCAGCGCGGGGTCGCGGGGCAGCACGGACACCATGCTGCCCGCCGTGCGGAACCCCGCGCCGTCCACGCAGATCCCGCCGGCCTTGTCCCGCAGGATGGACATCAGCGTCTCCTCCGTGATGTGACCTGCGGGGACAGGGACAGCGGGGACACACCGAGGTGGCAGCGGGGACACGCTGGGGTGAGGTGTGGGTGGCAGTGGGGACACGCGGGGGTGAGGTGTGGGTGGCTGTCCCCACGCCAGGCCCTGTCCCCAGGAACTGGGGCTGTGCCAGCATGGAAGCAGCCCTGGGCAAGCCATGGACGAGTATCCCCATCCCTCTCCCTGTCCTTTCCTCATCCCTGTCCTCATCCCCATTCCTGTCCCCATTCTTCTTGTCCCCATCCTGTCCCTGGCCTATCCCCCTTCCTGTCTCTACCATGTTCCTATCCCTGTCCTTGTCCTGTCCCCATCCCCATCCCATCCCCATCCCTGTCCCCACACTGTCCCCATGCTGTCCCCGCCCTGTCCCACCTGCGTGCCGCTGCAGCAGCTCCCTGCCCGCTCTCAGCCGTGCCCTGGCCGCCTCCATGCGCGGGGGCTCCTTCTCCAGGGAGAAGGCCCGGGCGAAGCTGAACTCGCCGTGCCCGCTCCACCAGCCCTGGCTGCGCGCCCCGCTCCCGCAGCCCCGGGTGCTCCGCCGTGATCTCGCTGCCGATGCTCAGCTGGTTGGAGATGTTGCGGCTGCCCTCTGTGCCGGGGGGGCCCGGGGGTCACTCGGGGGGCCGTGAGACCCCCCCGGTGCCCCCCGACGCCCCCGGTGCCCGCTCACCGCGGATCCGCTGCGCCGCCCAGTAGCGCCCGGCGGTCTCCAGCAGCCAGGCCTCGCTGCGGTCGGCCAGCAGGAAGGTGTTGTGGTACACGAAGGGCTCCGGCTGCTCCTTGCAGCTCCCGCCCTGCCCGTGGCGCTCCAGCAGCGCCGTCATCACCTCCAGGGCCTCCCGGGCCGAGCTGCCCCGCTCCAGACCCAGCCTGTGCCAGCAGGGCCGTCAGGCAGAGCCGGGGCTGGGCACGGGGCTGTCCTCACCTTGGGGACAGAGCCGGGGCTGGGCACGGGGCTGTTCTCACCGTGGGGACAGAGCCGGGGCTGGGCACGGGGCTGTCCTCACCGTGGGGACAGAGCCAGGGCTGGGCACGGGGCTGTTCTCACCCTCCTCACCTTCCTCCCCCTCCTCACCTGACCAGGTCCATGCCCAGCAGCGCCTCGGCCTCGCCCAGCGGCTCGCGGGTCCACACGCCCTCGTTGCCCACGCAGACCCCGCAGTCGTTGGCGCCCATCTCGGCCCCCCAGAGCCAGGCGGGGCGGCTCAGCAGCACGGCGTGGGTGCGCTCGGCCTGCTCGATCTGCACGTACGTGCACTGCGGGGACACGCGGGGACACGGGTGGCACCGGTGACACCGGCACACTGAGTGCTCTCAGCCACCCTGGCACACGGGGTGACACCTGGCACACTGAGCGCCCTGTCCCCGCAGCCACCCTGGCCCTGCACACTGTGGGGACACACTCGGGTGAGCTGGCACCGGATGCCCTGTCCCCGCAGCCCCTTTGGCCCCAGCACGGCCTCACCTGGACCTTGTCCCCAGGCCGGTGGGTGGCGGCGGGGACATAGACGATCTCCTGCACCTCGTCCCGGGGCCGGTCGGCGTTCTTGGCGAAGATGACGGCGGGGAACGCCGTGTGCGGGGGCATGGCCACGAAGCAGTCGCAGGACGAGGGCACCGGGCCGTGCCCCGCCATCCTAAACCGGGTCAGGCGGGCACCGAGGGCCATGTCAGCCCCCTGTCCCTGTCCCGGCTGTGTCCCCAGGGTCCCTCTAGGGGGGCATGGAGGGGCTGCCGTGGTCCCTGAAACCTGGGGGACATCAGCGACCCCATGGCGGGGTGACCCCCAGCGCCCCGAGACCCCGCAGCTCCGCACTGACCGCAGCCCCGGGAACCGGGACCCCCCAGCACCGACCGCAGCCCCGGGAACCGGGACCCCCCAGCACCGACCGCGGACGGGACCCGCTCCCTCCCCCCCTTCCCGCGCCGGTAACCGGGACCCCGCGGGGCCCTCCCGTCCCCACGGACCTTCCGCTGCTTCGGCGCCTCCTCCGCCGCTGCCCGGGCCCGCCCCGGCCCGCCCTGTCCAGCCCCGGCCCGCCCTGTCCAGCCCCGGCCGTGCGACGGCGGCGCCCGGTGGCCGGAGGCCGCACGGCGGCAGCAGCGGGGACCGGCACCGGCACCGGCACCGGGACCCGCGTGGGTCGGGGTGGGAATTTCCCAAAAGAACCCCGAGTCGGGGGTCCCAGTTTTCCTCCCCTGGGGCAGGGACGGTGTGCTGGGGGTTCCCTTGGGTCAGAGCCCCCCGTGGGCATCGCCCCCGTGGGCAGCACCCGCCCGGCCCGGGGGGCTCAGGATGGGACCCTCGGCGGGGCTCGGGCGGTCCCAGCCCGTGTCACCCCCACACCCAGCGGCTCCCGGGGCCCCCCCGAGCTGGGAAGACTTGGAGAGCCGAGGCCAGGCTGGGGGACCCCTGAGCCCCTCGGTGGGGATGGTTTGGGGCCGGGATTCCGGACCCCTGAGCCCCTTAGAATGAATGATTTGGGGCCGCGATCCCGGACCCCTGAGCCCCTCGGTGGGGATGGTTTGGGGCCGGGATTCCGAATCCCTGAGCCCCTTAGAATGAATGATTTGGGGTCGGGATTATGGACCCCTGGGTCCCTTGGTGAGGAAGGTTTGGGGTCGGGGTTCCGGACCCCTGAGCCCCTTAGAATGAATGATTTGGGGTCGGGGTTCCGGACCCCTGAGCCCCTCGGCAGGGCCTGTTTGGGGTCGGGGTCTCAGACCTCCGCGTCCTTGGGCAGGGATGGAGCCGGAGAGCCGGAGCGTGGAAAACACGCGGCGTTTATTGCAGTACAAAACCCGAACCCCGCAGCCCCGCAGCCTCTTCACAGCACAAACGCTCCCCTGGCCGGGCCCGGGGCTCCATCCCCCGGAGCCGCCCCCAGCCCGGGGCCCGCCGGAGCCTCCCTGCCCCGGGGGCGGGCGGGGGACGCGGCGGTTCGGGGCGCGGGGCCGGGATCCCCACGCCGCAGCAGGCTGGACTGGTTTCCCGGCCGCCGTCCCTCCCCACCCGGTTTTACAGCCTTCATTGCCCCATCGCGGCAGGCAGAGCCCCGGGGCTGCGGGGGCTGAGCGCACCTGGGGGGCTGAGCGCACCTGAGAGGTGCGGGCACAGCTCACCCGGGGGGCTGAGCGCACCTGAGAGGCGGGGGCACAGCTCACCTGGGGGGCTGAGCGCACCTGAGAGGTGGGGGCACAGCTCACCTGGGGGGCTGAGCGCACCTGGGGGGCTGAGCGCACCTGAGAGGGGGGGGCACAGCTCACCTGGGGGGCTGAGCACACCTAGGGGGGGGCACAGCTCACCTGGGGGGCTGAGCGCACCTGGTCCCCCCCTCGCAGCCCCCCTGGCTGGATCAGCTCGCTGAGGCTGAACCCCGAGCGGCCGTGGGGCGCCCCCGGTGCAGCCCCCACAACCTGGAGCCCCCCCAGGTGCTGCGGGAGCCGCCAAGGTCCCCTTGGTGCCGCTCTGAGGGACACTGGGAGGGTCCTGAGCCCCCCCCTGGGGTCCCTTTGGGAGGTGAGATCCCACCTGGGGCACCCCGAGGGGGAATTTTGTGCTGGAAAAGGCAAATTCCGGAGTCGGGGACGTCCTCGGAGAGCGGGGACAGCCCGGGTGGCCCGGGGGGGACAGCGGCGGCCGGGCCGGGGCTGGGGGCGCGTCCCGAGACCCCTCCCCAGCGAGACTTCACCTCGTGCTGGGGGTGCCAGCCCCGGGGCACGGGGGGGCTGCGCCAGCCCCTCATGGCCCCTGGGGACGGGGACAGCGATGGGACAGCCATGGGGACAGCCATGGGGACAGCCATGGGGACAGCCATGGGGACAGCCTTGGGGACAGCCATGGGACCCTCGGGGGGCCCGAGCCCTCCCCATCCGCACAGCCCACGGCCCCAGCTCCGGCCGGGGACATCCACTCTGCCCGAGCGGCAAAGCCTGGCTTCACCTTAATAAAATAATATTAATAATAATTAATAATTAATAATATTAATAATAATTAATAATTAATAATAATAATAATAAAACACTCAAAACCGAAGGCCTCGGGGCGCCCTCTGGGCACGGACCCCACTCGACTTCACCTCCACCCCTTCCCCCCCCGACCTCGGGGTGCTCCGAGCCCGGGCAGCCCCCCCAGAACCGCAGAGGGGCCGGACCGGGGCTCGGCGCCCCCCAGATCCCCCCCTCCCCAGATTCCCAACTGGTTCCCACTGCTGTTGGCCGGGGGGCAGCGCCGGGGGGAGCCCCGGGTGCCCTGAGCAGCCAGCGAACCCCAATCCCCCCCAGACCCCCTCCCCTGGCCCCGCTCCAGCTTCTCCTTCTGCGTCCGAGGGCTTCTGCCAAAACCGGGGCGTAAGACCCCAAAAGATCCAAAAACCGAGAATCGCGGACCCCCAGCCAGGGGTGAGGGGCAGGGACGGGGCGCCCGGGGACGGGGGGCGACCCCAGGGCGGGGAAACTACGGGGTCCCCGGTGGGGGGAGGCCGGGGGTCCCCGGGAGGGAAGGGGCAGCTCGGGGGTCCCCGGGGGGACGGGCAGCATGCAGGGGCCAGGCAGGATTCCCTGGGATTGCGGGGTCCCGGGGGGGACGGGCAGCATGCACGGGGGGACACGGGGTCCCGAGGGGCCCGGGGGGACACGGGGGCGGCTGCGGACCCCGGGGGGACACGGGGGGGGCTGCGGACCCCAGGGGGACACGGGGGCGCGGGCAGCCGGCCCGGGCGGGGCGGGGCGGGGCGGGGGTCGCGGGCGGGCAGCGCGGCCGTGCCGGCCCGGAGGAATGCGGCCGCCCCGGCTCTCCCGGGCCCGCGGCCGCGCCGGTGCTTCCCGCCCGGGGCCGCGCGGGCTGGGTGGGCGTGGGAACGCTGCAGGTGCGCGCTGGGGCCGCCGCCCGCCGCGGCCCCCGCAGCCCCCCGAGCTCCCCACGGCCGCGCTCCCGCAGCAATCCTCGCTTTGCTTCCCTTTCTCCCCGTTTCAGCCGCGCTTCGGGCCGAAAATGGGTTTCGCACCCTCGAGCCGCACAAGCACAGCGGGGCTCCGAGGGCGGGGGACCCCGCCGGCTCTGCGGCCCCAGCCGGGGCAGGGGGATGTCCCCGATGCCCCCGCGTCGCTCGTGGGCGAGCGGGGCTGGCCCGGGTGGGAGCCGCAGCTCGGAGGGGAGCGTGGGGGGGCCCGGGGGGCTGCGGCCGCCCCCCCGAGCGGAGGCTCCCGGCTCCTCCTCTGCTCTCCTCTCTCCCTTTCTCCTTCTCCTTCCTCGCTTTGGGCTGGACGTGCCCGGGCAGCTCCCGCTCCTTCGGCTCCCATTGATGTTCCTCCCAAACAGCCCCGCCGCCTGCCAGCGGCCTCCCGAAAGGAAGATTTGGGAAGCCGGGGGAGGACGAGTGCGGGGGGAGGAGGGAGGGAGGGAGGGAGGGAGCAGCGGGGCGGGAGAGCGGCAGCGGGACAAGTGAAACCGCCGCGGGGCAGCTCCGGCTGCGGCGCTCCCCACGCCGGGGCCGTGGCGGGGCTCGCCGGCACAAGGAGCCAGCCCTGCGCCGGTCCCCGCCCCGGCCCCTCCGGAGAGCGGCCCCGAGGGCTCCCCCGGGCCCGGGCTCAGCCGCTCAGTTTGTGGGGGCGGCCGGGCCCCCCTCGGGCTCCCTCTTGCCTCCCTTGGCGGCCGCCGCGTCCCCGGCGCCTTTGCCCTCGGGCTCGGGCCCGTCCTTGCCGCCGTCGTGCGTCTTCATGTGCTTGCCCAGGTGGTCGCTGCGCATGAAGACGCGGCCGCAGACGGGGCAGGAGAATTTCTTGGCGCCCGTGTGGGTCTGGAGGTGCCGCTGCAGCTCGTCGGAGCGGGTGAAGCGCTTGCCGCAGAAGAGCCAGTTGCACACGAAGGGCCGGTCGCCGCTGTGCCAGCGCAGGTGCGCCTTCAGGTGCGAGGTCTTGGCGTAGGCCTTGCCGCAGCCCGGGATGTGGCAGTTGTGCAGGTGCTTGCGCTTGGCGCCCTCGGGGCACGGGCCGCCCCTCTCGGCCTCCTGGCAGTTGGGGCAGCGGCACGCCGCCTGCGCCCCGCCGCGGGGCACGGCCCGCCGGGCCCCCTTGGGCCGCGCCCCCGCCTCGCCCTCCGCGCCGCGCGGCTCCGGGGGCCCCTCCAGCGCCTTGGCGGCCTCGGCGGGCAGCAGGTGCTGCGCGGGCGGGGGCAGCAGGTGCGCGGGGGGCGCGCACAGCTGGTGCTCGGCCCCGCCGTAGCCGCCGAGCGCCGCGGGCAGCGCGGGCGGCGCGGGCACGGCCAGCCCCGCGCCCTGCCCCGGCGGCAGCTCCATCCAGCCGGCCCCGGCGTGCAGCTCCCACCAGTTGACGCCGCCGCCCTCCTCGCCGGGCGCTCCGGGGTGCGGCGGCCGAAACCAGGGCTCGTAGGGGTGCGCCATGTCCGGGGCGGCCGGCAGCAGCTTGGCGTAGGCTGCGGGCGCGGCGGGGCCCTCGGGGGGCAGCTCTAACCTCGGCGGCCCATGGGGCTCGTAGGCGGCGGCGGCGGTGGCGAACGCGGCGTCCTCGGGCCCCGGCAGCGGCAGCTCGGGCGGCGGCAGCGGCGAGGCGAAGTCGGCGGCGCCCGGGGCGGCGGGGCCGTGCGGCTGGAAGGGCTGCAGCGGCTGCAGGTCCAGGTGCGTCGGGGAGGCGCGGGGCGCGTCCGAGGGCTGCGATCCCAGGGAGCCGCACACCGCCGTCAGCATCGCGGGGCGGCACGCACGGACCTGCGGGGCCGAGCGGGGCCCGGGGGAGGGGAGAGGAGCTGTGAGAGGAGGAGGGGGCTCAGCTCCGCGCCCCCCGTCCCCGCCCGCACCGGCACCGCGGCTTGGGAGCCGCCGAGCCCCCAGCCAGGGCTTGTGCCGCTCTGCGACACCGCTGTGACACCGGGATGGTGGCACCGGCTGGCGGGGCACCCTCACACCGTCCCCGCCCCCTGTGCCAGCCCCCGGTGCCGCCCGGTCACGTCTGCAGCCCGGAGGGGTCGGTGCCTGACTCCAAACTGCGAGGGAACCTCCAACACCGCTGGATCACCGCCCCAGCTGTGTCCCCAACACTGCCCGGGTCCCCAGGGGGGCCAAGGTGGCACCCCCAGACCCCCAGGGGGACGCGGCAGCCCCAGACCCCCAGGGGGGCCAAGGTGGCACCCCCAGACCCCCAGGGGGACGCGGCACCCCCAGACCCCCAGGGGGACGCGGCAGCCCGAGGCCAGCCTGTCCGTGCCGCACCCCAGCCGGGCTGGGGAAGCCTCGCCCCCCTCGCTCCCGCCCCACGGCCGGGCCCAGCCGGGCGCCCCCGGGCCCGTTTGGGGGGGCTGCACCCCCGGGCTGGCTGGCAGCGGGCTGAGGCAGCGCAGCCCCGGGCCCGGCCCCCGGCAGAGCTTTGAAGCCGGGTCGGGCCGGCTCCCCCCGCACCCCGGGGCACCCCCGGGGCACCCCCGGGGCACCCCCGGGGCACCCCCGGACCCCCGGGCGGCCGCAGCCTCCAGCAGGGCGGCCGTGACTCAGCGGGAGCCGCGCAAACCCCACGGGGCTGGGGACGGGCCCCACCCCGGTGTCGAAATCCACCTGCCGCCACCGGCTCCCGCCCCCCGGTTCCCAGCGGCGGCGCCGGGACCCCCCCCGTCCCTGAACCCCCTCCCACCGGCCGCCGTCGCCACCTTCCCCCTGCCCCGGCCACCCCAGGGACAGGGACGGACCCTCGGGGACAGGGACGGACCCTTGGGGACAGGGACAGAGCCCTGGTGACAGGGTCAGACCCTCGGGGACACCAACAGACCCTCGGGGACAGGGACAGACTCTTCGGGACAGGGACAGACTCCTGGTGACAGGGTCAGACCCTCGGGGACAAGGACAGACCCTTGGGGACACCGACAGACCCTCGGGGACAAGGACGGACCCTCGGGGACACGCCTGGGGGGCGCTGGAAGATTTGGGCAGGGGGATCCCCCGATGGGACCCCCGGCGCCCCCCGAAGCCCACGCTGGGATTCCGGGCTCCCCACAGTGCTGGAGACCCCTCAGCCGCGTGGGGACCCCAAAGGTCGGGGTGGGAGTTTCAGGGGGTCCCAAAATGCCCCTGAGGGTCCCACCTGTACCTGTGCTGCCCACACAGGCGGGGTTCAGCCTGGAGCCGGTGGCAGGATGAGCCCCCCGGGCAGCTGAGCGGGTTTTGGGGTCCTGCTGCCCCGGGGGGCTCAGCTGTGCCCACGCAGCCCTGGGACCGTCCCTGGCTCCCGGGGACACGAGTGGGCTCGGGAGGGGCTGGCACGGCCGGGCCCATCACCCCCACACACCGCGCTCGGGGGTCCTGAGCCCCCAGACCCTGCTCCCAGCTGGGGTCACACACACAAAGTGCCTCAGTGCCAGCCCCTCACGGGCCTCTGGGACCCCCAGATGTGGGGATATCCCCCAGCCCCCGCACCCCCACGGGAGGGCAGGGACCCTCCGGGCGCTCCGGGGCCGCTCCCACCCCATGGGATCCAGCGCGGGGCTCTCCTGGGACACCCCGATCCCAGCGATGCCCCCGGCTCGGGGACCCCACCGACCCCACCCCAGCCCCAAACCGGGAAAGGGCCGGCCCCGGGCTGGGGGAGCGCCGGGAGAACCCCCCCGCTCGGGCCGGGCACGGAGCCTCCCAGGACAATTTTCCATCCGGGAACGATGACAAAAATCCCCAGGGGCCCGCAGCGTCCTCCCTCCCTCCCTCCCTCCCTCGCTGGCGGGGCTCAGCGACGCGCTGGCCATTTCACCGCAGGGAAACTGAGGCAGCGGCGGCTGAAGCGTCCCGTGAGTCACGGCCCGGGCTGGGCACGGGCGGCGCGGCCCCGTCTCCAGCTCGGCCGGTGCCTCGCCCCGCGGCGGGGCCGGCCGGGCGCCGCTGCCCCCAGCACCGGGAGCCCCGACGGGGGCAACGGGGGCGGCGGCGGGGCGGGCTCGGGGATGCCGCGGCTTTGGGGGCGATGCCCGGGGGCCGGGGGGACGCTGTGGGATCGGGACCGTCCCCCCCGAGCCGCGGCGGAGCCCCGGGGGTTTCGGGAGGGGAACGGCGCCGCTCCGGTGGCGGCGCGGGCGGGGGGCTCCGGCCCGGGCAGCCCCCGCAGCACTCGGGAGCACCGGAGGGGTCTCGGAGGCACCGGAGAGCCGCGTGCCGAGGGGCGGGGGTCGCGCTGGGGCTTGGAGCGAGGGGACGGAACGCGGGGCTCGGTGGGCAGCGGGGACCCGCAGGGACCGGAGCGCTCGGGGCAGCGCCGCGCCCGGGACCGTGCGGGGGCACCGGGGGTACGTACGGCTCTAGCGGCGGCGGCGGGGGCCCGGCGGCTCCGTCCTCATGGGCGCGGGCGCTGCTTCCCGAGGGGCGCCGAGGGACCCGCGCAGGGACCGGGCACCCACTGGGCCGGGCGAGCAGGAATGGCCGGGTCCCAGCCCGGCCGCCGGCGTTCCCTCCGCCCCCCGCCCAGCTCCACCCCCGGCCCGGTGATTTTAACCCTTGGAGGCAGAGCCGCAGCCCCGGCGCTTGACAGGAGCCGGCTCCGGTCTCAGGATCCGGCGGATGAAAGCGGAGGGAGGGGACGGGAAGTTCGCAGCAGACACCGCAAACAGGGGGGTAATTAAAGAAGAAAGCAACAACCGCCTCCCTCCCTCCCTCCTCCCGCGGCCCCGGCCGCCTCCTCCGCCACCCCCGGGGACCCCCGGGCGCCCCTTGTGGCCCCAGCCCCTCCAGGCACCCCCTCCCCTGTCGGGGACACACAGGTGGCCGCCCTGTCCTGCTGCCGCCCCTCGGGACCCCCGGAGGTGTCCCCACCCAGGGGTGGCACACGGGGGTGGCGCTCAGGGGTGGGCACCTGCTCTGCCCGCGGGGATGGCGCCTGTCCCCCTGGGGGGCTCAGCGCCCCCACTGCCCCTCGGTTCTGTGGCACCAGTGGGACGGGGGGGACGCAGGGGACAATTGTGGGGTCACGGCTGGCCGGAGGGAGGGAGGGAGGGGGACACAGGGCCCGCCGTGACCCCGGTGGGTTTGGGGTGACCCAGAGGCGCCCCGGCGGTTCTGGCCGAGCCTGTCCCGGCTCGGCCCGGGTGTCCCACCCCTGTCTGCCGTGTCCCCCCCGAGGCTGCCGGCAGGGACAAGCCCCGCGCGCCGCCGGGTGACAGCACCGCGCCCGCTGGAGCCACTTAATCACCGGCGCGTCGCGTCCCCATTTCCAGCGCTGCGCCCGCCCGGCGGCCCCGCAGCCCCCGGGGACCCCGGTGGGCACGGGGGGGTCCCGGAGCCCCCCAGTCCCACGGGAAAAGGCGGCGGCGGAGCCGGGCCGGGCGGGCGGCGTGTGGGAGCCCCGGAGAGCCCGGAGAGCCCGGCCCGGCCCGGGGAGGGAGCAGCGAGCTCCGCCCTGGCCGCGGGGAAAGCTCGGCCGGTTTTCATCATCCCGGCACGGAGCGGCCGCCGCCGCCAACGCCAACGAAACGCGGCCGCCCGGTGCGCTGAGAGCGGCAGCGGCGGGGGGGACCGGACACCGGGGTGGGGACACCGGGATGGGGACACAGGGACGGGGACGCCGGGGTGGGGACACCGGGATGGGGACACCGGGATGGGGACGCTGGGGTGGGGACACCGGGATGGGAAGAGTGATCCTGCAATGGGAGCCCCAGGGTGGGAAGGGGCAGGACAAGCCCCCTTTGGGTTTCTGGCTGTGCAGAAATGCGGGTGAACACACACACGGGGCTCTGCAGGGCGCATCTGGGGGGATCGGGGCGCACCCCAACCCCAGGGTCCCACTGTGTTTCATTCCAATCCAAATTCCCATCCCAACCCCAGTCCCCATCCCCATTTCCCATCCCAATTCCCATCCCAATCCCATTTCCCATCCCAATCCCAATTCCCGTCCCCCATTCCCATCCCAATCCCAATTCCCATCCCAATCCCAATTCCCATCCCAATCCCCATCCCAAACACCATTCCCGCCCCCCATTCCCACTCCCATCCCAATTCCCGTCCCCAATCCCCATCCCAAACCCCATCCCCATTCCCATTCCCTTTCCCATCCCCATCCCCATCCCCGTCCCAGTCCCGGCCATTCCCGCTCCAGGAAGGGGCTGCAGGGTGGGAGGATGTGGGGGACACGCGGGGACACGGACGGGGGTCTGGGAGTGCCAGGACCCCCTCATCCCACAGCACCGCGCCCCAAAACCCCCCTGGGACCCTCAGGACCCACGCCAAAATCAGATCACGGGCTGAGATCCTGCTGGGATGGGTCTGGGATCAGGAGGAGGCGACTGGGGGGCACTGGGGGCACTGGGGACAGCAGGATTTGGGGTCTGGGGGCTCCTGGAGCCCCCCCAGGCAGAGCTGGGACCACCCAGGGCAGGGAATCGCGGCGCAGCCCAGGGGGGATCCGAGTGTCTGCAACCCCGAGCCGTGCCTTGAAATTACTGCTAATTACAGCTCATTTGCATAAATTATAAGGCAAGAGGCAAATGCCGCCAATCCCTCCGAGTGATCCGGCAGCGGGGGGGGGGGGGGGGAGAAAAGGGGGGAAAAGGAGGGGCCGGGGTTCCCCAAAACTGCAGCGGGAACTCGGGGTGTCCCCGGAGCCCGGCACGGGGGGGACACGGCCCTCGGTGGGGGACAGGGAGGGGACAGGGCTGGGGGTGGCACTGCGGGTGTCGCAGGGGCGTCCCAGGGGTGTCACAGCACAGCTCCGAGCCCGTCCCTGTCCCCGTGTCCCAATGGTGTCCCAGGGATGTCACACCGTGGCTCCGAGCCCGTCCCTGTCCCCGTGTCCCAATGGTGTCCCAGGGCTGTCCCAGGGATGTCGCACCGTGGCTCCGAGCCCGTCCCTGTCCCCAGCCTGTCCCTGTCCCCGTGTCCCAATGGTGTCCCAGGGATGTCACACCGTGGCTCCGAGCCTGTCCCTGTCCCCGTGTCCCAATGGTGTCCCAGGGATGTCGCACCGTGGCTCCGAGCCCGTCCCTGTCCCCAGCCTGTCCCCACGCTCCCTTCCCCTTGTTTGGTGCCGCTTCCGCACTCGGGGTGCCGGGGGGGCTGTGCGCTCATCCCTGTCCCCAGCCCGTCCCTGTCCCCAAGCCCGTCCCTGTCCCCAGCCCGTCCCTGCGTGTCCCCCCTTGCCCGGTGCCTGTCCCGGTGCCGGCCCGGTGCCGCGGGGCCGCGCCGTCTGGGCCGCCCGGTGCCTCGGGGGTGCCCGCGGGGCGCAGACGGGCCCGGGCGGAGCTGCCGCATCCCGCCCGCGGCTCGGGGGGGCCCAGACGGGCCCGGGGGGGGACGCGGGGGCGGCGCTGGAGCGGCCGGGCCCGGGGGGCACCGGGACCGTGCGGGTGGCGCACGGGGACAGTGCCAGGCAGGGAGCGAGGGTCGGCGGTGGCACTGGGGGGCACGGGCACCACGGGGGTGTCACGGTCCCCAGGAGGGGGCCACAGCCACCATGGGGGTGTCACAGTCCCCACGGGGGTGTCACAGTCCTGGTGTCCCAGTCCCCACGGGGGTGTCCCAGTCCCCACGGGGGTGTCACAGTCCTGGGGGATGTCGTGGCCCCTACGAGGGTGTCACAGCCACCACGGGGGTGTCACAGCCACTATGGGACTGTCACAGTTCCCATGGGGGCGCCCCAACACCCGCCAGGACACCCCCGTGCACGGTGCCCGGGGCACACCTGGCACACCTGGCACGGCTGACACAGCTGGCACTCCTGGCACGGTTGGCACAGTTGACACACCTGGCACGATTGGCACACCTGGCACACCTGGGACAGCTGACACAGCTGGCACGGCTGACACAGCTGGCACGGTTGGCACACCTGGCACTGGTCGGCACACCTGGCACTGGTCGGCACAGTTGGCGCTGCCCCCCCGCTGCCCGAGGCCAGGGCCGGCCGCCAGCCCGTGCGGAGATCTCTATCGCGATTATCGCGACGGGACGGGGTTGCCCTGCCCGCAGCGCGTGCCCGCGGGCGGCGTTTCCTCAGCGGGCGCTGTCGGGACTGGAGCGCCGGGACGGGGCTGGGGCTCGGAGCGGCCCTGAACGCGAGCAGCTTTAATTGAGCTCTAATTAGCGCCGTGCTAATCTCGCTGCCGTATCCGCGCCCGAGCGGGCCCGCTGTCACACACGGCCCGGGGAACCGGAACGGAACGGGGCAGAGAGCGGGACAGGGACACGGGGGGACAGCGATGGGGACAAGAATGGGCACAGGACAGGGACAGGGATATGGGGATGGGGACAGGGACACGGGGGGACAGCGGGGACAGCGACAGTGGGGACAGGGACAGGGACAGGGGACAGCGGGACAGGGACACGGGAGGACAGCGGGACAGGGGACACGGGGACAGCGACAGTAGGGACAGGGGACAGGGGGGACAGGGACAGGGGACAGCGGGACAGGGACGGGGACAGGGATGGGGACAGAGACAGGGACAGGGGACAGGGACAGGGAGCAGGGACAGGGACACATGTCCCCAGCACAGAGACCCAACCCGGCCCCCGCACTGTCCCCGGGGCCGGGCCGGGGTACCCGGGAGGGTTTTGGGGCCGGGGTACCCGGGCGGGTTCGGGGCGGGGGTCGGTGAGTAAGCGGAGCGGGGCGGGCGGGATGAGGGCGGGCAGGGCGGCGCTGGCCGCGGCTGCTGCCCGCAAATGGAGGCCCCACGGCCACAGACACGGCACAACAAAGCACCGGGCAATTATTTGGCTCCAGCGGGAGCTGCCGGGCCCGTGGGGGCTGGAGCCAGCTGGGCACCCCCGGGAACCCCCGGGCACCCCCGGGCGGCGGCGCCGGCACCGCCGAGGGGACCCCGGGAGGGTGAGAGACCCCCAAAATGGGGAGATGGGGTGGTGGGGGTGACCCCTGCGGGACACTGAGCACATCCCGGGTTTTGGGAGGGGTTGGGGATCCCCTTCGCTTTTGGGGACCCCAAATTCTGCAGGGGATTTGGGATCCCTGTCCCTTTTGGGGACTCCAAATTCTGCAGGGGATCGGGGATCCCTGGCCCTTCTGGCAGCCTGAACACCCCAAAGCTCTCCAAGCACCCCCAAGAACCCCCAAAATTTACAAGGGGATTGAGGACCCCCATCCCTTCTAGCGCCTTGAACACCCCAAAACCCTCAAAGCTCCCTGAAGCCCCGAGTCCCTGCAAGGGGAATGGGGACCCCCCATCGTCTCAGGGAACCCCGATCCCCTCCGGGACCCTGAATCCTCCCCCCCCCCCCGATTGTTGTGCGGGGCTGGGGACCCCCATCCCGCTGAGCGGGCACCCCAAGTTCTGCAGGGCCCCCCCGAACCCCGCTGTGCCCCCTCTAAGCGGGGCTTGGAGTCCCTCGGGGGCGCCATCGCCCCGGCCCCCCCGGGGCCCCCCGATCCCCTCCCCGGGACCCCCGGAACCCCCCGGACCCCCCTCACTGGGACCCCGGGATCCCCTCTGTGCCCTCTTTGATGGGGGGGGCGAGGGGGATCCCCGGGACTCCCCACACGCCGGGGGACCCCATGACGTCATCCGGCTTCGGCTGCCCGTACTCCCCCCTCCACCAATCGCAAGCGCAGCTCGTCCGCCTCGCGCCTTCCATTGATTCATCAATCTGTCAATCAAATTATTGTAACCAATCACAAGGCATATTTTGGGCGGGTCACGCCCAAGAGGTACTCCGCCCCCTTGAAGGTCTGTCAATCAAACAGCGGATGGCCACTGGCTGTGCTTGCGCCCATTGGCTGTCTGTGCTGTCAATCAGAAATCTTCCCTGCCATTGGTTCTCCGCTGCCGTCCGTCACCTCAGAGCTCCGCGCCCATTGGCGGAGCCATCCCTCCATCACGCGCCTTACTGCTCGGCGCAGATGCCCATCAACCCTTCCCCCTCCGCCGATTGGCCGTCGCACGACCATCTCAACCCCCATTGGCCAGCTCGCAAAGCAGCCGGGCGGCGATTGGCTTAAACCCCCTCTGTGGGCGGGCGCAGCAGGGCGGTGCCCGGCGGAGGAAGATGGCGCCGTGAGCGGGTCGGAGCCGCCGCCGCCCCCGGCCGGTCAGTGCGGGGGGAGCGGGGCCGGGCCGCGGCCGCTGCGGGGCCGCCGGGGCGGGGAGGGGCCCGCGGCCGCCCCGAGCCGCCCTCCCCCAGCGCCCGGCGGGCGGGCGGCGCTTCCGGCAGCGGGGCCCGGTCGGGGGCGGGCCCGGCCTTTGGGACCCGCCTCCCCCGGGACCGCCCGGAGCGGCGGGGGCGGCTCGGGGGGACCGGGGGAGCTCCGGGGGGAGCCCGGGGGGGCCCCCGGGGGTCGTGGCCTCATCCCCGCCCGGGGGTCCCGGGGATGCTCGGGGGTCCCGGGATGCTCGGAGGGTCCTGGGGATGCTCAGGGGGTCCCCAAAATTCCTTATGGGATTCATTCCTCTGGTGGGATTCGGGATGATTCCCAAATTTATCCAGGAATGCTCCTTGGGGTTCCCTTGGGAACCAGCCAAAGGCCAACCCCTGGAGAGGGGACAAGGCGACACATGGGGGGCAGCCCCCGGTGTGAGGTGGGGTGGCTCTGGGGGGCACCAGGCACATCCCTGAGGAGCTGATGCCCCCCTGCTCTGTGCCCACAGCTCGAGGGACAGCCCAGCATGGCTGCCACTGCTGCTGTCAGCCCCAGCGAGTACCTGCAGCCCGCCAGCGCCAACGCCCAGGTGAGCCCTGCCCCTCTCAGGTGAGCCCTGCCCCTCTCAGGTGAGCCCAGCCCTGCCCAGGTGTGCCCAGCCCCTGCCCAGGTGAGCCCAGCCCCTGCCCAGATGTGCCCAGCCCCTGCCCAGATGTGCCCAGCCCCTGCCCAGGTGAGCCCTGCCCCTCTCAGGTGAGCCCAGCCCCTCTCAGGTGAGCCCAGCCCTGCTGGGGGGCAGCCAGGATGTCCCCATCCCAGTGTTCTTCCTCCTCCCCGAGCATCTCTGATGTTGCCGGCCCTTATCTCAGGCTGGGTTTGGGATTTGAGCTGCCTGTGACGTTCCAGGGGGAAATACCAGGGAGTTCCCAGGATATCCACAGCTTTGGGATGGTTTTAAGCTTTAAGGATGGCTTTAAGCACGGTTTTAAGCTTTAGAATGTCTTTAAGGATGGTTTTAAGCTTTAGGATGGGTTTAAGCATGGATTTAAGCTTTAGGATGTCTTTAAGGGTGGTTTTAAACTTTGGGATGGCTTTAAGCATGGTTTTAAGCTTTAGGGTGGTTTAAGAATGGTTTTAAGCATGGTTTTAAGCTTTAGGATGGTTTTAAGGACACAAGGATGGGATTTAAAAGGATTTAGGGACGCAGGAATGGGCTGTTCAGCGTCAGCACTGCTGGAAGCACTGGGGTGCTGGACATGGGCAGGAATTCCCTCCCAGAAAAACTGGCGTTGGGATGGGCTGCCCAGAGCGGTGGAGGAGCCGCCTGGGGCCGTTTCAGGACAGACTGGAAGCGGCCCTCAGTGCCGTGCTGGGGTGACAGAGCGTCCCCGGGCTGCACCGGGCCATCCCAAACTCCTTCCCAGCCTCGGTTATTCGGGAGTCCCGCCCCACACGGGTAACTAACGAGCTCCCTCCATCGGGGCTGCCTCATCAGCCGTTCTTGCGCTGACCGTGCCCCCTCTCTGTGCCCCCAGGACTCGCAGCCGTCCCCGCTGGCGCTGCTGGCAGCCACATGCAGCAAGATCGGTCCCCCCGCCGTGGAAGCGGCCGCGGCGCCGCCGGCGCCCCCGCAGCCCGCGCCCCGCAAGCTGGTGCCCATCAAACCCGCCCCGCTGCCCCCGGGCGCCGCCAAGGGCGGCATCGGCATCCTGTCCTCCAAGGGGAGCCTCTTCCAGATCCAGGGCTCCCAGCTGGGCGCCTCCTACCCCGGCGGGCAGCTGGTGTTCGCCATCCAGAACGCGGCCGTGCTGGGCAAAGCCTCGCGCTCCTCCTCCTCCTCCTCGTCCTCCTCGTCCTCCTCCTCCGGCATCCAGTACCAGGCGGTGCCGCAGCTGCAGCCCAGCGGCGCTCAGACCATCCAGGTGCAGCCTAACCAGATCCAGATCATCCCGGGCACCGGCCAGGCCATCCTCACGCCCTCCTCCTCCTCCTCCTCCTCCTCCTCCTCCTCGCACAAGCCCGTGCCCATCAAGCCGGCCCCGGCGCAGAAGGCGGCAGCGGCGGGCGGCGTGGTCAAACTGCCCGCGGGTGCCAACGTCACCCTGAGCCTGCCCCCGGCCCTGGTGGGCCCCGAGGCGGGCGGGCAGCCCCAGCTGCTCACGGACAGCCCCTCCAAAGGCGGCAAGAAGCCGCGGAAAAAGGCGCCGTCCCCGGGGCAGCCCGCGGCCGTGGCCGTGGCCGAGCAGGTGGAGACGGTGCTGATCGAGACCACGGCCGAGAACATCATCCAGGCGGGCAGCAACCTGCTGATCGTGCAGAGCCCGGGCGCGGGGCAGCCCGCCGTGCTGCAGCAGCTGCAGGTGGTGCAGCCCAAGCAGGAGCCGCAGGTGGTGCAGATCCCGCAGCAGGCGCTGCGCGTGGTGCAGGCGGCCTCGGCCACGCTGCCCACCGTGCCCCAGAAACCGTCCCAGAACTTCCAGATCCAGGCGGCCGAGCCCACCCCCACACAGGTACGGCCTCCCTGGGACCCCTCCGTGGTGTTCCACTCGGGTTCTAGCCAGGGTTTGGGAGATGAGGGGTCTGTGAGATATTCCGGGTTTGGGCGTTGCTGAGTGGAGATTGGGAGTGCAGCCATGCCCTCTGCAGGGATTTAGGAGCTCCAGCTTCTTCTGTAGGACATGGAGGAGCTCAGTGTCCCGTAGCTGGGGCTGGGATGACCCTCCTGGGACACAAAGGGAGGTGGGACAGGTTGGTGTCTTTGTGTCACCTTGGACAAAACCCAGGAGCCTTCTCCTTTCTCCAGGGGTCTTACAAAGGTCTGGATTCACTTCCCAGTGAGGGTGGGGGGGAGCTGGGCTGTATTTGTCAGAAAAACTATGATTCCCCAGCCCTGGAAGTGTCCAAGCCCAGCTCCAGCAGAAGGAAATTAAAACAGAACAACCCCCCCAGCCCAAACCGTTCCACGATTCCCGAGCTGTGCGGGCCGATCCCGTCCCCACAAACCCCACCCGGGTCCCCTCCTGCCCCCAGGTTTACTTCAAGACCCCCTCTGGGGAGCTGCAGTCGGTGCTGCTGCAGGAGGCCTCGTCCATCCCGGTGCCGCCGGGCGGTTCGTGCGGCAGCCCCGGCCCCGGTACCGGCCCCGGCCCCGGCACCGGCAGCGCCCGCAGGCCGGCCCCGCGCAAGGAGCGGCCGCTGCCCAAGATCGCCCCGGCCGGGGGCATCCTGAGCCTGAGCGCGGCACAGCTGGCAGCAGCTGCACAGGCCATGCAGACCATCAACATCAACGGCGTGCAGGTGCAGGGCGTGCCCGTCACCATCACCAGCGGCGCAGGTGGGTGGCACTGATGGCATGGATGGGGACATGGGCATGGATGGGGACATGGCAGGGGCATGGTGTGCCCGTCACCATCACCAGCGGCGCAGGTGGGTGGCACTGATGGCATGGACGGGGCCGTGGGGACATGGGCATGGATGGGGACATGGCAGGGGCATGGCGTGCCTGTCACCATCACCAGCAGCGCAGGTGGGTGGCACTGATGGCATGGATGGGGACATGGGCATGGATGGGGACATGGCAGGGGCATGGCGTGCCCGTCACCATCACCAGCGGCGCAGGTGGGTGGCACTGATGGCATGGATGGGGACGTGGGGACATGGGCATGGATGGGGACATCAGATTCAATCAGATCCCTGAGGGGAACAGGGACTGTGGGCAGCGCCCTGAGCTTCCAGAGGAACGAGGAGCTCTCCCACGCTCCCAAACCCAGGAGAGGCACATCCACACACCCGGCTCCGTTTGTCCAGCTCCACTTTCAGCGATCACCATTCCAGCAGTGACCCCTCACTCAGGGATCACCTGAACCCCTCACTCAGGGATCATTCCAAGGAATGAACCCCTCACTCAGGGATCACCATTCCAGCTGTGACCCCTCACTCAGGGATCATTCCAAGGAACGAACCCCTCACTCAGGCATCTCCCCAAACCCCAAACCATCCAGACGTGGCCCCGCTGCTCCCTGTGCCAGGAGTGTCACGTCCCTGCAGTCGCCCTGTCCCCACTGCAGGGCCAGGCCCTTGCCCAGGGCCGAGGGCAGGGTGATTTATCTCTGCGGGGAGCTTTATCTGCTCGCTGAGATCAGCCCAGCCCTGCTGCCTGCCTGCTCGGTGCCCCAGCCCTGGCTCTGCTGCTCCTCACCACTGTCAGCAGGAACCCCAACCCCTTTCCCACTGCGCCGTCCTGCCAGGACTGCCTTTGTGGGGGGGGCCGAGTTTAATTAGCCGTTCCAATTAACACGGAGGGGACTGGCAGGACCTGCTGCCCTCGAGCCGAGCCAGGGCTCGGCTCACCCGTGCCCAGCGCTGCCTTCCCTCGCTTGGCGCTTCCCCGCCTGCTCTCCCTCCCTCCCTGCTGCTCTGCTCCTGCCGATCCCCCTCGTTCTTCCCCTCCTCCTGCTCCTGCTGCTGGTGCTGCCGCGGGAGCAGCACTCCCAGCCCAGTGCCAGCCCCAGTGCCAGCCCCAGCCCCGCTTGCTGACGCTGACCCCTGTTCTTCTTTCCAGCCCCCGTCGCGGCTGCCCGGCACGCCCGAGCCTGGAGCGGCCCTTAGGCTGCGGGGTAAGTCCCGTTTTTTTGCTCAATATATTGCACGTTTTTTCAAAGTTTCTTTTTTGTTTCCTCTTTTTGAGCCCTTTTTTTTACTCCCCGCCCCCCTAAAAAAGGGTCGAGAAACGACTTTTTTTTTTTTTTTTTTTGAAAACTTTGAAAAACCGCACAGTATATTCAGGAAAAAGGGGACTTACCGGCAGAGGCACGTGGCAGAGGGGGCTGTGCTGCATGTGGGGGTGAGCTCGGGGTGCTCCCTGCTCCGGAGGGTGCGGGTGGATCCTGACCGCCCCTTTCCCTTTCCCCTCTCCCCAGGCCAGCAGCAGCTGACGGTGCAGAGCGTGTCCGGCAGCAACGTGACCATCAGCGGGCTGAGCCCCACGCAGATCCAGCTGCAGATGGAGCAGGCGCTGTCCGGGGACGTGCAGCCCGGGGAGAAGAGGAGGAGGATGGCCTGCACCTGCCCCAACTGCAAGGACGGCGACAAGCGGTGGGTGCTCACAGTGCTGGCAGTGGGAAGGGCTCATCCCGCTGGGCCCGCCTCTCCCGGAGGAATTCTGAGCGTGGGGAGGGCTCATCCCGCTGGATCTGCCTCTCCTGGAATAACCCAGGGGGGTTCATCCCTCTGGATCTGCCTCTTCCGGAGGAATTCTGAGCGTGGGGAGGGTTCATCCCTCTGGATCTGCCTCTCCTGGAATAACCCAGGGGGGCTCATCCCGCTGGATCTGCCTGTCCTGGAATAACCCAGGGGGGCTCATCCCGCTGGATCTGCCTGTCCTGGAATAACCCAGGGGGGCTCATCCTGCTGGATCTGCCCTCCTGGAATAACCCAGGGGTGTTCATCCTGCTGGATCTGCCTCTCCTGGAATAACCCAGGGTGGCTCATCCCGCTGGATCTGCCCTCCTGGAATAACCCAGGGGGTTCATCCCGCTGGATCTGCCTGTCCTGGAATAACCCAGGGGGTTCATCCCTTTGGATCTGCCTCTCCTGGAATAACCTGGAGCAGTTCATCCTGCTTGGATCTGCCTCTCCCGGGCTAACCCCGAGCGGTTCATCCCCTTGGATCTGCCTCTCTCGGTTTTAACCTGGATCATCCCGCTTGGATCCGCCTGTCCCGGGTGTGGCTCATCCCCCAGCTCCACCTGTCCCGGGCTAGCCCGGAGCAGTTCATCCCTCTGGCTCTGCCTGTCCAGTGCTAATCTGGAGCGGTTTATCCCTCTAGATCTTCCTCTCCCGGGTCTAACCCGGAGCAGCTCAGTGCCCTGGCCCCGCCTGTCCCGGGTCTAACCCGGAGCGTTTTATCTCCCTGTCCCGCCTGTGTGTGCTGATGTCTCCTGTCCCCTGCTGTCCCCTGCTGTCCCCAGGCCGGGCGACGGCGGTAAGAAGAAGCACATCTGCCACATCCCCGAGTGCGGGCGCACCTTCCGCAAGACGTCGCTGCTGCGGGCGCACGTGCGGCTGCACACGGGCGAGCGGCCCTTCGTGTGCAACTGGGTGTTCTGCGGCAAGCGCTTCACGCGCTCCGACGAGCTGCAGCGGCACGCGCGCACCCACACAGGTCTGCACCGCGCCCGGGGGATGGGGCTGGGGTGTTCCTGATGGGGCTGGGGTGTCCCTGCAGGGTCCCTGTGCCCAAGGAACCATCCCTGATGGGGCTGGGGTGTCCCCTGTGCCCAGGGAACCATCCCTAATGGGGCTGGGGTATCCCCTGTGCCCAGGGAACCATCCCTAATGGGGCTGGGGTATCCCCTGTGCCCAGGGAACCATCCCTGATGGGGCTGGGGTATCCCCTGTGCCCAGGGAACCATCCCTGATGGGGCTGGGGTGTCCCTGCAGGCTCCCTGTGCCCAGGGAACCATCCCTGATGGGGCTGGGGTGTCCCCTGTGCCCAAGGAACCGTCCCTGATGGGGCTGGGGTATCCCCTGTTCACAGGGCAGCACCCCCACACAGGTCTGCACCATCCCAGGGGGGCCAGGGCAGAGCCCTTAAGGGGGCCGGGGTATCCCTGCAGTGTCCCCATTCCCAAAGCAGCACCCCCAAATGGGGCTGGGGTATCCCTGCAGTGTCCCCATTCCCAGGGCAGCACCCCCAAATGGGGCCGGGGTATCCCTGCAGTGTCCCCATTCCCAGGGCAGCACCCCCAAATGGGGCCGGGGTATCCCTGCAGTGTCCCCATTCCCAGGGCAGAGCCCTTAAAGGGGCTGGGGTATCCCTGGAGGGTCCCCATTCCCAGGGCAGCACCCCCAAATGGGGCCGGGGTATCCCTGCAGTGTCCCCATTGCCAAAGTAGAACCCCCAAATGGGGCTGGGGTATCCCTGCAGTGTCTCCATTCCCAGGGCAGCACCCCCAAACGGGGCCGGGGGACCCCGAGGTTCACTTTGGGAGCCACCGGGATGATCTGGGCAGGTCTGGGGGGCTCTGGAGGGTTTTGGGGGGGTCTCTGGTGGCAGGGCCGTGTCCCGGGGGTGTCACCCCCTGCGCTGAGGTCCCCGGGGTGACGCGGCGTCCCCGTCCCGCAGGTGACAAACGCTTCGAGTGCGCGCAGTGCCAGAAACGCTTCATGCGCTCCGACCACCTGACCAAGCACTACAAGACGCACCTGGTCACCAAGAACCTGTAGGGCGGGGGCCCCCCTGCGCCCCAAACCCTCGGCCCCGCCGCCCGGGGCCGCCCACCGCACTCCAGGGAGGCGCCCTGGGGACGTCCCCGCCCCACCGACCGCGCCCAGCACCCCAAAAACGGGGCTGGGGGCGTCCCTGGGGGCCCAGGGGGCGCCCCTGTGACCCAGGAAGGTTTCGGGGGTCACCCAGAGCCCCCCCTGTGACCCAGAGCCTCCCCTGTGACCCCACAGGTTTAGGGGTCCCCCAGAGCCCCCCCTGTGAACCCCACAGGTTTAGGGGTGCCCCAGAGCCTCCCCTGTGACCCAGAACCTCCCCTGTGAACCCCACAGGTTTAGGGGTCCCCCAGAGCCTCCCCTGTGAACCCCACAGGTTTAGGGGGTCCCCCAGAGCCTCCCCTGTGACCCCCACAGGTTTAGGGGTCCCCCACAGCCCCCCTGTGGCCCCACAGGTTTAGGGGTGACCCAGACCCTCCCCTGTGACCCAGAGCCCCCCCTGTGGCCCCACAGGTTTAGGGGTCCCCCAGAGCCCCCCTTGTGGCCCCACAGGTTTAGGGGTGACCCAGACCCCCCCCTGTGGCCCCACAGGTTTAGGGGTGACCCAGACCCTCCCCTGTGACCCACAGCCCCCCTGTGGCCCCACAGGTTTAGGGGGTCACCCACAGCCCCCCTGTGACCCCACAGGTTTAGGGGTGCCCCAGAGCCCCCCTGTGAACCCCACAGGTTTAGGGGTGACCCAGACCCTCCCCTGTGGCCCCACAGGTTTAGGGGTCCCCCAGACCCTCCCCTGTGACCCAGAGCCCCCCCCGTGCCCCCCCAAGGCTGATGGGGTCCCCCAGAGCCTTCGTGTGACCCCCCAGCCCCACGGGGAGCCCCCATTTCCCCCCCAGGTGTGGGGCAGGAGCCCCAGGGCAGCCCGGAGCGGCTCCAGAGCACATTCCTACTTTATATTTAAAGTCTATAAATAGCTATAAATATCTATATCCCCTTTGGGACAGCCCTGTTTTCTATCGACCGTTGCCTTACGCTCCCCGTCCCGCCCGCCCCGTGGATCATGAGTGCTTTTTTAATCTATTTAATCCCCAGAACTCCCTTCGTCCCCCTCGTGGCCAATTCCTCTCTCCCAGTTTTTGTTTCTGAGCAACGTTGGCAATTCCCCTTATTTTATTTTTTTTTTGCATCTTTTTTTTGCATCCCTTTTTTTTTTTTTCTTTCCTTTTCCCTTCCTTTTTTTTTTTCTTTTTCCCCTTTTTTCTTCCTTATTTTTTATTTTCGCCCCTTTTTCTTTGCTTTTTTCCTCCCCTTTTTCCTTCCTTATTTTTTTCCCTTTTTCCTTCCTTATTTTTTATTTTTCCCCCTTTTTTTTATTTTCACCCCTTTTTCCTTCCCTTTTCCCCCCTTTTTCCTTCCTTATTTTTTCCCTTTTTCCTTCCTTATTTTTTATTTTCCCCTTTTTTTTCTTCCTTATTTTTTATTTTCACCCCTCTTTCCTCCCTTTTTTCTTCTTTTTTCCCTTTTTCCTTCCTTTTCTTTTCCCCCCTTTTCCCTTCCTTATTTCTTATTTTCCCCTTTTCCCTTCCTTATTTTTTTTCTCCTTTTCCCTTCCATATTTTTTTCTTTTTCCCCTTTTCTCTTCCTTATTTTTCCCCGTTTCCCATTCCTTATTTTTTTCTTTTTCCCTTTGTAATTTTTTATTTTTCCTCCATTTTCCCTTCCTTATTTTTTATTTTCACCCCCTTTTCCTCCCTTAGTTTTTTATCATTTTTCCCCTTTCCCCTCCCTTTTCCTTTCCTTTTCCCCATTCCCGTGTGTGCCCCCCGTGTACAGTGTACATTGTATCATAGATTTATTGCTTTGGAGCTTTAAATTAAACAGAAATTCCGTTTATTTTTGTGCTGTGCCCGTCCCAGGGCGTTCCTGGATCCCCCGGGAGCTTCCCCTGCTCAATAAAATCCCCGAGGCGCCTCCGGATTTGGGGGGATTTGGGGCATTTTGAGGAATTGGTGGGGTTTGGGGGAATGGATGGAGTTTGGGGGGAATTGGTGGGGTTTGGGGGAATTTATGAAATTTAGGGCAATGGATGGGGTTTGGGGAATGGATGGGGTTTGGGGGATTTGGGTGGGATGTGGAGGAATTGATGAGATTTGGGGGTTTGGGGGAATTTATGGGATTTGGAGGAATTGGATGGGATTTGGGGGAATTGGTGGGAAATTGAGGAATTTTAGCAGGAACTGGTTCAACTCCTGCTGTGAGCTGCTGGCTCAGGACTGGGGGATTGTCCCCAAATCCCCGTCCCCAAATCCCCGTCCCCAAATCGCTGTCCCTTGTCGCAGCATCCCAAACACGCCATACCCACATCCCTGTGCTCGATGTCCCCAAATCCCTGTCCCCACCATGTCCCAGCCCCTTGTCACCGCCTCCCGAGCCCCGAATGTCCCAAATCCCCAAACTGCTGTCCCCGCTGTCCCCTGGCTGTCCCCGCGTCCCCCTCCCGCCATCGTTGCCCCTTTAAGAGCCCCCGCACCTCTCTAAACCCAGCCACTACTTCCGGGTCTTTTGTCCCCGCCCCTTTCGCCTCCCCCCAATGGGCAGCCAGCTCCTACAGAGGCGCGCGCGCCCTGCCTTCTCTTATTGGCTGTGCTCTGGGAGGCGTGGCCGCCTTAGCCACGCCTCCAGCGCGGTGGGGGCTCGGAGCGGCCGCGATGGAGCTGGAGCAGCTGCGGAAAAGCTACCGGGGGGACAGCGAGGTGGGACCGGGACAGCGGGGACAGCGTGGGGACACCGGGGGACACCGGGGAGGATCTGGCACGGGGGGACCCCGCGATTACCCCCCCCAAGGCCCGGAGAAGCCCCTCTCGGACAGGGCGACCGCCCACGCGGCCGCTGCCCAGCGTGTCCCCAAGGCTCGGGGACAGCCCCCAGCCAGGGTGACACCCCCGGAATGTCCCCAAGGCTCGGGGACAGCCCCCAGCCAGGGTGACACCCCCAGGATGTCCCCAAGGCTCGGGGACACCCCCCAGCCAGGGTGACACCCCCGGAATGTCCCCAAGGCTCGGGGACAGCCCCCAGCCAGGGTGACACCCCCGGAATGTCCCCAAGGCTCGGGGACAGCCCCCAGCCAGGGTGACACCCCCAGGATGACCCCAAGCCCTGCGGTGTCCCCACCTTCCCCTTGTCACCCCGGTGTCCCCAGGCGTTCGAGGAGTGCCACCTGGTGTCCCTGACCCCCCTGGGTGACCTCTGACCCCCCCAATGTCCCCAGGCGTTCGAGGAGTGCCACCTGGTGTCCCTGGATCCCCTGGAGCAGTTCCGGGCCTGGCTGCAGGACGCGCTGCAGTGCCCGGACATCGCCGAGGCCAACGCCATGTGCCTGGCCACCTGCTCCAGGTGACAATGGGGGACATGGGGGACAGGGGGGACAGCAGCCATGTGCCTGGCCACCTGCTCCAGGTGACAATGGGGGACATGGGGGATACACAGGGGACAGGGGCCATGTGCCTGGCCACCTGCTCCAGGTGACAATGGGGGACAGGGGGGACACCAGGGATACACAGGGGACAGGGGGACAGCGGCCATGTGCCTGGCCACCTGCTCCAGGTGACAATGGGGGACAGGGGGGACACCAGGGACACGGGGGATACACAGGGGACAGGGGCCATGTGCCTGGCCACCTGCTCCAGGTGACAATGGGGGACAGGGGGGACACGGGGGATACACGGGGGACAGGGGGACAGCGGCCACGTGCCTGGCCACCTGCTCCAGGTGACAGTGGGGGGACATTGGGGACACGGGGGATACACAGCAGGGACACCGAGGGGCCATGGGGGATACACAGGGGATGACACTGGGGTGGCACGGGTGACACACAGCGGGTGACATGGGTGACACCGGGGTGAGACGGGGGTGACACACAGGGTCACCCAGTGTGTGTGGCGGGGGGGACACCAGGGACACTGGGGGGGTGGCACAGGGGGGACATTGGGATGATACACGGGGTGACACAGGTGACACTGGGCTGGGGCAGGTAACACACAGACGTGACACAGGGGGGGCACAGGTGACACTGGGGTGACAGAGAGGTGATACAGGTGACACTGGGGTGACACAGGTGACACTGGGCTGGGGCAGGTAACACACAGACGTGACACGGGGGGGCACAGGTGACACTGGGGTGACAGAGAGGTGATACAGGTGACACTGGGGTGACACAGGTGGCACAGGGGTGACACAGGGGTGACACAGGTGACACAGGTGACACAGAGGTGACACAGAGGTGACACAGAGGTGACCCAGGGGTGACACGTGCTGTCCCGCAGGGACGGGCGGCCCTCGGCGCGCATGGTGCTGCTGAAGGGGCTGGGGCCGGACGGGCTGCGCTTCTTCACCAACTACGAGAGCAGGAAGGGCCGGGAGCTGGTGAGGGACACACGGACACACGGACACACGGAAATAAATCCTGAGAAATGCCAAGAAATCCTGATAAATCCTGATAAATAAATCTCGATAAATAAATCTGGATAAATCCCGATAAAAAAATCCTGATAAATAAATCCCAATAAACAAGTCCCAATAAATCCCAATAAATAAACCCCGATAAATCCCAATAAATAAATAAATCCTGATAAATCCCAATAAATAAACCCCGATAAATCCCAATAAATAAACCCCAGTAAATAAACCCCAATAAACGCGTAATTCAGGCCCAGAGCAGCGCGGCTCTGCCTCAGCTCCCTCTGTTCCCACAGGACTCCAACCCCTTCGCCTCCCTCGTGTTCTACTGGGAGCCGCTCTGCCGGCAGGTGAGGGGGTCCCCAAATCCTGGGGGGGAATTGGGGCTGGGGGCCACCCCCCGGTGGGCACTGGGGGCAGGCAGGGCGGCTGCGGTTTTGGGGGAAAAGTGGGGGAATGAGGGGGTTTTGTGCTCAGGAGCCCCTTTAACGCCACTGGCCCGAGCCCAGGGGATGGTGGTGCCCAGCAGGCATGAAATCCGTGCACTTTTTGGGTGAAAAAGTCAGGGAATGGGGCAATTCCATGTCCGGGAGCCCCTTGGGAGCTGTGCTGGCCCAGGTGCGCATCGAGGGCTCGGGGCTGTCCCCAGGTGTGGGCTGAGAGCTCAGGGCTGTCCCCAGGTGAGGGCTGGGGGCTCGGGGCTGTCCCCAGGTGAGGGCTGGGGGCTCAGGGCTGTCCCCAGGTGAGGGCTGGGGGCTCAGGGCTGTCCCCAGGTGTGGGCTGAGAGCTCAGGGCTGTCCCCAGGTGAGGGCTGGGGGCTCAGGGCTGTCCCCAGGTGAGGGCTGGGGGCTCAGGGCTGTCCCCAGGTGCGCATTGAGGGCTCGGTGCCGTCCCCAGGTGCGCATCGAGGGCTCGGTGCGGCGCCTGCCCGAGGAGGAATCCGAGCGCTATTTCCACTCGCGGCCCCGGGGCAGCCAGATCGGGGCCCTGGTGAGCCGGCAGAGCTCGGTCATCCCGGACAGAGAGGTGAGCCCGGGCCGGGACCGGCTGCGGGGTCCCCATTCCCTCTGGGATCGGCTCCCTGAGCCCTTTGGGATCGGCTGTGGGATCTCCTTTCCCTCTGGGATCCCCTCACTCCCCGTTCCCTGTGGGATCGGCTGTGGGGTCCCCTCGCTCCCCATTCCCTGTGGGATCCCCTTTCTCTTGTGATCCCCTCGCTCCCCGCAGTACCTGCGCAAGAAGAACGCGGAGCTGGAGGAGCTGTACCGGGACAAGGCGGTGCCCAGGCCGGACTACTGGTGAGACTGGGGGGCTGAGCCCCCCTGAGCCCCCCTGAGCCCCCCAAATCCCACCGAACCCCCCCCCCCCCCCCGATCGCGGCTGTCCCTTGCAGGGGCGCGTACGTGGTGGAGCCGGAGCTGGTGGAGTTCTGGCAGGGCCAATCGAACCGGCTGCACGACCGGATCGTGTTCCGGCGGCTGCGGGACCGCGCGGCGCCGCTCGGGGCCATGACCCGCCGCGGCCACGGCGACTGGGTGTACGAGCGCCTGTCTCCGTGAGCCCGCCCGGTTTGGCCCGGGAACGGCCCGGGATGGGCCCGGGAATGGTCCCGGGAATGGTCCCGGAACGGCCCGGGAACGGCCCGGGAACGGCCCGGGATGGGCCCGGGAATGGTCCCGGAACGGCCCCAAGTGTCGCAGCCGCCCCGCCCCGACCCTCGCTGTGTGCCGGGGATGGGCCCGGAGCTGCCCCCGCCCCGTCTGCAGTCACTGCCGGTGGTTAATTAATCGTGTTAATGACTGTGCAGGGTCCAGCTGTGGCCCCAGTGATCCCCCCGTTCCTGTCCCCGTCCCTGTCCCCATCCCTGGCCATGTGCTGGGAATGCCTTCAGAGCTTCCCTCACCCGGTGTGTCCCCAGTTCTGTCTCCATCCACTCCCCGTGGTTAATTAATCGTGTTAATGATCGTGCAGGCGCCAGCTGTGACCCCCCCGTCACTGTCGCTGTCCCACCACTGCCGCCTCTCTCTCCGTGTTTTAGCTGGAATCGTGGCAATTGTTTTAGCGTGGAATCGTGCTCAAGTCCCAGGTCATTACTGCTGTTGTTTAATTAACTTAAATCGTGTCACCGCTGCCGTGCCCTGTCCCGGGGCCGTGAGACCCCAACCCTCGGCCCGTCCCCTCCTCCAGCTGCCGGAAAAGAACAATAAATCAGGATTTATGTGGAGGCGTGGAGCCTTTGGTTATTTAGTACCGGGTTAACGTTTAACCGGGCAGGGCCGGGCTCTCCTGGGACAGCTGGAGCAAATCCCGGGCTGGACCCGGCCCTGGCTGGAACCAGCTCCAAAACCGGCCCCGGTTCCGTGTTTGCTGTCCCGGAGTGGAACCAGCCCCAAAACCCAGTCCCGGTTCCGTGTTTGCTGTCCCGGAGTGGAACCAGCCCCGGTTCCGTGTTTGCTGTCCCGGAGCGGGACCGTGCCTGTCCCGGGGGATGCCAGGCCAGCCCTGGCACGCAGGCACGGTGGCCACGGCGCTGTCACCGCCTTCGTGGCACTGTCACAGCCCCTGATGGCTCTGGAGCCTTCCCTGCCTTGGGAAGGACGGGAGGGGACGGGGCGGTGTCCCGGGATAGGCACGGGGCTGTCCCGCGATGGGCACGGGGCTGTCCCGGGATGGGCACGGGGCTGTCCCGGGATGGGCACGGGGCTGTCCCACATTCCTGGGCAGGGGCAAAGGGACCGAGGGGCTCCTCCCGTTCCCGTTCCCGTTCCCGCCGGGACAAAGTCCGGGATCCCAGCGCGACGGGAACGGGCTGAGAGCGCACAGAGCCGGGGCGGGACCGGGGAGCTGGCACCGGGAAACAACCGGGAAACCGGGAAACCAGGAAAACGGGAAACCGGGAAAACGGGAAATCGGGATACCGGGAAACAGGAAAACCGGGAAACAGGGAAATCGGGAAACCGGGAAACCGGGGAATCGGGAAAACGGGAAACCGGGGAATCGGGAAAACGGGAAACAGGAAAACCGGGAAAACGGGAAACGGGAAATCGGGAAACCGGGGAATCGGGAAAACGGGGAATCGGGACACCGGGAAACAGGAAAACCGGGAAACCGGGAAATCGGGAAACCGCGAAACTGGGAAACCGCGAAATCGGGAAACCGGGAAACAGGGGAATCGGGAAGCCGGGAAATCGCGAAATCGGGAAACCGGGAAACAACCAGGAAACCGGGGCTGGGCTGGGGATCCTGGCACCCTCCGGAACCGGGAGGGGCCGGAGCTCAGAGCTCGGAACGGCCGCGCTCCCCGGAGCCGGGATTGTCCATCCCGGCATCGTCCCGTTCCCCGCGGGCTCCCGGCGCTGGGAGGGCTCCCCGGGCTCCGGCCGGCCCCGAGCGCCCCCATCTCCAGGCGGTCCGCGGTTCCCGGCGGGGCCGCGCTCTCTCCGGGGCTCCGGAACTGCCAGCAGGGATCCGGGGATCCGCAGGAAATCCCTGGAGCGGCCTCTGCCGGACCGGGAATTCCCGGGATGGCTCCCAGAGGGATCCAGAGCCGCGCCGGGTTTGGGCATCGCGGAGCTCTCCCGGATCCGCCTCCGCTCCCTCCTCCCTGCCCGGTCCGGGACTCCCCGGCACGGCCCCGCTCCCCGGAGGGGCGAGAAACCGGGGACAGGGGCTGGGAAACGCGGCCCGGAGGGAGAACCCCCGAAATCCCTCAAAATCCACCCAAATTCCCCCATTCCTGCCCTAAAGGGACCAATCCTGCTCTCCTTGGGATCAATCCTGCCCAGTTTGGGACCAATCCTGCCCATCCTGGGGTCCAATCCTGCTCACCCAGAGGGTCCAATCCTGCCCTGTTTGGGTCCAATCCTGCTCTCCTTTGGGTCCAATCCTGCCCAGATTTGGTCCAATCCTGCCCACCCTGGGGTCCAATCCTGCTCTGACTGGGGTCCAATCCTGCCCCGTTTGGGACCAATCCGGCTCGTCCAAAGGGTCCAATCCTGCTCTCCTTTGGGTCCAATCCTGCTCACCCTGGGTCCAATCCTGCTCTCCTTCGGGTCCAATCCTGCTCTCTGTTCTCCTTTGGGACCAATCCTGCCCCGTTGGGGACCCTGGAGCTGCCTCTGGGGGGTCAGGGATTCCCCGGGATGGCTCCCAGAGGGATCCGGAGCTTTCCCAGCCCTCCATGCCGGGTTTCGGGATCCGCCTCCGCTCCCTCCTCCCTGCCCGGGTCCGGAGCCTTCCCCCGTTCGTTCCGGGCTGGATCCCGGGATCCGCGGAGCTCTCTCGGAGCCGCCTCCGCTCCCAGGCTCGCTTTATTAACCACACTTAATTAGCGGCAGGCGCGAGCGGGGTGGGACCCCGGCTTCCAGCAGCGGGCAGCGATCCCCGGGGAATGGAACGCGGCTCCTCCGGGTGCGATCCCCGGGGAATGGAAGGCGGCTCCTCCGGGTGCGATCCCCGGGGAAATGCGGCTCCTCCAGGGAGGGATTCCCGAGGGAAACGCGGCTCCTCCGGGGAGGGATTCCCGAGGGAAATGCTCCGGGCAGCGATTCCCGGGGATCGGTCCTGCCGCTCGTTCCCTGGGGACAGGGAAGTGTCGCATCCCGAGTCTCGGGGGACACTCGGCCACCGGCGGCTCCGCAGCCCCTCGGGATCGGGACACGAGCGGGGCTCGGCCCCAAAAAGTGACGGGAGGAGGGGATTGGGAATGGGAATGGGATCGGGATCGGGGGGAGCGTCCTCATTCATCCCAGTACGGACCAGTCCGCGCTGCGCAGGGAGGGACGGGGGGCGCGGGCCCCGCCGTGCCCCGGGGTCCGTCCCGCGGCTCCGGGATCATCCCGCAGCCAATTCCGCCAATCCCGTCCTGAGTCCTGCCCGGTGCCCGGGGCCCGCGGCCCGGCCGGGTCACTGCTCCTGGCGCTCGCCGGCCCCGCACAGGTTGGGATGCTCGGCCAGCGTCGCCCGCACTTTCTTCTTCTCCTTGAAGCGGCCGGAGTGCGAGACCTTGACGTGCTTGCCCTTGGTGCTCTTGTCCACGATCTTCTCGAGGCGGGCGGCGAAGCCGGGGCTGCCCTCGGGGCCGCTCCCGTCCGCGCCGTCCCCGCCGGGCGCCGCGGGGCCCTCGGGGCTCTCGTACAGCACCGGGGCCGCCGCCTGGCGCTTCCGCAGGAACGTCAGCTTCCACCAGCCGTGCCCCTCGGCCATCCTGCGCGGGAGCGGCACCGGGGCTCGGCTCCGTCCGCGGCTCCCGGGGCCGCACCGGGGGCGCGGCGCTGCCCTCCCGCGGGTGCTCGGGGCGGATCCCCGGGGGCACCGGGGCGGGGCGGGCGCCGCGCGGCCCGGGAATCCCGGGGATTGCGGGAAAAGCCGGGAAAGGGCCGCGGGCAGCGCCGGGAGCTGCCCTTATCAGCCGCGTGCGGCGGGAGAGCAAACAGGAACAGGAACTGGGGCGCAGGTGGCGGCACCGGGGAGGGCCGGGGGCGCTGCCGGGGTCCCCCCGCCCCAGCCCGGCCTCGGGGCTCGCCGGTACCCGCCGGGACCGGGGGAGGCTCCGGAGCCCAGCGTGGCCCCGGGGCACGGAGGGGATTCCCGGGGCCAGCCCTGCCCCGCGTCCCCGTCCCTGTCCCAGCGACGCTCGGCCACCAGCGAGCCCTCCCGGATGTCGCTTTGGGGATAAAAACCCCTTTTCCCTCAGCGACACGGGGACAGGGGCACGGAGACCGCGGCCACCGCCCGCTGGTGGCACCCGTGTCCCCAGCGCCGCCTCCCCGTGCCACAGCCAGGTGGGACCGTCCCCGGCCGTGTCCCCACAGTGTCCCCGGGGCTCCCACAGCCCATCCCCAGCCCGGACACCGCACCCCGGTACCTGCTCCTGCCGCCTCCGGGGGTCCCGGGGGTCTCGGGTTGTCCCTGGGTTGTCCCGGGTTGTCCCGGGGGGCAGCACGGGCAGGTGCCGCTCACCTGCGGCTGTCCCGGTCAAGGTGAACCCGCTCCCAAACCCCTCCTGCCGGAGCAAACAGCGGGGCCGGGCCAGGCACGGCTGAATATTCATGACGGGGAGCGGTGCCAGCCCCGGGAGGGTGGCCCTGGGTGGCCTCAGGTGGCCCTGGGTGGCTCCGGGCTGCTCTGGATGGCTCCGGGCACCTCTGGGTGGCTCCGAGCGGCCTCGGGTGTCCCTGGATGGCTCTGGATGGCCCCGGGCGGCCGGGATGTGTCCTGGGGGTCCCAGTGGGATCCCGGCTCTGTGCGGGGGCTCCCAGCGGATCCCAAGGGATCCGGGACCTGTTCTGGGACCACCTGGGGGGATCCGGGATCTGCTCTAGGACGAACGGGGACCCCGCAGGGTTTGGGATCCCCGCGGGGCGGCTGGGGGGGGACCTTGGGACCGGGACCGGGACTGGTGCCAGGTTTGGGACCGGGACCGGGATTAAGGCCAGAATTGGGATCGGGACTGGGACCAGGCTTGGAAATGGGACTGGGATTATGGCCGGGACCGGGATTGGTTCCCGGATTGGGACTGGGATTGTGACCGGGACCGGGATCGGGACTGTGACCGGGACCGGGCTTTGGCGCCAGGTTTGGGACCGGGACGGGGACCGGGACCCCAAAAACTCCCACCGCACGCTCCGATTGGTCCGCTCTCACCCCGCCCCTTTCCCCTCCAGCCAATGGAAGCACAGGGACGTGGCGCTGCCTCCGAGCTGCCGCTTTCTGATTGGCGGGAGTTCGACCTTTGGGCGGAGCGCGTTGTGATTGGCCGAGGCGCGGGCGCTGAGGGAGGCGATTGGCTGGGGCGGGGAGGGCGGAAGTGGAGAGGCGGGGCCGGGAAAGATGCAGGTGCGGACCGGTAGCGGGACCGGGGTCGGAAACGGGATCGGGAGCGGGAGCGGAGAAGGGTCCGGAACAGGGATCGGGACCGGGACAGGGGAAGGGGCTGGGACCGGCATGGGGATCCGGAACGGGATTGGGATCGGGAGTGGGATCGGAAACGGGACCGGGAGCGAGGAAGGGACCGGGATCGCGTCCAGGCGCGGGGCAGCGGGGACAGCCCGGGCCTGGCACTGAAGCGGAGGGTCCCGGTGCCGCTCCTGGTGCCGCTCCCGGTGCCGGTTCCGGTGCCGCTCCCGGTGCCGGTTCCGGTTGCCGCAGCCCCGCCCCTGCCGTGTTCTCCCCGCAGGCTCCCCAGGACTACCGGAATGTGCCCATCGACATCCAGACCAGCAAGCTTCTGGGTACGGGAACGAACCCCGGCTGCGGGCAGGGACCGGGAATTTACCCCGGTTATCCCAGCCCGGTTCCCGCTTCTCCCTCCGGCTGGGGATCCGTCCCAGGCTTTGGGAAGAGGCTCGGGAATTCCTCCCGCTGTTTGTCCCCCGTGTCCCCGGAGCCCGGGGCTGTCCCCGGAGCCCGAGTGTGCCCCGGTGACCCCCTGTCCCCAGACTGGCTGCTGGACCGGCGGCACTGCGGGCGGCGCTGGCCCTGTCCCGGTGTCCCTGCAGTGTCCCCATGTCCCCATGTCCCCGTGTCCCTGTGTCCCCATGCAGACTGGCTGCTGGACCGGCGGCACTGCGGGCGGCGCTGGCCCTGTCCCGGTGTCCCTGCAGTGTCCCCGTGTCCCCGTGTCCCTGTGTCCCCATGCAGACTGGCTGCTGGACCGGCGGCACTGCGGGCGGCGCTGGCCCGCGCAGGTGGCGCAGGTGCGGGAGCGGATCCGGGCGGCGCTGCAGGACATGCCCGAGCACCCCGAGATCCGAGAGCTGCTCCAGGGCTCCTGTCAGTGCTCCGGCACCGCGACTTGGGGGTTTGGGGTCGGGGTTTGGGGGTTTGGGGTCGGGGTTTGGGGTTTGGGGTCTGGGATCTACGTTTGGGAACTGAGGGTTTGGGGGTTTGGGAATTGGGTTTGGGATTTTGGGGTTTGGGGGTTTGGGATTTGGGGTCTGGGGTTTGGTGTTTGGGGGTTTGGGGTCTGGGATTGGGGGTTTGGCATTTGGGGATTTTGGGTTTGGGCTTTGGGCATGGATCTCCCCCCGTGCAGAGCCGGGATTTGGGGTGGGAGAGTTGTTCACAAAGGGGCGGCGGTGGCAGCTCAAGAACCCCCCAAAACCTCCTGGGGTTCCCCTAAAGCCTCCTGGGGATCCCCCCAAAGCGCCCAGGGATCCCCTGACCCCGTTTCTGTCCCCAGACCTGCACTATTTCCACTGCCTGCGCATCGTGGAGATCCTCAAGGGCACCGAGGCCTCCACCAAGAACCTCTTTGGGCGCTACTCGTCCCAGAGGATGAAGGTGGGAGCGCCCTCCTCCTCCTCCTCATCCTCATCCTCCTCCTCCTCATCCTCATCCTCCTCACCCTCGTGTCTGTCCCCAGGACTGGCAGGAGATCGTGTCCCTCTATGAGAAGGAGAACGCCTACCTGGGTGAGAGGGGATGGGAATAACGGGAATAATGGGAATGGGAATGAGAATGGGAATAATGGGAATAACGGAAATAATGGGAACAGTAATAATGGGAATAATGGGAATAATGGGAATTCCCCGAGGTGTCCCAAAGAACGCCCTGGGTGGGTGGAATTCAGTCCCCAAACTGGGATGGACTGGGATGGGAAAGGATGGGATTTGTGGGAAAGCCCAATCCCAGTGGGATTTAAAGGGGAATTCGGTCCCCAAACTGGGATGGGATGGGATGGGATGGGATTTAAAAGTGAATTGAGCCCCCAAACCGGGATGGGATGGGATGGGATGAGATGAGATGAGATGAGATGAGATGAGATGAGATGAGATGAGATGGGATTTAAAGCTGAATTCAGCCTCAGACCAGGACAGGATTTAGAGCTGAATTCAGCCCCAAACCAGGACAGGATTTTAAGCTGAATTCAGCCCCAAACCAGGACAGGATTTCAAGCTGAATTCAGCCCCAAACCAGGACAGGATTTTAAGCTGAATTCAGCCCCAAACCAGGACAGGATTTAGAGCTGAATTCAGCCCCAAACCAGGACAGGATTTTAAGCTGAATTCAGCCCCAAACCAGGACAGGATTTCAAGCTGAATTCAGCCCCAAACCAGCACGGGACAGAATCCAAAGCCCAGGGCCCATGGGGACACCCGGTCCCAGCGGGAGGAGCCCCCGGGATGACGCCGGGCGCCCCCCGAGCCCCGGGGTGACCCCTGTCCGTGCCCCAGCCGAGCTCTCCAGCCTGCTGGGGCGCAGCATCAGCTTCGAGCTGCCGGCGCTGCGGCGGCAGCGGGGCCGGTGGCTGCAGGCGCAGCAGGAGCTGGCGCGGCGCGAGGACGAGTGCCAGGCGCGGGCAGCGGAGCTCCGCGAGCGCTTCCTGGGCTCCTGCCGCCAGTACGGCATCGCCGTGAGTGCCGGGGACACGGGGGAGCCTGAAACCGGGCGGGGATGGCCCCAGAATAACCCCGGGGGGAGCCTGGAACGGGGTGGGAATGGCCGAGATAGAGCCTGGAACGGGGTGGGAATGGTCCTGAGCAGAGCCTGAAACAGGCTTGGACAGTACGGCATCGTGGGAGCCTGAAATGGGCCTGAAATAACCCAAAATGAGCCCCAAAATAACCCCGGGGGGAGCCTGGAACGGGCTGGGAATGGCCGAGATAGAGCCTGGAACGGGGTGGGAATGGCCCTGAGCAGAGCCTGAAATGGGCCTGGACAGCACAGCATCGCTCTGAGTCTGAAAGGGGCCTGAAATAACCCAAAATGAGCCCCAAAATAACCCCGGGGGGAGCCTGGAACGGGCTGGGAATGGTCCTGAACAGAGCCTGAAACAGGCTTGGACAGTACGCCATCGTGGGAGCCTGAAATGGGCCTGAAATAACCCAAAATGAGCCCCAAAATAACCCCGAGCAGAGCCTGAAACGGGCTGGGAATGGCCCCAGATAGGGCCTGAAACAGGCCTGGACAGTATGGCATCGCCATGAATGCCACGGGAACCACCGGGTGGGGGGGAATCTGAAACGGGCTGGGAATGGCCCCAGATGAGCCAGAAAATAACCCCAGAGAGAGCCTGAAATGGGCTGGGAATGGCCCCAGAGCGAGCCCAACACGGGCTGAGAATAGCCCCAAACAGAGCCTGAAACAGGCTTGAAACAGCCCCAAATAGGGCTGGAATAACCCCAAAATGGGCCCCAGAATAACCCCTGAGCAGAGCCTAAAACGGACCGTAAGTGTCCCCTCGGTGTCCCCAGCACGTCCCCAGTGTCCCCTCGGTGTCCCCAGGGCGAGGACGTGCGCCGGGAGCTGCTGGCCCAGGTGCAGGCGCTGCCGTCGCTGCTGTCCCGCGTTGGGGACGGCGCCAGCGCCCTCGGGGACGCCATCGAGCTGTACCAGGCCTGCGTGGGCTTCGTGTGCGACAGGTGGGGACAGCCCTGACACCCCGAAATCATCCCCAAACCAGCCCCAAAACATCCCTCAGCCACCCCAAAACAGCCCCGGCTCCCCAGACTGCCCCAAAGCAGCTCCTGGTCCCTCCAAACCCTGGCACTGCGGGCGCTGAGGTGTCCCCAGCGCCGATGTCCCTCTGGCCGATTCCCGTGCCATCCCCGTGTCCCCGTGTCACAGCCCCGGTGCGGAGGCGCTGCCGCTGCTCCGGCACGTGGTGGCCCCCATGTCCCCATGTCCCCATGCCATCCCCGTGTCCCCGTGTCACAGCCCCGGTGCGGAGGCGCTGCCGCTGCTCCGGCACGTGGTGGCCCCCATGTCCCCATGTCCCCATGCCATCCCCATGTCCCTGTCCCCGTGTCACAGCCCCGGTGCGGAGGCTCTGCCGCTGCTCCGGCACGTGGTGGCCCCCATGCCCCCATGCCATCCCCATGTCCCCATGCCATCCCCATGTCCCTGTCCCTGTCACAGCCCCGGTGCGGAGGCGCTGCCGCTGCTCCGGCACGTGGTGGCCCCCATGTCCCCATGTCCCCGTGCCATCCCCGTGTCCCCGTGTCACAGCCCCGGTGCGGAGGCGCTGCCGCTGCTCCGGCACGTGGTGGCCCACGGGAACTCGTCCGTGTTCCGCTGGCGCACGGGGCAGGAGCCGCTGCGGCTGGAGCGGCCCGAGGCGGCCCCGCCGGCACCGGAGCCGCCCCCGCAGGACACGGTGCGTGCTGGACACGGGGGACACGGGGGGACATGGGGGGACACGGGGGGACAGGGAGATACGGGGGACACTGGGACACGGGGACACCCCTGGCACTGCTGGGCGTGTTTGGGGCTGGGCTGTGCCTCACAGGGTTTGGGGTTTGGGGGTTTGGGGTCGGGCCGTGTCTCAGGGGTTTGGGGTTTGGGGGTTTGGGGATTTGGGGTTTGGGGGTTTGGGGTCGGGCCGTGTCTCAGGGGTTTGGGGTTTGGGGTTTGGGGGTTTGGGGTCAGGCCGTGTCTCAGGGGGTTTGGGGTTTGGGGATTTGGGGTTTGGGGTTTGGGGTCGGGCCGTGTCTCAGGGGTTTGGGGGTTTGGGGTTTGGGGTCGGGCCGTGTCTCAGGGGTTTGGGGTCTTTCCCGCAGATCGACTGGGGCGATTTCCCCACGGAGCCGCCCCAGGGTGGGGACATGGACTGGGGCATCACGGTGGAGCCCAGCGCCCAGGTGGGTGACGTCCCTGTGTCCCCAGACCCTCCCGTGTCACCCTTTGTCACCTTTCGTTCATCAGGAGGATGGTGGCGTTGACTGGGGCGATGTCCCTGTGTCCCCAGACCCACCTAATGTCACCCGTTGCTCCCCAGGGGGAGGATGGCATCGACTGGGGCGATGGAGACAAGGGACAGGAGGGGACAATCACTGTAGAGCTCAGTGCCCAGGTGGGTGACATCTCTGTGTCCCCAGACCTCCCCTGTGTCACCTTTCCTCCCTCAGGGGGATGGTGGCATTGATTGGGGCGATGTCCCTGTGTCCCCAATCCCCCTTTGTCACCCTTTGTTCCCCAGGGGGAGGATGGCATTGACTGGGGTGACGGAGAGAAGGGGACAATCACAGCAGAGCCCCAGGTTTGTGTCACCCCCATGGCCAGGGGAGTGTCCCTGTGTCCCCACATCCCCCTGATGTCCCCTTTGTCACTCTTTGTCACCCTTTGCTCCCCAGGGGGACGGTGGCATCGACTGGGGTGACACAGGGGGACAGGAGGGGACGATCACGGTGGTGGAGGCTGGAACTGAGGGTGAGCAGGGCTGGGGGGCACAGGCAGCTCCCAAAACCCCCCAAATCCCCCCAAATTCCCCATTCCCGGTGCCCCTGGAACCCCCAGAGGGGTTTGGGATTGGGCAGGGAGTGGGGTTTGGGTGCTGGGCAGGGGTTTTGGGTTCTGGTCAGGGTTTTTGGGTGCTGGGCAGGGATTTCGGGTTCTGGGCAAGGATTTTGGGTTCTGGTCAGGGTTTTTGGGTTCTGGGCAGGGATTTTGGGTTCTGGGCAAGGATTTTGTGTTCTGGGCAATGATTTTGGGTTCTGGGCAAGGATTTTGGGTTCTGGTCAGGGTTTCTGGGTTCTGGTCAGGGTTTTTGGGTGCTGGGCAGGGATTTCGGGTTCCGGGCAGTGTGTTTGGGTTCTGGTCAGGGTTTCTGGGTTCTGGTCAAGGTTTTTGGGTGCTGGGCAGGGTTTCTGGGTTCTGGGCAGTGTATTTGGGTTCTGGGCAGGGTTTTTGGGTGCTGGGCAGGGATTTCGGGTTCCGGGCAGTGTGTTTGGGTTCCGGGCAGGGATTTTGGGGTGAGGCTGAGCAGGCTTTGGGGTCCCGCCCCGCCGCAGCCCCCGAGGGCGTTGCCCGTGGCTCGGACGCGCTGACCCTGCTGGAGAACCCCGAGACTCGGAACCAGTTCATCGACGAGCTCATGGAGGTGGGCACCGGGCACGCCTGCGGGCCCGGGGGTGGTGTCCCCGTCGCTGTCGCTGACCTGTCCCTGCCGCTGTCCCCGCCGCTGTCCCGCAGCTGGAGCTGTTCCTGGCGCAGCGGCTGCTGGAGCTGGAGGACGCGGCGCTGGACGTGGTGGCCCTGAGCCAGTTCCAGGCGGCGCCGGCCGTGCTGCAGGGCCAGAGCCCCGAGCGCCTGCGGGCCCAGCTGGCCACGGCCCGGGAGCTGCTGGGGCAGCTGTGCTCGCGCAGCGTGCAGCACCTCTGCATGATCCTCGCCTCGCCCAGGTGCCTGCCCGACCCGAAACGGGCCCCGAATAGCCCCAGAACAGGCCCCAGACTGCCCCAAAACAGGCCCCAAACTGCCTCAAAACAGGCCCCAAACTGCCCCAAAACAGGCCCTAAAATAGCCCCAAAACAGGCCCCAAACTGCCCCAAAACAGGCCCTAAAATAGCCCCAAAACAGGCCCCAAACTGCCCCAAAACAGCCCCTAAAATAGCCCTAAAATAGCGCCCAACCAGCCCCTAAAATAGCCCTAGACTTGCCCCTAAAATAATTCCTAAAATAACCCTAAAGAAGCCCCCAAAACAGCCCCTAAAATAGCCCTAAACCGGCCCTTAACCAGGGGTGCCCTGCAATGTGTCCTGGCTGTCCCTGTCCCCTGTCCTGCAGCGGGACCCCTCTGTCCCCACTGTCCCTGTCCCCAGACCATGCAGTGTGTCCCCTCTGCCCCTGTCCTGCAGCGTGTCCCCACTGTCCCTGCCGCCTCCAGATGACGCAGTGCGACCCCCGCTGCCCCCTGTCCTGCAGTGTGACCCCTCTGTACCCTCTGTCCATGTCCCCATGCCATGCTGCGTGACCCTGTGTCCCCATGTCCCCTGTTGTGTCCCCAGGTACGTGGAGCATGTCACGGCCCTGCTGCGGCAGCAGAGTCTCCAGGCCGAGCTGCTGCTGATCCCGCTGTCCCTGCTGTCCCCATGACCCCGCTGTCCCTGCTGTCCCCATGACCCCGCTGTCCCTGTCCCCATGACCCCTCTGTCCCCCTGTCCCCAGGTACGTGGAGCGTGTCACGGCCCTGCTGCGGCAGCAGAGTCTCCAGGCCGAGCTGCTGCTGATCCCGCTGTTTCTGCTGTCCCTGCTGTCCCCATGACCCCGTTGTCCCTGCTGTCCCCATGACCCCGCTGTCCCTGCTGTCCCCATGACCCCGCTGTCCCTGTCCCCATGTCCCCGCTGTCCCTGTCCCCATGACCCCTCTGTCCCTGTCCCTGTCCCCATAACCCCTCTGTCCCCGTGTCCCCATGTCCCCTGTTGTGTCCCCAGGTACGTGGAGCGTGTCACGGCCCTGCTGCGGCAGCAGAGTCTCCAGGCCGAGCTGCTGCTGATCCCGCTGTCCCTGCTGTCCCCATGTCCCCATGACCCCACTGTCCCTGTCCCCATGACCTCTCTGTCCCTGTCCCTGTCCCCATGTCCCCTGTTGTGTCCCCAGGTACGTGGAGCGTGTCACGGCCCTGCTGCGGCAGCAGAGTCTCCAGGCCGAGCTGCTGCTGATCCCGCTGTCCCTGCTGTCCCCATGACCCCGCTGTCCCTGTCCCTGTCCCCATGACCCCTCTGTCCCCGTGTCCCCATGTCCCCTGTTGTGTCCCAGGTACGTGGAGCGTGTCACGGCCCTGCTGCGGCAGCAGAGTCTCCAGGCCGAGCTGCTGCTGGCCAAGCGGGAGGCGCTGGGGCAGCGGCGCCGCCAGGCCCTGGCCGAGCAGGGAGCGCTGGAGCCGCGGCTGCAGCAGCTGCAGGAGAGAGCCCGGGAGCTGCAGAGGCTGGTGAGGGACGGGGGGGACGCCGGGGACCCCCCCCGAGCCCTGGGAGCACCCCCTGATCCCCCCCCCCACCCCGGTGCCGTTGCAGATCGAGGCCGACATCTCCAAACGCTACGGGGGGCGCCCGGTGAACCTGATGGGCGTCAACCTGTGACACCTGAGAGACACCTGGGGGACACCTGAGAGACACCTGGGGGACATCAACCAACCCCTGACCCCGGAGGGACACCAGCCTGAGACCCCCAAGGGACACCAGCCTGAGACCCCCAAGGGACACCAGTGTGTGACCCCTGATCAGCCCGAGACCCCTGAAGGACGCGGGGGTTCCCCAGGGGGTCCCGTCCCTCCCAGCCCCTTGGCCCACCTGGGGGTGCTTTGGGATTTGGGGGTGTCGGTGAATAAACCCAAATTTGTGTCACGTCGGGGGAGAGGAGTGAGTGTCACTGAGAGGGGTGGGCACAGGGACAAGGACAGGGACAGGGGACAGGGGGTGCGGCCCTGGGGGTCTGTCCGCCATGGGGGGACCATGTGGGGCACAGAGAGCCCCAGGGGTCCGCAGGGATTTGGGGGGTCCCGGTGCCATGGGAGCGGATTTGGGGCTGTGGGGTCCCAGCCTGGCTCCAGCTCTCGCTCCCCACTCTCCTGTCCCTGTCCCCAAACCCATCCCTGTCCCTGTCCCCAAACCCATCCCTGTCCCCTGTCCCTGTCCCCTGTCCCTGTCTCTGTCCCTGTCCCCGCTCGGTGACAGCCGGGCTCCGGGAGCCCCTCATTACCGCGCTCCCGGTGATTAACGGCCTCATTAATTACCCGCCGCCTGTCGCGGAGCCGCGGAGGGTCCCCGGCGGGGATGGGGGGCCGGCAGTGTCCCCTTGTCCCCTGTCCCCGGCCGTGTCCCCTCCCCCGGCCCGGCTGCCGCTCGCTCTCCCCGCCAGGGAGGGTTTAATTACCAATTAATGTCGCTCCATCTGTCCCGCCCTGTCCCCGCTCGCTCCATCAGCGCCGGGACCCCCCCCCGCCAGCTGGGGGCGGCTCCGCGGCCCCTCCCGCTGTCCCCAAATGTCCCCAAATGTCCCCAAATGTCCCCGCGGCCACCCCGGCCCCGCCTGCCCTGTGCGCTCCCCGTCCGTCCCTCTGTCCGTCCCTGCGTCCCTCCAGCTCTCCCGGCATTGTTTCCCACATCCCTCTCCCCATCCCTCTGTCCATCCCTCTGTCCCTCCTGTGGACGGGAAGGGAATCAGGGAACAGCCGAGGCACCAGAGAGGGGAAACCTTCGGGGTCATTTTTGGGGGGCTCGCCCGCCCATGGGTGTGATGAGCTGGGGAGGCTCAGCCTGAGGATTTCTGTGGGGGCGCCCCAAAACTCTCCTGCCCTGTTTCGTGACCGCTGTTACCCCCCCAACCGGGGTGCTGTGGGGTGCTGCAGGGTGCTGTGGAATGTTTGGGGTGTTTTGGGGTCGCTGTCCCCCAGCCCTGTCCCCCCCGCTCGGCCCCTCTGTCGCCGGCAGCGCTGCCTTTGTCCCCGTGTCACCCGGGGGGCACCAGCTGTCACCGCCGGGGCCTTCGCGCTCCTCCTCCTCCTCCTCCTCGTCCTGCTGCTGCCCCTCTTTGTTCTCGGGCTGCGGAGGGAGCCCGGTTTGAGGGATGAGGATGGGGTCCCGAAGGGGCGGTCCCGGTTTGGGGGATGAGGATGGGGTCCCGAAGGGGCGGTCCCGGTTTGGGGGGTGAGGATGGGGTCCCGAAGGGGCGGTCCCGGTTTGAGGGATGAGGACGGGGTCCCGAAGGGGCGGTCCCGGTTTGGGGGATGAGGATGGGGTCCCGAAGGGGCGGTCCCGGTTTGGGGGGGTCAGGACGGGGTCCCGAAGGGGTGGTCCCGGTTTGGGGGATGAGGATGGGGTCCCGAAGGGGCGGTCCCGGTTTGGGGGATGAGGATGGGGTCCCGAAGGGGTGGTCCCGGTTTGGGGGATGAGGATGGGGTCCCGAAGGGGCGGTCCCGGTTTGGGGGGTGAGGATGGGGTCCCGAAGGGGCGGTCCCGGTTTGGGGGGGTCAGGGCGGGGTCCCGAAGGGGCGGTCCCGGTTTGGGGGGTCAGGGCGGGGCCCCGCGCGCAGCCGCAGAGCCGCCGGCAGGTGGCGCTGCAGGACCGCGGATGCGCGACACGGGGCGGGGAATGAGGGGAGGAGCCACAGCGTGATGGGCGTGGCTGTTTTCCTTATAAGGATAATGTATGCTGTAATGGGCGGCGCTATGCAAATGAAGCGCGGTGTCGCAAGGCGCATTGGGAAAGAGGCGCGCTGGGGCCGCGGCCTCGGGGGGAGCAGGGGCGGATTTGGGGTCCCAGGGATGGATTTTGGGGTCCCAGGGATGGATTTTGGGGTCCCACGGGGGCGTGATGTGCCCGGGACAGGCTGTGCCAGCCTGGGGGGCTCTGTAAGGTTGGGGTTACCCGGAAATGAGGCAAAACCGGGGTGGGGGTCCCCAGAAAGGGGGTGACCCCAGTGTGGGGTGCCCTTAGGATAGTTGTCCCAAGCCTGGAGGGGGTCTGTAGGGAACATCCAGAACATTTAACAAGGGACATTTAACAAAAAAACCCCATAAATATCCCAAAACCCCACCCCGACACTGGATTGGGCAGGAAAATCTTTAATTGTGGCTGGATGCAGCTGGGAAGGACAAACTTCATTAGTGCCTAATTAATCCCTGGGTGTGATCAAGGCTGGGGGCGGAGCCCAGGCCTGGGAAGGGGCTGCTGGCTCCATCCCAAGCAATCCCAAGCCCTGCTCCCGTTCCCTGAGCGCTCCCGGTCTGGAATGTTCCAGTGACTCACCCCAACCCTCCCTTGTTTGCTTTAATTTTGGGGTGGAGCGTTTTCCTGCAGGAGAAACAACGGGGAAGGGGCTCTCGGATTCGGGGTATCCCGGATTTGGGGATCCCAAATAACGCCAGCCCCTCCCAGCCCCTGCTCCCATTCCCTGAGCCCTCCCAGCCCGGAATTTTCTGCAGACTCACCCGAATTATCCCTTGTTTGGGAAGATTTTCCCTTTTATTTTTGGGGCTGGGGCATTTTCCTGGAGGGGCAATAATGGGGAAGGGGCTCTGTGCCCCCCTCCAGTGGCACGAGGTGGGCACGGGGCCAGGGCCAGCTGTCCCCAAATAGCCCTGGGGACACCAAAAATAACCCGGAGGCACAGCCCAGCTCGGGTTCCCAGCTGGGAACTGGCACGGGAGGGGTTTGGGGGGCTGCCAGACACCCCCTGTTCCCTTTCGGGGGGATTTAGGGTGGGCAACACCCCCAAAATCCAACCCGGGGGGATTTAGGGTGGAAAACACCCCCAAAATCCAAAGCCGGGAGGGTTTAGGGTGGGCAACAACCCCAAATCCTCATCCTATGGGGGGTTTAGGGCGGAAAACACCCCCAAAATCCATCCCAGGAAGGGTTTGGGGTGGAAAACAACCCCAAAATCTATCCTGGGGGGTTTAGGGTGGGCAACACCTCTAAATCTTCAACCTGGGTAGGGCAAGACCCCCAAAATCCAACCCAGGGTGGGTTTTATGTGGATATCACCCCCAAAATCCAACCAGGGAGGGTTTGGGGAGGACATGACCCAAAATCTCCAGGATCCGGGCACTTCCAGCCCCTCAAACACCTTCCCTCGTCTCCCTGGGCCTCTGCAGTGGAGGTTTTGGGGGGCACAAACAGCCTGGAAACCCCGGGATAACCTGGCCAGCCCCACCCTGTCGGATCCCACACCACTTTTTCCACGTTATTTATTTTTTCCCGGGATGAAGCAGCGTCTGTGGCATGCTGTCTGTCCCGGCGGGTTTCTGGGGCAGGGCAGGGGTGGCTGGGACGGGCAGGAACGGCAGGATCGGGATCGGGGTGCTGCCGCCCCAGCCGCCCACCTGCCCCGCTGGCACCGGTCTGGGCAGGAACGGGGCACAGGGATGGGCAGGGATCCCACACAGAGCAGGGAAGGGCAGAAATCCCACACAGATCCATGAGGGAAGGGCAGGGATCCCACAGGGATCTGTGTGGGAAGGGGAAAAGGGTCAGGGATCCCAAATGGAGCAGGGATGGGCAGGAATCCCACATGGATCCATGTGGGAAGGAGTGAACAGGCAGAAACCCCAAATGGAGCAGGGATGGGCAGGAATCCCACAGGAATCCCTGTGGGAAGGGCAAGGATCCCACAGGGAACAGGGAAGGGCAGGAATCCCACAGGGATCTATGTGGGCATGGGAAAGCAGGCAGGAATCCCACACAGATCCATGGGGAAGGGTAGAAGGGGCAGAAATCCCACAGGGAGCAGGGATGGGCAGGAATCCCACACGGATCCATGCAGGCAGGGGTGAATGACCCGCTCCGGCTCTGAACCCTGCCCCGCGGCTGATGTTTAATTAGGTTACGGGGTTTCAGGCTGGCTTAGGGGTTGATGACCCTGGAAGGGAAAGGGAGGGCCAGGGCCTGATGCCAGCGGCGCTTTTCCACCTTTTTTCACACAGATCCCGGCCCGGAGCAGATTTTTGGGCAGCCGAGGTGGTTGGGAAGGGCCCCAGCCTGGCCCTCGCCTGCTGACACCCAGCAGTCACTAACACCGGGGCTGTGCCCCCCAGATCTCCCTACATGCCCGAGGCCTGGGGGTGCTCCCGAGGGGAACAAGGCTGAGGAGCGGCCTCGGGAGCGGCTCCGGGCGCGGTGCGGGCCCCGCCGGGGGTGCGGCCCCCTCAGGCCCCGCCATGGCGGCCTCGCCCCGCTCAGCGCCCGGGCCGCCCGTTGCCGTGGCAACCGCTGCGGGGCGCTGAAGGGGCGGTGCCTCCGCCCCGCAGCCATTGGTGCGCGCCGCTGCCACTCAAGCGCGCGAATCCTGCGCGTCCTCTCATTGGTTTTCCTCGCTGTCACTCAGTAAAGATTTTGCGCGCCATTGGGTGGGTATGCTGTCAATCAATCACAGAGCGGGGACAGCTCCCCTTGTCAGTTTCTCATTTCCCATTGGCTTGGCAGCGCAGAGCGCGAGGGCCGCCCGCGCCTCCTCGCGTGCCCATTGGTCAGCTCCCTTGCCAATCAAAGCGGCGCCGGGGAGGCGGGAGGAACTCTCCGCCGCCCGCTTCCCATTGGCCCGCGCCTCGCTCCCGCCTGCCCTCGGCGGGCGGTGATTGGCGGCGGCGCCGCGCGAGGCGGGCGGGGGGGGCGGTTGGGCCGGGGCGGGGAGCGGGAGCGGCGGCGGCGGCGGGGCCGGAGCGGCGGCGGAGCCCGGCGGGTACCGACGGGGGCGGAATCTGTGGCGGCGGAGGGTGCGGGGAGGCGGTGGCGGCGTGCGGGTGGTGGCGGCGGCGGCGCGCGCGGGGCGGGGCGGGGCGGGCGGCGCCGAGGGGGACGGCGAGGCCGCGGGAGCGCGCGCGCGGGTGGGGCGGGGTCACGTGGCCGCGCCGGAGCGGGGGGGGGGCGGTGTGGGGGGTGTGAGGTCACGTGGGGCCTTAAAGGGCCCCCCGGGAACGGGGAGCGCACGTGGGGCCCACGGGGACCCCCAAAACCGGGAAACCCCCCCAAAAACCGGGAAACCCCCCCAAAACCGGGCACCCCCCACGCTCGGGATCCCCCGGCCCGGCGCTCCGCTCCGCGGGAGCCGCCCCGGCGCGCTGGGGGCGGCGGGAGCGGCGCGGGGCGGGCCCGGGAGCGGGGCCGGTGCTCCATGGAACAGCCCCGGCCCGGCCGGAGCCGCGCTGGGCAGGGACGGGGACGCGGATTCCTCCGGGCCGCGGGAAGCTGACGCGCCGGCCTAAGAATAGCGCGGGCCGGGGCTGCGGCCGGAGGTAGCGCGGCCGGGGCGGCGGGAGCGGGATGGCGGTGAAAGCCCCGGGACCGGCGGGGGAGGCGCGGTGCCGGCAGGGTGGAGCCCCGGTGTCACCGTGTTTGCTCTCTGGTTACATTGCAGCTGCTGATGAAATCGCAGCCGCCAGCGTTGGAGTCTTTGGACCTTCCCATGCTCGGGACCTTTGACTCATAAGAGGCTCCTGCAGAGGAGGAGGAGGAGGAGAGGAAGGAGAGGCAGAGGAGGGAGCAGAGCCCGGTCCGGAGCGGGGCAGCTGCGGGGGCGCACACAGAGGCGCTGCATGAGGAGTTTTCGGACAGTAAGTCACACGGATCGCGCAATTCCGCGGGACAAAAACAAAAGGGAAGGCGAGGGTGGAGCTGCCGGCGAGAGTTCCCGGCTTTGAACTTTGGTTTTCTCCGGTTCTCCACGCACCGATTTCCTGCCTTTTCAGAGCAAAACCAAACTAAAAACCTTCTGAGCGTTCTTTAAACTTTCCTCCTGGCCTTTAGCTCTGCCCTGAAGGGCAGAAATGATTGTTTGAAAGTGGGGCAGAGCAGAGCCAAACCCACCCAACCTGTTGGGTGTTGTGTGTGGAGGCTTCGCCCTCTGCCAGCTCCTCGCTGTCCATCCCCAACCTCAACCCTTGTTTGTTTTTAGTTATTATTTATTTAATTTAAATTTTCCCCGCACCAGAGATGCTCTCCCTGAAGAAATAGCTCCTCGCTGTCCATCCCCAACCTCAACCCTTGTTTGTTTTTAATTTTTATTTAATTTTTTTTTTATTTTTCCCGAACCAGAGATGCTCTCTTTGAAGAAATAGCTCCTCGCTGTCCATCCCCAACCTCAACCCTTGCTTGTTTTTAACTTTTATTTATTTATTTTTAATTTTCCCTGCCCCAGAGATGCTCTCCCTGAAGAAATGTCCATCCCCAACCCCAACCCTTGCTTGTTTTTAACTTTTATTTATTTATTTTTAATTTTTCCCGAACCAGAAATGCTCTACCTGAAGAAATAGCTCCTCGCTGTCCATCCCCAACCCCAACCCTTGCTTGTTTTTAACTTTTATTTATTTATTTTTAATTTTCCCCGCCCCAGAGATGCTCTCCCTGAAGAAATGTCCATCCCCAACCCCAACCCTTGCTTGGTTTTAACTTTTATTTATTTATTTTTAATTTTCCCCGCCGCAGAGATGCTCTCCCTGAAGAAATGCCCATCCCCAACCCCAACCGTTGTTTGGTTTTAACTTTTATTTATTTATTTTTAATTTTCCCCGCCGCAGAGATGCTCTCCCTGAAGAAGTACTTCACGGAGGGGCTGATCCAGTTCACCATCCTGCTGAGCCTGGTCGGCGTGCGCGTGGACGTGGACAGCTACCTGAGCTCGCAGCTGCCGCCGCTGCGCGAGATCATCCTGGGCCCCAGCTCGGCGTACGCGCAGGCCCAGTTCCACCAGCTGCAGAACACGCTGCACGGCTATGGCATCCACCCCAAGAGCGTCGAGCTCGACTCCTTCTTCTCGGCGCGCCGCCTGCTGAGCCAGGTGCGCGCCCTGGACCGGCTGCGGGTGCCCAGCACCGAGCTCAGCGCCTGGCTGGTGCACCGCGAGCCCGAGGCGCCCCAGGACGGCGGCGGCGGCGCCGACCGCGACACCGGCGCCGAGCAGGGCTTTGGCGACGAGCTGGAGGACCTGGGAGCCGTGGCAGCGCCCGCCAACGGCGACCTCACCAAGGAGGTAGGGAGCGGCGGGTTCGGGGTCGGCTCGGGCGGGGATGGCGCAATCCGGGAGCTGGGCTGGGTTTCGGCGCTCCCGGGGTGATTTTCCCTTTCTGTCGGCTCTGCTCTGGCTGCAGAGCAGCAGTGAAAGGAGGGGGACGGAGCCGGGGCCCCTCGTGACCCTGGCGATTGGGAAAGCGAGCGGCCCAGCTGGGAAATAAACAGGGCTGTTGGGAAAGAGCCTGGCCCAGGTGAGGAGCAGGTGTTGGGTTGCTGGGCTGGAGCCCGGCCAGGAGCCTGCTCCTCCTGCCTCGGTGTTCCTCCCCGGAGCCTGCTCCTCCCTCCTCAGTGCTCTTCCCCAGAATTCAGCTCCTCCCTCAGTTTCCCTCCCCAGAATTCATTTTCTCACTCAGTTTTCTTCCCCACAATTCAGTTCCTCCCTCAGTTTCCCTCCCTAAAATCCAGTTCCTTGCTCGCTTTCTGTCCCCAGAATTCCCTTCCTCACTCAGTTTTCCTCCCCAGAATTCCTTTTCTCGCCCAGTTTTCTTTCCTGAAATTCAGTTCCACATTCAGTTTTCCTTCCCAACATTCATTTCCTCACTCGGTTTTCCTCCCCAGAATTCCATTCTTCACTCAATTTTCACCCCAGGAGCCTGTTCCTCACTCAGTTTTCCTCCCCAAAATTCAGTTCCTCACTCAGTTTTCCTCCCCAAAATTCAGTTCCCCACTCAGTTTCCCTCCCCAGAATTCCTTTCCTGGCTCAGTTTCCCTCCCCATCCGTGTGGGCAGAGCTGGGCTGGGCTGGGTTTGGTTTTCCTGCTGTCCCTGACCTTTGGGAGGGCCGGGATGTGATTCCAGGCCCCGGGAGCTGCTGCCGTGGTTGTGGCAGGGCTGCCTCGCTCACGGCACGGCCCGGCTTCCGTGGGAGCTGATCCATGGCTCCTGCCAGGATTGTGGGATTGGGGTGTCAGTGCTGATCCATGGCCTTGGCTCCTGCCAGGATTGTGGGATTGGGGTGTCAGGGATGGTTCCATGGCCTTGGCTCCTGCCAGGATTGTGGAATTGGGGTGTCAGGGATGGTTCCATGGCCTTGGCTCCTGCCAGGATTGTGGGATTGGGGGTGTCAGTGCTGATCCACGGCCTTGGGTCCTGCCAGGATTGTGGAATTGGGGTGTCAGGGGGTGGTTCCATGGCCTTGGGTCCTTTCAGGTCTATGGAATGGGGGTCTCAGTGCTGATCCATGTCCCCAGGTCCTTCCAGGATGGCTCTGCCCTCCCAGCAGGGCACGGGAAGCTGCTGGCAGGGGCTGCAGCAGGGTTGGGATCGGGGTTGGGATCGGGGTTGGGATCGGGGTTGGGATTTGGGATCGGGTCAGGGTCGGGCTGTGGGAGCAGCTGCGAGGGGAGCCCTGCAGAGGTGATGGAGCCGGGCCCGCGAATGCCATCCCGATTTCCCTGCCCGTTCCCGGGGGGCAAACCCCGCTCTCACCCTTGGAGGGGCCAGAGGGACGCGAGGCCGAGCATCCCCCGGGGCATTCCCAGGGAGGCCGTTCCGGCCCCGGCAATAACGGCACCGGGCGATGGATCCTTGTGCAAGGTCACTCCTGGGAGGCCCCGCCGCCCTTCCCCAGCCGGGGATTCCTGGCCCCGAGGAGCTTTCGGCAGGGAAAGCAGGGGCAGATTTTGGGGGAATTTTTGGGGATTTTGGGGAATTTGGGCACAGAGGAGCCGCAGCTGCCGTTTGCAGAGGCCTCCAGGCCGTGCTGGGAGTGGAGCCCGGGCTGGGAATCGGGGAGGGGCGGGTGGGGAGATCCCGGCCCTTCCCGCATCCCTGCTCATCCTCGGGGCTCTGTTTGCCTTCATTTCCCCCCGATCCCGGCTTTTCCCGCATCCCTGCGTGTTCTCAAGGCTCCGTTTCCCGTGATTTCCCCCAAAACCGTGCCGGGCATGATCTCTGCTCATCCTCAGGGCTCTGCTTTCCTTGATTTCCCCCTGATCCCGGCTTTTCCTCCATCCCCATCGCTCTCAAGGCTGTTCTCCATGATTCCCCCCCAGTCCCAGTTTCCCCCCATCCCTGTCCCTCCAGGCTCTGTTTTCCATAATTTTCCCCCCGATCCCGGATTCCCCCCATCCATCCCCGGCTCCGTTTTCCGCGGTTCCCGAGCGGCGGCGGCCCCGGGCGATCCCGTCTGGCTCCCGCGTCCCTCCCGCGCCCACCCCGCGCCCTCCGCCCCCGGTTCCGTTGCGGGGCAGTTCCGGGGGGCGATTCCCCAGCCCGGTTCGCCGGGGCAGCCGCGGGTTTTGGGTTTTCCCCCCGGGGTATTCCCGGTATCCCCGGGCTGCGGATGGCTCCGGGGCCCGGCCTGGAAATTTGAAATTTTTCCATGACTTTTGCTGGGTTGTGCGCGGGCCAGGCGCGACCTTGCCGGGGGAACACGGGCGATATAAATAATTTTGGGAAGAGCTGGAACTCGCTCCGGGAATGCTGTGCGGGATTTTTTTTTTTTTTTCTCTCTTTTTTTTTTTTTTTCCTTTTTGGGCGTTGCAGCACCCGGAGAGCGGGCGGGGCGGGAGGGGAATTATGAAATCCTCCTGATTTTTATCCCACGGATAAAAAAATGCCCATTTTGAGCCGGGGCTAAAGACAAAGCTGGGATTAAATCCCGGCGCTTCCCTCTGCAGCATTGGGGGTGGGGAGGGCGGCGGAGGCGCCGTGCCCGGGGCCGTTTCTACAACACGAGGATAAAAATACGTGGGGCATGTGATGAGCTGCGGGGGCTCCGCGCCGTCCCCCCCCGCCCCGCCCGGGGGATCTCCTTACACTTGGCCGCGGTTACCGGGGCCGGGCGTGCCCGGGCCGAGGAGCCCCGGGGCAGGAGGGGCGGGGGTCGCGCCGTGCGGGCCGGGGTGTCCCGGGGCCGGGCCAAGGTGACCCCGGGCAGTGCGGGCTCCGGGCCGGGGGTCCCGGCGTTCCCCGCCCCCATCCCCATTCCCCATTCCCGGTGCGGCGCGGGCGGGGCCGGGGGGGGGGGGGGGGGGGCGGCCTCGCTGCGCCAGGGCGGGGGCGCGGCCCGGTGGGCGCCCCGCGGGCGCTGATTGGCTGAGCGGGCGGCCCCCGCCGGCGCCGATTGGTCAGGGCGGCGGCCCCCGTTAGCGCTGATTGGTCGCGGCCACCGCCCGGGGCGGGGCGGGGCTATCGGCGGAGGGGGCGTGGTCCGGGAGCGCCGCATCCCGGCGGGGAGGGGGCGTGGCCTGGCGGAGGGGGCGGGGCTTGGCGGCCGCCGCAGCCGGGAACGGCGGGGGGAGGGGGGGGGGGGGGGGCGGCCCCGCCGAGCCCCTCCCGAGCCCCTCCCGGCCCCGCCGAGCCCCTCCCGGCCCCGCCGCCCGCCCGGGGCCGCCGCCGCAGCCACAGCAGCATCCTCCGCACCGGGGGCGGGGGCGGCCGCTGCCGCCGCAGCGGGGCCGCGCGGGCACCTGTGGCCGGTGGGGCGGAGCGGAGCGCGGCTCCCCCCGCCGCTGCCGCCGCCGCCCCGGCCGGCGATGCGTGCGCGGCGCCGCGCCCCGGCCAGCCCGCCCCGCCGCCGCCGCCTCCTCCTCTTCCTCCCCCGGGGACCATGATCGGCGTGCGCCGCGGCCCGGGCGGCAGCTGGGGACATGAGAAAGGTACCGGGGCCGCCCCGAGGAGCGGGGGGCTGCGGGGGGGGCCGCGGGCAGCCCGGTGCCGGCGGGGAGCCGGCCGGGGCCCGGCGGAGCGGCGGCGGCTCAAGTTGCATCAGGTGGGTGGGAATGCGGGGATTTTCCTGCCACCCCACCCCTTATGCAAATGGCCGGGATGGCACCACGGGCTGATGCAAGGCGGGCACGGCGCAGCCACCGCCGCGACGCGGGCCCGGGCGGCCCCCGCCGCCTCCCCCGGCGGCGGGCGGGCGGCCATGGGCGGCGGGCAGGGCAGCGCCGGCCATGCGGAGCCCGCAGAGCCGCTCCCGGGCCCGCCCGGCTCCCGAGCCCCGGCGGCGGCCGAGGGGGGCCCGGCGGGTGCGCTGCGGGACGGGCGGGCGGGGGGCCTGGGGAGGGGCCGCTGGGCGGGGAGCCCCAGGGCAGGCCGGGGCGCTGAAGGAAATGTGGTCTGTCTTGCAGGACATCGATTTGATTGACATCCTGTGGAGACAGGATATTGATCTCGGCGCTGGGCGAGAGATTTTTGACTACAGCCACCGTCAGAAAGAGAGCGAAGTGGACAAAGAGCTGAGCGATGGGAGGGAGCGCGGGGACAGCTGGAGGAGTGCAGGGGATGAGGTCTTGGATAGAATCCCGCTAGTTGATGGAGAGACCGGGGAGAGTTTCCCTGCGCAGGTAACGCCCGGGGCCGGCCGGGCTGGGGCTGCGCTCCCGGGGCCCTGCGGCTCTGCCGGCGCCTGTGCGGGGCCGCTCCAGCGGCAGGGCGGCAGCAGGGCTGGCCCAGGAGGGCAGCAGGATTCGGGCAGGGCCGTGTCCCCCTGGCCTGTGTGGCCGGAGGGGACAGCAGGGACATCAGGGATATCAGGGGACACCAGGCACAGCAGGCACAGCAGGGACAGCAGGCTGGCCGGGAGCGGCGGCGCTGTTGGCGCTCTCCCGTAGCCCCGAGCGAGCGAGCGGGAGGATGGAGCCAGCACAGGAGCACTGGGTGGGGCTCTGGCTCTTTTTGGATGCGCTGCGATCCAGCCCTGCTGGAAGGGAGCTGGTTCCTCCTCAGCAGCAGCTCCCGCAGCCCGTGGCTGCCATGGCCTGTGTTTGCTGTCCCCCAGGTGCCCGGAGCGGAGGATCAGACAGCCCTGTCCCTGGAGGAGTGCCTTAGGCTGCTGGAGGCCACCTTCCCCTTCGGGGACAATTCCGAGGTGAGCCCGCGGGGTGGATCCCCAGGCTCTCCCTGCCTCGCTCGCTGGGGTTTTGGTGCCTCCTGTGCTTCTCCCGCAGCAGCAAATTGGGTTTGGCTGCTCCAGGAGGCTCCAGGCACCCTGAGAAACCACGCGGGGAGGGGGGCTGTGGTTAATTAAAACCTCCTGGCTTTGCTCCTCGTCAGCTCACGGGAAGGCGGGCGGGAAGGGCGCTGGGCTGGGGGGGGCTGCATCCCTCAGCATCCATCCCTGAGCATCCATCCTTGAGCATCCCTGTGCATCCCTGAGCATCCATCCCTGAATGTCCCTGAGCATCCCTGAGAATCCCTGTGCATCCCTGAGCATCCATCCCTGAGCATCCCTGAACATCCATCCCTGAGCATCCCTGAACATCCCTGAGCATCCATCCCTGAGCATCCATCCCTGAGCATCCATCCCTGAACATCCCTGAGCGTCCCTGAGTGTCCATCCCTGAGCGTCCCTGAGTGTCCATCCCTGAGCGTCCCCGCTCATCCCCGCGCGTGCCCGCCGTGCCAGCCCTGACTGCCTGGCGTGCTCAGTTCCCAGCTGCGGATGTCTCGGCCCTGAGCGAGGCCGTGCCCGGGCAGAGCCGGGCCCCGGGCGGCGCCCCCGGCCTGCTGTCCCCTCTGCTGGCCGAGACCGAGTCGCCCTTCGACCTGGAGCAGCAGTGGCAGGACCTGATGTCCATCATGGAGATGCAGGTGAGCTCCACGAGGGTGGGAAGGGCCTCGTCCCTCCAGGTGTGAATTTAGGTCCTGACGGTGACACCGTGCCATCCCCGTGCCATCCCCGTGCCACCTGGGGGCTCCTGGGTGGGACCTGGCGGCGTCCTTGGCCCCGGGGCTCCTCCACCGAGCTGTGCCCGTCTCTTGCAGGCCATGGAGGTGAACAGCACGAGCGCCGAGAGCCTCTACGGCGGCACGGGCGGGGACCTGCTGGCGTCCAACTACAGCCTGGCCCCCGGCACGCCCATCAACCAGAACGTCAGCCTGCATCAGGCCTCGCTGGGCAGCTGCTCCCAGGACTTCTCCCTCTTCAGCTCGGACATGGAGAGCCCCTCCATGGCGGGCGGCTCGGCCCTGCTGCAGCTGGCGCCCGACAACTCCACCGGCCTCAACAGCACCTTCGGCTCCACCAACCTGAGCGGGATCTTCTTCCCGCCCCAGATGAACGGCACGGCCAACGAGACGGCGGGGCCCGAGCTGCCCGACCCGCTGGGGGGGCTGCTGGACGAGGCCATGCTGGATGAGATCAGCCTGATGGACTTGGCCATCGAGGAGGGCTTCAACCCCGTGCAGGCCTCGCAGCTGGAGGAGGAGTTCGATTCCGACTCAGGTCTTTCCCTGGATTCCGGCCACAGCCCCGCGTCCCTGAGCAGCTCCGAAGCCTCGTCCTCGTCGTCCTCTTCCTCTTCGTCCTCCTCCTCCTCCTCGTTTTCCGAGGAAGGCGCCGTGGGCTACAGCTCGGACTCGGAGAACGTGGACTTTGAGGAAGCGGAAGGGGCGGTTGGCTACCAGCCAGAGTACAGCAAGTTCTGCCGCATGAGCTACCAGGACCCGGCGCAGCTCCACTACCTGCCTTACCTGGAGCACGTGGGCCACAACCACACCTACAACATGGCCCCGGGCGCCCTGGACCCCGAGGAGCCCAAAGCGCCCGGCGCCGGCAAGAAGAGCGGCAAGGAGAAACCGTCGGAGCTGCTGGACAAGCAGCTGAGCCGCGACGAGCACCGCGCCCGGGCCATGAAGATCCCCTTCACCAACGACAAGATCATCAACCTGCCCGTGGAGGAGTTCAACGAGCTCCTGTCCAAGTACCAGCTGAGCGAGGCCCAGCTCAGCCTCATCCGCGACATCCGCCGGCGCGGCAAGAACAAGATGGCGGCGCAGAACTGCCGCAAGAGGAAGCTGGACACCATCCTCAACCTGGAGCGCGACGTGGAGGAGCTGCAGCGCGACAAGTCCAAACTGCTCAGGGAGAGGGTGGAGTTCCTCAAGTCCATCCGGCAGATGAAGCAGAAGGTGCAGAGCCTGTACCAGGAGGTGTTCGGGCGGCTGCGGGACGAGCAGGGCCGGCCCTACTCGCCCAGCCGCTACGCGCTGCAGTACGGCAGCGACGGCAGCGTGCTGCTGATCCCGCGCGCGCCCGCGCCCGCCGAGCCGCAGCCGCGCCGCCCGGAGCGCAAGCAGAAGGACAGGAGGAAGTGAAGGCGGCGGCGGAAGGGAGAGCTGGGACGAGGGCCGAGCCTGGAGGTGCTTGCGGAGGGAACTTTGATGCCTTCTTATCCGATCCTGTCTCCTGGAGCCGCGCGCGGCGCCGGCGGCGCCGGGGACTCTGCGGGAGCGAGCGGCCGTCCCCGAGCGCGGGACGGGGCCCAGCCCGAGCCCAGCTGCCACCGGCCACCCCCGGGTGCTGGGAGAGCAGGGACGAGCTGGCATCGCTGCTGGGGAGGTTGGCACGAGGTGGATAAAACAAAAAAAAAAACCACAAAAAAAAAAAATACAAACTACTGTTAGGAACTGGCTTTAAGTAAGAGAAAAAAAAAAAAAACAAAAAACAAGAAAAAAAAAAGAGATTTAAGCGAATGGACTTCAAACCAAGTTATAGGAGAGACGTTTTTCTGAACTTCCAAAGTTCTGTGATTTCAGGTAGTTGGTTGTTTTTAATTTTTTTTCCCTTTTTCTTTTTTTTTTTTTGGTTCTTTTTTGGTTTTTTCCCCCCTTTTTTCCTTTCATCCCGAGCCCGTTTTTGCCATCGGTGTGTGTGAGATATTCCAGATTTCTCCTTCCTCGACGGAGATCAGACCAGGGCACACGTGGAGAGACACAAAAAGTGGCGTGACTTCCATTAACCCTTTCCAGCCCGAGGAGGAGCAGAGCCGGGGGTGACTCCCGTTAACCCTTTCCTGCCTGGGGAAAGGGCAGGGAATGCATCGAGGGAGGAGGGGGCTGCAGGAGCAGCAGGATCCCGTGCTGAGCAGCTTCTCCCGGGAAGGAATTTCGGGTCAGGAACAGCACAAGGGGAGCGCTGGGACCCCGATCCCACCCTCAGCCCCGGCCTTGGGGCCTCACCTCGAGCATCCAACAGCTGCAGGTCCCCGTCCCACAACCACGCTTGGGTTTTTTGGGGGTTCCAGCCTTGACTTTTTCCTCCCCCTTTTAGGGTCTAGAAGTGCTTGTGTTGAGTAAAAAAACAAACAAACAAACAAACAAAAAAACAACAAAAAAAATTACAAAAAAAAAAAAAAAAAAAGCCAAAAAAAAAAAAAGGGAGAAGCCCAAACGTTCAAAGCTGCTCAATGTTCTCTTTGCCATAAAGATTCCGTGTAACCGTGTGATCACATTATAGGATTCTCTTCTGTCCCTAGAGGTGTTGGTCTGACTTCCTTTGTTTTTCAGGAGGGGGGTGGGGGTAGTGCCTTGATCACTGTCAGGTCTCCACACCTCGGAGACCATCCTAGAGCTGTATTTCCATATAGCACAGCTGGGAGTGTTCTGACTTTACCAGCAACCAGAAAAAAAAAATAGAAATTAAAAAAAAAAAAAAAAAAGGAAAAAAAAAGCTAAAAAAAACTAAATAAAATGAATAAAATGAAAATAAACGGCTTTTCCGAGCCAGTCCTGTGCACGGGATCCAGGCAGGATCCCACCTGGGAGAGCAGCAGGGAAGGCCCGCTGGCAAGATGTGTGTGGGTTTGTGGGAATGTTTTCCAGGATTTTTGGGAATGCTTGGAGCTGGGATGGGCTGGATGGGGGCCCTGAGCCCCCCCGGCCCCCCGGGAATGAAGCACAAGTTGGGATGTGGGGAGGTTGGGATGGAGAGAGAGCCCTGTGCGTGTGGGTAAATTATTTCTTTTTGTTTCCTCTTAGAAACTTGTTTTGATTTGAATGATCTGTGACCTGTCAGGGAGAGAAGAGAGATTGTTGTGAGCACAGGACAAAAAAATAAAAACGGCTTATTCACTGTACCAGCCTCGGCTCCAGGGGTTTTATTGGGGATTTGGGGTGGGACTGTGGGAATTTGGGGATTTTCTGCCATCACTGCAGCTCCAGGTCCAGCTTGGATGGGAGGGAGCTGTTCCAGCCCTGCAGGGATGGAGGAGAAGAGGAAAGAAGAAGGAGAAGAAAGGAGAAGGAGGAAAAAGGGAAAGGGGAAGGAAAAGGAGAAGAAGGAGCAAAAACCTCCACGTGAGCTCCGCAGTGACTCCACACCGGATCCACACCGGGTCCAGGGCGCTCCCCGCCCTCCTCTGGGCGATGATTCCCGATGCTCCTCAGGGCCGGGGTTAGGGAGGGATCCCAGCTGGGACTCCCTGGGATGGAGCTCACGGGGAGGGATCCACTGCTCCTCCTGGATCCAGCCTCCAGCTGCCACCCTCCTGGAGACACCACGCTCCTCCAGGAACCACCATCTTCCTCCAGGAACCACCATCCTCCTCCAGGAACCATCATCATCCTCCGAGGACCACCATCTTCCTCCTCCAGGAACCTTCATCCTTCCCAAGAACCATCATCATCATCCAAGAACCATTCCCCCTCCTTGTCCTCAGAGAACCTTCCTCCTCTTCCTCCTCCAGGAGCCACCATCCTCATCCAGGAGCCATCGTCATCCCCCAAGACCCCTCCTCCTCCTCCTCCAGGAACCACCATCCTCCTCCTCCAGGAGCCACCATCCTCATCCAAGAACCATCATCGTTCTCAAGAACCATCATCATCCTCCGAGACCCCTCCTCCTGCAGGAGCCATTATCTTCGTCCAAGAACCATTCCCCTCCTCATCCTCCAGGAACCTTCCTCCTCCAGGAACCTTCCTCTTCCTCCTCCAGGAGCCACCATCCTCCTCCTCCAGGAACCTTCCTCTTCCTCCTCCAGGAACCTTCCTCTTCCTCCTCCAGGAACCACCATCCTCCTCCTCCAGGAACCACCATCCTTCTCCTCCAGGAACCTTCCTCTTCCTCCTCCAGGAACCTTCCTCTTCCTCCTCCAGGAGCCACCATCCTTCTCCTCCAGGAACCACCATCCTTCTCCTCCAGGAACCTTCCTCTTCCTCCTCCAGGAACCACCATCCTCCTCCTCCAGGAACCTTCCTCTTCCTCCTCCAGGAACCTTCCTCTTCCTCCTCCAGGAACCTTCCTCTTCCTCCTCCAGGAACCACCATCTTTCTCCTCCAGGAACCTTCCTCTTCCTCCTCCAGGAACCTTCCTCTTCCTCCTCCAGGAGCCACCATCCTTCTCCTTCAGGAACCTTCCTCCTCCAGGAACCTTCCTCTTCCTCCTCCAGGAACCACCATCCTCCTCCTCCAGGAACCACCATCCTCCTCCTCCAGGAACCTTCCTCTTCCTCCTCCAGGAACCACCATCCTTCTCCTCCAGGAACCTTCCTCCTCCTCCTCCAGGAACCTTCCTCTTCCTCCTCCAGGAGCCACCATCCTCCTCCTCCAGAACCGCCATCCTCATCCAAGAACCCTCCTCTTCCTCCACCAATAACCCCCAGTCCTTCTCCTCCAGGAACCACCACCATCCTCCTCCTCCTGCTCCAGCCCTCCATCCCCTCCATCCGCGGGTCCCTCCCAGCCCCGCGCTGCAGACAAGGGAAGGATCCGGGGGTCACTTACCCGCTCGGCGCTCCCCGGCAGGCCCAGGGCTCTCCTCTGCAGCTGGAGGCCACCACAAGCCCAGAACCTGCTCCAGAACCTGCTCCAGAACCTTCTGCAAAGCTCTAACCTGGCTCAGGGCTCACCTTCCCTCTGTGTCCTGCTCTACCTGATGGGCACTCATCGCTGGAGGGAAAGGCAGCAAGGTAAAAAAAAAACAATTACAAAAAAAAAAAAATTATAAAAAAATATTTAAAATCAGGATTATAAATCTAAAATTTTATTGAGACAAAAAAAAATGTCAAAACAGAACAAAACAAAAAAACCAAAATAAAAACTGGACAGAGCTCGGTATGAAGTTAAAATCCAAACACGAACTTTTACATTTGCACACGGATTTTTGCACAGGAACCCAAACACATGCTCATAAAAAAGGTTTGTACAATGCACGTCGAGATCCCACCCCTGGAGTCACTTAAATAGTTCAGGATTTGGGAAATAAATCTGATTTCAAAAATCAAAACCCCCTTGAGGTTCTGGGAAAGCAGCCCCCAGCCCCATCTTGGGGAGAAATTGGGATTGATTGGATTTCTGCTTGTGCTGCTGTTGGCTCCTCTCCCTCCCACATTCCCTCCCTGCTGGCTGGGCAGGAAAATCAGGAGTGGGAAAAAGAAGGAGTGGTCAGAAATTCAGGAAATCTCTTTTTTTGGGGGGGGGTTTCCCCCCTAATTTGGAGAAATAGCACCTTAGAACGGAAAAAAAAAAGGGTAAAAAGGCAATAAAGGGTTAAAGTCCATCCCCCCCATACAATGCACGTGTCAGGAGTGGCAGTTCTGCTGCAGGACGATACAGAATCACAAAGTTGCATTTTCACAAAGTCTCCCCTTCGTCCCCTCCCGCCCCAAAAATTCCCTCCCCATTTTCCCCAAAAGTTCCCCCTAAAAATCGCTCGAGGATCAGCTCCGGAGATTTTGGACTTTCACAGTTTCAGTGTCTCTGTCCCCAGGTCTGGCAGCAATTCTGGGACCTTCTCCCTTTCTCCCTTAGTTTTTTTTTTTTAATCCATTGATTTTCTTTGCTGAATTCAGGTTTTATTTTTAGAAAAAAAAAAAACTGAATTCAGGTTTTTTTAAAAAAGAAAAAAGAAACAACCCCAAAATATGGAAACGATCTGGGAATGTCATCACCAGACCTCATTTCCCTCCTTGATTAAAAATGATTGAATTCCCCCCAAAATCCCTCCCTTCCTTCCCAAAGGATAACAACCAGGAAATAGCCAAGAAAAAAAAAAAAAAAAAAAAAAAAAAAGGTAACAAAGGGTAAAAAAAAAAGGAAAATAAGAATCCGAATCAAAAGACCTACACACATGCTACGCCTTAGAAATGCAGAGTTAACACTATTGGGACCAGGGCTGGGCTGTGGGATGGGCTCTGGGGGGGAGCAGGATCCATCTGCATCCCCAATCCCAATCCCAATCCCAATCCGGCCAGTCCTTCATGGAAGGGGCTTTGCCTCCGCTCCCCCTGCTCTGAGACCCCTCCCCACCCCAAACTCCCACCCACCCCAGCACCCATCTCCCCTGGCTCTGCCTCCCCCCATCCCAGCGGGAGCTGCAATCCCAGGGGATCCCGTGGGCACGCAGGGAGCAGAGGAGCGGCTGCCGGGCACAGGGCCCGGCCCGGGGGGCTCCTCAGGGCACCTCCAAACCCCTCCTGTGCTCACAGCCCGCTCAAGTTCCGATCTTCTTCCCAAAAAAATCCCCCAGAGCTGCCCGGAGCGGGGCCAGCGGGGCTTAGTTCTTGTCCTCCTTCTTGTCATCGTCCTCTGAGGGGTACGAGTGCCATGTCAACCTCTCCTCGTAGAACGAGATCACCACCTGCGGGCACTTGATGTTGGCCTCCTTGGCGGGCACCAGGTCGGCCTCGTCAGAGTTCTTCCTGTGAGGGGACAGGAGAGGAGAATGGGACTGTCCTGATATCCCACAGACCCCTAACCCTGATCCTAAACCTTGATCCTGACCCCAAACCCTGACCCTAAACCCTGATCCTAAACTGATCCTAAACCCTGACCCTGACCCTAAACCCTGATCCTAAACCCTGACCCTTGGCGGGCACCAGGTCGGCCTCGTCAGAGTTCTTCCTATAGGGGGAAAGGAGAGGAGAGTCAGGGAGGGAACAGGAGAATGGGACTCTCCTGATATCCCACAGACCCCTAACTCTGACCCTACCCCTAACTCTGAGCCTGACCCCAAACCCTGACCCTAAACCCTGACCCTAAACCCTGGCCCTTGGCGGGCACCAGGTCGGCCTTGTCAGAGTTCTTCCTGTAGGGGGAAAGAACAGGGATTCAGGGAGGGAACAGGAGAATGGGACTCTCCTGATATCCCACAGACCCCTAACCCTGACCCTACCCCTAACCCTGACCCTTGGCGGGCACCAGGTCGGCCTTGTCCAAATTCTTCTTGGGATGCAAAAGGAGAGAGAAGTCAGGGAGGGGAGAAAGGAAGGAATGGGAAAAATCAGGGCCCAGAGGGGGAATGGAATTCCTGAGGGGCTCAGGATGACCCATGGACCCCTGACCCCAAACCCTGACCCCAAACCCTGACCTTAACCCCAACCCCTTCCCTGGGATCAGAGCCTGATGTCCCCTCCTGTGCAGATCCAGAAGGTCCCTCCTGATCCCTGCTTTCTCCAGGACCAACATTCCCACCCCTGCAGCTCCAAGCCCTTCCCTGGCCACGCTCCAGCCTCTCCAGAAGCACAGAGGGACAGGCCCTGACCCCACACACTCCTGACCCCACGGGTGGAGGGTCCCCCGGAGCCCTCACCACTTCATCAGGAACATCAGCTCCCCGCTGGAGTCCGTGGCCCCGATGATCCGCTCCGGCTCGAAGCCCCGGGCGAAGCCGCGCGGTTTCTCCGACTGGGAAAGGGGGAAAAGGGAGAAAATTCCATTTGTGAATTCCCAGAGTGACACTGCCGGCTCTGCGATGGGCACGGAGGATCGGGCCGGGATTCCAGGGGCGTGGGGATGGTCCCAGGGCTCCAGGAGAGCTGGGAATGCTCAGACGGAGAAGGGAAGGACACAGGGAGAGCTGGAGAGGGACTGGGATGAGGGATGGGGGGACAGGACACTGGGAACTGGTTAAACTGGGACCAGACTGGGACCAGACTGGGAAACCAAACTGGGAACAGACTGGGAACCCAAGCTGGGAACCCAAACTGGGAACCCAAACTGGGACCAGACTGGGAAACCAAACTGGGATCAGACTGGGAACCCAAGCTGGGATCAGACTGGGACCCCAAACTGGGAAACCAAACTGGGAACAGACTGGGAACCCAAGCTGGGAACCCAAACTGGGAACCCAAACTGGGACCAGACTGGGAACCCAAACTGGGAACAGACTGGGAACCCAAACTGGGAACAGACTGGGACCCCAAACTGGGAAACCAAACTGGGAACAGACTGGGAAACCAGACTGGGATCAGACTGGGAACCCAAACTGGGAACCTAAACTGGGAACAGACTGGGAACCCAAACTGGGATCAGACTGGGAACCCAAACTGGGAACCTAAACTGGGAACAGACTGGGAACCCAAACTGGGAACCCAAACTGGGAACAGACTGGGAAACCAAGCTGGGACCAGACTGGGAACCCAAACTGGGGAACTGGCCAAGCCAAGCTCAGCCATCCCCTCCTTCTTCCTTCCCAACCATTCCTTGGAAACTCCCCTTGGAATGGCTTTTCCACGGATTTTCCTCGGACCCCTTTTGCCAGGACCCCGCTCCAGCCTCACCTCCTCCTTCTTCTTCTTTGGTTTGCTCTCCTCGCCCTTGTCCTCCGTGTCCGACTCGGCCTTGCGCTTGCTGCCCTCGGATTTCTCGCTCTCGTGCGCGGTTTTCTGCGACTGCAGGAACTCGGCGATCAGATCCGGGCAGTCCAGGTTCTCCTCGGGCTCCCACGTGTTGTCCTCGCTGCCAGCAAACACAAATCCCTCATTTTCCTGCTTTTCCCAGATTTTCCCAGCCCAGAAAACCCCGGCTGTGGCACCTTTGGGATGATCCAGGTGGGAATCCCAAATCCCGACCTCCCCATGGACATTCCCCGCGCTGGATCACGGGCACTCTGGGATATTGATCCACCTCTTCATCCCACAGCTTTTCTCAGCTCCCACAGCTGCTCAGGAAATCAAAAATTCCCAAAAATCCATCCAGCGCTGGCTGGGAAAACTCTGGATTCAGAGCTTGGAGGAAAGGGAGGAAATTCCCTTATCAGGACAGAATTCCTTGGGTCCCACACTGAGATGGAGGGGGGAAATCTCTCCAGGATCTGTTTCCAGGTGGGAATGGGATTTCCCACCCTAGTACAGAGATTTAAGAGGATTTTCTCTTCCTCCCTGTTTGGCATGGGAAACCCTTAGGAACACTGGGATTTTCCTCGGGAACACCGGGATTTTCCAAGATTTTCTCTGCCTCGGATGGGAAATACTTGGGAACACCGGGATTTTCCCATCCAGGATTTTCTCTCCCTGCCCTGGCCGAGTTCTTTGTGAACACCGCGATTTTCCTGGGGAACACTGAGATTTCCCACACGTTTTTTTTCTCCCTGGGATGGGAAATCCTCGGGAACAACACGATTTTTGTGGGAACGCTGGCTTTTTTTTTTTTTTTTGGGACCACCGGGGATTTTCCCCTTCTCCCATCACCCCCGGGCAGGAGAAGCCCCCAGCCCCACTGCAGCGCCGGACCCCTGGGGAATGACTCACTCGGAGAAGCCCTTCCACTTGAGCAGGTATTCCACCTTGCCCTTGACCACGCGCCGGTCCAGCACCTTCTCCACCACGTACTCCTCCTCCTCCTCCTCCAGCACCTCCTCCACCTTCTTCTTGTTCTGCTTCTTTCCCATTGTGCTGGCCAGCTTCTCCGCTTTCCCGGGCTGCTGCAGGGGGGGAGAAATCCGGGATCCGAGGTCACCGGGGTGCTGGGAATGTGGGCAGGGAGCTGGGGATGAGCCAGGGGGCACTGGGCTCCCTGCTCAGCAGGGAATTCCTGCATTCCACACTGGGGTCGAGGGGGAATCCTCCAGGAGCTGCTTCCAGGCTGGAATGGGATTTCCCACCCTGGCACACTGGGGTTTCCTGGGATTTTCTCTCCCTGTCCTTGGGAACACTGGGATTTTCCCTGGGATTTTTTCCACCCAGGTTCCTCTCTTCTTGCCCTGCTGGAGCTCCTTGGGAACACTGAAATTTTCATTGGGAACACTGGGATTTTGCTTGGGAACATTGGGATTTTATTTGGGAGCACCGGAATTCTCCCTGGGATAGGAAATCCTTGGGAACACTGGGATTTTCCCTGGGATTTTTCCACCCAGGTTCCTCTCTTCTTGCCCTGCTGGAGCTCCTTGGGAACACTGGGATTTTCATTGGGAACACTGGGAGTTTGCTTGGGAACATTGGGATTTTATTTGGGAGCACCGGGATTCTCCCTGGGATAGGAAATCCTTGGGAACACTGGGGTTTTCCCTGGGAACACTGGGATATTCCCTGGGATAGGAAATCCTTGGGAACACTGGGATTTTTCCTTCAGAACACTGAGATTTTCCCTGGGAACACTGCGATTTTTCTTGGGATTTTTTCCACCCAGGTTCCTCTCTTCTTGCCCTGCTGGAGCTCCTTGGGAACACTGGGATTTTCATTGGGAGCACTGGGATTTTGCTTGGGAACATTGGGATTTTATTTGGGAGCACCGGGATTCTCCCTGGGATAGGAAATCCTTGGGAACACTGGGATTTTTCCTTCAGAACACTGAGATTTTCCCTGGGAACACTGCGATTTTTCTTGGGATTTTTCCACCCAGGTTCCTCTCTTCTTGCCCTGCTGGAGCTCCTTGGGAACACTGAAATTTTCATTGGGAACACTGGGATTTTGCTTGGGAACATTGGGATTTTATTTGGGAGCACTGGAATTCTCCCTGGGATAGGAAATCCTTGGGAACACTGGGATTTTTCCTTCAGAACACTGAGATTTTCCCTGGGAACACTGCGATTTTTCTTGGGATTTTTTCCACCCAGGTTCCTCTCTTCTTGCCCTGCTGGAGCTCCTTGGGAACACTGGGATTTTCATTGGGAACACTGGGATTTTGCTTGGGAACACTGGGATTTTATTTGGGAGCACCGGAATTCTCCCTGGGATAGGAAATCCTTGGGAACACTGGGATTTTTCCTTCAGAACACTGGGATATTCCCACCCTGGCAGAGGATTTACGCCAGGATTTTGACACAAAGATTTGGGATCCTGCCTTCCCCACTCTTCAATTTCAGCAATTCCATGAATTTTTTTTTTCCCCCTAAAAGCTGCTTTGTGGTTTGTTTGTTTTTTTTTTTTTTTTTTCAGCCTTTCCCAAAATTTTCCAGCTCATTCCTGAACTCCCAGAGCTGCCCCCTTCAGCCCTTGGGAAAAGTGGGATTTCTGTGAACTCCAGGGGTTTACACCAACTCCAATCCCACCAGTTGTTAATCCGAATTAATCCCAGGCCCCACTCCCAGATCCCAACCCCTCCATGGTCACTCCCTTGCTGGATCACGGATGCTCTGGGATATTCATCCAGCCCTTCATCCCAGAGCTGTTTGGGGAATCAAAAATTCCTGAAATCCCACCCAGCGCTGGCTTGGAATATTCTGGATTCGGAGCTGGGAATATTCTGGATTCGGAGCCAGGACATCCCTGGATTCCGAGCTGGAAAAAACTCTGGATCCAGAGGTGGGAAAAGCCCGGATTCTGGACATTTTGGGGCATTTTTGGGATCTCTTTTTTCCAGATTCGCAAGGGCTGCATTCCAAGCCCATTCCCAGCTGAATTCCATGGATTCCAGGAGCCCGACCCTCCCCTCTCCATTTCCTGAGGAATTTGGGGATTATCCCTCCCTATTCCCCTCCCACATTTCCAGCCTCTTTCACAGCAAATCCCAGGATTATCCCGCCACAATCCCAATTTTTATCCTGGAATCCCTCAGTTTTACGGGAACACGTGGAGCTGCTCCCAAACCCATCCCTGGCATTCCCCCATTCACATGCCAGGGAGAACTCCTTTTTTTTTCAGCCCCCAAATCCCCTTTTCCTCACCCCCAAATTCCCTTTTCCTCACTCCAAAATTCCCTTTTCCTCGCCCCCAAAATTCCCTTTTCCTCACTCCAAAATTCCCTTTTCCTCACCCCAAAATTCCCTTTTCCTCGCCCCCAAAATTCCCTTTTCCTCGACCCCAAAATCCCCTTTCCCTCACCCCAAAATCCCCTTTTCTCCCACCCCAAATCCCCTTTTCCTCGCCCCCAAAATCCCCTTTTCTTCAGCCCCAAATCCCCTTTTCTTCAGCCCCAAAATCCCCTTTTCTCCCACCCAAAACTCCCCCAGGGAAAACATTCCCGGGATAACGCCGATTCCAAACCCGCTTTTTTCCCGGGGAAAACCTTCCCCAGCTCCTTCTCCGGACACACAGACACCCCAAAAACCTTTCCCAGCTCCCCAAAACCCCGCGGATTCCCCCCAAAACAGCTCCTGCTCCGCTCGCAGCGCATTTCCCGTTCCGAGCCCGCATTCCCGGGATTTTTCCCGTTTCCCGCCAAAAGCTCTCGCTCGTCCCTCCCCGGTCCCGCTCCCCATCCGGACCCTGCCCCTCACAACACGGGGTTTTTAAAGCCCCGTGCCCCAAAACCACGCTTTTCCCCTCACAAATCCCAGGTTTTTCCCTCGAAAATTCAACTTTCCCCTCACAAATCCCCCTTTCCCTCCAAAAATCCCAGGTTTCTCCCTCACAAATGGCCCTTTCCCCCTCACAAATGGCACTTTCCCCCTCACAAATCCCAGGTTTTTCCCCTCACAAATGGCACTTTCCCCCTCACAAATCCCAGGTTTTCCCCTCACAAATGGCACTTTCCCCCTCACAAATTCCCCCTTTTCCTCCACAAATCCCATTTTTTTCCCCTCACAAATTCCAGTTTTCCCCCCGTGCCAAGCGCTACTTTTCCCCTCGCTAATCCCACTTTTTCCCCCGCACAATTCCCCTTTTTCCTCCACAAATTTCAGTTTTTCCCCCTCACAAATCAAAGCCCATCACTGACCCCTTCCCCATCACGCAGAATCCGTCCCTGCACTGATCCCCAAATCCTCCCTCAATCTTCACCCATCCCTTCTCCTGACCATCCCTGCACCCCAAAATCCCTCCCTACACTGACCCCAGCCCCAAAATCTGTCCCTATACCAACTCCAGCCCCAAATTCCTCCCTACACAGACCCCAGCCCCAAATCCACCCCTACAGACTCCATCCCCAAATCCCCCCTCCATCACCCCCAAATCTCTTCTTACACTGACCCCAGCCCCAAATCCCCTCTCCATCACCCCAAAATACATCCCTACACCGACCCCATCACCCCAAAATCTGTCCCTACACCGACCCCAGGCCCAAATTCCTTCCTACAGTCACTCCAGCCCCAAATCCATCCCTACACTGACCCCAGCCCCAAATCCCCTCTCCATCACCTCAAATCCATCCCTACACTGACCCCAGCCCCAAATCCCCTCTCCATCACCCCAAATCCATCCCTACAGACCCCAGCCCCAAATCCATCCCTACACTGACCCCCTCCCCAAACCCCCTCACTGACCCCATCCCCTCTCCCCTCCCCAACCCCCCCCCCACTCCTCTCCCCCCCAACCCCCCTTTCCCCCCCTCCCCTCCCCCACGGCCGCCCCGCCCCCCCCTCACCCCCGACCCCCCCACGCCGCCGGTGGCCGCCGCGCCCCCCCCCGCGGCCGGTGCGGGTTCCCCGCTGACCTTGCACAGCCCCGCCGCCGGTGTCCGAGGGAAGGGGCGCGGGGGGCGCGCTCGGGGGTCGGGGGGGGGCCCGGGCCTGGCCGCGCTCCGTCCGCCGCCCTGAACAAAAGAGCCCGGCCAGCGCCGCTGCCCGCCGCGCGCACCCCGCCTGCGCCGCGCCCGCGCGGGGCACGCCGGGAGCTGTAGTCCGCGCCGCCGCCGGGCCGCGCTGCGTTCCGTTGAGGGGCGCGAGGTGTGATGGGAGGTGTAGTCAGCGGAGAGAGGCGGCCCTGCGTACGCGCGAGGTACGATGGGAGGTGTAGTCCGCAGGGCTCGCGGGCTTGATGGGAGGTGTACTCCGGGATGATCAGGCCTCTCCGTTCTGCTCGTTGTTCATTAAATAAAGTCATCAACGGGGAGAAAGTCTTTGAGTTCAAGCCGTGACCCAAAAGCGCCTTTGTCCCTCAGGTCAGAGCCCCGAGTGCCACCTCCAGTGGGCTGTGCCCAACCTGTGCCAGCGCCCAGGGACGGGTCCTGTTTAGGGGTTCCATAAATAATCTTATTTAGGGAATCTTGGAATCGCTCGGGCTGGAAAAGCCCTCTGACATCGCCAAGCCCAACCATTCCTCTGGGGATGGGGACTCCAGCGCCGCCCTGGGCAGCTGTGCCAGTGTTGTTTCCCCCATTTCCACGGAGAAATTCCTGCTGATGCCCAGCCTTAGGCCATTCCCTCTCCTCCTGTCCCCATCCTCTGGAAGCAGAGCCTGACCCCACGGTTGCCCCGTCCGTCAGGGACTCGTGGAGATCCAGAAGGTCCCTCCCGTTCCCTCTTTTCTCCAGGGTAAACATTCCCACATCCCTCAGCTGCTCCAGCCCTTCCTCGTGCCAGGGCGGGGGCGGCACCCGCCACCACAGCCCCGTCCTGACTACAACTCCCAGCATGCCCCGCACCGGAAGTTCCGGCACCGCCCGCGCTATAAAACCGCGCGCTGGCCTCCGCCGTTTAAAGGGGCCGCGGGCTGTGCGAGGTGAGGGGGCCCTGAGGGGCGGGCGCGGATTTGGGGGTCCCGGTGTCCCCTGGGGCCTCCCGGTGTCCCCTCGGGCGGTCCCGGTGTCCCCAAACCCCCGGGAGGCGGCGGCGGCGCTAGGCCGGGCCTCGCCCCCGTTCCGCGGCCTCTCCCGGCCCGGGGCTGGGCTGGGGCCGGGCCCGGCTCCGGTCCCCGTCCCGGGGAATCTTCTCCTTCCCTGGAAAGGCGAAACAGCCTCGGGGATTCCCCCCGCGGTGTTTTACAAGCGTGGGAAGGGAATAACCGGGATTCATTCCCGTTTTTCCGGCTTTTCCCGGTTTTGGGACATCCCCGAGAAGGGGCAATGGGGCGGGATGAGGAATCCTCTCCTTCCCCGCGAGGCAAAAGATCCTGAAAAAAAAATCCCGAAAACCTGATTTCCAATGTTCTAGTGTGTGCAAGGAAAATAGGGAATAAGTGGGGTTTATGAAGATCCTCAGGGATTCACCCATTGCAGGGAAAATCGGGAATAACTGGGGTTCATCCCCGTTTTTCTGGCTCTGGATGGGAATGAGGATTCCTGCTGCTCCAGAGGGTTGGGAAAGGTTTTCAGGGGCGGATCAGGATGGAAGATAAGGAGCCTGAGATAACAATGGGCACTTTCCCTGGCAGGCATTTCCCTGGAAATGAGGAATTTCCCTGGAATTCTCTCCTTGAACCCCAATCCCGGGCAGGTGAGAGGCAGCAGATCCTTGGAAAATCCCGAATCTGAGGGAAATATCCCCAAACTGGGAATCCCAGAGCACCTTAAACTGAGGCTTCCCCCAGATTCCAGGGATTTCCAGTATTCCCAAAACCCTGCAGTATCCCGGAATTCTGGGCGATGCAGGATCCGTGGAAAACCCGCAGAAAGGATTTCTCTAAACCCCTTTTATTTTTTTTTTTTTCCTTTCCCAGATGTTTCCCGCTGGGCTCTGGCTCTAGGATGTTGGAGAACCGAGAGGAAGTGAGGAGCAGCCCTGGGTTATTCCCAGATCCCGGAATTCTTGGCAATTCCATCTCCGCTGGATAATTCCTGGGAGAGCATGGGGCTGAGTGGGAATGGGAATGCCTGGGAAAACTGGGAATGGGAGTGGAAATGTCTGGGAAAGCTGGGATGGGAACGGGAATGTCCGGAGCTGTCTGTGCCATTCCCGGGAAGCTGGAAAAGCAGGGGTGGGGTGGATCCCTGATCCCAGAGCCCCCAGTCCCATCCCAGGACGGCAGGAGCAGGCGGATCCCTGTTCCCAGTCCCATCCCAGGGAAGCGGGGCTCGGTTGGATCCCCGATCCCGTTCCCGTTCCCCCGCAGGAGCTGACCACGGTGCGGGTGCAGGATCCGCGCGTGCAGAACGAGGGCTCCTGGAACTCCTACGTGGATTACAAGATCTTCCTGCACGTGAGCTGGGACTGGGGAGAGCCCCGGGACGGGCGCTGGGGCGGGAATGTCCTGAGGGGGAATCCTCGGGATCCTGTCCTGGCTTGGCTCCCGCATCCGGCATCGAGGGGATCCCGCAGGGACTGAGATCCTGGCCCTCGATCCCGGGGAGGATTCCCATCCTGGCTCCTCTGTCCGGGCCAGATGCAGCCCCTCGATCCCCAGATAACTCCCATGGACAGTTCCCATCCTGGAGCCCTCGGTGGCTGAGATCCAGCCCCTTGATCCCAGGGATCAATCCCAGGGATCAATCCCAGGCATCATCCCCATCCTGGACCCCTCAGCCCTCGATTCCCAGGGATCCCACCTGGGAATCTCTCCCAGGGATTCCTCCTAGGGTCATTCCTGGGGATCCCTCTTGGGGATCATTCCCAGGGATCCCTCTTGGGGATCATTCCCAGGGATCTCTCAGTGGGATCTCTCCCAGGGATCCCTCACAGGGATCCTCAGGGACCATTCCCAGTGATCCCCCAGGGATCTCTCACAGGGATCCATCCCAGGGGTGATTCCCAGGGATGAATAATTCCCAAGAATCCCTCCCGAGGATCCCTCCCATGATCCCTGAGGGATCTCTCCCGTCCCATTGCTCCCAGACCAACAGCAGGGCCTTCACCGCCAAGACCTCGTGCGTGCGGCGCCGCTACCCGGGAGTTCGTGTGGCTGCGGCGGCAGCTCCAGCGCAACGCCGGCCTGGTGTAAGGAAGGGCTCTGGGGTCCCACCCGAACCGAGGGGCTCTGGGGTCCCACCCTGAAATGGGGGGCTCTGGGGTCCCACCCGAACCGAGGGGGTCTGGGGTCCCCACAGGGCCCACCCCAAAGCTTCCCCCCGACTTTTGCAGGCCGGTGCCGGAGCTGCCGGGGAAATCCGCGTTCTTCGTGGGCAGCACGGATGAGTTCATCGAGAGGCGCCGGCAGGGCCTGCAGCACTTCCTGGAGAGGTGGGCACGGTTGGGGTATTTGGGGTTGTTTGGGATGGTTTGGGGTTTGGGGTTTGGGATATTTGGGATGGTTTGGGGTTTGGGATATTTGGGATTTGGGGTTTGGGGTTATTTGGTGTTTGGGATATTTGGGGTTTAGGGGATGGGATTTGGGGAGGGTGCAGTGCCCCGGGGTGGCCAGGAGGTGGCAGCAGGGAGGGCTGGGTGGCCCTGGTGACCGTCCCTACTGTCCCTGGTGTCCCTCTGGTGTCCCTGCTGTCCCTCCTGTCCCATTTCTGTCCCCCTGGCCTCCCTGCTGTCCTGCTGTCCCTCCTGTGCCACTCCTGTCCCCCTGGCGTCCCTGCTGTCCCTCCTGTCTGTGTGCCCAGGCTGGGAGGTGACAAGGTGCCGGCAGAGGTGACCCGTCCCTGTCCTGTCCCTGTCCCCAGGGTGGTGCAGAGCGCCGTGCTGCTGTCCGACAGCCGCCTGCACCTGTTCCTGCAGAGCCAGCTGCCCGTGCCCGCCATCGAGGCCTGCGTGCAGGGCCGGGGCCCCCACTCGGTCACCGAGGCCATCCTGCACTACGCCATGGCCGGGCCCGCCTGGGGACAGCGCGGGGACAGCGACGGCGCGGGGCTGGGCCCGGCCAGGTGAGGGCAGGGACCGGGCAGGTGAGGGGAGGGACCGGGCAGGTGAGGGGAGGGACCGGGCAGGTGAGGGGAGGGACCGGGCAGGTGAGGGCAGGGACAGCCAGGTGAGGGCAGGGACAGCCAGGTGAGGGCAGGGACAGCCAGGTGAGGGCAGGGACCGGGCAGGTGAGGGCAGGGACAGCCAGGTGAGGGCAGGGACCGGGCAGGTGAGGGCAGGGACAGCCAGGTGAGGGCAGGGACCGGGCAGGTGAGGGCAGGGACAGCCAGGTGAGGGCAGGGACCGGGCAGGTGAGGGCAGGGACAGCCAGGTGAGGGCAGGGACAGCCAGGTGAGGGCAGGGACAGCCAGGTGAGGGCAGGGACCGGGCAGGTGAGGGCAGGGACAGCCAGGTGAGGGCAGGGACCGGGCAGGTGAGGGCAGGGACAGCCAGGTGAGGGCAGGGGCCAGGCAGGTGAGGGCAGGGGCCGGGCAGGTGAGGGCAGGGACAGCCAGGTGAGGGCAGGGACCGGGCAGGTGAGGGGAGGGACAGCCAGGTGAGGGGAGGGACAGCCAGGTGAGGGCAGGGACCGGGCAGGTGAGGGGAGGGACAGCCAGGTGAGGGCAGGGACAGCCCGGTGAGGGGAGGGACAGCCAGGTGAGGGCAGGGACAGCCAGGTGAGGGCAGGGACCGGGCAGGTGAGGGCAGGGACAGCCAGGTGAGGGCAGGGACAGCCAGGTGAGGGCAGGGACAGCCAGGTGAGGGGACCGGCCTGCTCCGGGCTGGGACTGTGGTGGGAAAAGGACACGGGACAGGGGGAGCAGCCCAGGACAGCCCCGGCTCCTCGCTGTGGATCCTGGTACAGCCCTGGGACCCCAGTGTGGATCCCAGGACAGCCCCGGCTCCTCGCTGTGGATCCCAGGGCCCAGGAGCCCAGGCAGGAGAGCTGGGGTGTCCCTGGGATGGGAACATCCCCCTTTTCCAGCTGGGGGGAAGCTGTGCCCAAAGAATCCTGATATTCCCTGGGTCATTCCCTTTTCCTGCTCCGGGGCTGTGCCCAGGGATTCCCGACATTCCCTGGGTCATTCCCTGGGTCATTCCCTGGGTCATTCCCTTTTCCTGCTCTGTTTCCCAGCTGTGCCAGCCTGGGCAGTGCCCAGGGCTGCCTGGAGAGCTTCCCCTACTGGGGTGACCTGGGCATGGACGAGACACGGCCGGAGAGCCCCGAGCGTGCGGCCGGACACCGAGTGACCCCTCTGGACAGCCCAGAGTGTCCAGCTGGACATGGAGTGACCCCTCTGGACAGCCCAGAGTGTCCAACTGGACACCGAGTGACCCCTCTGGACAGCCCAGAGTGTCCAACTGGACACACAGTGACCCCTCTGGACAGCCCAGAGTGTCCACCTGGCCATGGAGTGACCCCTCTGGACAGCCCAGAGTGTCCAACTGGACATGGAGTGACCCCTCTGGACAGCCCCGAGCGTCCAACTGGACACACAGTGACCCCTCTGGACAGCCCAGAGTGTCCACCTGGCCATGGAGTGACCCCTCTGGACAGCCCAGAGTGTCCAGCTGGACATGGAGTGACCCCTCTGGACAGCCCCGAGTGTCCAGCTGGACACACAGTGACCCCTCTGGACAGCCCAGAGTGTCCACCTGGCCATGGAGTGACCCCTCTGGACAGCCCAGAGTGTCCAACTGGACGTGGAGTGACCCCTCTGGACAGCCCAGAGCACCGAGTGACCCCTCTGGACAGCCCAGAGTGTCCAACTGGCCATGGAGTGACCCCTAAGGAGAGCCTGGGATTCCCGAAATTCCCATCTGGACACTGAGTGACCCCTCAGGACACCCCCAGGCCCCACAGCCCTCGCTGGGAGAGGGATCAGCGCCGCTGGGATGGCCGCACTGGGAGCACTGGGAGCACTGGGAGCACTGGGAATGCGGCCCAGCTCTTCCCCTGCACATTCCTGATATTCCCAGCAGGGTTTTCCTCACTCTGCTCCTGCTCAGATCCCTCTGGAATCCCCAAACTGGGACAATCTGAGCCGAGCTTCCCGCCGGGAAAAGGGAGGGATGGAGTTTGGGGCCGGAATTTGTGTCCCCTTCCCCCTGGGGCTGCTCCAGGGATTTTTGGGGAAGCAGGAGCAGCTCGGGTGGCTTTGGTGTCTTCCCCTCCCTCAGCACTTGGTGTGGGCAGGAAATAAAAATTAAAATAAAAATAAAAATGAATGAACAAAACTCAAAACGGAAGTGGAGGAGATTTTCTGGGTTCTGCCGGGCTCGGGGGTGGAGAAGTGCCGGGAATTTCGGGATTTGGGAATTTGGAAATTCCTCACCCCGGGGGCGAATTTTGGGGAGGTTTTGGCGCCAGGGAAGGCCCGGGAATGTTTGGAATCCCTTGGGGGCAGCGGGAATGGCTGTGATTGGTTGGTCCCGTCATTAATATTCACAACATTCATTAATATTCATGAGCGTGGCACGGATGTGGCCGGGATCGGATCGGAACCCAGGGATCCACCCAGGTTCTGTGGATCCGTTCTGAACGCAGGGATCTGATCCCAGTGCAGGGATCCGCTCCAGAGGGATCGGAGCCGAATTCCAGAGGGATCCGAGCCGAATTTGGGAATTCCGGAGGGATTGGGGCCGGCAGGGCCCCGCCGCCATCAGTGCGGGAGGGGAGAAAGAGCGGGAAAAGCGGGAAAAAACAGGAAAAAACAGGAAAAACCAGAAAAAAAACAGGAAAAAACCAGGAGGGGGATGCACTGGGTTCACCCCGACAGCAAAAGGGGCCATTCCCGACCATTCCTGATCATTCCAGATCATTCCCAACCATTCCGGAGAATTCCTAACCATTCCCGGAGCAGCCAAATTTGGAGAGGAAAAAGGGATTTATTGAGGGAAAACACCTGGATTTGGGGATAGGGGAACACCTGGATTTGGGGATGGGGAACACCTGGATTTGGGGATAGGGGAACGCCTGGATTTGGGGATAGGGGAACACCTGGATTTGGGAACGGGGAACACCTGGATTTGGGATCTCCAGGGCATTTGGGACTGACCCAGGAAGGGCAGGATAACAAGAGCAGGAGATCTCCAGGGGATTTGGGGTTTTTGGGCAAAGCAGGATGCGTGCCTCAGTTTCCCCGTGGAATGGCTCCAGGAGGGATTTTTGGGATAAATCCGCTCGGCGCCAGCGCTGGGTCCTCCGTGTGTGGCTCTGCTGTGGGAATCCCGTGGGATTTGTGGGATTTGTGGGATTTGTGGGATTTGTGTGATCCAGGGAATGCCGTGGGTGGCGTTGTCCCCGCGCTGCCATTCCCGGTCCCACCTGCTCCAGGGAAAATGGGGGATGGACACGAGGACACCACGGACACCTGGGATGGATCTGGGACCCCAAATCCCAAACCAACTCCAAACCCACATCAGGCATCCCAAATCCCACATCCCAAACCCCCACACCTGATCAGAAACCCAAAACCTGACCCAAAATCCCCAAACCTGACCCCAACCCCAAACCCCAGCCCCCAAACATGACCCCAAATTCCAAACCCCCAACCTCACACCCCAAATCTCAAACCCCAAACATGACCCCAAACCCAAACCCCACACCCCAAACCCCAAACCCCAAACATGACCCCAAATACCAAACCCCCAACTACACATCCCAAATCTCAAACCCCAAACCTGACCCCAAACCCCATATCTTAAACCCCAAACCTGACGCCAAATCCCAACCTCACACCCCAAACTCCAAACCCCATCCCCCAAACATGACCCCAAATTCCAAACCCAAACCCCGCCCCCCAAATCTCAAACCCCAAATCCCAAACCTGACCCCAAACCCCAAACCCCAAATCCCAAACATGACCCCAAACCCCAAACCCGATCCCAAATCCCAAACCCAAAACCTGACCCCAAGCCCCCAACCCCAAACCACACACCCCAAACTTGACCCCAAACCTGACCCCGAACCCCAAATCCTGAACCCCCAACCCCACACCCCAAATCCCAAACCCAAAACATGACCCCAAATTCCAAACCCAAACCTCACACCCCAAACCTCACACCCCAAACCTCACACCCCAAATCTCAAACCCCAAATCCCAAACCTGACCCCAAACCCCAAACCCCAAATCCCAAACATGACCCTACACCCCAAACCCCAAATCCCAAACCCAAAACATGGCCCCAAATTCCAAACCCAAACCTCACACTCCAAACCTCACACCCCAAACCTCACACCCCAAATCTCAAACCCCAAATCCCAAACCTGACCCCAAACCCCAAACCCCAAATCCCAAACATGACCCTACACCCCAAATCCCAAATCCCAAACCCAAAACCTGACCCCAAGCCCCCAACCCCAAACCACACACCCCAAACTTGACCCCAAACCCCAAACCTGACCCCAAACCCCAAATCCTGAACCCCCAACCCCACACCCCAAATCCCAAATCCCAAACCCAAAACATGACCCCAAACTCCAAACCCCGCACCCCAAACCTGACCCCACAGCCCAGAGCCGACCCCGCGCCCCTCACCTGTCCCGGTCACGGCTCCAGGTCGAAGGCGGGCGCCAGGAATTCCTTTGGGACGATCCCGATGTCCCGGCCGAGCTCCCCGACCCACCACCCGTACCCGGGGTACTCCTGTGGGACCGGGACCGCGGTCAGGCCCTTCCTGGGGGATCTGACCCCAAATCCCACAGAAATACCCCAAATCCTACAAAAAACGATCAAAAATCCTGCAAAAATACCCAAAATCCCACAGAAAATACCCCAAATCCCACCAAAAAACCCCAAATCCTACCAAAAAACCCAAATCCCACAGAAATACCTCAAATCCCACAAAACTACCCCAAATCCCCTGGGTCACGGTTTGGGGTTTGTGCCAGAGGGGTAAAAAACCCAAATTTAATACTAAAATCCAAATTTCTCCTTAAAATCTGAATTTATCCCTAAAACCTCGCAGGCTGTGCTGCACCTTGGCCGCTCCACAATCCCAATTTCAAAGCAATCCCAATTTTAACCATTTTAACCAATTTTAAACCAATTCCTTCTCTGCTGAATCTTGGGATAAATCTCGCGATAAACTTCAGGCTAAATCCTGGGATTTTCCAGCATCTGAGGGGATGGAAAAAAACCCAAATTGATCCCTAAACCCCAAATATTCCCCTAAAATCCAAATTTATCCCCAAACCCCCGCAGGCTGGGCCGTTCTACAATCCCAACCCCGATTTTAAAACCATCCAATTCCTTCTCTGAATCTGGGGCTAAACCTGGGCCTAAATCCTAAATTTCCCTAAATCCCAAATTTCCCTAAATCCCAGGATTTTCCAGCATCCGAGGGGATGGAAAAAAAACCCAAATTGATCCCTAAAATCTGAATTTATCCCTAAAACCCCACAGGCTGCGCCGTTCCGCAATCCCAATTTTAAAACAACCCAATTCCTTCTCTGCCGAATCTGGGGCTAAACCTGGCCCCAAATCCAGCCCGAATTTCCCCAAATCCCAGGATTTCGGGGTCGGCACAGCCCCCAGACCCTCCCCGGCCCAGCTGCAGCGTTCCCCCCGCGCGGCGCAGGAAGAATTAAAAGCGCATTAAAAACTCGCGGCAGCGGCGCCCGCGCCTCGGCTGGCGCTGCCAAATTGCCCCGCGCCGCCTCGTGCAGATGTTCGTTAATTATGCTAATTTTTATTAAATCATTAGCGCCGAGCCCTGGCACGGCGGAGCCGCCTGAACCCTGCTCCGCTCCTTCCCGGCCCGCTGGAATTCCTGGGATTGCGGGAGCGCGAGGAGGAGGAGGAGGAGGAGGAAGAGGAGGAGGATGGGGTTTTGTTGGGGTTTGGTTAATTAGGGCTTAACGAGGGCTCTGCTGCGTTGGGCGGGGAGGGAATTTTGGGGGGTTTTATGGGAATTTTGGGGGTTTTATGGGAAGGATTGGAAAGGAGGGGGTGGGTGGGGAAAGGGATCCCGGGAGTGGTGAGGGGGGCACTGGGAGCACTGGGAACAACTGGGAAGTGGAGCAGCATCTTCTCTGTTCCCAGGAATCAGCAGGAATGGGGAGATTGGGAATCTGGGAGTCCTTCAAGGCTGGGAATGGATTTGGGGTCACTGGAATTCCTGGGAATGGGATTTGGATTGGCTGGGAATGGGATCTGAGGTCAGCCCGAGTCTGTCCTACCCATCCCAGGAATCCCCAAACTGGGAATCCCATCCCACCAAGATCTGCCCGATCCCACCAGGATCCGCCCCATCCCAACGGGGTCTCCGTGTCCCATCCCAACAGGATCCACGTGTGCCACCCCACCAAGATCTGCCCGATCCCAACAGGATCCACGTGTCCCATCCCACCAGGATCCATCCCATCCCAACGGTGTCTCCATGTCCAATCCCACCAGGATCTGTCTGATCCCAAAAGGGTCCAGATGTCCCATCCCAATGGGGTTCAGGTGTCCCATCCCACCAGGGTCCACGTATCACATCCCACTGGGATCTGTCCCATCTCAATGGGATCTCTGCATCCAATCCCAACAGGGTCCACGTGTCCCATCCCACCAGGATCCATCCCATCCCAACGGTGTCTCCACGTCCAATCCCACCAGGATCTGTCTGATCCCAACAGGGTTCAGATGTCCCATCCCAATGGGGTCTCTGCATCCAATCCCAACAGGATCCGTGTGTCCCATCCCAACAGGATCCATCCCATCCCATCCCATCCCAACTGGGTCACCACGTCCAATCCCATCACGATCTGTCCCATCTCATTGGGGTCTCCACATCCAATCCCAACAGGATCCACGTGTCCCATCCCAGCCCATCAGAACCCACATGTCCCAAAGATCCAGGATTTATCCGATTAACGATTCCCCAAAAAACCACCCAACCACAGCCCTGCCGCCACCCCGCCCTGCCCGAGGGACCCCAGGGTGACGCTGAGGTGACACTGAGGTGACACTGAGGTGACACCAGGCCCAGGCTCCATGCCGGATCCCCGTTCGAGGCCCGGGAAGCGCGGGGCTGCTCTTTATTGCGCGGCGGAGCCCGAGGCGGCGGCGAGCGCGGCTGGGGGACGATGTGACGGAAATGTTTCATCTGCCGGGCCCATCTGTGCCGCGCGCTCCTGCCGCTCGCCCCGAGAGAGGCGCCGCCGCAGCTCCGCATCGCCTTTAATATTCTCCTAAATCACCTCCCCGGCGCGCTTCAAGGGCCATTGCCGCCGCCGCGCCGGTTCATCTGGAGTGCACGGCGGAACGGGGGGCACGGCGAGGGCAGCGGGAGGGCAGGGCCGCGGCTCGGCCGGGATTCCCGGGGATCCGGGGGCCTGAGCGCTCGGGATTGCGGGGAGTGCGGAAAAAATGGAAATAAAAAATCCGCAGGGAGTGGCTGGGAGGGTTTGGGGGTGCAGGGATGTTGGGTTTGGGGGGTGCAGGGGCTGGGGGATGCCAGGGGTTTGGGAATTTTGGGGTAGAGGGGGATCGGGGGTGCAGAGAGGATTTGGGGGTGCAGGGATTGGGGGATGCTCGGGATTCAGGAATTCAGGGGTTCAGGAGGATCTGGGGGCTGCAGAAATGTTGGATTTGGAGGTTCAGGGGTGCAGGAACTGGGGAGTGCTCAGGGTACAGGAATTTTTGGGGTTCAGGAGGAGCTGGGGGTGCAGGGAAGGTTTGGGGGTTCAGAGATATCGGGATTGTGGGGAATACTCAGAATTCAGGAATGTTTTGGGTCCAGGACGATCTGGGGGGTGCAGGAATGTCAGATTTGGGGGTTCGGGGGTGCAGGAATTGGGGAAATGCTCAGGATTCAGCAATTTTTGGGGTTCAGGAGGAGCCGGGGGTGCAGGGAGGGTTTGGGGGTGCAGGGATGAGCAGAGAGCAGGGGGATGAGCGGGATCCATGGGATTTGGAGTTTCAGGGATGCAGGAATTGGGGGGGGGGGAACGTGCCAGAATTGGGGTGAATGCACCAGAATTGGGGGGCAACACTCCAGAATCGGGGCTTTCACCTCTCCAGGGGTGGTGGCGATGAACTTGGGGATTGGGAGTTTCAGGGATGCAGGAACTGGGGGGGAATGTGCTGGAACTGGGGGGAAATGTGCCACAGAATCGGGGCGAAACACTCTGGAATCGGGGTGCAACACCCCAGAATTGGGGCTTTCACCTCTCCAGGAGTGGCGGCGCTGAACTGGGGGATTTGGAGGTTCAAGGGTATAGGAATTGGGTTGAAATGTGCCAAAATGGGGGTGAAACACCCCAAAATGGTGTGAAGCACCCCATAACCGGCGCTCGCACCTCCCCGCCGCACCGGCGCTGAACTGGGGGATTTGGAGGTTCGGGAATGCAGGAATCGGGGTGAAACACTCCCGAATCGGGGTGAATCTCTCCCGAACCGGGTTGAAACACCCCATAATCGGTGTCCAGCACCCCGTAACCGGCGCTCGCACCTCCCCGCCGCACCGGCGCTGAACTGGGGGATTTGGAGGTTCAAGGATGCAGGAATCGGGGTGAAACACCCCAGAATCAGGGTGAAACACTCCCGAATTGGGGTGAATCTTTCCCGAATCGGGGTGAAGCACCCCATAATCGGTGTCCAACACCCCGTAACCGGCGCTCGCACCTCCCCGGCACCACCGGCGCTGAACTGGGGGATTTGGAGGTTCAAGGATGCAGGAATCGGGGTGAAACACTCCCGAATTGGGGTGAATCTCTCCCGAATTGGGGTGAAGCACCCCGTAACCGGCGCTCGCACCTCCCCGCCGCACCGGCGCTGAACCCCGCGCTCCGCAGCGCGGCGCGGGCGCCCCGAGGAGCGCTCGGGCTCTGCCGCATCCCCCGCGTTGCCGCGGCAACCGGAGCGGCCCCGCCGCCGGTCCCCGGGGCCGCTCGCGCGGCTCCACCTGCGCCCCCCGGCCCCCGGCGGGGTCAGCGCGGGGCCGGCAGAATTAATGAAGGCGGCCGCTAATGAGGTGTCGGCGGCTGTTGATGCTCTCCGTGTGTCGGGGGCACTCGCATTTCCAGAGCTCATTATGGGCTGCAATTAGGCTGCGGCACCGCCAGATATTTAGCTCCGGCTTTTTTTTTTTTTTTTTTCGTGTTTTTTTTTCTGTTTTTTTTTTTTTTTTTTTTTTTTTTTCCCCGCTCTTAAATTAGCATTTTAATAACGCCGCTGCCGAGCGGGGAGAACAACACCAAAATTGGCCGTTTTTCACGGGGAAAAACTTCCCGGCTCGAGTTAATGGCAGAGTTGTGAGGGAGGGAGGGAAAAAAAAAAAAATGAACCTTTCCCGCCTATCCCAGCGGGGGGGGAAAAAAAGGGGAAAAAAATGAAACGAAATGAAATAAAAAAGCGAAAGGGAGTGATTTTTATTTGGTTTATAGCACGCTCCTCCGGTTCCGAAATTTGCTCTGAGGCCGATGATTTTCGGCTTTAGAGCGGCGGCCGAAGGGGGTGGGAGCAGCGGGAGGGTTTGGGAAAATTCCGCATCCATCCCGAACCCCGAACCCCAAATCCCCCAAAAAGGGAGCGGGGTGCTCATTTGGGAGCGGCGAGTGCCGGTTCCGGGATGGATCCGAAATAAAACCGGATCAAAAATCAGATCCAAAATCCCACTTAAAAATCAGATTTAAAATTCCCACTTTAAAAGTCCTATTAAATTTCCGTTTAAAAATCCGATCCAAAAATCCCATTAAAATCCCATTAAAATCCCATCAAAAATCGCTTTCCAGACAAAACCCCGGCGTCGCTTCCCGCTCCAAAAATCACCGCGATTGTTCCCTGAAATTCCCTGGATTTGGGGCAGGGAAAGGGGATTTGGGGGACAACCCTGGAGGGGGATTGGGGAAGGGGACACGGACACGTCACAAATTTATAGGGAATTGGCTGAACCGCCCCCTTTTTTCTAGATTTTCAACCCAATCCCGTTCCCAATCCCAATCCCAATCCCATCCCAACCGCTTCCTTTTCCAGCAGGATTCCTGATCCCGGTTATTGGGTGATCCCAAATCCCCTGGAATTGGGAATTCCAGGATTTTCCTTCGGGGTTGGGAATTTTGGGGATTTTTCCTTCAGGGCTGGGAATTTTGGGGATTTTTCCTTCAGGGTTGGGAATTTGGGGATTTTTCCTTCAGGACTGGGAATTTTGGGGATGTGGGGAAAAAGGGGAGGGACCCTGGGGGTCAACCCCAGTGGGATCAGCGGGATTTGGAACCCGGAAATTCCCATTTTCCCCCCAAATCCAGGCTCCCCCCATCCCGGATTTCCCACCACTCCTTTTTTTGTTTTGTTTTGGGTTTTTTGGGTTTTTTTTGGGGGGGATCGTTTTAAACTCGGGATTAGTTCGGGATCTGCGGGAAGGGCTCGGGAATTCCGGGAATTCCACGGATTCCAGAGGGAGGGAGCGGAGCCCGGGAATGTCCGGAATGCGCGGAATTCCCGCCGGGATTCGGGGTCAGCTCCGGGAGTTCCGCGATTTCGGGGATTTCTGGGACGTTCTGGGATTTCTGGGATGTTTTGGGATTGGTTTTTTAACCCCCCCAGTTTCTCTGTTTTTCCCGCGGTTTTCCATGGAAAAATTCCCGAATCTGCCGGCAGGGGTGGGTGCGGGTGGATGGAATGGAGACAGAACAGTGAGTGGAAAACAGAAAATAGAAAGTGTAAAAATTACAATATAGTATAAAAATTATAAAAAAATTTAAAATATAAATATAAAGTATAAAACGTAAAATTAAAAATATAACAAAGACAATATAAAATGTAAAAAAGGAGCAAAGTATGGCATATAAAAATAAGGTTAAAATATGTAAAAATAAAGTGTAAGCTATAAAACATAAAATATAAAAAAATAAAATATATTTTAAATGTGTAAAAGATAAAATATAAAAATTAAAATGTAAAATTTAAAATATGAAATTTAAAAATAAAATATAAAAATTAAAATATCAAATGCAAAATATAAAACGTAAAATGTAAAGTACAAAAAATTGAAAAAGAAAAACTAAAATTTAAATTTTAAAATATAAAACTAGAAATTATAAAGCACAAAATACAAAACATTAGATATAAAATATTAAATTAAAAATAGAAAAGCAATGGAAAATCCCCCGTTCTGTGGAGCACATCCAGGAGTGAATGGAATTCCCAGGATCCAGGAAAATCCGGGAATTTCCAGGCTGGGAAGAGCCCCCGGAGCCTCCGAACCCCGAATTTCTGCTGAGCCCCGGAACAAACCCCAGAGAAAAATCCCGGTTTTAGTGCGGGGATCCATGAATTTGTTTTATTTGCCTGTTTATTTATTAATCTTACCATTTTTTAAATTAAAATATTATTTGTCATTATTTTAATAGCAATTTTCTAACTTTTACATTTTATTTATTATTAATTATTCTTGAATTATTTTTTACTATTGATGAACATGAATTTACCTCTCTGTTTACCTGTTTGTTTAGTAATCTATAATGAATTAACATTTATTGACCTCTTTGTTTACATGTTTATTTATTGATTTATAATGAATTAATAATTAATTAATGGGTTCGTGTACCTGTTTATTTACCTGTTTATTTAGCGATTGATAATGAATTAATTAACATTTATTTATCTGTTTGTTTACCTCTTTATGTATTGATTTATATTGGATTTAAATAGCTGTTTATTAATTAATTAACATTAATTTACCTGTTTGTTTCCTTGTTAATTTATTAATTTATAATCAATTTATTTCCATTTTTATCAATTAATTAACGGTAGTTTACCTGATTATTTATTAATTGATTGACATTAATTTACCTGATTATTTATTAATTTATTAAGTAATTTTTTTTCCCTGATTTTTATTAATTTATCATTAACCCACCTCCTTATTTAATAATTAAGAATTAATATAGAATTTATTAATGACCCTATTTATTAACTAGATCTTTCATTCCATTAATTAATTTAATTTATGACATTTATTAAATGAATTCATTTTCCCACCCGAGGCTCATCCCAGGAAATTCCCAAGGCGCTGATCCCGAATCCCTCCCGGTTTTCCAGGATCCTTTGGGATTCCCAGTGATGAATTCCCAAGGAAATGTGGGAACATCCCGGGAATTCCTGGGAATTCCAGCCCCGACGGCCTCGGCATTCCCGGGATTTACGGGACGAGGAACGGACCCGAGTTTATCCCGGAATTCCTGGGAACGGGGCCGGAATTCCGGCTTCTCCTGGGGGGTTTGTCCCGGGAATGGGCGGGTGAATCCCTGCGGAGGGGGAAACTTGGGATGGAACATCTGGGATTTGGGATGGAGCACCGAAATTTGGGATAAAACACCGAAACTTGGGATGGAGCATCTGGGATTTGGGATGGAGCACCGAAATTTGGGATAAAACGCAGAAATTTGGGATGGAGCATCTGGGATTTGGGATGGGGCACCGAAATTTGGGATAAAACACCGAAATTTGGGATGGAGCATCTGGGATTTGGGATGGAGCACTGGGAAAGCGCAGATGAATCCTTGCGGATGGGGAAAATTTGGGATGGAGCATCAAGGATGGGCAGGTGAGGATGGATGGGGGGAAATTTGGGATTCAGGATCGGAAGTGCGCAGGTGAGGGCCTGAGTGAGGAAAATTCGGGATTCGGGATCAGGAATGCACAGGGTTCATTCCTGAGGATGAGGAAAATTCGGGATTTGGGATCAGGAATGTCCAGGGTTCATTCCTGAGGATGAGGAAAATTCAGGATTTGGGATCAGGGATGCACAGGGTTCTTTCTTGAGGATGAGGAAAATTCGGGATTCGGGATCAGGAATGCACAGGGTTCATTCCTGAGGATGAGGAAAATTCGGGATTCGGGATCAGGGATGCACAGGGTTCATTCCTGAGGATGAGGAAAATTCGGGAAGCAGATTTGGGGATGCGCAGGTGAGGCCCTGATGGTTGGGCACAGTTTGGGATCAGCCTCGTCCCTGTCCCTGTCCCCAAACCCATCCCTGTCCTTGTCCCTGTCCCTGACCCAGGAGTGACCGGGAGTGACCAGAGGTGACCAAAAGTGACCAGGGATGACCAAGGGTGACCAGGGGTGACTGGGAGTGACCAGAGGTGACCAGGGGGTGACCAGGGATGACCAAGGGTGACCAGGGGTGACTGGGAGTGACCAGAGGTGACCAGGGGTGACCAGGGATGACCAAGGGTGACCAGGGGATCACTGGGGGGTGACCAAGGGGTGTCTGAAAGTGACCAGGGTTGATGGAGGGGTGACCATAGAGTGACTTAGGGGTGACAAGGGGACAACCAGGGGGTGACCAAGGGGTGACCAAGGGATGACCAAGTGTGACCAGGGGATCACCTCTGGAGGTGACCAGAGGTGACCAAGGATGACCAAGCGTGACCAGGGGATCACTGGTGACCAGGGGTGTCTGGAGGTGACCAGAGGTGACCAAGTGATGACCAAGGGGTGATCGAGGGGTAACCAAGGGGGTGACCAAGGGGGTGACAGAGAGGTGATTGAGGGGTGACCAAGGGGTCACCAGGGGGTGACCAAGGGTGACCAGGGGATGATCGGGGGTGACCAGGGGATGATCAGGGGTGACCAGGGACAACCAGGGGTGTCCAGAGGTGACCGGGGTGACCAGGAGTGACCAAGGGGTGATTGAGAGGTGACCAGGAGGTGACCGAGGGGTGACCGGTGGGTGACCGGTGGGTGACCGGTGGGTGACCGAGTGGTGAGCCGAGTGGTGACCGAGTGGTGACCGCTGCCTCCCAGCTGCCGCCATCCCGGCGCTGCCGCCGTTCCCAGCGGGACCATTGCGGGCACCGGGCGCAGCTGAGCCCGGGCCGAGCTCATCCCGCGCCGCCTCCGGGGACGGAGCGGGGAGGGAGCTCAGAGCTGGTCCCGTCCCCAGATCCACGGAAAATGCCACTAGATGTCACCCCGCGCCTTCGGCTCTGCTCTGCCGGCGCTTCCCTCTCCCGGTTCTACCGGGCGGGGATGGAGGGAATGAACGGATCCGGTTCTACCGGGCGGGGATGGAGGGAATGAACGGATCCCGGTTTTGGGGCAGCGATGGAGGGAATGAACGGATCCCGGTTTTACCGGGCAGGGATGGAGGGAATGAACGGATCCCGGTTTTAGGGCAGGGATGGAGGGAATGAACGGATCCCGGTTTTACCGGGCAGGGATGGAGGGAATGAACGGATCCCGGTTTTACCGGGCAGAGATGGAGGGAATGAACGGATCCTGGTTTAGGCAGGGATGGAGGGAATGAACGGATCCCACATTCCCACAATTATCCCGGAGGAGGAATCACTGGGACAGGAAAAAGGGAGCAGGGCCGGGAATGGGGATATGGGGACGGGGTTTTGTTGGGATTATGGAATTCCGGGATGAGGTGAGTGGGAAGGAGCTCAAACCCCATCCTGCCATGGCCTGGGACCCCTCCTGCTATCCCAGCCCAGCCTGGCCTTGGGCTCTTCCAGAGATGGGAATTGGGGATGGGAATTTGGGATGGGAATTTGGGATGGGAATTGGGGATGGGAATCAGGGATGGGAATCGGGGATGGGAATTGGGGATGGGAATTTGGGATGGGAATTTGGGATGGGAATTTGGGATGGGAATTGGGGATGGGAATCAGGGATGGGAATTTGGGATGGGAATTGGGATGGGAATGACTCTTCCCTTTTCCCAAGTGAATTCCCAGTGTTCTCTCCAGGCAGGGATTTTGGAATGAGCCGTTGGCACCTCTGGGGTTGTCACCCTGCACCTCCCACATCCAGGATCCCTTGGGATCCGCATTCCCGGGATTCCTGGCATCAAACAGGGCCCGATTTCCCTGGAATTGCCCAAGGAACACCGGGACAGGTTTGGTTCCCACATTGGGGATCAGGCCTAGATCCAGCCTCGGCGATTCCACCATTCCCTGACCCCATTCCGCTCCCGGGGCCCAGATTTCCCGGGAATGCCAGGCCGGGAAGGCGCCAGATGGGATTTTATAGGAGCCGCTATTCCGTGGTCGGAGCCAGCGGGCGCCGCGAGATTAATTCCGCGAAATTAATTGGGACAAGATTGAAAAGGAAATTAAGGCGCAGCTGAGTGAACATTCCCAACCTTTTCCCTCCTCCTCCTCCTCCTCCTCCTCCTCCTCCTCCTCCTCCTCCTCCTCCTCCTCCTCCTCCTCCTCCTCCTCCTCCTCCTCCTCCTCCTCCTCCTCCTCCTCCTCCTCCTCCTCCTCCTCCTCCTCCTCCTCCTCCTCCTCACCCCTGGATGAACATGGCCTGGAAGATCCCAGCACGGGCAATTCCCCAAATTCCCAAATTTGGGAATCCCCAAAAATGGGGAATTTGCAGGTTTCCAGAGCTGGGTGCAGGATCAGGAGGGGAAGCTGCTCCTCCAACCCCAAAGCAAGGCCCAAATAGCCCCCAATCCCAGTAAAAACCAGTAAAAACCAATAAAACCCAATAAAATCCAGTAAAACCCAGTGAAACTAATAACTCCCTCTCCTGGACATCATTAATTTACTTTTAAATCTTAATTTTGGGTGATTTTAGCACCTTTTGGCCTTGGAAATGAGCCCTGAATCCCAAAAAATCCTGGTCCTACCTCACTGATACCCACAGATGAATTTGCCCTGTTGGAAATGGGAAATAAAATGGAAAACGAGCTAAATTCCCAAAAATTCCCCAAAAATTCCCCAAAATTCCGGCTCCTACCTTGCTGAGGATGTGGATGAGGTCGCCCCGTTGGAAGGAGAGCTCGTCGGGATGGTCCCCGTGGCAATCCCACAATCCCTGGTAGTAATTGGAATAATCCCAGTCGGAATTTTCTGGGAAAAAGGGAAAAATGTGTCAGGTTGTGAGGTTATGGGCACAGGATCATGGAGGTGATTCCAGAGCTGAAAGTTCTCCTGGAGCTTCTCCGGGATGGGAAAGGCCCCAAATCCATTGGGAATGTTGAATGTTGAGGTTGGGAAATGACGGGAATTCCATGGAATTCCATAATGGGCTCACTGGCCAAGGGATTGGTGCTCCCCAAAGAGTTTGGTCCCAGTTTTCCAGGGATTCCTTTCCCAGGAATTCTCATCCCAGCTCCTCTCCTGCTCCCCAGAGGGACAGGAGGGCGTTGGAAGCATCCCGGGAATATCTGATGGAATTCTGGGGGGTTGGATCCCAAAATTCCTGTGGGATCCCTCCCTGGCTTTTTAGGGATAAAAATCCCACTTAAAAAATCCCAAACACCTCCTTTATCCCAGGAATTTTGGGAGATGTCTCCTCATCCCATCGGGAGGAGTCTTCCCAAGTGGAATTCCACCAGTGGGAGGAGTCAAATCCCAGGAATTTTCCTGTTCTCCACATTTTCCACAGCCCAGGGTGCTCCAAAGTGGCCAAAATCCCAAAATATTCCCCCCATCCATATCCCGGGAATCCTTTGGATTGGGACCTTACCCTCCTCGCTCCCGAAATCCTCCTCATCCTCCGGGAATGGCGGAGGCAGCTCCTCATCTGCGGAGGGAAAAAACAGTGGGAAAATCAGGGAAAAGCAGAGGGAAAATCAGGGAAAATCCGGGAATGCCGCAGCTGCGGCAGGCCCAGGGCTCCGAGAGAATCCTGGGAATAAAAAATTCCCGGATTGATGGTGGGGAGAGGAAGTATCGGGGAAGATTTTCATGGGAAACCGGAATTGTTGTGGGCACCGGGTAAAACAAATCGGAGAATTCCTGCAGGAAGAGAGGAAGAGGAAATTCCAGAGGGGAAATTCCAGGCTGGGAATGAGAGGGAGGAAGGAGGAATTAGGGAGGAAAGGATGGAAAGGAAGGAAAGATCCTGGGGAAAAGGCGGATTCCAGAGGGGCTGGGAAGGCCCGGAAAAATGGGAAGGGAGTGGAGCTGGGCGGAGCATCCCAAATTTCCATCCTCATCCATGGAAAACCCATTTCCCTTCCCACTGACATCCCTGCCTGCTCCTTGTCCCGTTCCCACCCAGGCACATTCCTGGAGGGATTTGGAGCTGGGAAAATTCAGGAATGGGATCCATGGAGATGGAGAAGACCCTCCCCACCATCCAGGGGTTTTCCTGGAGTCAAATCCAATGGATCCAAGGGTTTTCCTGGAGTCAAATCCGATGGATCCAAGGGTTTTTCCTGGAATCAAATCCGATGGATCCAGGGGGTTTTCCTGGAATCAAATCTGATGGATCCAAGGGTTTTCCTGGAATCAAATCCGATGGATCCAAGGGTTTTACTGGAATCAGGCCTGGAAGTGAAGCTCTGCCTTCCCAGCTCCACCCAACACTTGGATTCTCCAGGACGGAATCAAAGCGAGAAGCTGGAAAACTTTGGAAAATTCCACTCCTCCCTCCCACCCCACTTTTGGGGATCCTCATCCCGGGGGTCCGGAGCCGCCGGGCGCATCCTGGGAAGCTTTGGAATCTCTGCGGAGCCGAGTTTTTAATGGAGCAATTTGATTCAATTTTCCAGTCGATAAAATTCCCCGGGCAGCGCTCGGCGCTTCCGAACGGACACCTTCACTCCTGATTTAACATTCCCATCGAATCCTTCCCGGGAAATTGGAAAAATTTATCACCTGTGAAATTTTATTTGGCCTCGGCCGCGTCTGTTTTTGTAAAAACTTCATTAACGCCGAGGAAATTATCTCTCCGTGGCTTTTCCCGGTTTTTTTTATTCCCGTCTCCCGGGTTTTTTTTTCCGTGGTTTTTTGGTCAGGAGGTAAAGGAGGGAGAAGGAGGGTGGAGGGAGGATGGGATTGGGGATTTTCCAGGGGTTTTGGGGGGTTTGGGATGGAGGAAGATCCCAAAAGTTCCCAAGATGAAGAGTTGGGTTATCCCAGGGGAGCTGGGAAGGCCAATCCATGGAAATTCATGGATGTCCATGGAAAAACCATGAAAACCCATGGAAGTCCATGGAAATCCATGGAAATCCTTGCCAGGCTGCCTCAGGGAAAGCTGGAAAACCTAACCCATGGAAAACCATGGAAATTCATGAAAACCTATGGAAAATATGTGTAAAATCTGGTGAAAACCTATGGAAATCCATGGAAAAAACCATGAAAAACCCATGGAAATTAATGGAAAATCATGGGAATCTATGAAACCTCATGAAAATCCATGAAAACTCTGAGGGCTCCTCCAGCAGAATCCCCAGATCCAAAATTCCCAGAAAAACAAGTTTTGGATTTGGGAGGTCCATCAAAAGTTCGTAATAAAGAAATGGGATAAAAACCTTGGAATTTTGGGGTGGGTTAAAAGCGGAGATATTGGAATGGCACCGGTGCATGAGGGGCTGAGGTTTCCTCACATTTTTCCAAGGAAAAGTTGGGAATTTGGGATCTCACCTGGCATCACCTCGTAGATGTCTTCGCCTTCCAGCTCCTGTTCCTCGGGATTCAGGGTGGAATTTTGGGAATTGTTCATGGAATCAGAGCTGTCCCGGTCCTTGGAGAGCTCTTCCTCCTCCTCCTCCTCCTCCTCATCCTCGTCGCAGGGAATGGTCAGGGAGCTCAGGTCTGCCGGAAAAAGAGGGGGAAAAGGGGTGGAAAAGTGGGAATTCTCCCGATTCCAGAGATGTGGGATCAGGATCCAAATCCTGCACCTGAGAACGGGCAAAAAAAACAAAGGAAAAAACCAAGGAAAGATGGAAAAACCCAAGGAGATATGGAAAATCCCAGGAAATAACCCCAAATTCAGGGGATGAATGCTGAAAGGACACAGCCAGGGGTTTTCTGGAAAAATTCCGGAGGGTTCCAGAGGGTTTTCTGGAATTTTCTTTTGTCTCCAGCTGGAGCAACTCCCCCACAAATCCGGGCATGGGTGGACGGAAAGCCCCGATCCAGGTGGGAAAACGCTTCCCAAAGATCCCAAAAACCAAAAAACCTGGGAACGGCTCCAGACTCACCCCTGAGGAGGAACCGGATCTGCTCCACCCAATCCTGGGCCTCGGCCGGGCTCGGAGCTGCGAACTGCCGGGAGAATAATCCGTTATCCCTGGATCTGGGATCTGGGATTTGGGATTTGGGATGAGGGGGACAGGGATCCGCCATTCCCAACCCCAGGCCACTGGGAAAAGCCATTCCTGGGATTTATCTCCCTGGCTCCGAGTGGGAGCGGAGCACAGCCAGAACATCCCAGGAAAGCTGGAAAGCCTAATCCATAGAAATCGATGTAATTCCACGAAAACTCATGGAAATCAATGGAAATCCATGAAAACCCACAGAAATCCATGGAAACCCTAGCCAGGCTATCCCAGGAGAGCTGTCAGGTCTAACCCATGGAAATCCATGGAAACCCATTCCCATTTCTCCCCCGCTATTCCTGTTTTCAACCCCCAAATTCCCATTTTTCCATCAAAAATTCCCATTTGCCTCCCCCCCAAACTCCCATTTTCCCCCAGAAAATTTCCATTTTTTTCCCCTGAAATTCCCATTTCCCCCCAGAATTCCTGTTTTTCCCCCACAGAATTCCCATTTTTCCCACCATTCCCCACCTCGTAGGAGCGTTTTTCCGGGACAGAACAGCTGGAAGCAGCATTTTTTCCGGGAATCTTTCCGGAGCTGGGGATCCAGGTGGGCCTTAGGTAGGCGCTCGATGGGAAAGGAGCCTTTGGGCTGCTTGCCTGGGAAAAGGAAATTGGGCAAAAATTGGGATTTTCCGGCTTTTTTTTCCACCCCTGGATGCAGCTCAGGGGGGTTTATCCATGGAGGGAAACTGAGGCACACAGCTGGAAAATTCCAGGGAAGGGGAATGTCCAGAAAATCCAGGAAAGGGAAATGGCTGGAAAATTCTGGGAGAGGGGAATGGCCAGAAACTTCTCTTTGCTCCAATGGAGAAAACCCCAAATCCAGCTGGGATTTCCCCGTCCAGGAGCTGGGAATTGCGGTTTTCCATGGTCATGATCCCACTTTTCCACCCAAAAGTTGGGAATTCTTTTCCCTCTCACTTTTCTCGTTGGCGTAGTAGAGGAAATTCCGTTGGGTGAGGACGCACCAGCGCTTGTGCCAGTCTGAGCCGAAAAAGCTGGGCTCTGGAAAACGGGAAAAAAATGGGGAAAAGTCAGGAAAAATCAGGAAAAGCAGGGAAAAAGGCTCCATTTTATTCCTTTGGGATGCGTTTTTTCATGGATTCACTGCAGCCAGGGAACGTGTTTGGGGTTAAATCTCTGGGAAATGTCGTTAAATCAGAAATTAGCGGGAGTTAAGCCAGGCCTAACTCCGAGCTGAGCTCAGGGAAAAGCCAGGAGCTGTTTCTGCCTCTCCCCATCAATAATTCCCGAAAAAATCCCATTAGGGAAGGGAATAATTTGTGGCTTTCACGGGGAAAAGGGAGATAAGGCCGAGGCTGATTCCGAGCCCGGCTCTTATCTCCGCATTAAATGTGGGATGATCCCGAATCCCTGGAGCTTTTCCCGGCTTTTTCTCCTCATTAGTTTTGCCCTCCAGGCCTGGGCTGGGCTTAATTTAATTCCAGGATTTAATTTGGATGCTCTGGAAAAGGGAATGAGCCGGGCAAGGCGTTGGAAAAACCTGGAAGCTTCCGCCGCTGGAAATCCATGGATTTCCTGATTTTTCCTGGGGTTTTTTAGGCTGGAAATTGGGGATTTTCCCAAATTTTCAGATGGCAGCCCTGGATCTTCTCCTGGAATTCCTGCTTTTACCTCGGGATCTCTTCTCCAGGTATCCTTGCTTCAAAATATTCCCGGAATCCTGGAAGGGCCGTGGGATCTCCTCCAGGCCTGCAGGGAGCAGGGCAAAGGAAAACCTTGGAATTTGCCATTCCCACCCCCACATTCCAAGGTTTCCAGCCCCTTCCTTTGGGGAAGAAGCGTTTGGGGTGGAAATCCCAGTTTATCCCAATCCTGCTGATATTCTCATTTTTGGGAATAGGGAACAGGGTCTTGGAATTCTGGGATTCAGAGGGATGAGGATGGAGCTGCCCTTTCTCCCTGGAATCTGGTTGGATTATGGACGTGGAAAACCCAATTCCCTTGGAGGATCTGCCCATGGAATCTCATCCCGGAGCCTGGAAGGGCTCTGCCATTCCCAGCTCATCCGAAAAACCTGGGAATCCTGGGATAGTGGGAGGTGAGCCTGGATGAGCTTTAGGATCCTTTCCATCCTAAATTATCTGGTAATAAATGCACATAAAAGTGAAAAATATGGAAATAAAAATATAAAAATATAAAAATACTTATCCATAACTTGAAAATCCCTGGAATTCCTCCCCCGTTCCCCAATCCTTCCCCAATCCCAACATTCCGACCCCGGCCCTGCCCGGCCGAGCCCTCCCTGATCCACAATGAGCCGGAAAATCCTAAATCATTCCCTAATGGAGCGCCCACCTCATCCATCAGCGGGCGGGAATCCATCCCCATTAATTCCCTAATCCATGATAAACTTCCCGTCCTTTCCTGTCCGCGCGGGGACTCCGTAAATCCCGACTTTTGCTCCGGCTCCACCGGAGCGTTCAGGTGTGCTCTGACCATTCCTCGTTAGCCCGACGGCCTCATTTCCCCGGGAATGGCCTTGGAGGCCTCGCTTTCCCGGGAATGGCCTTGGAGGCCTCGTTTTCCTGGGAATGGTGAGGCCTTGGAAGCCCCATTTTCCTGGGAATGGCCTTGGAGGCCTCATTTTCCTGGGAATGGCCTTGGAGGCCTCATTTTCCTGGGAATGGCCTTGGAGGCCTCATTCCGCACGCAGAAAACTTGGGAATTCTGCAGGCAGCGAACTTGGGGAAAAGTTTGGAATTCTGGGAAAACTGGGGAATTCCAGAGGCAACAAATGTGGGAATTTTAGGCACAGCAAACTCAGGAATTCCAGAGGCGGCAAATTTGGGAATTCCGGAGACACAAAACTCTGCAATTCCGTAGGCAACAAATTTGGGAATTCCAGAGGCAAGAAACTTGGGATAACTCCCCGCAGCGGGGCAAATTCAGGGGGGATCCAGCGTTTTTTTGGGATTCTGCCCAAGATGACGTTTAGCAGGGCTGGGGAACGGCTTCCATAAATCCAAGCTCATCCCGGGAACCCGTGGAAAGCCGGGATCAGCCCCCGCATCCGGCCGGGCAGCGCGGCCGGGGCTCGACCGCGGCTTTTCCGTGTTCCCGATAAGGAACCCATCCATCAGGGCCGGGGGGAAGGCAGGAGGGCGGGAACGGGGCTGGATTTATCGGGAATGTGTCATTCCCTCCACACGCCCCGCGGGATAAATGGATCCTCCATCATCGCCGGCCGCTCCGCACCTGCGGCCGCGCGCGCTCCGCGGTGACCGCAGCCAAGGATTTGATGGATTCTCCCAGCTTTAATGAACGTAAACAAACAAAGGAGAGAGGGAAACATCAAATAATTCCCGTGACAGCTCCCAAAAGGAGCCGGGAGAGCGGGAAGCGCTTCCCAAAGGGAGCCGCGTTTGATGTGGGATCGGGATTTGTAAACAGCGGCAGCTCCGGATCGCGCCTTATCCAAATATTTCCCTTTCCCAGCGCCGGCTGAAAGTCGGGATTGACGGCTTTGGACTCTTCAACTTTCAGCTTTCACCCCGCGGCTCCGGCTCCGGTGGGAGGGAGGGAGGGAGACCCCACCCCCATTCCCGCTGTAATTTGTTCCCTAATTTCCCCTTGGAAAACTGATGTGGGGCAGCTGGAGACCAAACTCCCAGAGCTGCTTTCCCCCAACATTCCCGGTTTTCCAGAGGGTCCCAAGCCCCTCTGAGGACCTCCCGGCCCCAAAGGAGGAGGGAGGGAGGAGTGACCTCAATTCCTGCCGGGATTTGTTCCCTAATTCCCCCTTGGAAAGCTGATGTGGGACACCTGGAGATCAGACTGGTTCTGCTCTTCCCACTCATTCCCGGTTTTCCAGAGGGTCCTGAGCCCCTCCAAGGACCCCAAAAGGAGACAGTGGAGGAGGGGAGAGAGGGAATGGGAGGGATGAGCCCCATTCCTGCTGGGATTTATTCCCAATCTCCTCATGGCAAAGCTGATCTGGGGCACCTGGAGATCAAATTGGAGCCGCTCATTCCTGGTTTTCCAGAAGTTTCCCCTTTTTCTTCAGTCACAGCCCTCATCCGTCCCATCCCTTTTTTCCATCTGGGTCAGGAGCCACCCGTGGGTCAGTCCCAGAGGGATGAAGCTCCCCCAGCCATGGATAAACAGAATTTGGGATGCTGAACCTTGGGAGTAAATCCCAAATCCTGGTGGGATCCTCCCGCCCAGCCACCTCCTTTTCCTGATTCCCAACAGGGGCAGCAATCCCAGGGAAAATCCCAAATTTTGGGGAGTTGAGGGTGTCACAGATGTGGGAATTCCACCTTTAATCCTGAGCGTAAATTCAGGAATAAAAGGAAGGGAATGAAAGAACCTTCGTGCCATAAATATCCGGGGAATTCCCACGGGCACTCCGGGGTTACATCCCAGCTCTTTAAAAACCTATCCCAGGAAAATCAAGCACCTCCATCACCTTCCCGGGAATATTTACGGCCTCTCGGAAGGGCTGGCCAGCACAATTCCCACTTGGAATTCTCCAGGAGCGGCCAAAGGTCAGCGCAGGGGTGGACCCGGCTGAAGGATTTCCCTCCCGGGATTCCAGGGCTGGAGATCCCAACCCTGGAGCTGCTCCCGAGGGATTCTCCCGGGGTTTGGGGTCGCGTCCCGGGCCAGGAACTCAGGGAAAGGCCGTGTCATTCCAAGATTTTGCCACAAGGAAGCAGCAGAAGCTCAGGATTGGAGCCGGGAGAGGGAGCGGCCCCGGCGGGAGCGGCAGCGGGGGGCTGGGATCCCAAATACCCAAATTTCCCATCCCAAAAAGGGGCTGGGAACCCCGGCTGGGATCCCAAATCCCAAATTTCCCACCCCAAAAAGGGGCCTGGAATGTTGTCTGGAATCCCAAATCCCAAATTTCCCACCCCAAAAAGGGGCTGGGAATGTTGTCTGGGATCCCAAATCCCAAATTTCCCACCCCAAAAAGGGGCTGGGAACCCCGACTGGGATCCCAAATCCCAAATTTCCCACCCCAAAAAGGGGCTGGGATCCCAAATACCCAAATTTCCCACCCCAAAAAGGGGCTGGGAACACCGGCTGGCATCCCAAATCCCAAATTTCTCATCCCTAAAAGGGGCTGTGCTGATCCCTAAAATCCCCTGGCCCAGGGGGGTCCAGACCCCCACTTTTCCCCAGTTTTAGGGTGGCAATTCCATCTCCAATTCCTGCTGGGAATTCCAAAGGAAGCAGAGAGGAGGTTGGCAGGTCCCTGTCCCTGTCCCTGTCCCCATCCCTGTCCCCATCCCAGACACTCCAAACCCTTTTTGCTCCATTTCAGAGTGGCAGTTCCATGCCCCATTCCCTTTAGGAATTCCATGGGAAGCAGATGGGGATTGGCAGGTTCCTGTCCCATTTTCTGTCTCTTTTCCCATCCCATTGATCCCATCCCATTGGTCGCATCCCATCCCAGTCTTCCCAAACCCCTTTTCCCATTTTTGGGGTGACAGCTCCACGTCCAATTCCTGCTGGGAATTCCACGGGAAGTGGATGGGGGTTGACAGGTCCCTGTCCCCATCCCTGTCCCTTTTCCCATCCCATCCCATTGATCCCATCCCATCCCATCCCATCCCATCCCATCCCATCCCATCCCATCCCATCCCATCCCATCCCATTGATCCCATGCCACCCCAGTCCCCCCAAACCCCATTTCCCATTTTTGGGGCGCCCTCTCCGTGCCCCATTCCCGCTGGGAACCCCGTGGGAAGCTCCAGCCCCGCTCCCTCCCTCTCCCTCTCCTGACCTCATCACTTTTCCCCCCCTCTCCAAAAGTGCTGAGCGCGGCTTTCCCGGGAATTATTTATCCGCGGGAGAAATGATTAAAAAAATTATTGGGAAAAAAAGGGAGATAAAACAAAACATCGATCGCTGCGGCCGCGTCCGCCTCTGGGAGCGCTGGGAATGACAGCGGATAACGGATGGCGGGGCCGGAAAAACAGGGAACGGCTTTTTATGGCAGCTCGGGTTCCCGCAGAGCCATAAATCCGGGATGTGGGGGGTCGGGAGGAAAGCTCCAAATGGGGATTGGGGAACTTTGCGTAGGAATCCTGGTGGGATCAGAGGTCCAGACCCCAAAATCCGGGTGGGATCAGAGCTTCGGACCCCAAAATCCAGGTGGGATCAGAGGTCCAGACCCCAAAATCCAGCTGGGATCAGAGATCTGGGACCCCAAAATCCAGGTGGGATCAGAGGTCCAGACCCCAAAATCCAGCTGGGATCAGAGATCTGGGACCCCAAAATCCAGGTGGGATCAGAGGTCTGGTACCCCAAAATCCAGGTGGGATCAGAGCTTGGGATCCGGGGGGATATTCAGCCCCCATCCCAAAATCCCAGTTGGACCAGGGTCCCAGGGCCCAAATTCCAGGTGGGATCAGGATCACAGGACCCCAAAATCCCAGCTGGATCAGGATTTTGGGATCCAGGGGTGACATGGGACCTTATCCCTAAATCCTGGTTGGATCAGGGTTCCAGGACCCCAAAATCCAGGTGGGATCCGGACTCCAGGATCCAAGGGAGACACTGAGGCCTTATCCCAAAATTTGGGTTTAAAGAGAGCTCCAGGAGTCCAAAATCCTGGTGGGATCAGGGTTCCAGGATCCAGGGCAGACATTGGGCCCTTACCCCAAATTCCAGGGATTTGGGATAGAACAGAACCGCAGGAACGGGATCCCATGGGAACGCAGCCCCTTCCCAGCCTGGATCTGCTCCCAAACTTTCCCCTCGGGGCCATTCCCCCATTCCCCCATTCCCTGGGAAGGGAGGGACGGGAACATCACCGGGAATTTGTAACGCGGAGCTGACATTTATGGGAAATTGGGAAAGTGAGGATTTTATTGCTCTTTCCGTCAAAACCCGCGGCTCCATCCGAGGCCCGGCAAATGTGGGATCGATATCCCGGCCTTTAATATCATCCCAGAAAACCAAAAAAAAAAAAAAAAATCATTATCCCGTTATTTTTATTATGGAGTTACGGCTGAAAAATGGGACCTGGGCTGGTTTCCATTTCCTCACAGTTTTTTACAGGGTTTTTTACGGGGTTTTTCCCTTTCCTGCTGCCTCTGGATCAAATCCTGCCGGGATGGGAAGCAGGATTTGGGTGGGGATGGGAAGGGCCTGGCTCTGCTCTGGGATGGGATTTTGGGGGCCCCAAATCTCCAGGATGGGTTTTTGGGAGCCCCAGAGTTCCAGGATGGGATTTTGGGAATCCCAGAGATTCCCACAGGTCTGAGATGGAGATTTTGGGAGTTCCAAATCTCCAGGATGGGATTTTGGGAGCCCCAAATCTCCGGGATGGGATTTTGGGATCCTCAGGGTTCCAGGATGGGATTTTGGGAGCCCCAAATCTCCAGGATGGGGTTTTGGGAGCCTTGGGGTTCCGGGATGGGATTTTGGGAGATCCAAATCTCCAGGATGGGGTTTTGGGAGCCCCAAACCTCCAGGACAGGATTTTGGGAGCCCCAAATCTCCAGGATGGGCTTTTGGGACATCCAAAACTCCAGGATGGGATTTTGGGAGCCCCAGAGTTCCAGGATGGGATTTTGGGAGCCCCAAATCTCTGGGATGAGATTTTGGGAGCCTCGGGGTTCCGGGATGGGATTTTGGAGATCCAAAACTCCAGGATGGGATTTTGGGAGCCCCAGAGTTCCAGGATGGGATTTTGGGAGATCCAAATCTCCAGGATGGGATTTTGGGAGCCCCACGCCCCTCCTGACCCTTGAAAAGACAAATTCATCCCCACAAAGTCCCAGACTGGGAGAGGATTCCCACTGGGACAGAATTCCCGATGTCCTGCCGGGGCCTTGGTGGTGTCACCGCTGCTGCCCCTTTCTCCCTGCCTGGATTCCTGGGATTCCTGGGATTTATGGAATGGGCGAACACCAGGAGAGCCAAATCCTCGATCCCACCTCGGAACCGGGATGAGACGGATGCAGGATGGTTCCTGGGATCCATCCCGTGATCCCAGCTCCCATTCCAGCTGCTGGGAGCCGGGACTGGGACAGGAGATCCCAGCCTGGAGCACGTTTGGGACACGCGGATCCCCGGGATTTATGGAATGGGGGAACACGGAGCCAACACCTCCACCTCACTCCGGAACCAGACGGATCCGGGATGGTTTCCAGGATCCACCCCATGATCCCAACATTTTCCAGCCTCCCCGGGGGTCCCCGGAGCCCCCGGAACGCCGGGATCAGGGCGGTGAATCCCAGCCTGGAGCAGCATCCCGGCAATCCCCGGGAATCCTCTCCGTGCCCTCCTCATTATCCCATTCCCAGCGGGAAGTTCTGAGCTCCTTCCCGGCTCCTGCTATAAAAAAGTGATGGATGGCCGGGAAAGCTCCGGGAGTTCATCCATTCTCCCATTAAATTTTCCTTTAATTGGTCCCGGAGTCAATCAGGAACTCGCTGGGCAGTGAATTAAGGAAAAGAAAAAGAGGGGAAAAAAAATCCACGGAGCGGGGGGAGTCTTTGTGCTGATCCTGGGTTAAAAAATGTTGGATTTGCTTCCAGAGGGGCTGGAATTCCACACCGGGAGGGTCCTGCATGGATTGAGGGATCTCCAGGAATGGGGAATCCGCCAAGTGCCGTCAAATCACAAAAAAATCCTTGGAAAACACGAGGACAATAAAGCGATGGGGGAGGGAGGATGGGAAGGGTGGATAATGAATCCGTGATATCTCCAGGGATTGGGATGGCATTCCCGAGGCATGGAAAACTCTGGGAATACACGACAGGAATTCCTGGATTGGTGGGAATGAGCTGGGGCAAAGCAAAGAGCAGCACTTGGAAATGCCTGCAGACCCATCCTGAATTTTCCTGGAATACTCAAGGAAGGACCAGTGACCATGGAGAATTCCTAAAATTCCTTTGGAAACCTGGAGAGGGGAAAACTGGGATGGGCCATTCCAGGGCTATTCCAGGGCCATTCCCGTGGGTTTCCAACTCCTTCATCCCTTTGCCTACAGATCCAAAGTTTGGCATTGACACATCCCAGCCCCACCTGCGCCAGGGCAGGATCTGCCCTCCTGGGATTTTCTTCTGTTCCCCATTTCTCCCATTTTTTGTGGAATTTCAGAGTGGGATCAAACCTCTCCCTGCCACCCCCATTCCCACCCCAAGCCAGAGCAGGATTTTCCCTCCCAGAATGTTCTTGTGTTCCACACTTTCCCCGTTTCTTGTGGAATTTTAAGGAACAGAATCAAACCATGTTCTCTTCCCCATTTCCCCCATTTTTTTGTGGAATTTCAGAGTGGGATCAAACCTCTCCCTGCCCTACACCCACCTCCCACCTCTTCCCACCTCTCCATCCCTCAGGAACACCGGGATCAGCTCCGTTCCCCCTTCCAGGAGCGCTGGGAACGGCTCCATTCCCCCTTCCAGGAGCCCTAAATCTCCTGGCGGGAGATTTACGATTCCCATTCCCGTTCTTTACTGCAAATCCAATCGGGCAGTAATGGTGGAACACGGGAACGCCGTCACCCAGGGCTGATGGCTCCCATAAAACCGATGTCATTCCAAACGGATGAGTTTATAAACGGGAACAAACCCTCGGCGCTGACAGGAACATGAAACCCATTCACCATTTAAACGCTTCCCATTTTTTATCCCGGGGATTCGCGGCTGCCGGGGAACGCGGAGCGCGGCCGCGGGGAGGGGATGGGCTCGGGATCCTAAAGCTGGGCTTAAAATCACCCCAAACCTGCTCAGTCCAGCAGGATTTGTCCACTTGCTGCTTTGGAAAAGCTCCCAGTGACCCCAAGGTGTCATAAACCCTGAAACCAGCCCTACAATCAGCCCTAAAACCAGCCCCAAAACCAGCCCTAAAACCATCTTGGATCCCTGCATCCACCAGGATTTATCCCTTTTTCACTTTGGAAAAGCTCCTGGTGGTCCCAAGGTGTCAAAAATCCCAAAATCAGCTGTAAAAACAGCCCTAAAACCAGCCCCAAAATCAGGCTTTAAACCAGCCCAAAAACCATCTTGGATCTCAGCATCCAGCAGGATTTATCCCTTTTTTACTTTGGAAATCCTCCCAGTGACCTCAAGGTGATGTAAACCTCAAAACCAGCCGTAAAACCAGCCCCAAAAACAACCTTAAAACCAGTCCGAAAACCAGCCCTAAAACCAGCCCCAAAACCATCTTGGATCTCAGCATCCAGCAGGATTTATCCCTTTTCCACTTTGGAAAAGCTCACAGTGACCTCAAGATCCACAAAACCCTAAAACCAGCCCCAAAACCAGCCCCAAAACCAGCCCCAAAACCAGCCCTAAAACCAGCCCTAAACCCAGCCTGGACCTGCCCAGCTTCCATCAGGATTTATCCCTTTTTCACTTTGGAAAATCTCCCAGTGACCCCAAGATCCCCAAAACCCTACAACCAGCCCTAAAACCAGCCCTAAAACCACCTTGGATCCCAGCATTCGGCAGGATTTATCCCTTTCCCACTTTGGAAAAGCTCAAAGTAACCCTAGCGTGTCCAAAATCCTAAAATCAACCCTAAAACCAGCCCCAAACCCCAGGCCTGGACCTGCCCAGCGTCCATCAGGATTTATCCCTTCCCCACCCTGGAGCGGCTCCCGCGATCCCGGAGGATCCCGATTATCGCCATGGCGACGGGGCGCGGATCCATCCCCGCTCCAGGTGTGTTTGGATTGCTCCTCCCGGAGCTTTTCCGGCCGCGCCGGGGCTCTTTCGGCACCTCCTCATTTCCCCGAGCAAATATTGGTGGAATATTGTCCTGGAGCCGAGGGGGGAAAGGGGGAGAGCTCCACCTGCTCCCAGAAATCCGTGCTGGTTTTATATGTGATGTTTTGCTGGAAAATCGGGGAAAATCCCAAATGGGGAATGGTGGAATGGTTTGGGATGGAAGGGCCTTAAATCCCATCCTGTTCCCATCCCATTCCAAGTGCGGGGACAATTCCCATTATCCCAGGGCGCTCCAATGCGGCCTGCGAGAATTCCAGGGATCCTGGGAATCCCAAAATCCCACCTGAACTCCTCCTTTCCCACTTGGAACACATCCTCTCTGTCCTGTCATCCCAATTCCCAATGAAAATGTCCAGGATATCACCCCAAAGGATGGGGAATGTCCCTGCCTGGTGCTGGATCCCGGGAAAAGCTGGAAAATCCAATTTATCTCTCCAATGATGGGTTTTCTCCTTCTGGAAAACCGGGATAACACCAGAGAGCTTCTCCTGGGAAGGGCCTGATTATCCTCGGAAAACATCTGGAATTTTTCCCTGGTATTCCAGGCATTAGGATGCGAATGATCCAGCCTGATCCAGCTCTTTTCCTTGGGAAAAGGGAGCAGGAATATCTTTGGCTCCATGGGAGGATTGCTTTGGAAAGATCCATGATCCTTGAGGATCCATGGAATCACGGAATGGGATCGGAATGGGAGCGACCCCCAAGCCCGGAATTCCAGAATTCCAGGAACTGCAAATCCTCAGGGATCTCCTTCCAACCCCCTCCCACCAGAGTGGGCTCAGACCATTGATCCATGGATAAAACCGCGGAAAACCGGGAAAAAGAGAGGGTAAAAAAATCCCACACAAACATCCCGGAGCTGGCTTTTCCAGAGCCAGCAATCTCGGATCCGGGGGCGTTCCCGGTGCCCACGGATCCCACCGGGATCTCCTCCCTTCCTTCCTTCCTTCCTGCCCTGGGAGCAGCCTGGAATCCCATCCCAAAGGGAAGGAAGTGCCACCGCAGCCTCCAGCCCTAAATCCTGGCCCATCCCATGGAAATTCCAGAGCTGGGAACATTTCCTCCTTCCCTGAGCAAATTCCGAGCCTTTGGCTCCATCCTTGTTTTTATTGGGAACGGGAACAGCCCCTTCCCTAAAATCCCCATTCCCACCCCAAAAAAACCAGGAAAAGCTGGAGCAGCCCCTGGATCTCACCCCAGGAAAAGTTCAGGAATATTTGCAGCAGGGATCCCAAAATCCTGGGATTAATTAAAGCTCCTAATTATCAACAATTGATTAATGACAAGCTGGCATTAATTAGGAAAAGCAGCCTCAGCTTCCAAGAGTTTTCCAAAGGTTTTTCCTGTCCTGCCCAGGGAATGGATGTCCCAGAATGGTTTTAGCTGGGATTTAGAGGGATCTGAGATAAAAATGGGGAATTTGGAGGAGGGATTGAGCTGAAATCTGGGATTTGGGGTGCTCCAGCTATTTCCCAAATTGCAGGAACACGGGAACCTGGGAATCATCCGTAAATCCCTTTATTTGGGGAGACTGAGGCCCAGTTTTCCTACCCCAAACCAGGAACACACCAAAAAAACCTGGGAATTTTTCCAGGCTCATCCCTTGAATGTTTAACCAAGCCATTTTTTAAGGAAAAGCTCCAATCCCGAGGGATGGATTTTTATCCTTCTCCATGTGGGAGCTGATGTTTCCCAGGATGAACGGCCCCTGTTTTCCCAAGCCTTCAAATCCCACTAAATTTCCGTTTCCCTGGAAGAACTCCGCAGAATCCCATAAAATTTGATTTATCCGCCTGCGTGAGCCGCACGGAACCGCAATTTCCAGGATAAATGCCGGGTGTAAATTGTGGTTTATGTCGGATTCCGACCGGCTTTACGAGTTTCCCCGAGAAAACGGGATCTTCCCGCCTTTATTTCTTCCGTCGGAGCCTCCCCGGCCCACCGAGGAATTTTCAGGATTGGGCTCAGCCAGGAATCACCTTTTTCCCACTATTTTTCCTGGGGGGAATTGTGGGAGTTCCGGGATTTGGGGTTGGTTTAAATCAGGAGAATTTTAAGGGAATTCCTGGTGCTGTTCCCGGGGTTTTCATTCAAGGATCAGCCAGGATTCTCTGGAAAATCCTGGTTGGGGAAAAAAGATCAAACCATCCAAAGTTTGGGCACAGCAAGGGGAAAATTCCTTGGGAATGTGGGTGGGAAAAGCCGCTCATTCCCACCCTCATTCCCACCCAAAATCCAGGCACAGCCAGTGGAGAATCCCTCAGGAATTTGGGTGGGGAAAACCCCAAATTCCCACCCAAAATCCAGGCACAGCCAGTGGAGAATCCCTCAGGAATTCCCTGCGAAAAGCCCCTGATTCCCACCCAAAATCCAGCCCCAAAGAGCAGAGAATCCCTTGGGAATCTTCCTGGAGTGCTGGGATGGGAAATTAAATGGGAAAAACTCCGAGAAATCCCAGGAAAAGCAAATCCCAAAGTCTTCCATGTCATGGGAATGAGGTACAGGGATGGGAAATGCAATGGGACAAACAGCAAGAAATCCTGGGAAAAGCAAATCCCAAAATCTTCCGTGCCATGGGAATCACCCAAAATCTTTTCCATGGGACACCAATCCATCCTTTCCCCGCTTCCAGAGGGAACAGACCCGACCCATTCCCTGGATTCTCCCAAAAAAATCCTCACCACAGCACAACCCCCGAATCCGAGGCAACTTTTCCTCCAGCGGAAAGCCGGGAAAAGGTCAGGGAGCGGAAAAAATAATAAGATTTTCTAACGGCTTCCTTCGGAGCAAAATATTATCCGTTCTCCCGCTTTTTTTCCGGCTTTTATGGAAGGAGATTCTGCCAATTCCAAAGAAAAAGGAGGATTAAAATGAGCTTCTGCACCTTCGGGGGCCCATTTGGAAGTTTTACTGTACGGAGCTGACAGGAAAAATCGGGAATTAATATCCCGGAGCCGCTTCTGAGCTGCAATAGCAATTATTGGACTCCGTGTCCCTGGATAAATAATGGGGCCATTCCGCTAATTAGCTCCGACGATCCGGGCTCCGTGGAAATCCTCCCCCGCCCGGGAAAACAACGCCGGGTTTTCGGGAATGGTGGCTTTTTCCACCTGGAAAAATGGGGGGGAAATGGTGGAAAAATGGTGCAAAAATGGTGGGAAAATCCAGGAGTTGTTCCCGTGTGCAGGTGCAGAATGGGAGGTGTCGGTGGAAAAATTGGGAATGTTGATAGGGAATTGAAAATGTGTTGGATTCCTGGGTCCCACTCCGTGGAAATCCTTCCCTGCTCAGAAAAACCAACTCCGGATTTTAGGGAATGGTGGCTTTTTCCACCTGGACACAGGTGGGAAAATGGTGGGAAAATTATGGAAAAATGGTGGGAAAATCCAGGAGTTGTTCCCATGTTCAGGTGCAGAATGGGAGGTGTGGGTGGAAAAATCAGGAATGTTGATAGGGAGCTGAAGATGTTATGCATTGCTGATTATTCCTAATAAAATTATCCCGGTGATTCCCGCTCCCGTGCGACTCCATTAATTCCGGAGGTGTTAATGGGAGCAGAGCTCGGAATTAATTAATTAAATAATCAGTCAATCAATCAATCAGTGTTCCAGGTTGGTTTTCCCACTTCAAATCCTGCGTTTTTTGCATTATTCCCTAATTATTTCCCAGCCTTGGGATTGCAACAGGAGCTGCTTTTCCCTGGCATTTCCAAAGAGAAACAGGATCTCCATCTCCAGCCCATCCCCACTCCCCAAATTCCCGGGATCCGATGCTCCCGGGGATTGCAGCCTCATCCCGAATATTCCAAAATTAAAATACTGAAACCTCGGATTTTTCTGGATGTTGAATCCCCTTATCCCACATTTTTCCCACGTCCCATCCATCCTGGATTTTCCATAGGATCAGACGCCACTCCAAATTCTCCTTGGGATTATTTGGATCGTATTCCAAGCTCCCTGAATTTCCAATAACCCACTGATCCCTGGGATTATCCCAAATCCACCTTTTCCAGAGGGTTTGGAGCAGGGAAGCAAAACTTTATCCCAGAAATTCCTTTTTTTTTTTTTTTTTTTAAAGCCTGGAGGACCCAAGAAATTCCAGGTGCTGAAAAATTCCCGGCTCATTCCGTGCTTGGAATTCGAGCACTTCCTTATTCCCTTCCCAGCCCATCTGGATCTGCGAAAAATCCCAGATCCCAAATCCCAAATCCCTTATCCCAAATCCTCTATCCCAGTCCCATATCCCAAATCCCGTATCCCAAATCCCGTATCCCAAATCCCACATCCCTTATCCCAAATCCTGTATCCCAGTCCTGTATCCAAATCCTGTATCCCAAATCCCGTATTCCACATCCCCTATCCCAAATCCCGTATCCCGGTCCGCAGGCAGGGGGCAGTGGCGCCATTTCCCGGAGAACATTCCCAGCTGGAAATCTCCAAAGCGGGAAGAGGAGAAGGGCCAGGAATGAACCCCCCAAAAAACACCGGGAATTCTCCCCTTCCATGGATACACCGACACCAAAAGTTCCCTCAGCGGGGCAGGGATGGAGCCAATCCCTGAGAAAATCCTGGAATGAGAATTGGATGTGCCATGGCTTCATTGCATTCCCAGAAAATGATGGATCAGGGATTGCGCCTCGAAAATTCCAAGTGGAGCCTCCAATTCCCTCCCATTCCAGATTTCTTCTCTTTTTCCAAAGGCCCCCTTGGAAAACCCCACAAATCCAAGGATCCACAGGGAGAAATCCTGCAGGAAAAGCCATTCCTGCTCCGATATTCCAAGGAAATGAAAAACCTCGGGAACAACTCCCTGATCCCTCCTCGGACCCTCATTCCCAGGAATGGGAATTCCCAGGGATGGCATTCCCTGCTCCTGCCGTGCTTTTGGGATCTGCGTTGCCTCCTCCCCCTCTCCCGGGGCTTTTCCCGGTGTTCCCGGTGCCGGATCCCGGCCTGGAATTCCTGACCCTTCTCTCCCCTTAGCTGGAAAACCGGGAATTCATCCCCGGACTTCTCTTCAGGATTTGGTTTTTCCCTGCCCATTCCGGAGGCAGGGAAAAACCGGGAAAAGCCTTTCCCAAGGATTCAGCCCAGACCCAGGATTGGTTATTCCCAATCCCAATCCAGAGGGATGAGTGGGGAGGAGAATCCAGAGCTCGGGGATTCCAGGAAAACTCCCAAATTGGATCCAACAGCATCAAAATTGCTGGGATAGACCTGGGAAAAACATTGATAGCACTGGGATTGAGGGATGCAGGGATGGGAAGAGGGAAAATGAGCAGGAAATTCCGGATCCTGAAGCAGGGATGCAAAAAATACACGGAATTTTTAGGGAGAGAATCCCAAATCCTGAGGGTTCAAGAATTCCTGAGGATCCCAGCATCTTCAGGGTTTATGGTTTACCTTAATCCCGAGGGTTTAAGAATTCCCAAAAATCTTGGGAAATCCCAAATCCTGAAGGTTCAGGAATTCCTGAGGATCTTGGGAGCTTCAGAATCCCAAAGATTTAAGAACTCCCAAGGACCCCGGCACCTTTAGAATCCCAAATCCTGAAGATAACAGAATTCCAGGAAAACCCCACTCCAGCTCTTCCCAGAAAACAAAATCCTGGGTTTTTCCCACCCCAAATCTGCCTCCTTTCCCAAATCCGGGATGAGATTTCTCCCTGTGTTCACCTTTCCCATAAAACCCTTTCCCTTCAAACTTCCTCTGGAAAAGAAGAGGAAAAGCTGGAATTTTCCAGTTTTTTACTGGATTTATTCCTTGATTATTTTTAAGGGGAATTAATCATTCCTGTGGGATCAGGGCTGGAAAATCCTGTGGGATGGGGGCTGGAAAATCCCTCTCCCTGCCCCAAACTGAACCCTTTTTGTTGTTCCCTTCCCATTTCCACAGATTTGACAGATTTTCCCTTAAAACCCTCCCCAGCATTCCCAAATTCCCCCAAAGCCGCGCTGGGAGCTCCAGCCCCGTGCAGTTGCCAAGGGAAAACCCGCAGCCTTCCCAATCCTTCCTAGAATTCCCAATAAAAGCCGAGGCCGTGAACTCCAGGCGGGAATGGCCTGGATTTGACCGCGGAATGACCTCGCCCGACGGACACCGGCACCATCCGTCCTTTTTTACAGCATTCCCATTTTTTTCCCTTGGAAAACGGATCCCTGAAGCATCCCTGACCCTGCCCCGGGCGCCGGGAATTCATCCTGGGAAAAAGGGACAGCTCCTCTTTCACACAGCCCCCGGGTTCCTGGGAGAATTCCCGGAGAATCCTGGAAATGAAGGGGAAAAGAGGATGCGGAGCTCAGGATAAAAGGGAAGAGGGAGATCTCGGATCTGCTTCTGTTTCCCGCTGCTGGATTTGGGGTTTTCCCAAATAAATGTTAAAAAGCCTGATTTAAATATTCCTAAATATTCCTAAATATTCCTAAATATTCCCAAGTATCCCTGTATAAATGTCCTTAAATATCTCAAAATATCTGTATTTAAATATCCCCAAATGTTCGTGAACGTCCCTAAATATTCCCTAATATTACTACAGAAATATTCCTAAATATCTCTAAATATCCCAACTTAAATACCCCCAAATATCCCATTATAAATATACCTCAATATTCCTGAATGCCCTTAATAAAATATCCTTAGGTATTCATTTTTAAATATTCCTAAATATTCCTGAATATCCCAATTTAAATATCCCTAAATATTCCTGAATATCCTGATTTAAATATCCCTAAATATTCCCAAATATCCCGATTTAAATAATACTAAATATTCCCAAGTATCCCTACTTAAACATCCTTAAATGTTCCCATAAAAATCCATGGAAAAGGCTCCAATCCTGTCCTCCTGTGAAGAGGATTGGGAAGTTTTAGGATTCTCCTTCAAAATCTCCTCAGAAAGTCCCAGGGTAGTTTGGGATAACGGCAGCTCAAGGCTCATCCCATTCCCACCCCTCCTTTATCCTGGATCGCTCCCACCAGGCCTTGGGCACTTCCAGGGATGTGGAATCCTGGAATTCCCCTGGAAATCCATCCCAGCCCCTCTCCACCCTCCCAGGGAGGAATTCCTCCCAAATTCCCAATGGAAATTCTTCCTTTCCGGCCTGGAACCTCTTCTCCATCCCAAAATTCCCCTTGGACCCCATTCCCGGCATTTCCTCCAAAGGAAGGGATTTTTCCCAAATTCCCAATCCGAATCCCTTTTCTCCCATCCCAAAATTCCCCTTGGACCCCATTCCTGGGCTTTGCCAGGAAGGGATTTTTCCTGAATTCCCATTTTCCCCTAATTCCGACTCTAAATCCTTTTTTTCCAGCCTAAAATCTCTTTTCTCCCATCCCAAAATTCCCCTGGAACCCCATTCCCAGGCTTTGCTGGGAATCTGCTCCTGGGATGGGATTTGAGCTGGCCCAGCCCTGGAATTCTCTGGAAGAAGCCCCAGAACCCCTGAGGAAAAGGAGAAAAATGTGGGAATGCCCCGGGAATGCCAAAGGTGGGGGAAAATGGGCAATAAAATCCCGGGATTTGTCGGGAAAAGCAATTCCGGAGTTAATCAAGGCAGAGGTCCCAAAAAAGGGACTTTTGCCATCGATCCGGGAATATTCCAGATGAAGGAATTCCAAGCTCCTGCACTGTGACCCGGCGGGAAATGAAACATCCGCCCCCTTCCCTCTCCAGCTTTTATTCCTGACATTAATCCGTGCCACAAAAATCCATTTTCTCTTCTTATTTTTAAGGGGAAAAAAAAAGAGGTGAATTTTCTAGCAAAAGGGGGAAAAATGGAGTTTTGTTATAGTTGGGAATTTTTATTTTAATTTAAAACGTTGGGATTTGGAATAAAATTAATCAATAAATCAAAATTCCTACAACGGGCCCGGATCAAAGGTTAAAACCTGGGGTCATCCCAACAGTTCCCTGGGAAAAGCTTTCCTTGGATGAATTTTGAATGGAAAAACTGGGATATTTTTGCTCGAAAGATGATTTTTATGGGAAAAAAACCCAATCCAAAGAGGTTTTCCTGGGTGCTGGAGCACCCCTAAATCCCAAATGTTTGGAATTCCAAGGTGTGGTTGGATATCTGTGGATGGATCCCAATCCAAAGCTTTCCCAGGGCTGGGATATTTGAGCTCCCAAAGGATCCCTGTGTCCATCCAGGGGATTTATTCCTTCCCTTTTCTCTTGGAATTGCACAGAAATCCAAGGAAATTCAACCATGGAAATCCAAATCCATGGAATTCACCCCAAACCGGCCAAGAGGTAAAAAAATCAAAGCAGTGATGGTGCCAAAACCTCCCTGAAGATCCGGATAAAAACCAAAACTATGGAATCCCTCCCAAATCAGAGGCGGAAAAATCAAAGCGACGACTTCGCCCAAAACCCCCTGAAAATCCAGATAAAAGCCAAAATCCCGGAATTCCGGGCAGGAATCCAAGCCAGCATTCCCCCCCCCTGAGATCCCCACGGGGATAAACAAATTCCAGCGGGGCAGGGAGCACGGAAAATCGGGATGGAGGCCACGGAATGACCCCCGGAGAGGGCCAGGAATGTCACCACGGCCCGGCGCTCCCGTTCCACCTGGGCGGGCGCGGCGCACCTGGGGAAATCCATCACGATCCCGGGCCCGAGGAATGCGGGGACGCGGTTAATCTTTAACCAGACCCCCCCCGGAAACCTCGGAAAATTCCCAGGAGCCGCTCTCGGGGTTGTTTGGGAGCCGCCTCGGGAAGGATCCGCTGGGAAGGAGCCGGAATTCCGCGGCTCCATCCGGAATTTGCCGCTCCAAGGTCGCTGGGAGTGAGGCGGGACGCGGGAAATGGGAAACGGGAAAACGAAGGGATGGGGTTGAGGGAGGTGCCTGGAAATGTGGGGTTTGTTGGGAAAAGGGAGGAAAATTGGAAAAACAAAATTCCTAGGTTTTGTGTGGGGATGGGGAAGAGGCCTCGGCCTCACCAGAAATTCCATCACCCAGAATCCCTGAATTCCAGAATCTCTGAATCCCTGAAATTCCAAAATCCCTGAATCCCTGGAATCCCAGAATCCCGGGAATTCAGGGTCAGACCTGAGCCAGTGCTTTCCCAAAATTCTGCCTCCATCTCGAGCCCTGCCTGCCCTTCTCCAACCCCGAACTCTTTGGAATATCCACAAACCCAGGGAAAAGTGATGGGAGCAAAGAACTCTCAATGGGCCAGGATATCAGGATCCTCCATGGATCCCTTCGGCCAGGATGCCCCAAAATTCCCATTCCATGAAAATCAAACATTCAATAAAAAACAAGTATTCCATAAAAATCAGATATTCTATAAAAGTCAAATATTCCATAAAAATTAAATATTCCATGCTCATCATTCCTGGCTACAGGTGTCCCCTTGGAATAAGGAGAAGTTTTTCAGCTGTCCCAGAATTCCCTCCCTCAGAGCAGAACTGGAATTTTAAATTCATTTGTTCCTGGAGTTGGGAATGTGGAAGGGGAGACGGGGATGGGAATTATTCTGGATATCTGAGACGGGGGAAAAAGCTGGGAATTGGTTCAGAGCTGCAAGGAAATGTTTTGGAGCATGGGAAAAACAGTGGGAAGGGGAAAATATTAAAATAAAATAAAGTGAAATAAAGTAAAATACAGTCAAAATAGAATAAAATAAAATAAGATAAAATGAAGTAAAAATAAAATAAAATAAAATAAAATAAAATAAAATAAAATAAAATAAAATAAAATAAAATAAAATAAAATAAAATAAAATAAAATAAAATAAAATAAAATAAAATAAAATAAAATAAAATAGACATCATAAAGCAAAAATAAAATAAAAGAAGTCCTTCCAAATGCTTTCTGTAAATCCCAGGGTGTTTTAAAACCCAGGAATATCCAAACCCTGATTTAAATCCGGCCTCCCTGAATTTCCCAACCATTTCCATGGATTTTTTTACAATCCCACTTTTTCCCTTCCAACCTTTTTCAACTCCGACAAAAGGGAAAAATTTCCTCAGCTCTGAGGCTGAAAGGACTTTTTGGGAACATCTGTCACCGTAAAAGAGTAAAACCAACCCGAGCAGCAGCCGATTCCTTTTTATTCCCTTTTATACCCTTTTTTATTCCCTGCTCTGAAATTCCTGCTCTAAAACTTTTCCTTGGAAGCATTTCCCAGCCTGGATTTCTTTCTTTTTTTTTTTTTTTTTACCATTTAAAAAATCCTTTTGGTTTTTATTTCCGAGCCCCGATTTCTTTTTGGGGTTTTTATAATTTAAAAAATAATTTTGATTTTTATTTTTCAGCCCAGATTTCTTTTGGGGCTTTTATCAATAAAAAATTCAATTTTGATTTTCATTTCCCAGCCCAGATTTCTTTTTGGGTTTTTTTATCATTAGCCTGGATTCTTTTGGGTTTTTTATCATTCAAAAAATCATTTTGATTTTCATTTTCCAGCTCCAATTTCTTTTTGGGTTTTTGCCATTAAAAAAATCATTTTGATTAAAAAAAAAAAAAAAACAGGGAGCGAGTTAGAGTTGAAAAGCGGGGGGAAGATGAAGATAAGCGGGAAAAATCAGATTTATTTATTTTCCCCATCAATTGATGGGGAGAAAGGGAATTTTTTCTTCAGATGAGGGGAGGGAAGGGGCCGACGCCGGAGTTGTCGCTGGCTGTTTACACCGGGAGCCATCTGGCAACAGAGATATAATAACAATTATTCCGTGGAGATTCCGTTGAGGAATCGCATCCCCGTAAATCAAATTAACACCCCCTGCCCCTCCCCGCCTCTCCCGCTTTTCCCCTTCCTTCCCTGCTCCCGTTTAACCCCGGGAATGCTCCCGAACAAGGCGCCCTCATCATTAAGAATTGATTTTTTATTTATGGCCGCGGTGCCGCCCCGCGATATCCCGCCGTAATTCCGCCTTTGGAAACCCCATGTTTACGCCGAGATTTGTGCTTCCCAAATCCCATTTTTTTGTGGTTTTTTTCATCCCTCTCTCCCCCGGCGTGGAAATATCCGATATCCTTCATTAGCTCGATTACATCGGATAAGGGGTTTATTCCTTTAAATTATTTAACCTTGGGAGAACCCGCTGGGACCCCATAAATTCCGGCCCCGCTAATGAAAATCATCCGTTAGGGCCGTTCCCGAAGACAACGGGAAAAGGGATTAAAATATCTCGGAAAATCAACTCCTGTTTGGTTTTTTTTATCCTTGGAATCCGACAGACTCCATAATTCACCGAAAACCTGCTTTTTTCTCCCCACCTCGGGGCTGATCACAAAACTTTTTTTTGTAGATATCCGATTTTTCACGGATTTTTGGAGTGCTTGGAAAAGCCCCTTTGGAAGGAGAGAGCTCCCTTTTTTGGCTGAATTTGGCAGAATTTAGCTCCTAATTCCAGATTGAACTTCCAGCACTTTTTGTAACTTTCCATGATTTTCCTGGAATTTTGATCCAAACCTGGAAATAGGAAGGGGTAGATCTCAACCCCAAAAACTGGATTAAAAACCAATGGGGTTGGTGGAGCTCCACGCAGGATGAGCACTGATAAATTTTGGGAAGGTTTGAGGAAAAACAATGGGATTTGGGGTGGATTTTCAAGGAAAAAGGCCAAAACTGCATCATCTGCCCTCTATTCCTCATGTTTGTTTTTTTTTTGTTTGGTTTTGGGATTTTGGGGGTGGTTTTAAAGCAGTTGAGAAGAGCCAAACAACCCTAAAATTCAGCCAGCTGACCCTAAAGATGACTCGGGAATTTGGCACAGAATAAATTCTGAATTATCTGGAATTCTCCAGTTTTCTCACAGGACATTCCAAGTTGGATGGGATTCACTGGGATCAGCCAAAGATGTTGGAAGAACCACCTGAGCAAGGAGAACCAACCATCCCCTCCCCTCCCCAACCAAGCAGCTCCAGAAAGCCACAAAAATTCAAATAATCAAAGATTTGGAGACGGAAATGTCCCATTTCTGTCCTGCCTTGGAAGCGGAACTGGGATCTGCCAGATTTACGGAGCTCCAGAAGTTCCATGGAGGCACCAGGATGGACCAGGCCAGTCTTGGGCCACTGGTGGCCACTGGACCGGGCAGTCCTGGCCAATCCAGGCCCCCCAGAGGTCTCCAAAAGCACCAATAAATGGATTTTAAAGGGATCGGAGCTGGAGCTGCTCTCTGGGATTTGCCCAAATCTGGAGCAACCTCACCGGGATAAAATTGGAGTTGAAGGAGGAGTTCGGGATCAATCCCAGAAGGAAATCAAAGGCTCTGGATCCCCACTGTCCCCTGGATCCCATTCCCAGAGTGTGCAGGAACACGACCACCTGACCCTGAGGAAATCCCAGGTTTAAAACCTCAGTTTAAGGGCAGCTCCTGAACTTCCCAGCTCCGACAGATTCCGGTTCCAACCTCCTGCTCCAGCCTTGAGCGACTTCACCGGGATGGAACCAGAGCCAAGAGTTCGGGATCGATTCCAGGCAGGAATCAAAGGCTCTGGATCCTCATTTTTCCCTGGATCCTCATTTTTCCCCTGGATCCCTTTCCCAGTGTGAACACAACCACCCTGACCCTGCTAAAACCCCACATTTAAACGGGGATGTAAGGACGGCTCCGTTTCCCAGGTCTGACCGATCCCAGTTCCAAACTGGGATAAAACCAGAGCTGAAGGAAGATCCAGGGAGGTCCCAGAGGCTCTGGACCTTCACCTTCCCCCAGATCCCATCCCCAGAGCATGCAGGAACACGGCCACGCTGACCCCTGGAAAACCCCACATTTAAAGGATGATTTAAGGACGGCTCCTCAATTTCCCAGCTCCCCAACCCTCCTGGAAACCAAACCCAATTTCCCTGCTTTAATCACCGCGCCTCGCTTTGTCTCCGAGCCCTTTCTTTGCCTTTCTCTCCCTTTCTTCTCCATTTATTTCCTTTCTTTTTGTTGGTGTGTGGGGTTTTTTTGTTTTTTTTTTTGTGCTAAACCTGTAAAAGGCGCCGGGCTCGGAGTTCATTTGGCCGCGGAGCTGATAAGCCATGAAAAACACGGAGCCGGCGATGGAAGCGCTGACAGCGCCGGCTCTGCCGCGGGCCCAGCTGCAATTTGCCTTCCAGGGCTGTCTCCGAAAACAAAAACGCTCCACATGCAGCATGCAAAGAAGTTCCGAGTGCGTTGGGGGGCTCGGGGAAAGAGGAGAAGGGGGTGGAAAAAGCCACATGGAAGACGAGAAGGGCGGGCGGCGCTGGGAGTGGGGAGAGAGCTGCAGATCAATCATTTATAATTAACAAAAATCCGATTGGGGCTTTAAATAGAGATCAATGTGCGGCGGGGCTGAGTGGATTGCGAGGATGTATTCACCTTCTCGTAACTCTCCTCGCGAGCTGTCACACCTCCCGAACCCCCATTTGTTTTGTTAACAAAGCTTCAGGGGGCGCCGGGCTCTCATTGAAATTTCATTAATCTAATGGAGTAAAGTCCTGGAGAGGGGAAAAAAAAAAAAGAAAAAAATCAAATTCTCGTTGGGCGAGATGGTACCTGGGAAAGATAACCTCTGGTTGAACTCCCCGCCTCGGCGGGCTCTGCCATCAGTCTGGGAGCAGACAGCAGCGGGATGATTGCAGCCACCGGCCGCAGATCCTTCTTCTGCTGCTGCTGCTGCTGCTGCCGCTGCTGCTGCGTCCCCCCCGCGCCCCCCGGCCCAGCGCCGGCGCCGCCGGCCACGCGCTGGAACCACAGCGGGGTCACGGCTGGGACAGGGACAGGGTCAGGTGTGAAATCACCGTGGGTTGGTGTGAAATCACCATGGTTCGGGTCTGGAGCTGCACCAGGGTCATGGCTGGGACAGGGTCAGGATCAGGTGTGAAATCACCGTGGGTTGGTGTGAAATCACCATGGTTCGGGTCTGGAGCTGCACCAGGGTCATGGCTGGGACAGGGTCAGGTGTGAAATCACCATGGGTTGGTGTAAAATCACCATGGTTTGGGTCTGGAACTGCACCGGGGTCACGGCTGGGACAGGGTCAGGGTCAGGTGTGAAATCACCATGGGTTGGTGTAAAATCACCATGGTTCGGGTCTGGAACTGCTCCAGGGTCATGGCTGGGACAGGGTCAGGTGTGAAATCATCATGGGTTGGTGTAAAATCAACATGGATTGGGTCTGGAACTGCACCAGGGTCATGGCTGGGACAGGGACAGGGTCAGGTGTGAAATCACCATGGGTTGGTGTAAAATCACCATGGTTCGGGTCTGGAACTGCACCAGGGTCACGGCTGGGACAGGGACAGGGTCAGGTGTGAAATCACCGTGGGTTGGTGTAAAATCACCATGGTTCGGGTCTGGAACTGCTCCAGGGTCATGGCTGGGACAGGGTCAGGTGTGAAATCATCCTGGGTTGGTGTAAAATCATCATGGGTTGGGTCTGGAACTGCACCAGGGTCACGGCTGGGACAGGGACAGGGTCAGGTGTGAAATCACCATGGGTTGGTGTAAAATCACCATGGTTCGGGTCTGGAACCACAGCGGGATCACGGCTGGGACAGGGTCAGGTGTGAAATCACCATGGGTTGGTGTAAAATCAACATGGATTGGGTCTGGAACTGCACCAGGGTCATGGCTGGGACAGGGACAGGTGTGAAATCATCCTGGGTTGGTGTGAAATCACCATGGTTCGGGTCTGGAACTGCACTGGGGTCATGGCTGGGACAGGGTCAGGTGTGAAATCATCCTGGGTTGGTGTAAAATCACCATGGGTTGGTGTAAAATCACCATGGTTCGGGTCTGGAACTGCACCAGGGTCATGGCTGGGACAGGGACAGGGTCAGGTGTGAAATCACCATGGGTTGGTGTAAAATCATCATGGTTCGGGTCTGGAACTGCACCAGGGTCATGGCTGGGACAGGGACAGGGACAGGTGTGAAATCACCGTGGGTTGGTGTAAAATCAACATGGTTCGGGTCTGGAACTGCACTGGGGTCATGGCTGGGACAGGGACAGAGGGTCAGGTCTCAAATGACCTTGAGCTTGGTTCTGGAGTCGCAGCAGGGTCATGGCTGGGACTGGACAGGGTCAGGTCTACAATCACCATGGATTCTGTTCTGGAACCACCAGGGCTCGGTTCTGGACCCACCATGGGCTCAGTTCTGGAACGACCACAGGCTCAGTTCTGGAACCACCACAGGCTCAGTTCTGGAACCACCATGGGCTCAGCTCTGGAACTGGACACGTCCCTCCCAGATGTCCCCTCATGGAATCCCAGAGTTGCTGAGGAGGTTGGAAAAAACCTCCAAGATCAAGTCCAACCTTCAACCCAGCGCTGCCGTGGAATCGTGGAAGGGTTTGGGTGCGAAGGGACCTTCAAACCCACCCAGAACACCTCCCACTGTCCCAGGTGCTCCCAGCCCAGTGTCCAGCCTGGCCAGGGATCCAGGGGCAGCCCCAGCTGCTCTGGGACCCGTGCCACCCCTGCCACGTCCCCAAGTGCCACATCCTCACATCCCTTAAATCCCCCCAGGGGCAGGAAACAGAGGGGTCTTTTTGGGACATCCCCACTCCTCCTCCAGCTACAAATCCCAAATTTCTTCTCTTCCCCACCCCCTCCAGTCCTCAACTTCTCCTTGGAACCCTCTGAGATTTAGAGGAGGTTTCCAAGGGAAAACTGGGGGGTTTTCTCGTGAAAACTCCGCGTTCCTGCTGCTGCTGGATGCGTGACCTTCCCGGCAGCTCCCGCCAGCTTTTCGGGGATGTTGTATTCCGAGTATCCCAGGAATCCCAACAACTGCAGTGACACAGCCACAGGAGACTCTCAACTTTCAGCTCACGCTCCTGGCAAATTCCTCGTCCTCCTGGCTGTGGGAAAGAGCAGGAAACCTGAATCCGAGCGAGGCGAGACCGTTAAAAAAGCGGAAATCTCACGGGTTCCTCAATGCCTGGCACGTCGGGCAGGGCAGGAATCTTTGGAAAACTCCAGGAATTCGAGAGGGTGGTTATAAAGCTGAGCACAGACATCTGCACGGCCCCATTCCGCTCCAGCAGCGGCAGCTATTCCACAAATTCTTTGTAAATTTATTGGGAAAATGAAATCGCCCGTTCCCCCGCTCCAAAATCCAGGTGGAGGATAAAATCCAGCTGCAATTTTTATTTGGGATAATCCCAGGCAGCGCCAGCTGTGCCGAGGCCTTGGCTGCGACCCCAAATCCTGCCTCGATTGCCATTTAAAGGAGCCCCAGATCCCACAGAAAACCAGGAAATCAAACCTGGAAAGTCCTGATTAAGTCAATTTAATGGCCCTGGTGGGGCCATGGTGACTTGTCCCCAGTTTGTCCCCACACTGGTCCCACAGAGGTGGCACCGAGGGGACTCAGAAGATCCAGATCCCCCTCAGGACATCCCTGTGTCATTTTTTGGCTTTTCCCCTCCCCTCCTTCCTGTTCTCCAAGGTTTTTCCTCCCCCAGCCCTGAGTTTCCCGAGCGTTTCTGTGGCGGGTGGAAAGGGACAGATCCTCCCTGTCCTGGGACAAACGGGATCAGGGATTCCATGGAAAACCCCAGCTCGATTCGTGTCCTTGGACGAGCTGCTCCTCGTGGTGGGGCTCCCCTCAGGGATGGAATTCCCAGGGGATCCGGGGCTGTCCCATCCCTGGAATTGTCCCATCCCTGGAATTGTCCCAGCCTGGGATAACGGGAATTGTCCCCGGATGGGACTGGATGGGGTTTAATGTGTCCTTTCCACCCCAAACCATTCCAGGGTTCTGGAATGTTCACCTGACCCACCCCAAGCCCCTCCTTCCAGCTCCGGGTTTCCCAGGCCCTGATCCTGCCTGACTTCAGGGGATCAGAGGGAAAAAAAGCAGGAAAAACATGGAATGGAGGGAAGGAGGAGTGGGAGGGCAGTGGGGCAGCCAGGACAGAGTGACCTGGCCAGGACAAACAGATACAGCCAGGCCGGGAGGGGCTGAGCCAGGGATCCCAGCCTGGAACTTTACCAGGAGCAAAACCAGGGAATTTTGGCACATTAACACTGATTCCTCCATGGCCACAGCCCAAAAAAACTCCCATTTATTTTGGGCAGAGACAGCAGAATTCCAAGAACATCCAGGGAGGGAGGATGGAGCGAGCCGGGGATTCAAGGAGAGGGCAACATTGAGGCAGGAAAATTCCCAGAGGGAATTCTGGAGCTGATATCCCACATATATCCCACATTCCCAACCCTCTGCTTTCCACAGAAATCCTCTCTTGGCCGCACACTGACCATGGATAACCCAAATTCCCACATTCCCAACCCTTCTGTGGTCGGCGCTTCCCACCCGGGCCCACCTGTGGATTCCGCCCCCATCCCTTCCCGTTTATCCCATTCCAGCCCTGCTCCGGAATCGCATTTCCCTTCCCAATCCAAGCTGGATAAAGGACGAGCAGGGAGAGAAAGAAGAAAAATCTCCCCCACAGAACATTCCAGACGGAATAAGACAACCCCAAAATTAATTTTTAATTTTTTTTTTAAGGCGCGGCACCTTTTTGGGAATGCATGCGGGAGCAGGGAAGCGAGGAAATGTGGGAATGAGGGAGAGGTGCAGGCACGGCCCCGATTCCAAACACACACACGCACGAGCCTTGGGGGAATTGGGTGAACTTTTGAACCAGAGCTGCGCAGAGACAGAGCCGAGAGCCTGTTCCCACTTTAATAAACAATTCCCTCTTTTTTTTTTTTCTCTCTCTCTCTTTTTTTTTTCCCCCTCAATTAATTAAGGTTTGGGAAGGAAAAAAAATGGCAGGAGAGGAGTAATGGAGCAGGCGGCGCGTTCCTTACAGATGGATCCTACCTTTGGCTGCTTATTAAATCTCTGCATGATTGCGCTGCAGAAAATTAATCGCATTGTTTTCCCTTTTTCCGAGGGCTCTGCAAACAGCTCGGGGAGCGCGGCTGGGCTCCCGCTCCCGCTCCTCTCCCCCTTCCCGCCCGGCAAATCGCGGAGCCGCGCTCGGCTCACCCAGGCTGGTTTCACCCAGGCTGGTTTCACCCGCGGGGTCCCAGTGCCGGGGGAAATTTGGGATTTTCGTGTTTGGGTGAGGCAGGAGCTGGTGGGAAATAGGGAAAGGGTTGGGAGAAATGTGCGGGAACAGGGGAGAGATCTGGATCCCTGCAGGGTCGGGGATGGTGGAGATGGAGCCCAGCTCTGGCTCACCCTCATCTTCATCCTCATCCTCACCCCGATCCTGATCCTCAGCTGCCTCCTCTTCCTCCTCCTCCTCATCCTGATCTTCGTCCTGACCCTGATCCTCAACCTCCTCATCCTCATCCTGATCTTCATCCTCACCTTGATCATCGACCTCATCCTGATCCTCACCCTGGTCCTGACCCTCAGCTGCCTCCTCTTCTTCCTCCTCCCCCTCCTCATCCTCACCCTGATCCTCACCCTGACCCTGATCTTCATCCTGACCTTCATCCTGATCCTCAGCCTCCTCCTCCTCCTCCTCCCATCCCCAAAGGCCCCACCACGGACCCAGAGGTCCCAGTTTGAGCCCCAGGCTGGGATGGGTGAGGAGCCCGCCTGAGGCCTTTGGCCGGATTTGCATTCCCATTGTTCGGAGCGGGCTGAGCGCTTCCACAGCTGCTCCCGGCCGCTGGAATTTCCATCCAGGCCCTTTGGACACCAAAACCCGGGAAAACAATGGGGCAGGTGCGGGAGTGAGGGAAATCCCTTTGTGGACACGGACAGGGACAGGGCACGGCCCCGGTCCCAAAATAACCCCGGCAATTCCCCTGGGAATCCCCCAAGGTCAAAAATGGGGAATGAGGCCAGGTCTGGGATAGGGGGGAGCTGGGGTCACCCCAAAGGGAAAAAGGGAAAGGGGGAAAAGGGAAAAAGGGGGAAAAGGGGAAAAGGGGAATAGGGGAAAAGGGGAAAAGGGGAAAAAGGGAAAGGGAAAAGGAAAAAGGGAAGGGAAATGGAAATGGGAAAAGGGAGAGGAAAAAGGGGAAAAAGGGAAAAGAGGAAAGGGGAAAAGGGGAAAAGGGGAAAAGGGGGAAAAGCGGAAAAAGGGGAAAAGGGGAAAGGGGGAAAAGGGGAAAAGGGGAAAAGGGGAAAAGGGGAAAAGGGAAAGGAGGAATGGGGAAATGGGGAAAAGGGGAAAAGGGGAAAAGGGAAAGGAGGAATGGGGAAATGGGGAAAAGGGGAAAAGGGGAAAAAGGGAAAGGGAAAAGGAAAAAGGGAAGGGAAATGGAAACGGGAAAAGAGGAAAGGGGAAAAGGAAAAAGGGAAGGGGAAGGGAAATGGAAATGGGAAAAGGGAAAAGGGAGAGGGAAAAGGGGAAAGGGTAAGGTGGAATTGACCTTTCCCAGACTTCTCTTGGTGTTCTGAGGCAGATTCCTCACCCAACTCCATCCCAAACCTCCAGCTTCTCCTGTGGAATCTCAGGATGGGAATGAATCCCCTCTTTTCCCACTCCTCTTTCTCAATCCCTTTTTTCCTTTTCCCATTCCCTCTTTTCCCCACCCCTTTCCCCCATCCCTCCCCACCATCATCACCACTACCCCAAAACCACCAAAACCTCCCCGGGAACGACCCCCAACACCCCAAAAACCCTTCCCAGACGGAAGAACCCCAACTCCCCCAGCCCAGACCCCACAGCCGGGCCCATCCTTGGCCGATCCTTGGCCGATCCATGGCTGTTCCATGGCCGCCGTTACCATGGCCAATCCATGACTGATCCATGGCTATTCCATGGCTGTTCTATGGGTGATCCATGACTGTTCCATGGCCGTTCCATGGCTCATCCATGGCTGATCCTTGGCCGATCCATGACTGTTCCATGACTGTTCCATGGCTGTTCCATGGTTCATCCATGGCTGCCGTTGCCATGGCTGATCCATGACCAATCCATGGCTGATCCATGGCTGATCTATGACTGTTCCATGGCTGATCCATGGCCGATCTATGGCTGATCCATGGCTGTTCCATGACTGTTCCATGGCTGATCCATGGCCAATCCATGACTGATCCACAGCTGATCCATGGCTGATCCATGGCTGATCCATGGCCCATCCGTGGCTGATCCATGGCCGCTGTTGCCATGGCTGATCCATGCCTCATCCATGGCTGTTCCATGACTGATCCATGGCCGTTCCATGGCTGATCCATGGCCGATCCATGACTGTTCCATGACTGTTCCATGGCTGTTCCATGCCTGATCCATTACCCACCCATAGCCGATCCATGGCCGATCCATGACTGTTCCATGACCGTTCCATGACCGTTCCATGACTGCTCCAAGGCCGATCCATGGCCGTTCCATGGCCGGTCCATGGCCGCCGTTGCCATGGCTGCAAGGTGACCCCCTCGGAGCCGCGGCCGCACCAGCCGGGGGCAGCGGGGTCAGCGCGCGACCGCTCCGACCCCCGGGGTGAAAAGTTCAGGCATCCCAGGAAAAACCAATACGGCCCCGGCGTGGCCGCTTCCCGATTTATTTCCATTCCCAGCAAGCCATGCATAGAAAATCCAGATAAATCCCATTGAGCCCCGCCTGGAGCCGCCGCCCAATGGATGCAAACAGATGTCCGCAGGGAGCGGGGGCTCAATTAATATTTATTAATAATCTGATTAATCCCACCCGAAAATCCCTTCTGCTGTTTCTACCCAGCTTTTAATTCCTCACCCTCCCTCCGGAATTTTTTATGTTTTTCCCTCGGTGTTTTTCCCGATCCAGGGTGAATTAGGGAGGATAATGAGAATTTCCAGCGTTGATGTCCCCGAGGTTTTCCCGGGATTCTGCTGAGGGATGGATCCCGTTCCCATTCCCAGGCTGGAATTTCCACCCTTCCTGGTGCTCCCACCTCGGCAGAAGCTGCCACGAGGTGGCCACGAGGTGGCTCCTGGAGCCCTTGAAGAAAGTCCGGAATATTCCGAAGGGATAACGGGAATTGCGGCGTGGGGGGTGGGATGAGGCAACCCAGCAAATCCGGAGTTTATGGCCAAAAAATTCCTCTTTTTTTTGTGGGATGGTGGAAAGGAAAAGAAGGAAATTTGAGATATTATATATAATTTTTGGGGTTTTTTCAATGCCTAAAATTCCCTGGAAAAAGGGATTTTTGTGGTCTGTTTTTTAAGGGACGGTGGAAGGGAAACGCAGGAAATTTGGGATATTACATATAAAATATTTAAAAGAAAAGATGCCCCAAATTCCCAGGAAAATGGGATTTTCTGGCTGTTTTTAAGGAATGGTGGAGGGGAAAGGCAGAAAATCTGGGATATGATTTACAGGATATTTTTTTAAAAAGGGGATTAAAATTTCCCTGGAGGAAGGGAAGATGGAAAGGAAAAGCAGAAAATGTGGGATGTTCTATAAAAAATATTTTTTAAAAGGAGGATCCAAAATTCCTTAGAAGAAGAGATAATTAAAAGGAAAAGCAGCAAATCTGGGCTATTATATAAAATATATTTTTTAAAACAGGGGATCCAGAATTCCTTAGAAGAAGGGATAATTAAAGGGAAAAGCAGCAAATCTGGGATATTATGTTAAATATATTTTTTTAAAAAGATGCCCAAAATTCTCTGGAAAAAAGGATTTTTGTAACTGTTTTTAAGGGATGATGGAACAGAAAAGCAGAAAATTTGGGATGTGGAAATCTGGGATATTATATAAAAAAGTTTTTTTAAAAAAGATGGACAAAATTCCCTGGAAAATGGGATTTTTGTGGCTGTTTTTTAAGGGATGATGGAGGGAAAAGCAGGAAAAGGGGGATTGGAAATGAAAAGGGGGATGGGAAAAGGGGGATGGGAAGGAAAAGCCGGATCCTAAACTTGACCCAACTCTGATCCCATCCCTGGGATTTTTTTTCTGGCCTTGGCTGCTGTTCCCAGGGTCGGGGTCAGGGATTGGGAATGGGGCTGGCATCAGGGTTTTGATCCATTTATCCCAACTCTAATCCAAAACCCAAATTAAAATCTTCCATTTTCTGTGGGTTTTTCCCCAAGATTTTCCCAGGTTGAGTGGGACGAGGGAATTTTCCCCCTCAAACCCAATGGAATTTTTCAGGAATTGCCATCAAGAAATTCCCAAATTTGACCTCGATTTCCCTGCTGCAGAAACTCAGGGAGGGGCAAAACTTTGCGGCAAAAAAACTCAAAAAAGAACAAAACCAAGCTTTAACAAAATAAAAAATGAATTAAAAATGAACAAGTCCACCCCAGGCTCGGGAAAATCCTGGGATTTCCTGGGGAGGGACAAAAATTCCCGAGGAATTCCCCCAAAGCGGCCCCAGACAAAGGCCAGGGTGATAAATGGGGCTCTGGGGTTAGGCCGGGGTTTAGGCCCGGTTTTATCTGAGCCGGGTAAACAGCTCATTAATCCCGAGACTAAATGAGGTGGGAATGCAAATATCGGGGGGATAAGGGCAGGGGACAGCGGAGGGGAAAGGAAAAAGGGAAAAAAATGGGATTTGGTTTACAGGGGATGGAAAATTAAAATGGGATTTGTTTATATGGGAAGGGGGAAAAAATTGGATTTGTTTTATTGGGGAGGGGGGAAATGGGATTTGTTTTGAACTATTTTCAAGGGTTTTGAAGGATTTTAAAATATCTTCAAGGGTTTTGAAGGATTTTTAAATATTGGAAAGGGTTGTGAAGGATTTTAGAGGGTTTTGAAGGATTTTACAACATTTGAAAGGGTTTTGAATGTTTCTGAAGGATTTTAGGTAGTTTTGAACCATTTGCAAGGATGTTTTTTAGGGTTTAGAAAGGTTTTAGAGAGTTTAGAACTATTTTAAAGGATTTTAAAGGGCTTTGAAGGTTTTAAAGCGTTTTAAAGTTTTTTAAAGGGTTTTAAAGAGTTTTGAAACATTTCCAAGGATATTTTTGAGGGTTTGGAAGGGTTTAAAAGGGTTTTAGAGAGTTTAGAACTATTTTAAAGGATTTTAAAGGGCTTTGAAGGTTTTAAAGAGTTTTAAAGGTTTTTAAAGGTTTTTAAAGGGTTTTAGAGAGTTTTGAAACATTTTCAAGGATATTTTTGAGGGTTTGGAAGGGTTTAAAAGGGTTTTAGAGAGATTGGAAGTATTTTAAATTATTTTAAAGGGTTTTAGAAGGTTTTGAAGGGTTTTAGAGAGTTCTGAACCATTTCCAAAGATGTTTTTTGGGGTTTGGAAGTGTTTAAAGGGTTTTAGACAGTTTTGAACTATTTTAAATTATTTTAAAGGGTTTTAGAAGGTTTTGAAGGGTTTTAGAGAGTTTTGAACTGTTTTAAAGGGTTTTAGAGAGTTCTGAACCATTTCCAAGGATATCTTTGGGGTTTGGAATGGTTTAAAGGGTTTTCAGGGCTGCCACCGGCCCCGCGGCCGCTCCCCCATGGCACCCCATGCATCAGGTGTTTATCGGGGATTCCGCAGCCCTTCCCCGCTTTTGGAGGGAGTTCAGAGAGCACCGGGACTTCCCCTGCCCTAAATCTGCTCCTCCCTGGCTTCCGCTGCCTCCCGGCCCTAAAATCAGCCCTGGAAAAATCCCAAAAGCCATCAGTTCCCCGATAAAGTAAACTTCCCGTTTCTCCCCCAAATTCCAGGGGATTTTTTTGGGGTTTTGTGGCTTTGATCCTCTGCGGAGCAGCTCCCTTCAAATGATTAATGAATGAATGAATGAATGAATTATTAATTAATTAATCAGGAGGTGTTTGGGGGATTTGGGATGGTTGTCTCTGGTGGGAGATATCCCTGTCCACGGCACGGGGTTGGATTTGGGGGATTTTTGGGTTTTTTTCCATCCCAAACCCTTCTGGGGTTTCTGAGTCAAACCACCCGGACCCCACAGCAGCATCCAAGGGACAAATGGGATCCAAAGGATAAAATTCCCTAAATCCAGCTCCGTCCTTCCCTCCTGCACCTCTTGGGGCTGCTGAAGGTTCTTGGGATTATCCAGGCCAGGAAAATGAGGAAAAATCCCAAAAGATCTGTGCAAATCCAACGGGTTCCTGGCTGGGAAGGTGCCACAGAGAGGGGAGAAACCTGACCCCAAATAAATCCTGACCCCAAATCAGTCGCAGCCCTAAATCAATCCCAACCCCAAATCACCAATCTCAACCCCAAATCATCAATCCCGACCCAAATCTCCAATCCAGAGCCCAAATCATCAATCCCAAGCCCAGATCATCAATCCCAAGTCCAAATCATGAATCCTGACCCCAAATCAACAATCCCGACCCCAAAACAGTCCCGATGGATGGGACGTGTCTGTGGTGTGGGATTGGTTTATTTGGGATGAGTTTGTGGGATGGGATTTGTTCGGGATGTGTTTGTGGGGGGATTTGGGGTTTGGGGGAGGATTTGGGGGCTGGGTTTGGGTTCTTTGACGGGATTTGGGGAAAAAACGAGAGGCGGAAGCGGCGCCTGTGCGTGATCCTGGCCGGGCGCGTTCCCAAAGCCTGGTCCCAAGACCCGTTCCCAATGCGCGTTCCCGTTCCCAATGCGCGTCCCTGGGCGCGCTCCCGACCCCGCGCGTTCCCGGCCGGCCCCACACGGGGGCGCTGCAGAATTCCGGAGCCGCAGCCGCGCCCGGAGAGACCGCGGGACCCCCAAATAAACCTTGAAAACGCCAAATAACCCCTAATTAACTCTAAATACACCAAATAACCCCAAATAAACCCTAAATACACCAAATAACCCCATATAAACCCTAAAAATACCAAATAACCCCAAATAAACCCTAAATACATCGAGATAACCCCAATTAGACCCTAAAACCACCAAGTAACCCCAAATAAACCTTAAATACACCAAATAACCCCAAACAAACCCTAAAACCATCAAGTAACCCCAAATAACACCTGAAAACACCAAACAACCCCAAACAGACACTAAACCCACCAAATAACCCCAAATAAACCCTAAATACATGGAAATAACCCCAAACAGACACTAAAACAAAAAAAAAATAACCCAAAATAGACCCTAAAACCTCAAAATAGACCCCAGTTGATTCCAAAAACCCCAAATCCACCTGAACAGACCCAACAGCCACGGGCGGGTACTGATGAGTAACCCCAAATCATGCAAACAACCCCAAATCATTGAAATAACCCCAAATCATGTAAATAACCCCAAAGAGCCCCTGACAGACACAGAGAGACCCCCCCAGACACACGGACACCCCAAATATTCCCTGACAGCCCCAAAAATCCATTGGCATCCCCAAATACCCCCCAAGACACACGGACATCCCCCGGGACCCAGTGACACCTCCGGACACCCCCAAATATCCATGGACGGCCCCAAAATCCCCCAATAAACACAGAAACACCCCAATATTCCCTGACAATCCCAAAAATCCCCCCCAAAACACGGGCACACCCCAATATTCACTGAGCAACAGAAATATTTGGGAATATCCAAACAGATCAAACAATATCCCAAGGGATAAATGAATATCCAATAGGATAAATCAATATCCAAAGCAATTAATCAATGCCCAAAGATTGATCAAATTTACTCTAAATACAAAGATTGATCAATACCCAAAGGGACTGATCAATACCCAAAGGGATAAAACCATATCCAACAGGATAAATCAATATTGGAAGGAAGCAGAGGAATATCCAAAGGGATTGATCAATAACCAAGAGGATAAATCAACATCCAAAGGCCTTGATCAATATAAATAGGATAAATAGATATCCCAATCAATCAATCAATCAATCAATCAATCAATGTCCAATGGGATGGATCAATATCCCAAGGGATCAATTCCCAGGAGGAATCCAAGCCAGGACAATCCCATCCCAGGGGATTTTCCCCAATCCAAATTCCTCCACCTCCAAAATTCCCAGGATTTTGGGGCAACACATCCCGAATCCAACCTGTTCCCGTGAAATTCCTGGGTTTTTTGGGAGACACCATCCCAAATCCAACCTGTTCCCGTGAAATTCCTGGGTTTTTTGGGAGACACCATCCCAAATCCAACCTGTTCCCGTGAAATTCCTGGGTTTTTTGGGAGACACCATCCCAAATCCAACCTGTTCCCGTGAAATTCCTGGGTTTTTTGGGAGACACCATCCCAAATCCAACCTGTTCCCATGAAAAGCAGGATTTAGGAAAGTTGGGAATTCAGGAGGTGGGAAAAGCCACACAGTCAATCCCAAAGAAACCAGCAGCAAGGTAAGCAAGGAATAGCTGGAATTTCAGGAATATTATTTCAGGAATATTATCCAGGATTTTCGCATTTAGTGGGAATGGATGAAGCACTAAAAAACCCCAAAATCCCCTCCCAAATTCTGGGATGGATGCATGGAAAACCCAAAGGATTCTGGGTTTATCTTTGATCTTCTCCAGAAGATAAAATCCCAAGAATTCCAAGAAACTTCAGAGACATTCCAGCATTGCAAGAAATTTTCCAGGATTCCCAAAAAAATCAGCGACTCACCCTCATCCGGGAATTCTGTGGGGAATGGGGCCGGAGGAACCCGGGAAGGGCCGAAATTCCAGCTGGGATTTTCCTCGGAGCCGTCGTGTCCGCCGTGCTCATCCCCTCCTGGATGGGAGCGACCGGGAGAGGCTGAATTTGGGGAAAATTTGGGGAAAATTTGGGGAATTCAGGAATTCCTAACCCCAAATATCCGCATTTCCTTCTGGCCCCCTCCAAAATTCGAACTGATTTTTGTGGGGTTTCAGGGGTTTTAGGGTCAGGGAATTCCCGCTGGAAAAACCTGGGAATGCCAAAATTCCAGAGGCAAACCCAAATCCTTGTCCCTGTCCTCAGGTTGTAACCTTGCCATAAATCCAGGTGAAAAATAAAAATTTCCACTAAAATGGGGAATTTCCTGGGATTTTAGGGAAGAAGGGCTTGGAAATTCTTCAAGAGAGACAGGAAAAGGATAAAAACATGGACTTCCCATAAGACTTTACAGGAAAAAGGATAAAAACATGGATTTTCTATATAAATGTACAGGGAAAAGGATAAAGCCATGGATTTTCCATATAAATTTACAGGGAAAAGGAGATAAAAACCTGGATTTCCTCGAACAAATTACCCACTGCAGGGTGTGGAAAGGATCTTTCCGCTCCTGAAATTAACCTCATATTGAATTTTCCAGGGAATTTTCCTGCTGCTCTCGGACTTTCTGGAGAGGCCGCTCAGCGCCAGGTGCTGAGATCCCTCTTAACAAAAACCCGGCGGCGATAAAAGATTTTTAATTTGGTATTAAAAAGGTTTTCAATTCAGCATTTGGAGGTTTTTAATTCAATATTTGTTCAGGACAGAGCGGGGCCGATAAGGGAGCGGGGGCAGCTGCTCCTCACTCAGCGCCCTCCAAACAGCCCCAAAAAGGAATTTCCAGCTGCTCCTCCCGCGTTTTCCAAACCAGGCTGGGATATAAAATGATCCAGCATCAATAACCCCCGTTTTTAGGGAAAAAAATGGGAATAATTTAAAAAAATAAGTGGGATCGTAAAAAGATCCAACATTGATAATTCCCATTTTTATGGGTGGTTCCAAGTGCTGCTCAAATCCATGGGAACGGAGCTGCTTCACACTGGGAATATTCTGGAATATTCCGGAATATTCCTTCAGGATCAAAGGAATTCCTTCAGGTCCAGGTGTGGGATTTTTTGGGGATAATGAGAAAAAACCTCGGGGCACTTGGGAACAGGAGCAAGGCTCCAAATGGGAAAATTCCCAGCGGGATCAGACACAGATCCAGAAAATTCCCAAATGTGGAATATCCAAGAGGGTTATTGCCATAAATTGGGGGTTTTTCAGGACGGGAAACTGGGAATTCCCCAAATCCCAAAATCTACCCAAATAAAGCTGGGCTATAAAATGATCCAACATTAATAATTCCCATTTTTAGGGGTGGTTTCAAGCACTGCTCAAATCCATGGGAACAGAGCTGCTTCTCAACACTGGGAATATTCCAGAATATTCCGGAATATTCCTTCAGGAACAACCCAAAACCCCACAGCCCTTGCTCCATAAAAACCCAATCCCATCGTTTTTCCATTTGGATTGGCATCCTGAGGATTTCTCCCACTTTTTCCATAAAAAAATCCTGATTTGCTGCTTCTCATGGAGGGATAAAAAAAGGGAATTAATGAATCCCAGGAAAAAACAAACAATTTCCATGGATGACAGGAAAAACCCTTCATTTCCCGCAGCTTTTTATGGGAATGGCAATTAAATTTCCTTGGCTTGATCAGGTGCCCAGAGCTTCATTAAACATCTCTTAAATCCCGGGAAAAATCAATGCCAGGAGAGCTCCGGGTGGGATTTTATGCGGAGCGGAAGTGAAATCCCCAATTTTTTACGTTCAAATCCAGATTTTTTACCTTAAAATCCTAATTTTTTTGTCTTCAAACCCTATTTTCCCATGCCATCTATCCCCAGCTTACCCCACCACAATCATCCCAAAAAAATCCCATATAAACCCAAATCGGTCCATCACCTTTTGTTTTTTTGGGATGCGATCCCACCCAGAAATCCCAGAAATTCCTCCCCATATCTGTAAGGAGCCGATTTCCCAAATTTCCCAAATTTCCCAAAATTCCCAAATTTCCACCCTGAGCTGCCGAACCCAGAATCTGCTCCAAGCCTCATTTCCTCCCCCATTCCCATTTTTGGTTGGTTTTTTTTTTTTAATTATACATAATAAAGCGAATTCCCGGCATCTAAAAATGCCAAGAAAAGGGAAAATTCTCTGGGATCGAGGCTTTTTGGGTTTTTTTTTGGGATGGAGCTGCTGGAGCTTGCAGTGATTGCCAGCGCCCAGCAGGTCGGGCTGCAAGGCAGCGGCACCGGGAATGCGCCGCTGGAATTTCGCTGCCATCCCCTCCCCCAGGCACGGGGAAAAACATGGAATTTCTTGGGAATATCCAAACCCTGAAAGTAATAATCCCAGGAAAGGATGGGGAGGAAAAAATTAGGAATTTCTTGGGAATACACAAAGCCAATCCCAGGAAAGGATGGGGAGGAAAAAGGAGCAGATTTCGGGCTCATGGAGAGGGGGGAATAATTTCAAATATTCCAATCTTGGCAATCCTGCAGTGGGTCAGAGTTTAGGGTGGAATGAAGAGGAAAAGCTGAAGTTTTGGGATGGGGAGAATAATCCCAAAGGAAATTCAGCAGCTCAGGGGTTAAATTATCCCTGGATACAAAAAAAGGGGGAATAACCTGGAAATTATTAATAATATTTCCTGATTTTTGGGAAGCAGGAGGGGCTGTTTCCATTGGGAAGAATCTCAGGTGAGGATAATTAATTAATTAGTTAATTAAGTGCTGCTCCTCCCCAAACTTGGGGCCTTCACAAGGCCTCCTACCAAAATAATTCTACAGAACGGGTAATAATTAATTAATAATTCTGTAAAACTCCAAGTGAAGCAATGACTAATTAATAATCAGGCAGAATTGCAGGGAAAACTGAGCAATAATTAATAAATAATTCTATAAAACTCCAAGTGCAACTGGGAAATAATTAATTAGTAATTAGGCAGAATTCCAGGCTAGTAATTAATTAATAATTCTACAGAGGGGGCAATAATTAATAAATAATTCTACACAGAATAAATAAGTCTATATATATATAGAATATATATAGAATATATATAGATATCTATATAATATACAAAATATATACACAATATTATATATTTATAAAATATATATTATATTATATGTTTTATTATATATAAAATATATATTTACATATAATTTGAATATATATCTATATGATATAGAATATAGAATAAAGAATATATCTAATATATATAATTCTAAAAAATAATTTTGTTTTCTTTCCATCTCGCCCGTGTTTTGACATCTCCCGGGCTGGAGTTTGGGTGTTTATAAACGGGGGAATTCCAGGGCTGGAGATTTGAACAACTCCTTCCAAATCTCGTCAATCCCGAAGGTTTTTTCCTGCTTTTCCCCAAACACTTCATAAATCTAAGCCGGGTTTGGGAGCCTGAGCCCAGCTCAGCAAAGCCGGAGCCTCCCGGCATGAGCCAAAAAGGGCTTTTTATAAATAAAACTTCCTAAAATCACCCAGCACTCCATTAATTCCCAGACACTCCGGCTCGGCTTCAAAGGGGATCTTTGCAGCAAAAAAAGGGAATTTTGGGGTTTTTTTTGTTGTTTTAATGATTTGCTACTTGGCCTTGTCATAACTACGCGGAGCAAAAAGGCGGCGGCGGGGAGAGGGTTGGGGAAACGTGAGGTTCCGGCTGCCAGGCAGCGGTGGCTCCCTGGATTTGGGGTTTTAGAGGAAAAAGGGTTTCAAAGATCTGGGTTTGGGGTTTTTTTGGGATTTTTTTGGGATTTTTTTTGGAATTTTCCTGAAGGGAGTGGACAGGGATGGGCATGGCGGCGGTTCGGCCACGACTCCATCAGAATGGAGTTTTGTTCCAAGACAGAGTGAAAAAAAGGGATCAGAAAATGGATAAAAGGAAGACTAAATGATCCCCAAAAAAGTTACGCCAAAAAATGAGGCAAAAAATTTATAAAAATATCGCCTAAACCGGGCCTACTACCAGGCAAGGCCTACTGAGGCCCGAGGGCCTACTCTGATTTTCTCTTTGTTAATGAATCCTTTTAATTAACAATGCTCCCAATTTTTAAATCATAATTAATCCCGTTCCTATTGATTATTCCTGTCTCCAGGAGGTGAGAATTTTCTGGGGTTAAGGCACAGAGCTGGGACAAGAGGAGTTCTGGCTCCAACCCCTGCCAAGGCACATTTTTGAGCCTCAATTTTCCCAAATTTCATTAAAATGGAAGAGCCATCCTCTCTCTCCTCTATGTTTTGACTACTTCTGAATATTTTAAGGAAGGAATTCTGCTGTTCAGCAGTTCAGGGAAAACCATATGGGATGAATTTTGGACGGAAAAATAAAAGCAGCGTCATCAGCTCTGTGCGAATAAATCTGGGTTTATTAATTTTACAGAATAAAGGGGAAAGTCATCGCTTTCCAAAAGCTCCTTCCAACCCAAACCATTCCCTGCTTCCCTGATTTTTGGACGCTCAGGAGTGGCTCCATAACCTCTCCTTGAAGACCCTCGGAGATGGAAATGTGGCCCTGGAATTTCCTGTTTTCCCAGTTTCCCATGGGATACCTGGCCCGGCGTTCCCTGGGCGCTCCAAGGTCTCATTCCCACTAAAATTCCCAGTGGACACAGCAGGAATTCCAAATCCCTGCTCGCTCCCACATCCCAATTTTCCTACTTTCCCTTCAGCTTCCGACTCCATCCAAAGAATATTCCAAGGAACAAAAGGCTCCCTCCTCCTCCACCCTTGAAATTCCATGAACTTTCCTGATTTAAAAACCTCATTTGGAGCCTTTGATGAGCCTGGATCTTCCCTCCCTCCCATTTTTTTTGTTAATTTTCCGCCCAGCTGTCCGTTGGACTTTTCCAAAGGGTGCCAGCTGCTGGATTCACGGGGAAAACAATGCTTGGGAAGCAATTAAAGCTCTGAGGCTCTGATTGGAACGGGATAACGCCGCTCCCGGCGGGAATTGCGAGGCTGCCGCGCTCCTGGCCTTGCCAGGAGGGGCTGGAAACGAGCCCTGAGCCAGGAGGGAAGCGCTGGAATTCGTTCTGGGGAAAGGAGGGATCGGAGGAGCAGGAATGGCAGGAAGGGATTTTATTCCTGGAATAAAGGATTGGAGGAGTTGGAGTGCTGGGAATGGATTTATTCCTGGAATGAAGGATTGGAGGAGTTGGAGTGCTGGGAATGGATTTATTCCTGGAATGAAGGACTGGAGGAGTTGGAATTCTGGAAAGTGATTTTATTCCTGGATAAAGAATTGGAGAAGTTGGAATGCTGGGAAGGGATTTATTCCTGAAGTTAAAGGATTGGAAGAGTTGAAATGATGGGAATGGATTTATTCCTGGTTAAAGGATTGGATGGACTGGAATGCTGGAAAAGGATTTATTCCTGGAATAAAGGACTGGAGGAGTTGGAATTCTGGGAATGGGTTTAATTCCTGAAGGAAAAGATTGGATAGACTGGAGTGGCAGAAAGGGATTTATTCCTGGATAAAGGATTGGAGGAGTTGGAATACTGGGAATGGATTTAATTCCCAGAGTAAAGCATTGGATAGACTGGAGTGCCAGGAAGGGATTTATTCCTGCAATAAAGGATTGGAGAGGTTGGAATGCCAGGAAGGGATTTTATTCCAGTAGCTTCCACCTCAGTGGAACTCCAGGAGATCCCCATGGATCCCAACCATTCCCAAATTCCTGGGATTTCTGGAAAACTTCCCTGGGAATAGATGCCAGAGCCACAGAAACTGTGGGATTTGATGAGATCCCTGCTGTGGAATTTTCCCTCTCCAGGAACTGCCCCCACATCCATAAAAACCCTTTTTCCTGGGAATTTGGCCCGTGGAATGTCCCCCAGTCCAACCCTTCCCAGCTGGACTCACCTCGGGACGGGAATTCCGGGTGGTACCTGGAAAACCAAAGGGAAAAAGAGCCGTCAAATCCCAGATTTTCCTCAATGATCATTCCAGCCTGAATAAATGGGGATGGATGGGAGAATCTGGGAACCCAGGGAATGGGAAACACAGGGAATTCCAGGAGGAATCGGGATGGGCCAGCCCTGGAGAATCCCTGGATGGGATTTAAGGCCCTTCCCAACCCTAATTCCACGGATTTCCATCCCTTGGAACAGATCCTTCTCCAAACACAAAAATTCCAGCCACCTTTTTCCCCTCAAATACTTTAAAAGTCACTTCCAAGCCCAAAATATTCCAGGATTTTCACTGAGCCCATTCCCAGCAAGCGGAGGGTGATCCAAGCTCTGCCCATTCCCAAAAATAAAAATAAAAAAGGATTTCATATGAAAAATCAGGATTCTTTCCTCTCTCCCATTTCAGGAAAATCTTGGGAATCATTTTAATCCAGAAACGGCACCAGGAAATTTGGGAATCCCACCGAGGGTTGGGAATAAGGCACAAAGTGCCCGTTCCAAGATGAGCTCTTGGACAGGGAGAAAATTTCCCAGGATATTGGGTTGGGAAGAGCCTTTTGGAGGAAAAATTGGGATTTTTTCAGGATGCTTTTGGGCCTGGTTCCCGAATTCCTCAAGGAATTTTTTCTCCATCCTGTGGCTGCTCCATTTTATCCCAAAATCCCCAAAATCCAGCCCCACACGAGGGCAGCTGGGAAAGCAGTTCCAGGTTTTATTTCCTTTTTTTTTTTCATCCTTTAATACCAACATTTCCATGGAAAATCCCAATTCTCAAACATTTAAATCAAATCAAATTCCCAAACATTTAAACAGAAAAACATCAGCTCTAAGAGATCCCTGCGTTCCCCCAATCCCAAAAAACCCAGCATTCCCAAAATTCGGGATATTTCTGCCTCCTGGACAAAGAGGAGCAGCAAAAATCCCTTTTTTTTTCCTTTTTTTTTTCCGGGAATTTTTGCCTCGGGAGCTTTTCCCGGCCACGTTTTAGCGCCAACATTTCCTGAATGATTTTCTGTCACTCGCAATTCCCGCTCCGTGAAAGCACCGGGGCTTTGTTCCCGACCTCTGTCATTTTTAATCCCAGGAAATGGCCTAAAAAAAATGGGAAAATTGAGTTCCGTTCCCTGCCCGAGCAGCTCCGGGGAGGCAGATGGAAAAGGCCAAAAAAACCTTGGATTTTCCTGCCTTTTTCTCATTTTTTAGGATAAAAAACCAGCAAAAAAAATCTGATTTCAGCTCAAGGATTTGGCTTTATTCCATGGTTGGATCATTTTTACTCTGGGAAGGAAAATTTGGGTTAAGATGGAATTAGGGATGGGGGGAGGAAAGGATTTTTGGGAATGTGGAAGAGCCATGAGCTCATTTCTGCCTCTGCCAGCAGAAACCTTGGATAAATCCCATAAACGCCGGATTTTGGGAGCCTTTGGATTTCCAGTAAGTTCCTCCCCAGAATTTTGCCCTTTTCACAACATTTTCCCTAAATTTGGGGGTTCCTCCACCCCTTCCTGCAGAAAATTTCATCCCAAACCCTATTTTTTCCAATTTATTCTTGGATTTTTGGCCCTGCAACACCCAAAAATGGAAAAATTTGGGCAAATTTGGGTTCAATGGGATTTGAGCATCTGTAAAATCCCAAAATCCAAACCCACTGACCCGGATCCATAAAACCCAGGTAGCTTCCAATCAAATTCCCAGTTTTCCCTCATTAATGAATTAAATATTCCCAAGGGATGGGGTGGAATGGAACCTTTGGAGCCAGGATTTGAATGTCTGGGAAAAGAAATATATTTATTTAAAAATCAATGACGGACAAATTTCCAAGAGGGGAGAAAAAAAAATGGGAGCCAGGAAAATGGGATTGGGAATTCCCCATCAGGGCAGGAACGGATTTAAATTCACTTTCCAGCTCAGCTGAGGCTCTCGGGTTTCAGGTTAATGATGGATCCAGGAGGAAATGGATGGGAAAATTGGGATAATTCCATCAGCCGGGCCGGGAAAGGCTGGAAAATTCCGGAAAGGAACAACCCAGAAGGCTCCAAATGGAATTAGTGGTGGGAGCGAGCTCAGGGATAAAAGGGGGTGAAAATGGGATTAATTTAATTTGGATTAATATGAGAAATTCCTTCCTTAAAAGAAAAAGAGGGGAGAAAATCCCCATCCGGAATGAATCAGGAATATGTGAGAATTCCTTCCTTAAAAAAGGGGGAAAAAAGTCCCATCCTGAAAATAGGAATAAATCAGGAATATCCCAGAATTCCTTCCTTTAAAAAAGAGGGGAAAATCCCCATCCTGAAATTAGAGAGTAAATCAGGAACATCCAAAATTTCCTTCTTTAAAAATTGGGGGAAATTCCTGAAATTAGGGAATAAATCAGCAATATCCCAGAACTTCTTCCTTATAAAGAGGCAAAAATCTTGAAATTGTAGAACAAATCCGGAATGTCCCGGAACTCCTTCCTTTAAAAAATGGGGGGAAATTCCTGAAAATAGGGAATAAATCAGGGATATCCCAGAATTCCTTCCTTATAAAAAGAGGGGGAAATCCCCATCCTGGAAATAAGGAATAAATCAGGAATATCCCAGAATTCCTTCCTTAAAAAAAGAGGGAAAAATCTCCATCCTTAACCAGACAAAATCCACCCAAAACAACGACAACTCCCCAGAATTCTCCCATTAACCCGAGCCTGGAGCACCCACACAATTCCAAACCACGGGGGGATTCCTGCAGCGGGAGGGATGCCCGGAATGTTCCGGAATTCCAGGAAATCCAGGATAACCCACCTGGCGCGGAGGCGCCGCAGGGAGCGCAGGATGGCGGCGCCCTGGTCCCGCGCCCGGGCGCTGAGCGGCTCCTCCCGCAAAGCCTGGCACAGGAAATCCTCGGCCTCTGGAAAATGGGAATGGGGAAAATGGGGAAATGGGGAAATGGGGAAAAATGGGAAAAGGTTCGGGAAATGTGGGAATGGGAAAGGGTTCGGGAAATGTGGGAACGGGAAAATCGGGAAATAGGGGAAAGGAAAAATCAGGGACACGCGGCCTTGGAGGGGGAAAGCGGCCGCGGGAAGGGGCGGGAAATGTGGGAATGGCCAGAAAAATCAGGAAATCTGAGAAAGGGAAAGGGTTCAGGAAATCTGGGAACGGGAAAGTTAGGGAATGTGGGAATGGGAAAGGGTTCAGGAAATCTGGGAACGGGAAAGGGAAAATCAGGATACGCGGCCTTGGAGAGGGAAAGCGGCCGTGGGAAGGGACAAGGAAGAGGGGAAGGGTCTGGAAATCTGGGAATGGCCGGGTAAGTCAGGGATACATGGAAGGGATGAGGTTTGGGGTGTTTCGGGGAGGGTCGAAGTTTTGGGGTGTTTTTGAGGCAAAAGGATGAAGTTTTAGGGTGATTTGGTGGCAGAGGGATGAAGTTTGGGGTGTTTTGGAGAGGAAGGATGAAGTTTTAGGGTGTTTGAAGGGGGGTGACAAGGTTTTCGGGTGTTTTGGAGGCAGAGGGATGAAGTTTGGGGTGCTTTAGGGAGGGATGATGTTTTGGGGTGTTTTGAGGGAGGGATGAGCACAGCGCGGCTGCAGCAGGAAATGAAAGCTGAAACCCCAAAACCGCCGAAAAGGTCCCAGCTGCTTCCCCAGCACCCTCCAAGTGTGGGGTCCACAGCGCCCACAGTTTGGGGATCAGGGAGGTCCCGTGACCCCCCAAATTCTCCTCGGGGTCAGGGAGGCCCCAGAGCCTCCAAATTTTGGGGTTTGGGGACAGGGATGCCCCACAGTTCCCAAATTCTCCTCAGGGATGGGGAGGTCCCAAATTCTCCTCGGGGTCAGGGAGGCCCCACCACACCCAAGCACCCCAAAGCAGCCCAGAGAAGCCCCCCCAAACCCTCCCCAGCCCCACCCCACAGCAGGATTCCCTCATGGGGCAGGAGGGGGGCGAGGGGGGATCCGTTACCTTCCAGGAGCCGCTGGATCTCCTGCGGGATCGGGGCATCCATGGGATCCACGGGATCCTTGGGATCTTTGGGATCTTTGGGATCCCTTCCCACGGCGCCGCGATCGCTGTGGGGTGACGAGGAGGAAGCCACGAGGGCGGGGACACCCCAAAAACGAGGAGGAGGAGGAACCTTTGGGGTTTGGGCTCCTCCTCCTTTGAAACCCCAGCAGGTCCCTGGGACCGTTCCCAGCCGTGCTGGGCCATCCCAGAAATTCCAGGTGGGAAAAGCTGGGCTCCGGCCAAGGAGCTCCAACTGGAATTCCCAGCTGGAATTCCCTCCCCGAGCTCACCTGGAGCCTCCCGGGGCTGTTCCTGCCCCCAAAACTGGGATTTCTCTGGGTTTTTCCACCCCAAAAATCCCCATGGGGAAAAAAAGGGGATGTTCTGGGATGGAATCTCCCATTTTCCTGTTTTCTGAGTGGAAAAGAGGTTGGGTTTGGAAAATAATTGCCTGGGATGGGGAAAAGATGGGAAAACTCCTGGAAATGTGGAGATTTCCATGTGGAAATGTGGGAAATATTCCTGGAAATGTGAAGATTTCCACATGGAAATATGGGAAATATTCCTGGAAATTTCCACATAGAAATACTCCTGGAAACCCAGAGCTGCTCCCAGGTGTTTTGGGCCCCCATTTTCTGAGAAATAAAGGAAAAAACTCCAATTTTTTTTTAATTCTCACCACAAACCAGACAAGGAGCAGGTGCCAGGAGGGTCCTGATATTTTGGGGTCAGGATTTGGGGTCGTGGAGCCAAAGGAGAAACACCAAAGCAGCCCCAGGGTCCTTTTGGGGCCGTTTTGGGCTGAGATTTGCAGGGCCAGCCCCTTATAAATCCCATTTTTCAAGAAGGGGGATTTTACGGATTTCCCATAAAATTCCCAGCTGGATTTTGGGATTTTGGGGTTTTCCTTTGGGGACAGAGGGAGCACCAGGGGATTCTCCAGGTCTGGGACCCAAAACCTCGGAGCTGTGGCTGCCACGTCATTTCCAGATCAGGGACTTTCACATCCAGCATTTTCCACCCATTTTGAGCCGTTTCTGGCCCGGATTTTAAACCCGGGTTTTGTCCCTCCCCCTTTGCCTCCTTAGGCTCGGCCCAGCTGCAGCACGGGCTCGATTTTAGCACCGAAACGGCCCCAAAATGGAGATTCTGCAGCGGATGCTGAGGCCTCAAAGCACAGGAAACGCAGCTCGGGGGCCCCGGGCAGGAGATGGAAAATCAAAATATCACAGGAGCTGCCCCTCGGTCTTTTTGGGGCCTCGAGGTTTTTTTTTGGGGTGAAATGTGGATTTTTCCCTGTCAAAAGCTGCTCCTCAAATCTCCTGGCCAGGTAGGGCTGGGATGTAGGGAATTGTGAGGCTTTTTTGGGAGAAAATTTTGGATTTTTCCTTGTCAATGCATCCCTTTACATCTCCCAGCTGGGTAGGGTTTCCTAACCAGGATTTAGGGAATTCTGAGCCTTTTTTGAAGGAAAAAAATGTGGATTTTTCTCCTCAATTCTCCCAGCCAGGTAAGATTTCCTGAGCTGGGATTTAGGGAATTAAAGCCAGGAAATAAAAAATAACAGAAAATAAAAATATCAAGGTAGGGTCTCAGGAAAAGGGATCTTCCCAATTTCCAGGGAAATAAATTTGTTTGGGTTTTTTCCTCCTTTTTGCTCTCCTTTTCCCTTTTTTTCACTTCAATTTCTGGGTTTTGGAAGGGTCACAAATTTGGATTTGGGGTCCGCTGGGAAGGAGAGGGGGGAGCCTGGCGCCGTCCCCGTCCCGCAGCATCCCGAATTTGGGGATCCTGGATTCCGAACTCCTCCCCGCGGGAGGAAATCCCCACCTGGATCCCCCCAGGTCCCGCAGCCTGGCTGAGCCGGAGCCCTGCCGGAATCCCTTGGAAATTCAATTTCCCGGGAAACGGAGGCGGGATTGGGCGTAACCATGGAAACGGAGCTGGGGAAAACGGGAGCGGCAGAGCCTCCCTGTTCCAGTCAGGATTATCGGGAATATCGGGAGAATAATGGGAGAGGCAGAGCCCCGTTCCAGTCTGGAAAATTGGGAATATTGGGGAATAATGGGAGAGGGACAACCCTGTTCCAATCTGGAATATTGATGGGATAATGGGAGAGGCAGAGCCCTGTTCCAGGCTGGAAAATTGGGAATATTGGGGAGTAATGGGAGAGGGAGAGCCCTGATCCTGTCGGGAATATTGATGGGATAATGGGAGAGGCAGAGCCCCGTTCCAGGCTGGAAAATTGGGAATATTGGGGAATAATGGGAGAGGGAGAGCCCTGATCCTGTCGGGAATGCTGGGGGGAAAACGGGACAGGCAGAGCCCTTTTCCTATTTGGAATATCAGGGGGAAAACAGGAGAGGCAGAGCCTTGTTCCAGTCTGGAATATCGAGAATATTGGGGAGTAATGGGAGAGGGACAGCCCTGTTCCAATCTGGAATATTGATGGGATAATGGGAGAGGCAGAGCCCTGTTCCAGGCTGGAAAATTGGGAATATTGGGGAATAATGGGAGAGGGAGAGCCCTGATCCTGTCGGGAATGCTGGGGGGAAAACGGGAGAGGCAGAGCCCTTTTCCTATTTGAAATATCAGGGGGAAAACAGGAGAGGCAGAGCCTTGTTCCAGTCTGGAATATCGAGAATATTGGGGAGTAATGGGAGAGGGACAACCCTGTTCCAATCTGGAATATTGATGGGACAATGGGAGAGGCAGAGCCCTGTTCCTGTTGGGAATATCGGGAATATTGGGGGGGAAATGGGAGAGGCAGAGCCCTGTTCCTGTCAGGAAAATCGGGAATATTGGGGGAGTAATGAGAGAGACAGAGCCCTATTCCCATTGGGAATATGAGGGGGAAACTGGGAGAGGCAGAGCCGTGTTTCAGTCAGGAATATTGGGAATATTGGGGGGGAAATGGGAGAGGCAGAGCCCTGATCCGGGAAAATTTGGAATATTGGGGGAAAATGGAAGAGGTAGATTTCCAGTTGGGAATATCGGGAATATCAGGGGGAATAATGGGAGAGGCAGGGCCCTGTTCCAGTCTGGAATATCAGGGGGAATATCAGGGCCACTGAAATCCCTGGATTGGGCAGGGAGAGGTTGAGGAGGAGCTGTGGAATGTTCTGGGCACACCTCGGGGCGGGAATTCCCATTTGGGATGAATTTACCCCAAAAGGGGCGGTGGGAGGAGAGCGGTTATCCACGCCTGGATCCCCAAGAGGAACGGGATGGATGGGCTGGGTTAGGCTGGGTTGTTCCAAGGAGGAACGGGATGGATGGGCTGGGTTAGGCCGGGTTTATCCAAGAGGAACGGGATGGATGGGGCTGGGTTAGGCCGGGCTTTTCCAAGAGGAATGGGATGGATGGGGCTGGGTTAGGCCGGGCTTTTCCAAGAGGAACGGGATGGATGGGCTGGGTTAGGCCGGGTTGTTCCAAGAGGAACGGGATGGATGGGCTGGGTTAGGCCGGGTTGTTCCAAGACGAACGGGATGGATGGGCTGGGTTAGGCCGGGCTTTTCCAAGAGGAATGGGATGGATGGGGCTGGGTTAGGCCGGGCTTTTCCAAGAGGAACGGGATGGATGGGCTGGGTTAGGCCGGGCTTTTCCAAGAGGAACGGGATGGATGGGCTGGGTTAGGCCGGGTTGTTCCAAGAGGAACGGGATGGATGGGCTGGGTTAGGCCGGGTTGTTCCAAGACGAACGGGATGGATGGGCTGGGTTAGGCCGGGCTTTTCCAAGAGGAATGGGATGGATGGGGCTGGGTTAGGCCGGGTTGTTCCAAGAGGAACGGGATGGATGGGGCTGGGTTAGGCCGGGCTTTTCCAAGAGGAATGGGATGGATGGGGCTGGGTTAGGCCGGGTTTATCCAAGAGGAACGGGATGGATGGGCTGGGTTAGGCCAGGCTTTTCCAGCCCGGAGCCGCGCTCTGCTGAGCCAGACACAAAGCCGGGGTGGCAGAGGCAGTGAGCGAGACGGACAGAGTGACAAGGACAGAATGAGCTGTCACCTCCCATTTGTCGCCGCTCCCGGTGGCTCCCGCCTGGCTCAGCCCGGGTTTATCCAGCCTGGAACCCCCTCCTGCCCTCGCCAGGGTTTGCTGTGCCTGGAAATGTCGGGGCAGGGATTTCCAGAAGGATCCTGGACAGGGATTAGGGGGGAATTGTCCCTAAATGGGGCTGGTTCAAAGGGACAGAAATTCCTGTCCCCAGTCTGTCCCAAACCTGCCTGGTTCAGCCCCATTCCCTGTCTGGAAGCTTCCCAGGAATCTTCCCATGGCAGCTCCAAGGACGGCAATTCCTGTCCCCAATCTGTGCCAATATCCTGAAATTCTGAAACCCCAAAATATGCAAATCACCAAATCCCAAATCCTGAAATCCACAAATCCCCAAATCCCCAAAATCCCAAAATTCTGAATCTTGAAATCCTAAAATCCTAAAATCCCAAAATCCCAAAATCCCAAAATCCCAAAATCCTCAAATCCCAGAATCCTGAATCTCGAATTCCTGAATCCTGAAATCCCCAAATCCTGAATTGTGAAATCCCCAAATCCTGAAATCCTGAAATCCTAAATTCCCAAGATCCTGAATCCCCATTCCCTGCCGATCCTGGCAGATGTCACCGATCTGGTGAGGTGACCCCGAGGGCTGGGACTGATCCCTGAGAAGGATAAAAACCACAAAAAAAAACCCAGAAAAGCAGAATTTTACCAATTCCTGCCCCACCCCACATCCGGATGGATTAAATTAAATCCGTGCCCTGGGGCTCTCCTGTGGGGCGTCCTTAGGGGATTTATGGGAACGCCGGGATGCAGATGGGGCCGGGCTGGGATTTTCCTGACGTTTCCAGCGATTTTCATTAAATCCTCGTGTTCCAATTTGTCACCAGAGCGGGGCCGGGGGCAGGAGGAGCTCAGCGTGACCTCGGCTCAGGGTTTGGGGTGGAATCCATGGGGAATCCTAAAGGATGGTCCTGCCTGGTGTTTGGGATGGAATCTGTGGAGGAATCCTAAAGGACAGCCCTGCTTGGGGTTTGGGATTGAATCCTTGGGGAAATCAGCCCTGCTGTCTTTTAGGGTTGTTTTTCCCAACAATGCTTCCCTGGGATGGGCTGCGATGGAATTCGTGAGGAATCCATGCCTGCTCCATCCCTGGAATTGTCCCAGCCCAGGTTGGAATTGTCCCTGGATGAGCTTTTCCCAAAGCGGGAAAACTCATCCCGATGAGTTTGGGAATGACCTGCGGGAATGACCTGCCATGGCTTCACATTCCCAAAATTCCTGTTTATGTTCCCAAAATTCCCATTATTGGAGGTTTTCACCAACAATGCTTCCCTGGGATGGGCTGGGATGGGATTCCTGAGGAATCCATGGCTGCTCCATCCCTGGAATTGTCCCGGGTGGGCCAGGCTGGAATTTCAACTCTTCCCCACCCGGACCATTCCATGCTTGGCAATTCCCAGTTCCTGGCCCCCGGGGTTGGGCAGGGACATTCCCGGGACATTCCCGGGACATTCCCGGGACATTCCCAGGGACATTTCCAGGGACATTCCCAGGGACATTTCCAGGACATTCCCGGGACATTCCCGGGACATTCCCGGGACATTCCCAGGGACATTTCCAGGACATTCCCGGGACATTCCCGGGACATTCCCAGGGACATTCCCGGGACATTCCCAGGGACATTTCCAGGGACATTTCCAGGACATTCCCGGGACATTCCCGGGACATTTCCAGGACATTTCTAGGACATTTCCGGGACATTCCCAGGGACATTTCCACGGACATTTCCAGGGACATTCCCAGGACATTTCCAGGAGATTCCCGGGACATTCCCAGGGACATTTCCAGGGACATTCCCGGGACATTCCCGGGACATTTCCAGGACATTTCCAGGGACATTTCCAGGACATTTCCAGGACATTTCCAGGACATTCCCGGGACATTCCCGGGACATTTCCAGGGACATTTCCAGGACATTCCCGGGACATTCCCCAGGGACATTTCCAGGGACATTTCCAGGACATTTCCAGGACATTTCCAAGGACATTCCCAGGGACATTCCCAGGGACATTTCCAGGACATTCCCGGGACATTCCCAGGGGACATTCCCGGGACATTCCCGGGACATTCCCAGGGACATTTCCAGGACATTCCCGGGACATTCCAGGGACATTCCCAGGGACATTCCCGGGACATTCCCAGAGACATTTCCGGGACATTCCCGGGACATTCCCAGGGACATTCCCGGGACATTCCCGGGACATTTCCAGGACATTTCCAGGGACATTTCCAGGACATTTCCAGGACATTTCCAGGACATTCCCAGGACATTCCGGGACATTCCCAGGACATTCCCGGGACATTCCCAGGGACATTTCCAGGACATTTCCAGGACATTCCCGGGACATGCCCAGCCTGGAAGGGCCCCGGGGCAGCCTCAGCCCCAGCCGGAATTACGGCCCCGAGCAGGGATCGGGCAGGAATTCCGGCCTGCGTTTATTGGGAATTGTCATCACTCTGGCGGGAACAGGATCCAGATGTTGGCACGGAAATTGGGAAGGTGAAGGGTGGAGATTCCGGGGTGGGGGAGCCGCTCCCGGTGATTCATTGGGGTCTAAAATCCACTGGATTTGGGAAGGGGACAGGGTTATTTTATAATTTTTTATTCCATTCCATTCCATTCCATTCCATTCCATTCCATTCCATTCCATTCCATTCCTTTTTTTTTTATTCCATTCCATTCCATTCCATTTATTTTATTTTATTTTATTTTATTTTATTTTATTTTATTTTATTTTATTTTATTTTATTTTATTTTATTTTATTTTATTTTATTTTATTTTATTTTATTTTATTTTATTTTATTTTATTTTATTTTATTTTATTCCCAGGAGAGCTTTGGGATGAAGGGAAGAGAAACTTCCAGATCCATCGTCTCTCCTCCAACCCCTTTTCCCCTTATCCCAGCCACAGTCCCAGGGATCTCAGAGTTTGGGATGAAGGGAAAATTCCATCCCCACCATCCCCCTCTCCCCTTATCCCGTTCCCCCATATCTGTCCGGAGCCCCTGGATGAATTAATAATCACTTTGATGAGGATGTTAAATCTTCGCGCCTAATTAGGGGCTGACGGATGGCGGCGCGTGGCGCTGCCGGTGATTTACTCAGGCTGGAGCTGCGGAATTCCCGATTTTCCCTCTTTTCCTGCCTCTCCCCGCTCCCACCGTGAGGTCCCGGTGTGACATTGCCTGCCAGGGGGAAATCTGGGAAAGACGGAAAAGCTGGGAAATATTGGAAATATGGAAAATCTGGGAAAGTGTGATCAATAAGGGAAATAAAGCTGGGAAAGCTGGAAAGTATGGGAAATATGGAAAATATGGGAAATATGGACAATAAGGAATGGGTGGGAAAGCTGGAAAGTGTGGGAAATACAAGAAAGCTGGGAAATAGAAAATATGGAAAATAAAGCTGGGAAATATGGAAAGTATGGGAAATAAGGCTGGGAAAACTGGAAAAGCTGGGAAAGCTGAAAAATATTGAAAATATAGATAACAAAACTGGGAAAGCTGGGAAATATGGAAAATATGGAATAGCTGGGAAAATATAGAAAAGCTGGAAATTCTAGAAAAGGTGGGGAAACTGGGAATCTAGAAAACCTAGAAAATCTGGGAACTCTAGAAAATCTGGGAGATCTGGAAAGCCTAGAAAAGGTGGGGAATCTAGAAAGGGTGGGAAAGCTGGGGAATGTGGGAATGTTGGAAAACTCAGAAAATCTGGGAAAGCTGGAAAAACTAGAAAAGTTGGGGAAACTGGAAAATCTAGAAAAGTTGGGAAAGCCGTCAGGGAAGGGAGAGCCTCAGGGCGCTGAAATTCCAGAATTTTCCTCCTGGAGATTCCCCCAGGGAATTCCCTCTCCCTTTCCCCAAGGGAGCAGAGAGACCAGGCCCAGGCTGAGGGAATTCGGGGAGGACTTGGGGCTCTGAATTCCCAAATTTTGGCCTTTTCCTGCTAGAACAATCCCAATCCCGAGCCCAGGAGGTGTTCCCAAATCGCAGAAAAATGGGATCAGAGTGATCCCGGGGTTTGGGGAGCTCTGGGATCCCCACAGCTGCCAGGTGTTCCAAAATCAGCCTTGCATCCTCAATCCGGGGAATTTTTGGGAAATTCCAGTGAAATCTTCATTATCCCAAAACTTCTGCCCCGTGCCTTCCTGCAGGAGAAATTCCCGCCAGGAGAAGTTTCCCACACGGATTTTTGGGGCCAGAATTGGGATTTGGACGGTCCCTCCCAGCTGGGAATATTCCGCGAGGAATTTGTTCAAACCGAAGCCTGGTTCCACTTTCCGGGCCCAACTCATCAAAATTCGGCTCACGCGCGTGGAAACGACACCAAAATCGCGGATTTTGGGATGAGAGAGGGAAGCACAAATCTGGGGGTTTGGGGTGTTGGGGATTCCGGCAAAATCCAGGCCTGGCTTGTGGGGAAAACGGGATCCTGGCTGGTGAGGGGGTGAGAATTCCCTCGGAATTCCATAAAAATCCACAATCGTCGTGGAATTCCCTCAGAATGTCGCCGGTGCAGATGAAAAGCCATCCCTGGAGCCCAGCAGAATTCCATTCCATTCCATTTGCAGCTGCTCGAGAGCAAAATAAAAAAAAAAAAAATCAAATAAAAGGAATAACAAAAATTCCTCATTAATAAATACAAGGGAAAAGGAGGGGGGAATTAAAAAAATAATAAAAGGAGTAAGAAATTCCTCATGAATAAATATAAGGGAAAGGGGGGAAAATTAAAAAAAAAATAAAAGGAATAAGGAGTTCCTCATGAATAAATATAAGGGAAAGGGGGGTAAAAAAAAAAATAATTAAAAAAAAAAGGATACCAAGAACAAAAGAAGAGGAAGTTCCGGGCAGCTTTCATCTCAGGGGGAAAAAATGTAATTAATGCAAAATCTGCCGCAGCAGGGCTGGGCGGATCCGGGATCAGAGATAAGGAATTTTGGGGGAATGGGGACAGCCATAAAATGCAATTCCTGCGCTGTCAGCACGGAGGGGTCGACGTGGGGGAACCCACAAAGTTCCTGCCCGGCCGCCTTTGATCCCCAAATTCCTGGGAAAAGGGCAGGTTTGGGGGGAGAGAGGGGCGTGAGGGGAAAGAGATGGGTTCTGAGGGAAAAAAAGGCTGGTTTTGGGGGAAAAGGGCCAAATTTTAAGGAGAAAAAAGCCCGTTTTTGAGGGGAAAAGTGCCTCAAAAAAGCTTTTGAAAAAGGTTTTGAGGGGAAAGCAGTCCAGTCTTTAGGGGGGAAAGAGCAAATTTTAGGAGGAAAAGGGCCTGGTTTTGAGGGGAAAAGAGTCCCATTTTGAGGGAAAAAGTGTCCATTTTTGAGGGGGAAAACAGTCCAGTTTTGGGGGGGAAAGCCCATTTTTAGGAGAAAAGGGCCTGGTTTTGAGGGGGGAAAGAACCAATTTTTGAGGGGAAAAGCCCTTTTTTGAGGGGAAATGGGCGTGGTTTTGAGAGGGAAAAGAGCCAATTTATCACCGGAAAAACCCATTTTTAGGGGGAAAAAAGTCCACTTTTGAGGGGAAAAGCCCATTCTTAGGAGAAAAGGGCCTGGTTTTGAGGGGAAAACAGTCCAGTTTTCAGTGGGAAAAGAGCAAATTTTTGGGGAAAAAGGCCCATTTTTGAGGGGAAAATAGTCCTGTTTTGAGGGGAAAGAGGTCATTTTTGAGGGCAAAGTGCCATTTTTGAGGGGAAAGAGGCCATTTTTGAGGTGAAAGAGGCCATTTTTGAGGGGAAAGCGCCATATTTGAGAGGAAAGTTCCATCTTCGAGGGGGAAGTGCCATTTTTGAGGGCAAAGTGCCGTTTTTGAGGGGAAAAGAGACATTTTTGAGGGGAAAGTGCCTGGTTTTGAGGGATGCCATTGCTGCTTCTGGCCCAGCCCGATCCGATCTGGGATTTCTGTGTTTAAAAACCCCAACCGTGACCCAGCCCCACAGCTCCGGTATCTCCCACCAGATTTCCTGCCCTGGAACTCCCTGCCCTTATCTCCTCCCGCTGATCCCTTATCTCTGAGATAGGAGCAAACCTCACATTTACAAATTCCGGGCATGGCTCAAAGGCTGGGAATGGCTTTGGGAGTGCTGGGGAAGGGAAAATGGGGAATATCTGGGGGGAGAAGAGGCTCCTTGGGAGCGAATCGGAGTTTGATCCATCAGGGTGGGATTTTGGGGATCTGCAGTCCCTCAGCAGGGCTGGGACGGTTCTGCTCCTTCAGATTTGGGGTTTTTTTGGGTTTTTTGGGGGTTTTTGAGGCGGTTTCCCCTCCAGGAGGGTGGGAGATCCGCTAGGGAGCACCTGTGGGCCGGGATTCCTGCAGGATTCCCGTGCCGTGGAACGGTTCCTGCCATGGAGCCACAACCAGGGAAGGGATTTATCCTTTGTTGTTTTAGGCTGAGAGCTCCGAGATAAATGACAGCTCCGAAGATGCTTTTCAGCACTTCATAAATCACCCGCCAGCTGGGCAGTCTCACCTCAGAAGCATCTCCCTTTTTTTGCTTTCCTCCTTTTTTTCATTCCTCCTTTTTTTCTTTCCTCCGTTTTTCATTCCTCCTCTTTTTATTTCTCTTTTTTCTTTCCTCCTTCTTTCATTCCTCCTCTTTTTATTCCTCTTTTTTTCTTTCCTCCTTTTTTTCTTTCCTCCTCTTTTTATTCCTCTTTCTTTCCTTTCCTCCTCTTTTTATTCCTCCTTTTTAAACTTTCCTCCTTTCTTTTACTTTCCTCCTTTTTTTCATTCCTCTTTTTTTTCCTTCCTCCTTTTTTCTTTCCTCCTTTTTTCTTTTTCTTTTTTCTTTCCTCTTTTTTCATTCCTCCTTTTTTTTACTTTTCCCCTTTTTTCTTTCCTCCTTTTTTTTTACTTTCCTCCTTTTTTTTTTTTTTTCCTTTCCTGCTTTTATTTCTTTCCTCCTTGTGCTGTAACTCCAGTTCCTGATGGAAAAACAATCTCCAGATCCTAAATAGTCTCTGGATCCTCAACAGGACAAAGCAGACTAAAAATGATAAAACAAGGTCTGGATCCTAAATAAGATAAATCAGGCTCTGGATCCTAAATAAACCCAAACACGCTCTGGATTTTATTCCTGGTTGGATAAACCTGCTGTGAATGTGGGGCAAAATGTGGCTTTTTTGGGGCACCTGAATTTCCCCGCGCTGGAGCAGCTCTGGAGCAAGAGGAACGCGGCAGAGCCAAAGGGAAGGAGCAGAGTGGGAAGGAAAGGGGGTAAAAATGAGGATAAAAGGGGCAGGTTTTGGACCCTGGCGTGGCTGTGAAGGAGCCCAGGCCCGCAGGACGCCGAGCTCGGGGAAATTCCGGATCCTCAGCAGATGCTCCAGGGGTTCTGGGCCTTGGCAAACGTCTGCAGGCGTGGGGAATGGTCCTGCAGGTGAAAATGTCATGTCTGAAAGGAAAATGTCATTCCTGCATGGAAAAATGTCGTTCCTGCATGGAACATGTTGTTCCTGTGGGGGAAAATGTCATTCCTGCATGGAAAATGTTGTTCCTGCGGGGGAAAATGTTGTTCCTGCATGGAAAAATGTGGATTCTGCAAGGCAAATGTGGTTTATGCAAGGAAATATGTCGTTCCTGCATGGCAAATGTCATTTCTGCTTGGACAATGTCATTTCTGGGAGGAGAATGTTCCTGCATGGAAAATGTTATTCCTGCATGGAAAAATGTCATTTCTGCATGGGAAATGTCATTTCTGCGTGGGAAATGTCATTTGTGCATGGACAATGTCATTCTTGCATGGAAAATGTGGTTTGTGCAAGGAAAATGTCATTCCTGCAAGGAAAATGTTCCGGCATGGAAAATGTCATTTCTGGAAGGAAAATGCTCCTGCATGGAAAATGTTCCTGGAAGGAAAATGTCATTTCTGGAAGGAAAATGTTCCTGCTGAGGGGCTGAGCCTCGCTCAGGGGAGGCTGCGGCGCTGCGGTTTGGGCAAAAAATGCCTTTGAATGGTGAGAAAATGGAATTCATGGAACAGGGGTGGAAATCAGGCTGGCAGATGGGGACTTGGGAGCGTGGGAGTGGAGAAATGGAGAAATAGGGAAATGGAGAAATGGAGAAATGGAAAAATTGAGAAATGGAGAAATGGAAAAATGTAGGAAGAAAGAACAGAAAAATGTGGAAATCTAGAAATACAGGAGTATGAAAATAACAGAGGATGGAAACAGAAAAATACACAAATATAGAAGTATAGGAATGTAGAAATATAGAAATGTAGAAATACAGAAATCAAGATTCCCACCAGGAATCAGAAACTCCGTGGTGGATGCTGGAACCAGCCCAGACCCTGAAAATCTGGAATATTTCACAACTTTGTGCATCCTGACCCTTTCAGGATGGATTAAACAGGAGCAGCCTCTCCTCTGCTTGGCCCAGAGAGGGGGAAATTTGGAAATTTGGGATTTTTGGAAATCCACATCTCTGAATTCCTTCTGTGGGTTTAACTCGGGGGATTTGAAGGAGAGGAACATGGGAAGTGTTTGTGCGAGCCTGGAGGTGTTTCCTCATGGAATGAGTGGTGACAGATTATCTGGAGCTGCCACCCTTTATCAGCCTGGTGTCTGTAGGGTCAGGTGTCCAAAACCCCAAATCCTGGTGTTTGTGTGTCTGCAGATTCAGGTGTCCAAACCCCAAATCCTGGTGTTTGTGTGTCTGCAGATTCAGGTGTCCAAACCCCAAATCCTGGTGTTTGTGTGTCTGCAGATTCAGGTGCCCAAACCCCAAATCCTGGTGTTTGTGTGTCTGTAGGGTCAGGTGTCCAAAACCCCAAATCCTGGTGTTTGTGTGTCTGCAGATTCAGGTGCCCAAACCCCAAATCCTGGTGTTTGTGTGTCTGCAGATTCAGGTGCCCAAACCCCAAATCCTGGTGTTTGTGTGTCTGCAGATTCAGGTGCCCAAACCCCAAATCCTGGTGTTTGTGTGTCTGCAGATTCAGGTGTCCAAAACCCCAAATCCTGGTGTTTGTGTGTCTGCAGATTCAGGTGTCCAAAACCCCAAATCCTGGTGTTTGTGTGTCTGCAGATTCAGGTGTCCAAACCCCAAATCCTGGTGTTTGTGTGTCTGCAGATTCAGGTGTCCAAAACCCCAAATCCTGGTGTTTGTGTGTCTGCAGATTCAGGTGCCCAAACCCCAAATCCTGGTGTTTGTGTGTCTGCAGATTCAGGTGCCCAAACCTCAAATCCTGGTGTTTGTGTGTCTGCAGATTCAGGTGTCCAAACCTCAAATCCTGCTGTTTGTGTGTCTGCAGATTCAGGTGCCCAAATGCCAAATCCTGGTCTTTGTGTGTCTGCAGATTCAGGTGCCCAAACCCCAAATCCTGGTCTTTGTGTGTCTGCAGATTCAGGTGTCCAAACCTCAAATCCTGGTCTTTGTGTGTCTGCAGATTCAGGTGTCCAAACCCCAAATCCTGGTGTTTGTGTGTCTGCAGATTCAGGTGCCCAAATCCCCGTGGTTTTCTGTCTGTAGGGTCAGGTGCCCAAACCCCAAATCCTCAGCGTTTTCTTCCCTGACCCCATTAGTTAGAGGTGAATTTAAAGCCTTAAAAGAAAGAAAAACCAAGGGGAAGAAGCATAATCTCCCCTGTCGCTATCTGAGGAACACAAGAACCACTTGACCCCGCGGCCCCGGCCCAGGCCCGCCAGCACCGGGGCTCCGGGAGGGGCCGAGCCCGGCCGGCAGCTGCCCCCGGCTGATGGATCGGGCCGGACCCGGGTGAAGGATCGGGCTGGACCCAGTGATGGATCGGGCCAGACCCGGTGATGGATCGGGCCAGACCCGGGTGAAGGATCGGGCCGGACCCGGTGATGGATCGGGCCAGACCCGGGTGAAGGATCGGGCCAGACCCGGGTGAAGGATCGGGCCGGACCCGGTGATGGATCGGGCCAGACCCGGTGATGGATCGGGCTGGACCCGGGTGAAGGATCGGGCTGGACCCGGTGATGGATCGGGCCAGACCCGGTGAAGGATTGGGCCGGACCCAGTGAAGGATTGGGCCGGACCCAGTGATGGATCGGGCCGGACCTGGTGATGGATCGGGCCGGACCCGGTGATGGATCGGGCCGGACCCAGTGAAGGATCGGGCTGGACCCGGGTGAAGGATCGGGCCGGACCCGGTGATGGATCGGGCCAGACCCGGGTGAAGGATCGGGCCGGACCTGGTGATGGATCGGGCTGGACCCGGTGATGGATCGGGACAGACCCGGGTGAAGGATCGGGCCAGACCTGGGTGAAGGATTGGGCCGGACCCGGTGATGGATCGGGCTGGACCCGGTGATGGATCGGGACAAACCGGGACACAAACGGGGTGGGCAGGGAGCCCTGTGAACAATCCCGGGATTGGGATCCCGTACACGAACCGGGCACAGAGCCCCGTGAATATCCCGGGATAGGGATCCGGGCGGGCACAGAGCCCTTTGAATATCCCGGGACTGGGATCCGGGCGGGCAGGGAGCCCTGTGAATATCCCGGGATTGGGATCCCGTACACGAACCGGGCACAGAGCCCTGTGAATATCCCGGGATTGGGATCCGGTACACGAACCGGGCACAGAGCCCTGTGAATATCCCGGGATAGGGATCCGGGCGGGCACAGAGCCCCTGTGAATATCCCGGGATTGGGATCCGGGCGGGCACAGAGCCCCTGTGAATATCCCGGGATTGAGATCCGGGCGGGCAGGGAGCCCTGTGAATATCCGGGGACTGGGATCCGGGCGGGCAGGGAGCCCTGTGAATATCCCGGGATTGGGATCCGGGCGGGCAGGGAGCCCTGTGAATATCCCGGGACTGGGATCCCATACACGAACCGGGCACAGAGCCCCTGTGAATATCCCGGGACTGGGATCGGGCTCCGGGCCGGGGGCAGCGCTGGCCGGGGGTGGCCGCGGGCCCGGGGCCATCGCTCAGGGCTGCCAGGGAACATCGCGGACCCAAAGAGCGCCCGGCGCTCCCCGCGCCCTACACCAAACATTCGGCGGGCTCGTGTGATAATGTTTGTTTGGATTCGCTCCCCACCTGCGCCAGGGGCGGGCAGGACACAAACAACAGATAAAAAAGCTCTCCCGGGGGACCTTCGGGGATTTGTTTGTGATTTATGAGGCGCACGGAGAAGGGGTTTGCCGTGGGGAGCGGCTCTGAGCTGGTTTAACACCATCAGGGAAACCCCGGGGTTGCGGTTTGGGAGGAACTCGCGCGGATCGTGAGGTGCTCACCCAAACTGTGATTGAATAATTGTGATTGAATAATTGTGATTTAATCGGGGTTAAATCGGCTCCTCTGCCTCTGCCGGGATGGGGAAAAGGGAATGGAAGGGAATGGGGGAAAGGGGAATGGCAGGAAATTGTGGAAAGGGGAATGGAAGGGAATGGGAGAAATGGGAATTGAAGGAAATTGGGAAAAAGGGGATTGAAGGAAAAGAGGAATGGAAGGAAAAGAGGAATGGAAGGAAATGGGAAAAGGGAATTTAGGGAAATGGGGAAAGGGAAGTGAAGGAAATGGGGAATGGAAGGAAATGGGGAAAAGGGGAATTGAAGGAAATGGGAAAAAGGGAATGGAAGGAAATGGGGAAAAGGGAATTGAAGAAAATGGGGGAAAGGGGAATTGGAGTCAGCCTCGCTTCCCTGGGCCTGAGCCAGCCCTGTTCCTGCTGCTCCCTGAGCCAGAGCAGACCCCGAGCAGTCCAGGTTTGGGATGCTCTGGGCTCTGCTCCCCCCGGGTGACTCTGCTGGAATTGGAGCTCCAGCAATGCTCTGGAGCCAGCGGGGAACTGATCCAACCCAGAGGCGATTCCCTTATCCAGGCCTCGAGTGGTCAGTGAGACCCAGAGCCCGTTCCCTTGTCCAGACCTCACTGGTCAGTGAGACCCAGAGCCCGTTCCCTTGTCCAGGCCTCGACTGCTCAGCGAGACCCAGAGCCCGTTCCCTGCCCACTCCTCCTCCTCTGTATTTCCCCTGGAATACAGAATTCTGTAGGAAAGGCAGAAATTTTGGGCTCTGACCTCTCAACCTGGCCAGAATTGGAAATTCTGGTTTTTCCGGGGCTCCTCTCCCTCCCCACCCCGAATTCCAACCGAACCCAGCCTGGTCAGAATTGGGAATTTGGCAAGAATTGGAAATTCTGCTTTTTCCTGGGCTCTGTTCTCTCTCCAGCCCAAATTCCAGCTGAACCCAGCCTGGCCAGATCTGGGAATTTGGAATTCTGGTTTTTCTGGGGCTCCTCTCCCTCCCCACCCCGAATTCCAACCGAACCCAGCCTGGTCAGAATTGGGAATTTGGCCAGAATTGGGAATTCCGTGGTTTCCAGGGCTCTGTTCCCTCTCCACCCCAAATTCCAGGATTTGGGAACCAAACCTGGCCTGACCAGATCTGGAAATTTGGCCAGAATTGGGAATTTGGCCAGAATTGGGAATTCTGCTTTTTCCTGGGCTCTGTTCTCTCTCCACCCCAAATTCCAGGATTTGGGAACCAAACCTGGCCTGACCAGATCTGGAAATTTGGCCAGAATTGGGAATTCTGCTTTTTCCTGGGCTCTGTTCTCTCTCCAGCCCAAATTCCAGCTGAACCCAGCCTGGCCAGATCTGGGAATTTGGCCGTAATTTGGAATTCTGGGTTTTCTGGGGCTCCTCTCCCTTCCCACCCCAAACTCCAGGATCTGGGAACCAAACCCTCCTGAAAATTATCATTATCTAATAATTCCTTCTAAAAAGCCCCATAAATATTCAGTTTCCTCCTCATTTTCTCTGCCACTCTGAAAATTTATTGATTTTTCCTCAATTCCCTGGCCAGAAAACCCCAAACACCGATTTCCACTGCCCAAACTCGCATTTAAAACCTCTTTTTAGCCAGAAAAACCCCCAATAAAATCAGTTTCTTATCGCTTTTCACACAAAGCAAAGCGAGGAGGAGGCGATCAGAGCGCTGTCGGAGATAAACCCGGGTTTATCTCGGGGCGATTGGGAGCGCGCCTGGGCTTGCGCAAGCCGGGCTCAAACCGGGATAAAAGCGGGCGGGAACGGGGCCAGGAGCGCGGCCCGAGCCTTATCAGAGCTCGGTATTTGCTCTCCGATAACCTCTTGGTCCCAAAAAAATTAAACAAAAAAAAGGGAATTTTGTGCTCCTCGGGTTTCAAAATGCGATAAAGAACTAAAAAATGCGGGGCCTCCGAGAAACAGCCCCACGCTGCTTTTTTATTTTAATTATTTTTATTAATTTTTGCTTTTTTCCCCATTAAAAAATTCCCGTTTCTGGGAGTTATTCGGAGTTAAATTCTGTTTTTTGGCCCCCGAGGAGGAGGCGATGATTTGCGGGTGGGGAAGAGGAGAATGAAGGAATTTATTCCGAAATTTGAGGTTTTTCGCCGCCTTTGATCTGCAGCTCTGGCGGATTCCTCCCCATCGGCAGATCAAGGAGAATTTTTATCTGTTATTTTTTATTAAAATCCCCTTTTTGTGGTAACAGACCGCTCAAAAAAAAAAAAAAATCCGCTTTTTATTTGATGTTCCGAGTGAGGAAACGCCCTCGGAATGTTCCCTCTGAAGTGGCCACATCACAGGAAAGGATTTACAAAAAGCAGAATAATTCAGGAATGCTGCAGGGAACAGAAAAAAAAAAAAAAATCGCATTTTTCTGCTGGGTTCTTGCCCAGGGAGGGAATTTCTCTGATTTTATGCGAAATGAGCTCGGCGGGGCTGAAAAATCAACAAATAAATTTTAAAAATATAAAAAATAAAAAGTCATTAAAATTGGGAATTGCGGGGTTCCCTTTCCTGGAAATTGGGAAAAATTCCCTGGGAAAATTCCCGACCCTCGGGAATAAATAAAGGGAATTATTCTCCCATTGTCTCTCCCAGGATTTGTCCAAAAATCGACGTTTTCCTCAAAAATGTGAAACTTTGAGGAGTTTGAACAGGGCTGGGTTTTAAATTTGAGGAGAGGAAAAATAAAGGAAAAGGGAAAATTAAAATAGGGAAAGGAAAAGGAAAAAAATAAAAATAATATAAAATATAGCATGTGATTAAATGAAAATGTGAAAAAGAAAGTAAAATACAAAATGAAAACAAAATTTAATTTATTTTCGCTTAAAAAATAGAACCAAAAATCAAATTAAATTTGAAAATAGAATAGAATAGAGTAGAATAGAATTCAGCCTCCACACCAGATTTTCCTGCAAAAACTCTCCCCCAAAAAAGACGGGAGGCGAATTTTATTGAGTTTTATATTAGTTTATGTTTATTGAATAATTTTCCCTTTTATTGAATTATTTCCCCCCATTTTTCCTGAGGCAAACCAAACTAAACCCGAAGCCTGAATCCATTTATTGTTGGGTTTTGGAGAATTTTTTCCCCCTGGAATACCTAAACTCCTTAGGAAAACCTGGGGATTTTTTGGGGGTGGTTTTGATCTTCTAAAGAAATTTAAAATTCTACCAGGCGAGAAATGGGAATTCTGAATTTTGAATAAAAATTCTGAATTTTTATTAAAAGTGATGAGGGCAAGAATGGATTTTTTGCGGCTTTTTTTCGGTGCCAAATTCTGGATTTCAGGTAAAACTTTGACATTTCCTCTGGAAAGTCCTTCCCTGGCTGCCTTCCCGCTTTTCCCAACAAATGGAATATGTGGAATTTATTAAACACGTGGAATATATGGAATATGTGGGATATATGGGATTTATGGAATAAATGGATTATATGGAATATATGGAATTTATTAAACGCATGGAATATATGGGATATGTGGGATATATGGGATTTATGGAATAAATAGATTATATGGAATATATGTGATTTATTAAATATATTAATTATATGGATTATATGGAATATATGGGATTTATGGGTTATATTAATTACATGGATTATATGGAATATATGGAATTTATTAAGATCATGGAATATATGGAATATGTGGGATATATAGCAAATATGGCATATATGTGATATATGGAATATATGGGATTTATGGGTTATATTAAATATATGGATTTTTATTATTTATATGGATTATGTGGGATATAAATGGTTGTCTATCATTTCTATAAAATAAATAAATGTGTAAATAGAAGATTTGGGATAAAACCCAACGGTGGCAATGAGGCCGAGCCTCCTTGGGGCTTCTCCACCCTGTGCCCACCCATTCCTGTCCCTCAGGGACGCACCTGCGGGGTCCCGAAATTCCGGATCCCAAAGTCCCCGATCCCCAAATCCCCAAATCCCTCATCCAGAAATCCTGCATCCCAAAGTCCCGGATCCTGAAATTCCGGGTCCCCAAATCCCAAAATCCCTGGTCCCCAAGTCCCCAAATCCCCAAATCCCGGGTCCCCAGATCCCCAAATGCCGGGTCACCAAATCCCCAAATCCCGTGTCACCAAATCCCCAAAATCCCAGGTCTCCAAGTCCCCAAATCCCCAAATCCCGGGTCCCCAGATCCCCAAATGCCGGGTCACCAAATCCCCAAAATCCCAGGTCTCCAAGTCCCCAGATCCCCAAATCCCGGGTCCCCAGATCCCCAAATCCCGGGTCCCCAAATCCCAAAATCCCGGGTCCCCAAATCCCCGAATCCCGGGTCCCCAAATCCCAAAATCCCGGGTCCCCAAGTCCCCAAATCCCCAAATCCCGGGTCCCCAGATCCCCGAATCCCGGGTCCCCAAATCCCCAAAATCCCAGGTCCCCAAATCCCCAAAATCCCAGGTCCCCAGATCCCCAAATCCCGGGTCCCCAAATCCCCAAAATCCCAGGTCCCCAGATCCCCAAATCCCGGGTCCCCAAATCCCCAAATCCCGGGTCCCCAAATCCCGAATGGGGATGGGCTGGGAGCGCCGCTCGTTTTGGGAGGAATTCCAGGGAAAAAGGGATGGGCTTGGGAGTGCTGCTCGGTTTTTTGGGGGGAAAAAGGGATAAAGCAGGAGAGCTGATCTTTTTTGGGGGAAAAAGGACTGAGATGAGAGCGCTGCTCTTTTTGGGGGGAAATAGGGTTGAAGTTAGAACGCTGCTCTGTTTTTGGGGGAAATTCTGGGGGGAGAAGGGTTGGGGTGAGAGCGCTGCTCGTTTTTGGGGAAATTCTGGGGGGAGAAGGGTTGGGGTGAGAGCGCTGCTCGTTTTTGGGGAAATTCTGTGGGGAGAAGGGTTGGGGTGAGAGCGCTGCTCGTTTTTGGGGGAAATTCTGGGGGGAGAAGGGTTGGGGTGAGAGCGCTGCTCGTTTTTGGGGAAATTCCGGGGGGAGAAGGGTTGGGGTGAGAGCGCTGCTCGTTTTTGGGGAAATTCCGGGGGGAAAAGGGTTGAGGTGAGAGCGCTGCTCGTTTTTGGGGAAATTCCGGGGAACAGGAGCTGAGCTGGGAGCGCTGCTGGCTGGGGGGGGTTCGGGGGTCGGGACGGGGCCGGGGGGTCCCGGGGGGGTCCCGGGGGTCCCGAGGGAAGGAGGAGGGGGCGGCGGCGGCTCCGGGGGATGTTCCGGAGGGTCCCTTTGAGTTTCAAATGCGATTCGCTGGCCTTTGTAGTGCCCGCCGGGCCGTGCCCTGCTGCTCACCCCGGCCCGGCCCCTCCTCACCTGGCACCGCGCCCAGTCCCGGGTCTAACCCGGCCTAGCCTGGTCCCCATCCCGGGCCTAGCCCTGTCCCCACTCCGGGTCTAACCCGCTCCCAATCCCGGGTTTAGCCGGGTCTCCATTCTGGGCCCGGCCTTGTCCCCATCCCGGGCTCAACCCCGTCCCCATCCCGGTCCCTGCGCGTGTGTTTTGGGCTCGTTTTGATGTTTTCCTTCCGACCTTTTGCAAATCGCGGCTGTTAAAAATCCCCTTTTCACCTTTTCCCCCCGATGTTTTCCCCCTCTTATCTCGGGGCTAATTGGGCTCTCTAAAATCTCTTCTCGAGAGCAAATCCCGCTCCTGTCCCGGCCCCACTCCCAGGGATGCTCCGAGACCCAAATCTGGGCGGTTTTGAGCCTTTTTTGGGATGGCAGAGTTTGTTTTACCCTTTTCCCCCTGACCTTTTGCACATCGCGGCTGTAAGAAAATCCCCTTTTCACCTTTTCCCCCCGATGTTTTTCCCCCTCTTATCTCGGGGCTAATTGGGCTCTCCAAACCCCTTTTTTCCGAGAGAAAGGAGCGTGTCAGAGCGGGCCGAGATTTTATCTGGGGGCCGAATCCGCAGCAGGTACTTCCCTCCTCACCCTCACCCTCATCCCTCATCGCTCACCCCGCCGAGCAGATTTGCAAATTTACCCAGGGCCGAACAATGGATGCTCCTGGCAGCCCCTCTGTTGACTTGTTTAGAAATCCCGGAGGCGTTTCGAGGTAAAAAGGTCAGAGCTGCACCGGGCCCGCTCTTCCTCCCTCCCCTCCGGCCCTCCCTGGAGGTAAAATTTGATTTATTCTGGGCCAAATCCCCCGTTAGGGCCGGCCTTGGGGGAGCTGAAGGGAGCGAACTGCGTTTGACGCTTTGGTTTTGGGGTTTGGAGGGCGAGAATTCGGAATAAATCGGAAATTCAGAAAAGAGTTCGGAAAATCAGAAATTCCTCCCATCCCCAGCGCGTCCCGGGTTCCGCGGGTGCGAATTCCCGATTTTCACCCGGGGGGATGAAAAAGGGGACGATTTCCTGCTCTCGTGGGGCCGGGAAATGAGGGCAGAATTCCACCCGGGATTCCAGGAAAAGGGATCGGCCCCTTTGTTCGGGATCGCTGGAACAGCCGCAGATTTTCCTTCCTCCTCCTCCTCCTCCTCCATCCCAGGCCCCGCACCCCGCAACTCCCACCGGGCTGAAAAGACGCGAATTGAGGGTGGGGAACAAAAAAATAAAAATCAACTTTATTGGGCTGAGGTAGCTCGGTGTGGGGGCGCGGGGACCGGACGGGGAAGCGCTCGGCTTTTCCCGACAATTCCGTTTTCACCCGCGGGTTTCGGTCCCGAGCCCGGGTTAATCCCGGGTTTGTCTGGCCCCGATGAGCCCGGGGAAGGCGCTGCGGGCTCTGGGGCAGCCCCGGGCTCCTTCCCTCGGTAACCGAGCCCCGTCCCCTCCTCCGCCCGCAGCAGCAAAAATCGCGTCGCATAAAGAACCCTGTACAGCAGAAATAGTGCAAAACGGGAGCGGGGAATTGCGCTTTTTCTCTTTTTCTTTCTTTTTTTTTTTTTTTTTTTTTTTTTTTTTTTTTTTTTTTGCCTTATTTTTTTCTTTCTTTCCTGAGGGTTTGGGTCTTTGCAGAGGCCTTGAGCGTCTTAGGCGCCCCGGGTCTCGTTTCAAGCTCTACAATCAGGAAATAAAAGGGAAAGGAAAGGGGAAAACGCCCGAAACTTTTTTTGTGTGTGTTTTTTTTTTTACATTCTCACAAGGAGGAAAAAACGCATCGGGCGGGGGGGGGAGAGGGAAAAAATTCATTGCGCTCGTTTGTCCAAAGGAGAGCGAACTAAATTAAAGTTTTTTTATGCTTTCCCTGGAGTTGAAAGTGCAGTTCCTAAAGGGGAAGGGGAAAGGCAGAGAAGTCCCTGAGACTCGGAAATTCGTGAATTGCTCCGGCCGCGGCTCCTTGGGAGCGCAGCGCCTGCAGAGGGGCCATAAATAAGGAGAGACGGGCGTGGGGAGAGCCCCGAGGGTCCTGGGGGGCTCGGGGACAGCCCCGAGGGTCCTGGGGGGCTCAGGAGGAGCCGGAGCTGGGCGAGGCCTCGGGCGAGGATTGATCCGAGCCCTGGTCCTTGGGCGCCCTGCGGGCCGCGGCCGGGGCCAGCCCTTCCTTCTCCCTCTTCTTCTGCTTCATCCTCCGGTTCTGGAACCAGATCTTCACCTGCGTCTCGTTGAGCTCCAGGGTGGCGGCGATCTCCACCCTGCGGGCCCGCGTCAGGTACTTGTTGAAGTGGAACTCCTTCTCCAGCTCCGTCAGCTGCTTGGTGCTGAAGTTGGTGCGGATGGCGTTGGGCGGCCCCAGCAGCCCCAGCTCCGACGTTTTGCCTGGAAAAAAACCCAAAAACCGCCAGGGCAGGAGGGGCCGGAGCGATCCCGTCCCTGAGGGGTGTCCTGTCCCCTTCTCCGCGCTCGGCCTCAGCCCGGCTCGGGGCTCCGGGCTCGGCTTTTCCGGGAGATCCGCGCGGAGATCCGTCCGGACATCCATCCCCTCATCCTCCCGGCCTGGCTTTTCCTGGGATTTGTTCCCTGGATTTTCCCCGCAGGATCCATCCCCTCATCTTTCCGGATCTGCTTTTCCCCCTGGGATCCATCCCCTGCTTTTCCCCCTGGAATCCATCCCCTGGGTTTTCCTCCTGGATTTTTCCCCCTGGATCCATTCCCCGGATTTTTCCCCTGTGATCCCTCCCCTGCATTTCCCCCCAGGATCCATTCTCTGAATTTTTCCCCCGGGATCCATCCTCTGGATTTTTCCCCCGGGATTCTTTCCCTGGGTTTTCCTCCAGGATCCATCCCCTGGGTTTTTCCCCTGGGATCCATTCCCTGGATTTTTCCCCTGGATTTTCCCCTTGGGTTTTTCCCCTGGGTTTTCCCCCGGGTTCCATTCCTTGGGTTTTCCTCCAGGATCCACCTCCTGGGTTTTCTCCTGGGTTTTTCCCCCGGGATCCATCCCCTGGATTTTCCCCCTGCGTTTCCCCCGTGGGATCCGTCCCCGGACCCCGCAGGAAGGGCTGGAAGGGGAGGAGGAGGAGGGTGATGATGGCGGGGGAGGAGGAGGAGGAGGAGGAGGAAGGCCGGGCTTTAAGGGAAGGTGGCGAGGAAGGAAGTGGAACAATGGAGGAGGGGATGGAAGGCACGGCCGAGGAAGCGCCGGGCGTTTCCTGCTCCGAGCTGGGCTCGAATCAGCCCCGGGCCTGCGGGAAGCCGAGCTCGGGGAGCTCGGTGGGATGTTATGGGAGATCTCCGGGTGGGGGTTCAGAAAAAGGCCCCAAAACCCCCCAAACCAACCCCAACCCAAAGACCAAAAAACCCCACTCCAAACCCAAAAAAAAATGGACTCCAAAACCCAACCAAACCCAACCCAAAGACCAAAAAACCACCCCAAAACTCAACAAAACCCCCCAAACCAAACCAAAACTCCAAAAACCCAACCAAACCCAGCCCAAAGACCAGAAAAACCCCACCACAAACCCCCAAAAAAGGACTCCAAAACCCAACCAAACCCAACCCAAAGACCAAAAAACCACCTCAAAACTCAACTAAACCCCCCAAAACCCAACTAAACCCTCAAAACCCCCAACACCCAACCAAACCCAACCCAAACCCCAAAACACCACCTCAAAACACAACTAAAGCCCCCAAAGCAAACCAAAACCCCAAAAACCCAACCTAACCTAACCCAAACACCAAAAAACCACCCCAAAACGCAACCAAACCCTCAAAACCCAACCAAACCCCTCAAAACGCAACCAAACCCCTCAAAACCCAACCAAACCCAACTTAACCCAGCGCTCCACTGGAAGGGGACCCCGAACCCTCGGGAACCCAGCCCTGCCCGGCCCCGCACCCCACACTCACCTGTTTTGGGGGGGTTCCTCTTCACCCTCATCCACTCGAAGGTCTGCGCTGCCCCGGCCCTGGCGCCGGGCTCGGGGTGCCCGGGAGGCTCCGGCTCCTCCAGCAGAGCCCCCGAGAGGTCCCCGTAGAGGCCGGGCAGGTACGCGGGGCCCGCGGGCGGCTCCGGGCCCAGGCCGGGCTGGAACGGCCCCGCGGCCCCGCAGAACCCCTCGGGCAGCGAGGCCGAGCCGTACCCGGAGGGCCCCGGGAAGAAAATCCCGTCCGAGTCGTGCTGGCCCAGGTAGAGCTGCGGGTAACCCTGGGCCGGGTACGCGGGGCCGGGGAAGCGGGACGAGGAGGAGGAGGAGGAGGAGGAGGAAGGAGGGTGGAAGCCGTGCTGGGCGAGATGCGCGGCGGGGCCCGGCGGGCCGAAGGGACCCTCGGAGCTCGGAGCGGGGCTACCTGAGCACGGCGGGAAGGACGGGCAGGGCTCGGGGAAGGCGGCGGCGCCGCCGCGGTTACAAATTGCGAACTCCACGAAGGAGTTCATGGCGGTATTGTCCATCTGCCAGCGATGGAGGAGGGTCAGCCCGTTTTGGGGGGCGACGCCGCCTGCCCTCCAACCCTTGGGCCGTCTGTCAAAGCTGGGAAACTTCCTGCCGGGCATGGGGGGACCCCGCGGAAGCGCGGCCCGGCCGGGGGGGACCCCGCGGGCGGAGCGGGCCCAGCCCAATGAGCGAAGTTCGCGGCCGCTCCGCGCTCATCCATCACGGGCCTGACATTTGCATGACAAAGGGACTTCAATCAAACCCGGCCCATCAATCTGATAACAACACGGACGCGTCAAAACCTTCTCCTCAAAGACTTTAAAAGAGAGCGGGGTGCGGGGGGAAGGATCGCGCTGACCCGCGAGTGGTTTTTAAGTGCTAAAAAGGGCCCCGGGTGATGCGGGCAGCGGCTTCAGGCGCGAGTTGTGACTTTAAAAGGTTTTTTCCCCCCGATGCCGGCTCGGTGCGAGGGGAAGAAAAGGGGGCGAGGGGATGATGGGGAGGTGTGAGCACAAAAGGATGCTCGGGTGCGCTTTGATTCGTTTGGGAACTTCTCCCCGCAAAGCGCCCCGGCCTTTTCCGGGAGGCTCAAAGCTGCCCGAGAAAATCCCGCTCGGTTTTCGCTTTAATCTGGGCTTTGTGCGGGGTAAAAGCGCCCTAATTAAATCAACATTCTAATGAGAGGCCAAATAAAGTTAGCGAGGGCAGAGCGGCCTCGGGAGCCGCGCCAGGCCCGGCCCGGCAATTCCGGGATGGGAACTGAAACCGAGCCCGGCTGGTCCCACCTGGGACCTTCCCGTCCGTCCGCGCGCTAAAACCGGGTCTGGGGGCTCAGTATTGCACATTCCCTGCTACAACCGGGTCTGGGGGCTCAGTATTGCACATTCCCTGCTAAAACCGGGTTTAGGGGCTCACACACTGCTCATTCCCTGCTAAAACCGGGTTTAGGGGCTCAGGCACTGCACATTCCCTGCTAAAACCGGGTTTAGGGGCTCACCCACTGGATGTTCCCTACTAAAACCGGGTTTAGGGGCTCAGGCACTGCACATTCCCTACTAAAGCAAGGAATTCACTTCGGGAATTTGGTTTTTAGGGGCTCACGTTCTGCACAGTCCTGACCAACACCATGTTTAGGGGTTCACGCACTGTACACTCTCTTCTAAAACCGATTTTTCGGGTCTGACGCACCACAAATTCCCGACTAAACCCGGGGTTTTAGGGTTTCATGTGCTGCACGGTCCCTACTGAACCCGGGAATTCGGGAATTTGGTTTTTAGGGGTTCACGCGCCACACGTTCCTGACTAAGTCCGGGTTTTAGGGGCTCACACAACACACACTCCCAAACAAAACCGATTTTAGGAGCTCCTTTACTGCACACTCCCTCCCAAACCCATTTTTAGGGATTCCTGTACCCCACGCTCCCTCCCAAACCCATTTTTAGGGATTTCTGTACCCCACGCTCCCTCCCAAACCCATTTTTAGGGATTTCTGTACCCCACGCTCCCTCCCAAACCCATTTTTAGGGATTTCTGTACCCCACGCTCCCTCCCAAACCCATTTTCAGGCGTTCCCAGCCCCTCCGGGTCACCCAGCCCGGCTTTGCTGGGCGCTGCCGTCCCCAGCTGAGGAGGAGGAGGAGGAGGAGGGCAGAGCCTGCCTCCAGGCCGGGCCCGGAGAATGGGATCAGGGCCGGGCCACGTTTATTTGCTTGTTCGGCCGAGGGGGACAAGGGCGGACGCCCACGGCCATTTGTTCCTGTCAGGGATTTACGGCCCGGCCACGCTCCGGGAGCGGCTCCGCTGCCTCTGCCCGGGCCAAAAGTTCACCCCGAGAGCCAAACCCGGCCGCGAAAATCCATTTTCCTTCATCCCGCGCGTTAAGGGGAACATTTGGTGCCGAATTCCCCCCTGGCATCGATATCCGTCCCTCTTTTCAAGCCCAAAATTTGATTTTTTTATCCACTTCCAGCCCCCGTTCTTCCGTTAAAAAATTCAAGTTTCCATTCTTGCGCTTGTTTATTCATTTAGTCCCGCTTTGCCTGGGGATGAGAGCCCCAAAATGAGAATATTTTAAATGTAAACGGTCTTCAGAACTCTCTCCCGCCTTCTTTGCATAACTCCAAGCGGCGCTCCCGTCATTCCCCTGGCAGCAGAAATCGATTTCTAATTCGATTCCTTTGATATTTCCTTGCGTTCGGGTTCAAAGGGGTGAGTTAGGGCCGTAAAACGAAAAAAGTAAAAAGAGAAAATGCAGATGTTTATTCCGGCCTGGAGCCCGTGGGTTTGTGGTTCCTGATGGTTTCCCACCGCTGCTGCATCAAAGGGATTATTTTAAATTAACAGCACCAAAAATCGCGATTTTCTTCAACTTTTCCCCTAAGCCAAACCTAAATTAGAGCTGAGATGAAAAATCCGATTTTATTTTTGTTTTGGGGGATGGGACAGGGGACTCAGAATTGGAGCCGGAATTGGCGAAATTGTGGAAAATTCAGCCTGAAATGGGGACGGGTATTGGAGCTGGGCTTTAGGGCTGGGATCGCTTCGGGAATTTGGGTGTTTAAAATAACTTTTTTGGGGTTAAACGCAACTTTTTGGAGGTTAAGTGTAACTTTTTTAGGGAAGCCTCAATTAGAGCTGAGGTGAAAAACCCGAATTTTTATTTTTTGTGTGGATGGAAAGGTCGGATGGGACAGGAGAGAAAAGAGGAGATTTAATGAGTTACAGATATCGGGTCATCCGCGGGAAAAAAGGCAGAAAATTCAAATCAAATAGAAAATAAACAAAAACACAATGGAAAAAAAACCCCAGATAATTCGGAGAAAATAAAATTTAAAAGAAAAAACAAAAGAAAAAAAACCAGAAAATTCAGATAAAATAGGAGGGGGAAAAAAGGGGTAAAAAGCCCAGATAATTCGGATAAAATAGGGAGGAAAAAAAACGGGGGAAAAGCCCAGATTATTCAGATAAAATAGGGGGGGAAAAGGAAAAAAAAAGCCCAGATAATTGGGATAAAATGGGATTATTTTAGGGTCAGGTTCCGCTCCCCGGCTCGGGGAACCTGCCCTGCTCCCCTGGGAATCCCAGCGGCTTCTCCATGGGCTGGAGCCCGCCTCGCCTCATTAATTAGGGTCATTTGCATATTCATTAGTGCGCCAGAGCGGAGAGGAGGGGTCTGGAGCCGCTGCCCTGGGACAGGGATTTGGGGGGTCCTGAATCCCCAGGGATTCCCTCAAATCCCAAATCCCCGGGGGTTCACTCAGATCCCAAATCCCCGAGGGTTCACTCAGATCCCGAATCTATCTGGGGATCCCAAATCCCTCAGGATCCCCTGAGATCCCAAATCCTTTGGGGTTCACTCAGACCCCAAATCTATCGGGGGATCCCAAATCCTTTGGGATTCCTTCAAATCCCAAATCCCTCTGGATTTCCTCAGATCCCAAACCCCTGGGGATCTCCTGAGATCCCAAATCCCTTGAGTTTCACTCAGATCCCAAATCCCTCCAGATTCCCTCAGATCCCAAATCTAATCGGGGGTCCCAAATCCCTTGGGATCCCCTCCTGTCCTAAATCCCTCCAGATTCCCTCTGGATCCCAAATCCCTGGGGGTTCCCTGAGATCCCAAATCCCTTGAGTTTCACTCAGATCCCAAATCCCTGGGGATCATCTCAGATCCCAAATCTAACTGGGGTCCCAAATCCCTCAGGATCCCCTGAGATCCCAAATCCTTGGGGGTTCACTCAGACCCCAAATCTATCTGGGGATCCCAAATCCTTCGGGATTCCCTCAAATCCCAATTCCCTGCGGGTTCATTCAGACCCCAAATCCCTTGGGTTTCACTCAGATCCCAAATCCTTGGGGATTCCCTCAGATCCCAAATCCCTCCAGAGGATTTGGGACCTCCTCAGGTCCTAAATCCCTGGGGATCCCCTGAGATCCCAAATCCCTGCGGGTTCCCTCAAATACCAAATTCTTCCGGGATCATTCAGATCCCAAATCCCTCTGCGTTCCCTCAGATCTCGAATCCCTTCAGACCCCAAATCTGAGGGTCCCAAATCCCTCGGGATTCCCTCAGATCCCAAATCCCTCGGGGATAATGCAGATCCCAAATCCCTGAGGGTTCCCTGAGATCCCAAATCTCTCCAGATTCCTTCCGATCCCAAATCCCTCTGGATTCCCTGGGATCCCAAATCCCTCGGGATTCCCTCAGTTCCAAAATCCCTGGGGGTCTCCTGAGATCCCAAATCCCTTGAGTTTCACTCAGACCCCAAATCCCTCAGGGATCATTCAGATCCCAAATCCCTCAGGATTCCCTCAGATCCCAAACCCAGGCCCTGCTCCACCCCCAAAGCCCTTGGATCGATGGCCGATATCAGCAGCTCGGGTTTATTGATATCGGGATCAGGAAAACCCAAACCCGCCCTTTTGTCCCCATTTTCCCCCCCGGATTTCAGCTCCCAGCGTGGGAATCGAACCGGGATAAACCCAGGAGGTTCCAGGACAAGGTTCCCTCTCCAGGGAATTCCCAATTCCTGGATTCCCAGCGCTGATCCCACATCTCCGGAGCTTCCAGGGAGGATTTCCATTGATCCCACATCTCCAGAGCTTCCAGGGAGGATTCCCAGCACTGATCCCACATCTCCGGAGCTTCCAGGGAGGATTCCAGGGCTGATCCCACATCTCCAGAGCTTCCAGGGAGGATTCCCAGCACTGATCCCACATCTCCAGAGCTTCCAGGGAGGATTCCCAGCACTGATCCCACATCTCCGGAGCTTCCAGGGAGGATTCCAGGGCTGATCCCACATCTCCGAAGCTTCCAGGGAGGATTCCCAGCGCTGATCCCACATCTCCAGAGCTTCCAAGGAGGATTCCCAGCACTGATCCCACATCTCCCGAGCTTCCAGGGAGGATTCCAGGGCTGATCCCACATCTCCAGAGCTTCCAGGGAGGATTCCAGGGCTGATCCCACATCTCCAGAGCTTCCAGGGAGGATTCCAGGGCTGATCCCACATCTCCAGAGCTTCCAGGGAGGATTCCAGGGCTGATCCCACATCTCCAGAGCTTCCAGGGAGGATTCCAGAGCTGATCCCACATCTCCGAAGCATCCAGGGAGGATTCCAGGGCTGATCCCACATCTCCAGAGCTCCCAGGGAGGATTCCAGGGCTGATCCCACATCTCCGAAGCTTCAGGAGCCCCTCACGAACACCTCCCCCTCCCAAAACCAACATTTCCCCAGCGCGACGCTCATTTGCATATCCCCTTCCTAATTACCGCCAGGCAATGGCCGTGTTTTGCCAACAATCAAGGGCCTGAATATGCTCGATGCGCTTAATTCGCTTAATTAATGCCCTCCAGTTGCGCGGAACAGAAGGGCAGGGCCGCAAATTCCCGCCCGCCGTTTGTTTGACATTTCGGAGGAGGCACGGAGAGGAGCGGCAGAACGTCGCTCCATAATTCAGATTTTATTGGATGCTCCCCCTCCTCAGCTCCGGTCCCGCTAATTAGGACGGATGAGGAGGGCCCTGCTGTCCGGGGGGATGATGGAAACTGCGGGGTGCGGGCGGGGAGGGCCTGTGGGGTGGGGATGGATCTGAGGGGGGTTTGGGGTCCCTCTTCCCACCCTCATTGGGGATCGGGATCGATGGGGGGGCTCGGGGTTTGATCTGAGGGGGGTTTGGGGTCCCTCTTCCCACCCTCACTGGGGATCGGGATCGATGGGGGGGCTCGGGGTTTGATCTGGGGGGGTTTGGGACCCCTTTTCCCTCCCCCCATTTGGGACCAGGATCAATGGGGCTCGGAGTTTGATCTGGGGGGTTTTGGGACCCCTTTCCCCTCCCTCATTAGAGATTTTTATCAATAAGAACTCTGGGTTTAATCTGGGGGATTTGGGACCCCTTTCCCCACCCTCATTAGGGATTTTTATCAATAAGAACTCTGGGTTTAATTTGGGGGGTTTTGGGGTCCCTTTCCCCTCCCTTTCCCTGGGGGTCCCTCCTGACCCCTCCCTCGGCCTCGCCCTTCCCCTCCTCCCTTCCCCGCGGGAAAAGGGCGTGGAAATGTGGAAATCCGCCCTTTTTGGACATTTCCCCTCAATTTTATACTGGAGACCACCTCAATGTGGAAACCCGCTGGTTTGGGGACATTTCCCCTCATTTTTTCAGACTGAGGAGCATCACAATGTGGAAATCCGCTGGTTTGGGGACATTTCCCCTTAATTTTAGGCCAAAGCGCACCTAAATGTGGAAATCCGTCGGTTTGGGACATTTCCCCTCATTTTCAGGGCGAAGACAATCTCAAGGTGGAAAAGACCATCTCAGTGTGGAAATGCGCCTCTTTTTGGATTTTTTCCCTCGTTTTTCATCTGGATAGAGGCCAAAAGGATGCTCAGACCCCAAAACCAGCCCGGGGCAGGGCCGAGCTTCCCGTGCTGGGGCTGGAGAGGAGGAGGAGGAGGAGGAGGAGGAGGAAGGCGGGAAGGAAGCGCTGAGCAAATGGCGCTTTGATGGCTCCCTCTGGCAGCTCCGAGCGCTCCGCAGCAGCCGGGGCTGTGAAATAAACCCCAAAATGATGAAAAATGGGTTTGGGGGGCTCCGCTGCACCCCAAATCGGGGCTCGGGGACCCCCAGAGCGGGGGAAGGCCCTGGGAGAAGGGCAGGGGGGTGCCGGGGGCTGAGCTCGGCCCCAGCGCTGCCTTGTCCCCGCGGGAAGGGGGTTGGGAAATTTAAATATTTAAATATTCAAATATTCAAATTTTCACGGCCGGAGTGGGTTTCGGGTCCGGATAAACGCGGCGAGCAGCGAGGTTTGGGATTGCCGGGTCCTTTCCGTGAGAGGAGATTTGGGGGATGGTGGTTCGGAGCCCAAAGGCGGCCCCAAAATCACCGCGCCCCCTCTTTGTTCGAGATCATCCGCAGCAATACCCGAACATCTGCCCGGCCTTTGCCTTCTTTCAGTTCACTTTTATTTATTTTTCTTGTAAGAAAAAATAGCCTTCTTTTATTTCACTTTTATTTATTTTTATGTAGTTTGTTTTCTGAGTGTGAACCCAGCCCGGCTCTGCTGCTTTTTACCCCAAATAAAAAATCCCAAATTTCCAACGTTCCCTGGAGAGCGGGGGTGACCCCGCCCAGGCACTGAAAACACCAAATTCACCCCAAAAATCGGTGTGGGGCAGGGGGGACACCCCAAAAGCGGAATGGGCGAGCCAGGTTTGCTTCACCCCAAAGAAAAAGGGGCTGGGGGCGCGTCTGGGCTGCTCCGCTCAGTTTTAGGGTCGCCCCCACCCCAAATTTCCCATCCCATCTGGCTCAAACTCCCCCCCGGACGCCTCCCAAAATTTGGGAAACCCCAAAAAATTCTTGGGGTGATTTATTTGGGGTGGAACACCCAGAAAACCTCCCCCAGACCCACCCTGGGAGGAGTTTTGGGGTGAAAATCCCTCGAGGGGAGGAAGATTTGAGAGGGATTCCAGAAATCCGGAATGAGATGGAGGATCCGGGAGCGTTTCGGGATTTTGGGGTGGGAAAAGAGGAAAAGAATAAAAGGGGATTTTGGGGGTTTGGGGTTGGAAAAGAGGGGAGGAATAAAGGGTTTTGGGGGTTTGTGGGGTTGGAAAAGGGACGAGGAATAAAAGGGGATTTGGGGCTTTTTGGGGTTGGAAAAGAGAGGAGGAATCAAAGGATTTTTGGGGTTGGAAAAGGGACGAGGAATAAAAATGGGGGTTTGGAGGTTCTGGGGTTTTTGAGGTTGGAAAAGAGAAGAGGAATTAAAGGATTTGGGGGTTTTGGTGTTGGAAAAATGAGGAGGAATAAAGGGGTTTTTGGGGTTTTGGGGTTAGAAAAGGGAGGAGGAATAAAATGGGGGTTTGGGGGTTTTGGGGCTGGTAAAGAGGAGAGGAATAAAAGGGGATTTGGGATGGCCAAAAAGGAGCAACAAAAGAGTGTTTGGGGTTGGAAAAGAGAGGAGGAACAAAAGGGGGTTTGGGGGTTTTGGGGTTGGAGAAGGGAGGAGAAAGGGGGTTTGGGTTTGGGGTTGGAAAAGGGATCAGGAATAAAGAAAACCCCCCAGGCCCGTCCCTTACCCCTCCTTCTCCCGCGTTCATTTGGTCACCCCAACGCCTGGATTTATTTTTGAGCTTTTACCCAAAATCCTCCTTTTTTTTTTCCTAATTTTTTTTGCAGCTCCGGACGTTTCAAACTGCGGTGGATTCTGAGAGAAAGGAGGAGGAGGATGGGGATGAAGGGCGGGATTGGGATGTGGGAGGCCGGGAATGGCCCCGGAATTCGCGTGGGCTCCGCGCTGCCTTTGTGTTGCTTTCCCATCCCTTTATCCCCTTTTTTCCCCATTTTATTTTCATTTTTCCCTTTAAATTCGAGGATTTTTCCCGTCCCCGAAATGTTAAAATTAAGAAATTGATTGAATACAATAAATAAATGGATAAATAAATAAACAAGCACCGAGCTGGGGGAAAACGAGCCCAGAACTCTGGGAATATTTCCTCTGGAATCGTTGCTTGGGAGCGATTCCTTTTGTCTCCTCTCAGGGCACACGAGGAGATGATTAAACCTCGTTACAAAGCAGGGAAAAGCTGAATGATTTATGGAGGAAAACAAAACAAAAAAAAAATCGCTTTTTTGGAATGAAATCCAGAGCAAACACGCTTCTGTCGCTTTTATAAAGATGTTTATTTACTCTATGAAAAAAATATACAATAAATAATTTGCCCTTTGCTACGAAAGGATTTTAATAAATAATCTACATCTAAAACGTAAAAAGAGGAAGGAAAATTCCCCTGTTTTTTTTTTTTAAATTAATTTCTTTTTTTTTTATTTTATTACGAAATCTAAAAGTCTCGTTCTGATTCCTGAGAAAGTCGCTGGGGGGAGGAGGATTTATAAATTTAATTTATTTTTTTCTCTCCAGGGGCCGAAATCTCCCCCGTGCGTGAGAACTACCGGCTGCTTCCTTGGAAATAAATAAGGGGGGGGAAAAATAAATAAAAGGATCACGAAATACCTGAATTTTAGCAAAACTGGGGACGCTCTTTCACCCTCTGGAATAAATTTGGGAGGGAGGATTTGGGCGGCTCGGAGCTTCCAATGGAAGTGGGAGGAGGCGGCTGATGGGAAATGGCTTCAGGGCGACTTTTGGGGGTTCCCCTTCTTTTAGGGGGTGTCCTCTTCTTTTTGGCCCAATTTGGTGTTTTCCTCTCCTTTCAGGGCAGATTTTTGGGAGTTCTCTTTACTCTGGGCCAGATTAAGGTGGGTTCCCCCTATTTTAGGCCAGATTTGGGGTTTCACCCTTCTTTTAGACCAGATGTGTGGTTTTGCCCTTCTTTTAGGCCAGGTTTTGAGGGTTCCTCTTCTTTCAGGGCAGATTCGGGGGGGATTCCCCTTCTTTTAGGCCAGATTTTGGGGGCTCCCCTTATTTTAGACCAGATTTGTGGTTTCCCCCTTATTTCAGGCCATATTTCCTGGGTTCCCTTTCTCTCAGGCCACATTTTGGGGGATCCCCTTCTTTTAGGCCAGATTTTGAGGGTTTCCCCTTTTCTCAGGCCATATTTTGCGGGTCTCCCTTCTCTTAGGCCACATTTTGGGGGATCCCCTTCTTTTAGGCCAGATTTTGAGGGTTCCCCTTTGCTCTGGCCATAATTTGGGTGTTCCCCTCCTCTCAGGCCATATTTCGAGTGTTCCCCTTCTGTCGGGGCAGATTTTGAGGTTTCCCCTTCTTTCAAGGCAGATTTTGGGGTTTCCCCTTCTTTCAAGGCAGATTTTGGGGCGTTCTCCTTACTTTAAGCCAGATTTTGGGGATTCCCCTTTTCTCGGGCCACATTTCAGGGTTCCCCCTTCTTTCAGGCCGTATTTCTGATTCCCCCTCCTCTCAGGCCATATTTTGATGGTTTCCCTCCTCTTAGACCATATATCGGGGTTCCCCTCCTCCCAGGGCAGCTTTGGGGGCGCTGCCAGCGGCCGCTCCCATCCCGATCACCCCAAACCCCCCCGGGCAGCGCAGGGAGCTCCCGTCAGGGCAAGTCCAGGTCGCGCAGGTCCATGGAGCAGAGCGCGCTGCTGAACAGCTCCAGCTCCTCCTCGGAGAAGCGCAGGGGGCTCTGCAGAGCATCGGGAGCACCCGGGAACCCCGGGGCGAGCTCCAGGCACGGCTCCACCGGGAGAGCCCCGAGCTCCAGCGGGGATTCGCACCCGGCGCCGGGCACAGCCCCGCGCTGCTCCGCGCTCCCTCCGCGCAGCTCCGCGGGCTCCTCCTTGTGCCGCGTCTGCCGCTTGTGCTTCATCCTGCGGTTCTGGAACCACACCTTGACCTGGCGCTCGCTGAGCTGCAGCAGCGCCGCGATCTCCACCCTGCGCGGTCTGCACAGGTATTTGTTGAAGTGGAATTCCTTCTCCAGCTCCAGCAGCTGCGTGTTGGTGTAGGCGGTGCGGAGCCTCCTGGAGCCGCCGCTGTCCGCCGGCCCCGCCGCCTCTGCCGGGAAAAATCACAGGAATTTGCACCGAAATTCGTTCATTCGGCTTTGCCCGCCCCGGAGGAGCTCCCTGCCTCGGGGGGAAAAAGGGATTTTGCTCCCTGGTCTCTCCCTTTAGAGCCCTTCCCTCTCTGCTGCCTGGTGCATGAAAAGAATTTCTGTCTTCCTTCTAAAACCCTCAAATGGAGGATATTTCTAAATTCCTACATTTCTTCTCAATTTCTTCTAAATATGTTCTAAATGTCTTCTCAATTTCTTCTAAATATGTTATGAATTTCTTCTAAATGTCTTCTAAATGTCTTCTAAATTTCTTCTAAATTCCTTCCAAATTTCTTCTAAATCTCTTCTAAATTTCTTCTACATTTCTTCTCAATTTCTTCCCAATTTCTTCCCAATTCCTTCCCAATTTCTTCTCAATTTCTCCTAATTTTCTTCTCAATTTCTCCTAAATTTCTTCATTCTCTCTTTCCTGTTTTTTGTTGTTTTCTGTTTTTTTTTTTTTACCTTTTCCCTTTGGTACTTTGGTTTCGTTATCCCATTTTCCCCCGGCCAATGAGCTCCGGTGTCTGCCCCGGTCCTGCCCGGTTTTACCGGAGCCCTGGAAATCCTGGAATTGTTCCTCCAGCGCTTCATCCCGAGGGACGGAAAGCAGCGAGAGGCTGCTCCTTTTTCTGGGGGCGTTTTGGGGTGTAATCATTCCATTTCGCAGGATCGGCCCTCGCTCTTTCACCTCCCCACCCATTTTCCTCCCCCCTCCGCGCATCTTTGGGGTTTTGTTGTTTTTTCTTTTCCCTTTTTTAAAATTTTTTCCTCTTTTCCCCCCCCCCGTGGGCTGTAAAACCCCGCAGCTCTGGCTCTGAAAGCCGAACAAACGGAGCCGAAACCCCCCCGGGCCCTCCTCGCTCGGGGTTTGGGCAGAAGCGGCAGAAATTTGTTATTTTTATTGGGAGGTGGAGGAGGAGGAGGGAGCAGAACACCCCCGAGTTCATCGCTCCGTGAATTCCCCGATCCCAGGGCAGGGGGATGGGCTGGGGCCGTTTTGGGGCAGAATTGGCCATTTCCCATTTTTTTCCCATTTTTTCCCCATTTTTTCCCCATTTTTTCCCCTTTTTATTTTCCTTTTTTTCCCATTTTTCCCCTTTTTTTTTCATTTTTTTTCCTTTTTTTTCCCCATTATTTTCCCATTATTTTCCATTTTATCAGACGCACCCCCGGCCATACGAACCTGCGGGAGATCCCGTGGCGGGCGCCGGCTCCGAGGATGATGATGATGATGATGATGATGATGGTGGGGACGAAGCGGCCGGAGCGTGGCCGCTCCTCTTGGACGGTTTCTTCTCCTTCATCCAGGGGAACCGCGCTGCCCGCGGGCCGGGCTGGGCCGGGCCGGGCCGGGCCGGGCCATGCGGGGCTCGGCTCTGGCTCCTGCCCGAGTGGCCATCGAGGCTTTGCAGGAGGCTCTGCTCGAAAGGAGGAGGAATGAACGTCGAGTCCTTGATTGATGAAGTTTGAAATGTCTCCAGGACAGCGGGCAGAGACGTCAGGCACTCGGCGAGCGAAGGCTGGCTGTTTATAAACCCGATCTCCCTCTCAAATTCAAAATTCATGGCTTTTCCAGGCTTTAAAAAGCGGGAGGGAGGCGGGGGAGAGGGAGGAGGAGGAGGAGGAGGGGGAGAGGGAGAGAAACCGGAGGGCCTCGGGTTTTTGATGGCGGGGATGATGACGGTCCTCGCGCTTTTAATAATTGTTATATTGCTGATAATACGGGCGGAGGGGACCCTGCTCTGCTAAACTCGGGGCTGGGGCGAAATTGCAGCCAATTCTCGTCACGTGGGAGGCCCCGGCCAATGGCAGGAGGGGCCTAGTGGCAAACAGAAAGCGATATTTTCTTTAACTGATTAAATAAAAAGGGAGGGAAAAGCGAGAGACAGAGGGGAACCCCAGAAAAGCCAAGAGGAGCACCCCAGAATCAACATCATTGAATGGCTGTGGGCAAAGAGATCCTTCCTTCCTTCCTTCCTTCCTTCCTTCCTTCCTTCCTTCCTTCCTTCCTTCCTTCCTTCCTTCCTTCCTTCCTTCCTTCCTTCCTTCCTTCCTTCCTTCCTTCCTTCCTTCCTTCCTTCCTTCCTTCCTTCCTTCCTTCCTTCCTTCCTTCCTTCCTTCCTTCCTTCCTTCCTTCCTTCCTTCCTTCCTTCCTTCCTTCCTTCCTTCCTTCCTTCCTTCCTTCCTTCCTTCCTTCCTTCCTTCCTTCCTTCCTTCCTTCCTTCCTTCCTTCCTTCCTTCCTTCCTTCCTTCCTTCCTTCCTTCCTTCCTTCCTTCCTTCCTTCCTTCCTTCCTCCCTTCCTCCCTTCCTCCCTCCCTCCCTCCCTCCCTCCCTCCCTCCCTCCCTCCCTCCCTCCCTCCCTTTCTCACTTCCACCACTTCCTTCTCTACTTCCGCCATTTCCGCCACTTCCTTCTGCACTTCCGCCACTTCCTTCTGCACTTCCGCCACTTCCTTCTGCACTTCCGCCACTTACTTCCGCCACTTCCGCCCCTTCCTCCACTTCCTCCCCATTCCATCCCCTTTCCATCCCCGTTCCAGCCCCGTTCCTGCCCCGTTCCAGCCCCATTCCCAGCCCTGTTCCTGCCTCGTTCCAGCCCCATTCCCAGCCCCGTTCCTGCCCCGTTCCTGCCCCATTCCCAGCCCCGTTCCAGCCCCGTTCCTGCCCCGTTTTTGCTCCGTTCCGTCCCCGCCGCTCCCGGTGCCTCCAGCCCAGCCCTGGCTGTGAACCCTCAGGAAACCGAGCGATCTTTTAAGCTCAGTTTAGTTAAACCCGCCCGATGTACGGGTTTAAATGGCTCCTAAAGAGCGGCCTAATCCCGGTCCTTCCCAGGCCGGGCTTAATGGACCCCTTGCACTTCGCTCGAGGGCCAAAAGCGTTTTGAGGTCACGGCTATCTCTGAAATCGCGTTTCTTCCTCCCCACCCCTTCTTCTGCAATAAAGCAGCGCCACTTCCAGAGTTTACAAAATAAATAAATAAAATGAAAAAGTCATTTAAAGTCATTTCCCAACGGTTTTTTTCTTTCTTTTTTTTTTTCTTCCTTTCTTTCCCCTCTCTAAAGCGCCCCGGGTCCACAGAGCCCGAAAAGAGGAGAGAAACCATCAATCTTCCACTGCAAAGCCTCCTGACAGCTCGCCCTGACTCACTCCGCACAGAAATTCCGCTTTTACCACGGAGTTTTTAACCCAGGGCAGATTTATGAACTTTAATCCGCGGGTTTCAATGGCGGAAACTTAAAATAAAAGGAGAGAAATTAAAATAAATGCGCCTGGAGGGGATGGAGAAGGAGTTTGGGTTTGCTGGAGCTCCAGTTGTCCCAGTTTGCGGCCGGGAGGGACTGGGAGGCTCCGCTCCCTGGAAACTTTTGTCACTTGAAGCATCCGCGTGGGTGGGAATGAATCTAAAACAGAATAAATCCAAAGCTCCTTCAGCGAGAGGGGGTAAAGAAAATAATTACAATAATTAAAAAAATACCAAGCGCAAACCCGAATTTCCCCGAGTGTTTCGTGGATCCGCGTATCAAAACCACCCCAAAATCTGTTTCATCTCAGATCAATGATATAAAATAAAATAAAATAAAATAAAATAAAATAAAATAAAATAAAATAAAATAAAATAAAATAAAATAAAATAAAATAAAATAAAATAAAATAAAATAAAATAAAACAAAATAAAATAATTGGGTGTTGCTCGTTTCTGGCTGGTTTGAAGGGGGTGTTTGGGGTTTGCGGTTCCTGGGTTTGAGGGATGGGGATGGAGAGGAGGAATTTGGGATGGAAAATTCTTCCCAGCCGCTGCCAAAAGTTGTCTCGGCTTTTTGCTCGCACTGGGAGCTGCAAGGGGGAAAGAAAAATGAAAATAAAGCGGAATGAAAAGAGGGGAAAGTGAAAATTGGGGGGAATGAAAAGAAGGACAAATGGGAAGAGGGGGGAATTTTAAAAGGGGGCAAAAAATAAAAGTGAGGGGATGAAAAGAGGAGGGGAATGAAAATGGGAGAAAAATAAAAGGGGGGGAAATGAAAATGAAAAAAAGGGAAAATGAAAAGGGGGAGAAAATTGAAATGAAAAGAGGGGAAATGGAAGGGGGGATGAAAAGAAGAGGGAAAATGAAAATATGGGAAAAGGAAAAGAGGGAGGGAAATGGAAAAGGGGGAAAAAAGAAAAATGGGGGGATGAAAAGGGGAGAAAATGAAAACATGGAGAAACTAAAAGATGGAAAAGTGAAAAGAGGGGGGGAAATGAAAAGGGGAGAAAATTAAAAGTGGGGGGATGAAAAGGGGGAGGAATTAAAAGGGGGAGAAAATGAAAAGATGGAAAAATTAGAAGAGGGGGGAATGAAAAGAGGGAAAATTAGAAGAAGGGAAATGAAAAGAGGAGAAAATGAAAAGAGGGGGGAAAATAAAGAGAGGGGAAAGAAAAAAAAAGGAAAAAAACCTCTTGGGAAATTGGGATTTTTTTTTTCCCCCATTCATCACACGGAGGCAAAGGGGGAAAAACCTCCCGGGTGAGGGAAAGGTTTCGCATCCTGGGATGAATTCCGGAGCCCGCCGGGGAGGGAGGGCCCAGGGCGCGCCCCGGAATTGCTTTTTTCCCTTTTTCCCGGATTTTAACCATTTCCTGGGAATCCCTGGCTCAACATGGCGCCGGGAAAATCCGGGAATGGGAGTGGGGAGAGAGAAACGTTCTGCGAGATGATCCCGGCCCACCCGGGAATAATTTATTAATTTTATTATTAAAAATAAATTTTAAAATTTATTTTTGAATTAAAAATATTTCACAGGCCGGGATGGGGAATTGTTCCTTGTGGTCCCACTGCCCCAGATCCCGTTATTATTTATAATTATTTATAATTTTAATTTTTAATCATTAACCGGGGACTTGGTTTATGAGGCGGGATCGGAGCTCGGTGTGGTTTCTCATGAGAGTTTTTCTCCACCAGAGCTTTGTTTTTATTAATCCCTCGGGGATTTGCGCTGCCTGTGCACACAGGTGGATGAAAAGAGTAAAATGTGAAATATCTGAAATGTAGAAGTGTGAGGTAGAAAGTGCGGTGTAGGGAATGCAGGGTATTGGATGTAAAATATAAAATGTAAAAAATAAAATAAAAAATATAAAAAATTAAAGATAAACTATATAACACAAAAATACTATATAAAATATAGGTTATGGGCTATAAAATGTGTAATATATAATATATAATGTATAATATATATAACATATTATACATATTATATTATATATATAAATATATAAACTATATAAACTACATAAAAATATAAAAATACATAAAGTACAAAACACAAAACCCACGTGCTGCTTCTACACCCCAACCCCCTTTTTTTTCATTTTAAAGTTTTTTTTCCTTTTTTTGGGTACCTTTTCCAGCTTTTCCATCCTTTTCTCGTGGTCGCAATGAAAATCCAAAACCCTCGCTCCTTCCTCCTCCTCCTCCTCCTCACCCCAGCCTTTCAGCCTTCCCAGCCCATAAAACTTTTATTGCCCCTCGCTGCTTTAATGGGAGTTTTCTTAGGGCTTTAGAGCAGAAAAAGCAAATTATTCACGGCTTCCCCGCCTGCTTTCGCTGCCGGCCCGGGGCTCTTCTCCCCTTTCGCTTTCACCTTTTTTGGGAGTTTTTTCCCTCTTTTAGCCCAAATTTGGGGGGCCCGGGAGGTGCTGCTTGGCGCACGTGGGTGCCACACATTTCTATTTCAGAAATAATTCTGTTGTTTTAGACAGAATTCAATTATTTTGGCCCGAATTGAATTATTTAATATTAAATTAAATAACATAGAAATTATGGATTTCATTCCTCGTCACTTCCCAGGGCCCCGGATGGAAACTCTGGGCCATCTTTACGTTTTCTTCTCTACTTTATTTATTTTTTTCCCCTCTCCTTGTTTTTATTTATTATTTTTCATGATTAATCCCTTTTCCTTTGTTTTCCTTCCCTCTCCAATGGCAGCCCGGGCCTGGCTCCACGTGATCCCTCTTTGTGGGCCCGAATTCCCAGGATTTCACCCCAAACCAGCTCCGCTCTCCATCCCTCTCCTTTTCCTCCCCATCTCCCTTCAACAAGTTTTATTTTTTCCCCTTGAAATCCCTTTTTTGTTTTTTCCCAAAAAAACCCGGACGGACAGGACGAGCTAAAACGGAGAGCAGAAAGTTTATTGAGGAATTGTTGGGCAGACAGGAGGAAAGAAAAGAACTACTGTAAGAACAAAGGGAGAGCGGCGAGAGGAGGGGCGGAGGGGAGGGAGCCGCGATGAAATTCTTCTAATTCAGGACGAAACAATTCCGGTCTGCTCTGCTCTCATGCCTCCAGAAGAACTAATTACATTATTCATAAGTACCGAGGGAACAGAAAACTACTGCTTCTCCCTAAATTACAATAACTAAAAGGAGCTCGTGGTACAATGACAAGGGGAACACAATGTCCTTTTTTTTTTTTTAAATTTTTTTTTTTGTTGTTTTTTGCTCTTTTTCTGCTTTTTTCTGCTTTTTCTTGGAAGGAAATACTAAAAAAGTACCGTTTGATTCTTATTTTTGTTGTTTCTTTTTGCTCGCTTTTCCGTCATATAAATACATGATCTGGGGGGTGGGGGGGGATAAATAATACAAAAAAAGAAAAAAAAAAAAGGAAAATATTTTCAACTGCTATAACCAATAAATATATATGAATGTTCACCAGAACACACACCTAACTGAAGGGCGCCTCGACAGAGCTGAGAGCCCTTCAAAGTTGCTTTTTTTTTAATTATTATTATTATTATTTTTTAATACCCATTATATGTAAACTCTAAGTGCAACAAAGATGTCCCGGCAGGAAAGCGTCAGCAGATCCCAGGGATCCCTCGGCTTCTGCTTCCGTGGGAGGACATTCCCTCTGCTCAAAATACCCTGTTTCACGTCAGCTCGAAGGAGAGGAGGAAAGAAGCTCAGGATTTTCCCAATTGCTGTTTTTTTCTGCTCATCAACCCTAAAAAAACACCCCCAGAAAAAAAACCCCAAACCCTCCCCAAAAGGAGAAATTGAGATTTCGCCTCAGCAGAGGCGAAGGAAGGGAAATGTTCAGGCCTGGCCGCTCTTTCTTCCTCTCTTTGGAATTTTGGGTGGGGGGAAAAAAGGGGGATTTAGGCATTCCCAACGATTTCCTCGACCCTCTTTGGGGTTGGACCTCTCTTATCCAGAGTTTTTAAAGGTTTTTTAAAGGAGAGGGGGAGCAGGGCCTGGAGGGGCAAGCCTGGCTCCGGGGCCTTGGCAGGTTGGGGATTTGCAAGTTTGGGGGATTCGGGGGGAAGTTACCCTGTGGGAAAGGGGATTTGTCCTTTTTCCAGTGGGAAATTGGATTTTTGCGGTCAGAAATTGGATTTCTCCCTTTTCCGATGGGAAATTGGATTTCTCCCACTTCCGGCGGGAAATTGGATTTTTCCTTTTTCCGGTCAGAAATTGGACTTTTCCCTTTTCCGCTTGGAAATTGGATTTCTCCATTTTCCAGCAGAAAAGGACGACCCTTCCTCTGAGGGCTGGGGAGGAAAGCACCGGCGGATCTGGAGAAGGACTCAAAGTGGGGAGAGCTTCCTGGTGGATCACTTTGGGGTTCTTTAGATGCAGACACCCCAAAACTTGACTGGAGGACTCTTCTTCTTCCCGGCATCCAGGAATTATCGGCGACGATCCAAACATGGCTCAGAAATGACGGATTTGCCCACTCAAACCCTGCAGGATTCCCACCAAACCACCCCGAGCCCATTTGAGAAGTTTTTCTGTCATAACCCAGGAGGTTCCTCCCTTCCAAAGCCACCAAAACCGCTTGGTGGTCACAACAAACACCAAAACCGCTTTGTGCTCATAACAAACCCCAAAACCCCACCAAAACGAGTGAGGCTGGAAAGCAACCCAACACAACCATCCCTGAAACCCAAACCGCCCTTTTTTTCCCCCAAAAACACCAGCTTCCCCTCTCACAGGTGGGTGAGCTTGGGCGCCTCTTGGATTCTGCCCTGAGAAGTCGCGTGGTGCGACGAGAGCTCCGCGTAGGCGGCGTGGCTCTCGCACGGTCCGTGGGGCTGGCCCGGCGGGACCCCTCCGTAGTCCATGGCGCCGGCCTGGTGCTGCTGGCCCAGGTGGTTGAGGCCGTACAGGGTCGGGCCCGAGGCGGGCAGAGAATCCACAAAGTTCCCTCCGACGTAGGCGGGGCTGCCCTGCATGGCGCCCGCGCCGTAGGCCGCCCCGTTGGCCTGCAGCACGTGCGGCTCGTACTCGGCCGCCGCCGCGGCCCCGGCGAATTTCTGCTGGTTTGGGCAACCCTTCAGGGCCGCCTGGTAGCCGGGGTTGGGCACGGCGTAGGCGTTCTGGTGGGGTTTGCCGAAGGACGGCGGCGACGGCGCCTCGTAGGCGCCGCTCATGGGGTGCAAGGCGTTGAGGAACCCCGCCGAGGCCTGCATGGGCTGCGGGGGGCTGCCCGCCGGGGAGGGCCCCCCAGAAGAGGAGCCGCCCATGCCTTTGGATTTCTGATCCTTTTTGTACTTCATCCTCCTGTTCTGGAACCAGATCTTGATCTGGCGCTCGCTGAGGTTCAGCAGGTTGGCCATCTCCACGCGCCGCGGCCGGCACAGGTAGCGGTTGAAGTGGAATTCCTTCTCCAGCTCCACCAGCTGGGCGCTGGTGTAGGCCGTGCGCGCCCTCTTGGAGGCCGAGGAGCCCGGGGGGCTTTTCTCGCCGCCGCCGCCGCCTCCGCCGCCGCCGCAGGTTTCTGTCGCGCCCCCGGAATGAAATAAAAGAGAATTACTTAGGCGCAGAAATTGAATGCGTCGCTTCTTAATAAAGCTGCCCCTCGCCCCTGCGCCGCGGCCTGCACTCCATAACCGTGGCGTTTATTAAGAGTCCTGTTCTCCAAAGCTGCCCCTGCTTTATGAAAATTGGATCATGTCATGTAGGAGAGGATTCCAGGGCCCCTTATTGAGGGGGAGATTATTTCCCGCGGATAATTTTCTGGAAAATGACGTTTGGCAGGGCAGGGCGGCCGCGGGGCCAATTAATGCGGGGTGGGGAGGGGGTGGTTTGGACACAGGTGTGACACCAAGGTTTGGGTTGCACACAGGTGTGACACCAAGGTGTGGTTTGCACACAGGTGTGACACCAAGGTTTGGGTTGCACACAGGTGTGACACCAAGGTTTGGGTTGGACAAAGGTGTGACACCAAGGTTTGGGTTGCACACAGGTGTGACACCAAGGTTTGGGTTGCACACAGGTGTGACACCAAGGTTTGGGTTGGACAAAGGTGTGACACCAAGGTGTGGTTTGCACACAGGTGTGACACCAAGGTTTGGCTCTGCGAGAAGAAAACTTCACAAATTGTGTTAATGTGGGATGGAGCGCTCACCACGAGGTTGTGTGAACAGATTTGTCGAAATTGTGGTGAATTCAAACTGAATTCTTGGGTTTTATCTGTATTTATCTGTGAATTTTTGGGTTTTATCTGAGTTTATGTGAACTGCGGTAAATCCTAGCCAGAATTTTGGTCTTTACCTGAATTTCACAGTGGTTTTTTGGGTTTTATCTGAATTGTGGCAAATCCAAGCTGAATTTTTGATTTTTATCTGAATTTATCTGAATTGTGGCAAATCCAAACTGAATTTTTGATTTTATCTGAATTTATCTGAATTTTTTGTGGGACACAGGGAGAACTTTGAGGTGGCACCACACCTGCTCTCGCTGAGCGCCGGGAAGGCACCAAACAGAATTTTAGCGGTGATTTGGGCAGTTGGGAGAACATTTTCCCCAAATTTGTGTCCACCAGGCAAACCAGGGTTTGGCACCCATGGTTGTGTTTGAAATAAACCCATAAATAAATAAATAAATAAACCAGGGGTGGGTGGGCAGTGCCCGGACCCTCCTGGGGTCTCACGGGGTCCTTTCCCCACACCTCCAGAGGAGAAGGGAAATGTTCACCCCTGTCAGCTCTTCCTTCCTCCCTTTGGGATTCTGGGCAGTAAAACGGGAATTTGTGTTTATCCTAAATTGATTTCTGCAACCCTTAGACCTCTCTTTGGAATTCTGGGCTGGAAAACGGGAATTTGGGTCTTGCCTAAACTGGTTTCTCCAATCCTCTGCTGTTCTTAGACCTCTCTTTGGAATTCTGGGCTGGAAAACGGGAATTTGGGTCTTGCCTAAACTGGTTTCTCCAATCCTTTGCTGTTCTTAGACCTCTCTTTGGAATTCTGGGCTGGAAAACGGGAATTTGGGTCTTCTCTAAGCTGATTTTTTCCAACCCTTTGGGATTCTTAGACCTCTCTTTGGACTGCTGGGGGGCAAAGAGGAATTTTTGCCTTCCCTAAATGACTTCTCCAACCCTTAGGCCTCTCTTTGGAATTCTGGGCCGGAAAACGGGAATTTGGTCCTTCCCTGAACCGTTTCCTCCAACCCTTTGTGATTCTTAGACCTCATTTTGGAATTCTGGGCACGAAAATCAGAATTTTGGCTTTCCCTGGATCAATTCCTCCAACCCTTTGCCACTCTCAGACCTCCTTCACCAATTCTTTTGCCTTTTAACATTGTTATCTCCTAGCAGGCGAGACCGGCGCGCGTCACTGACGCCTCCCCATCTACCTGCGCCGGGCGAGCCGTTCTTCTGCTTGGAGTTCTGCCTCGACTCCTTCATCCAGGGGAAGATCTGCTTGGAGATGCTGCCGCTGGCGCCCAGGCTGGATTTCCCGGGGCTGTTTCTACCGGCGCTGTTGGCGCTGTTGGCGCTGTTGGCGCTGTTGGCGTTGGGCGATGCCGGCGGCTCCGCGGGCCGCATGCAGCTCCCGTTGAGCTCCTTACTCTTGCCGTGGGACTGCAGGGAGCAGGAGGACCTCTGGAAGTCGCTCTCCAGGTGGGAAGAGGCCTGGAAGGGCGGCTGGGTGCCCTCGTAGCCGAACCCATTGGCGTAGGAGTAGCCCCCGAAGAGCGTGGAGCTGTCGTAGTACGAGGCCTTCTGCATCTTTTTTGGCTACCAGGGTCTTGACACCCCTATGGCAGAACATTGGCACCCCGAGGCCACGTGACGGCCCCTCTCCAGCTGGCTGGTGGGAGCTGACCTGAAAGGTTAGCAGAAAAAACACAATAATAGTGCCAGGAATCCATCTTGGGGCCTGAAAGGCTCCTGACATGAATAGGGTCCCGCCGAACGGGGGGGAACAGATGCTGCCAGCAGATTTCACCCTGCCCAGCCTCGGAGAAATTGGATTTTTGAGGGGGTTTTGGGGTGGCAGAGCTTCTCTTTTCACTGCTCATTTCGCTCTGTGGCTGCACATGGGATGGCCTCTGTACATTGATTTATTCTGGATTTATCCCCGCGCACAAATCCCCTAAAACACCCCTGGGGGGTTGCGTCACTCACACATTTACACACCCAGCTAAACCCCAAATCAGCACAAACGCGAGAGCACAGAGCGGAGAATCGCCGGCCAAAACCACAAAAACAGCCAAAGTCCTGCACTTCCTACTGAAATCACGCACCCCCAGAACCCTCCCAGCCCAGAAATTCAAAGTTTATCCCCAGGGTTTGTTTGCTTTTGAGCTGCAAACAGCAAAAATCCGTGTTTTCCCCCAGGTAACAGCAAAAATTCGTGTTTTATCCCCAGGTGACTGCGAGATCCGTGTTTTATCCCCAGGAACAGCAAAAATCCGTGTTTTTTCCCCAGGAACACCGAAAATTCCTGTTTTCCCCCCAGGTAACGCTGTCTCGGCACACTTGGCTCCGTTTTTTGTTTACTCAGGAACTCCCAGCGCCTCTGGAATTCAGGGCAAAGATTCCCAGCAGATCGGAGCAGGCAGGAATTCCAAACGTGATTTCTGCCCCTGGCCTGCTCTGGGTCTCTCTCCCGTCTCTGACAGGTTCAATTTAGAAAATAAATCCCTTTTTTTTTTCTATTTTTTCCCCCAGCACGGTTTTGTGTTTCTCCTCCCAAATCCAGAGCTGGGGAGCGGATCCCGACCCCGCTGGGGTTTCATCGCTGTTGTTGTTTGATTTTTTTTTTTCTCTCTCTTTCTCGTGGAAAACAAACACTTCACGAGGCCATTTGCTCCTCGCTTTGCACCCCTTGGATTTTCCTCTATCCAAACTCAAAAAGTCTAAAAATGCCCCAATCCAAAGCTTAAAATCACAAAATTAAACCTCTTTTTTCTCCCCTCTGAGATTTTTCTGATTTTTCTCCATCTCTTTCTTTTCCCTTTCCTTTTTCTCCCAGCAGAAACTTTCTCCTCCATTAAAACAGAGCAGAAATACCCCGAAAAAAGGTGAAAACTGCTTGGGAATAACCGGCAGAGGGATTTTTAAAAAGGGCAGAGGCTCCTCTCTGCTTCAGGAGCCAGCGAGCGTTTGTTTGGGGATTGATATCCATTGTATATTTAATTGTATCTCTTGTATATTCAGTTTTATCTGGGCCTCTTTCATCCTGCGCAACAAAACAAAACAAACCCGGCCGAGATAAAGCCCAGCGCGATATTTTCAAGTGCCGGGGCTTTTACAGAAGCCCCAGCTCGACAATAAATTACATTTTTTCCCTCCTTTTCCTGGCTGCTGTTTTTATGTCACGCCACGCCGAAGCTCCGTTTGCTTCACCCCGTCCGCGGAGGGACCGCTGGGGCTTTTGGAAAATTTATTTATTTAATTTTTTTACCCTGATTAAATCCTTCCCGCATTCCCAAATCCGCATCGGATCTTCCTCGGAGATGCGTTATTGTCTGCGCCGAGGGCAGATCCTCGCTGCGAGTTATTCTCCTCCTCCTCCTCCTCCTCCCTGGCCATGATAAATTTGTCTTATTAAAAAGTAGCCTCCGCTCCCCGAGCCGTGAATTAATTAATTAACAAACAGCAGCGCCTTGATTATGAATAGGTTCGCTGGAAATATCTGCGAGGGGGCAGAGGTGGGAATTTCTCCAAGGCCTCTCTGTCTGCTAAAGATTTACTTAAAAATAAAAAAACAAAACCCAAAAAAGCAGCCAAAGGATCCCAAACCAGAACCTCGTGAGGCTCGGCCAAAGCAGCTAAAAATAACGGCGATTATTCTTTTGTTTTCCTGGGGTTTTTTTTGGGTTCCTGTTGTTTTAAACGTCCATAAAATAAATTTACAACCCCCTCCGCCTCGCTCGTGGCTCCGCTTTGTACCTCATCTCTCAGCGCCTCACAAATGCCGCTCATTTATCTTCGCCCGGGACGGCCGCAATCCTAATTATTTACTCCAAGGAATTGCTTAGGAAAAGGGGGGGAAAAAAAGAAAAAAAAAAAAAAAAGAACGGAAAAAAAAAAGCCCGGGCAGAATAATAAATGTTCGATGATGTCGCGCTCCGATTAAAGGCGGGCGCTGGGAGTTTCACTCGGGCAGCGATTCCCCAAAAACTCTTTGCCTGCAACTTTGGAGGGCGAGGATTTTGGGGCCATTTAAATAATAAAAAAAAAAAAAAAATCAAAATAAATGAAGAATCGGGAGGGGAAAGGTGAGGCAGCGAAAGGATGTGTGGGGAGGATGAGGATGCTCGGGGATAAAATGGAATTATAGAAATGCAGAAATGTAGAAATGCAGAAATATAGAAATGCAGAAATATAGAAATGCAGGAATATAGAAATGCAGGAATCAGACGGGGGAGGGGAGTGAAGCAGCGGAGGCCGAAGGGATTTTCTGCCCCTCCATGTTGGAAAATCCGAATTTCGCGATCCGAACGCGCTCGTGGGGACGAGCGGCGCCTCTCCCCTCCCCCGCCCCCGGCAGCCCCACCGGGCCCGGCCCCGCCGCTCGTTCCGGTTCCGATCCGTCCCAAAATGTCCCAAACGCGCCCCCAACAATGGGGCGGGAGCTGGGGCCGAGCCCGGAGCCCCGCGCCGGCCAAAACAACGGAGCGTCCCCAAAATTTCCCTTCCTCCATCCCCGCACCCCAAAACAACATCTCCCCCAACGGCTGGAAAAACGCGGGGGGAGGCGGAAAAAAATTAAAAAATTTAAAAACGCGGCGAGAGGCAGAAAATAAAATTCAATTTATAAAACGCGGGGAGAGGCGGCAAAAATAAATTAAAAATTAAAATAAAGCTCGCGGAAAGGCGGAAAAAAAATCTAAATAAATAAAAAAAATAGAGGGTGGGGGTGGCGGAATTAAAAAAAAAAAAAAATATGCAGGCGGTGGGTGAGGGCTGCAAAAGAGGCTCTGCGTGGAAGGAAGCCTAAAGCTTGTGAACTCTTCTTGAACCGAGATTGGAGTCATATGGTCATAAATCATTGGGACATATACTCCGCCATTCACAAAGTGATAGCCTATTTGAGTCCGGCTTACCTTAGTCTCTGACGAGCCAAGCACAGGCAGACATAATATATTTTCACATCCAGCATCCACGCAATCAATAAGCGAGGAGTGACCCCCCCTCCCGCTTCCCTCCCGGTACTCCCCGCTTTTTGCTGCTTTTTTTGCTTTTTTTTCTTTTTTTTTTTTTGGTCTTTCTCTCTCCCCCTCTCTCTCTCTCTCTCTCTGGCTCCTTTCAAAACGTTACGGGGATAAACGCGCGGGCGAAGCGTCAAAAGGATAAAAAAAAAAAAAACAAAAAAAAAAAAAAAAGGAAAAGATTCAATCCGGTTTTGTGGCGGGTGGGATGGGTTGGTAAAAATGTTATTTAAAAATATATATATATATATTTCAAAAATAAAACAGAGGGGGAGGGGGGGGCTCAGCCAGGCGGTTACGGCGGCTCAAATTGTCTCGCTCGCTCTCCGTTTGGGGAAGGGGGATAAAAAATAAATAAATAAAAAACGATAAAAAAAATCAGGAACGCTTCCCAGCTTTGGCGAGGCGTGCGGGAGAAGCCGAGGGGGGTTTGGGAATGGCCAAACGCTGGAGGTTCCACTTGGCCTCTGCTACGCGCTGCTCACTGATAACAATGGCCTCTGCTCGAGCAAAGGGGAAGAAGGGAGACGAGAAGGGAGGAAAAAAAAAAAAAAAAAAGGAGAAGGAAAAAAAAAAAAAAAGAAAAAGCGTCCAGAAATTCAGAGATAATTCGGAGATAATTCGGAGATAATTCGGAAATAATTCAGAAATAATTCAGAAATAATTCGGAAATAATTCAGAGATTATTCACAGATAATTCGGAAATTCCCCCCCTCGTCAGCACCACGCGAACCCCCCCTGGAACCGCTGGGATTAAAATTAAAATTAAATTTTAATTAAACAGAAAATGAGGCGGGAAGGCTGCGAGGGGCTCGGAGGCGATGGGAGGGGGTTCGGAGCAGGGACCCCCCAAAATTGGGCTTTGGTTGGGGGCGCTGGGGAATGGAAATTGTGGGGCCCGGCCTGGGCAGGAGGCGGCGGCGGCGCCTTTGATCCACGTGATGAGCAATTAGGCGTCAATTTATGCAAATGAGCCGGGCCGGCAGCTCCCCGCCCCCTCCTCGCTGAGGGGGCGCCCCCAAATCTCCTTCTCCAGGGCACCCCAAAAAATAAACCCAAATTCTGGGGGGATTTTGAATGTTTGGTGTGGCTACAACTCGGAGTAACTTCAGCCGAGTAACTCCACAACTTTCAGCACCCCGAGGATGCTCTCCTCAAAATTCCTTCTCTCAGCCACCCCAAAAAACCAAGCCCCACAATTTTTGGGATTTCTGGGGGTGTTTTGAGCAATTCTTGCTCTTTCTACAACTCGGAGTAACTTCGGCCGAACTTTCAGCGCTCCAGAGCCAATCTCCCTTCTCCTCAGCCACCCCAAAACCCCAAAATTTTTGGGGGGCGTCTCTAAGGGGCGGTTTTGAGCAATGCTTGCTGTTCCTACAACTCGGAGTAACTTTGGCGGAACTTTCAGCGCTCCAGAGCCCATTTCCCTTCTCCTTGCAGTCACCCCAAACCCCATTTTTGGGCTTTCTGAGTGCTCGGTGTTGCTACAACTTGGAGTAACTTCGGTGGAACTTTGAGCACCCCAGAGGATGTTTCCCCCAGTTTCCCTTCTCCTCAGGCACCCCAAACCCCAACATTTTTGGGGGGTTTCTGGCCTGTTTTGAGCAACGCTCAGTGTTGCTACAACTTGGAGTAACTTCGGCAGAACTTTGAGCACCCCGGAGCCAATTTCCCTTCTCCTCAGCCACCCCAAAAACCAAACCCCAACATTATTGGGGCGTTTTTGAGCAATTTTCTCTGTTCCTGCAACTCAGAGTAACCTCAGCGGAACCCTGAGCACGCTCAGTGTCGCTACAACTCAGAGTAACTTCAGCAGAACTTCCAGTACCCCAGAGGATGCTCCCCCCACTCTCCCTTCTCCTCAGCCACCCCAAAAACCAAACCCCAACATTTTTGGGGGGTTTTGGGTTTTCTTTTGAGCAAAACTCTCTGTCGCTACAACTCGAAGTAACTTCAGCGGAACTCTGAGCACGCTCGGTGTTGCTACAACTCAGAGCAACTTCAGTGGAACTTCGAGCACCTCAGAGCCAATTTCCCTTCTCCTCAACCACCCCAAAACCCAAATGCCAAAATTTTTGGGGTTTTTTTTTGAGCAATTCTCTGATCCTACAACTCGGAGTAACTTAAGTGGAACTCTGAGCATGCTCAGTGTTGCTACAACTCGGAGTAACCTCAGAGGAACTTTGCTCACCCCAGGGCCCTGAGGGGTTCTGGGGGGCCCAAGGGCTCTGGGGGGGGACCATGAAGATAATTGTGATTGCTGTTAATAAATGTAATTATGATGGCTGTTAATAAAGTTAATTATGATGGCTGTCAATGAAGCTAATTACTACTGCTCGTATCAATAACCCCAAATTTACGATTTTCGCCTCTCCTGGCAGCAAAAACTTGGCCAAGAGAGGATTTTAGGGAGTTTTTTAGGGATTTTAGGGATTTTATTTTTAGGAATTTTGGGGATTTTAGGGATATATTTTAGGGATTTTTTTTAAGGATTTTAGGGTGGAATTTAAAAAAAACCCCATGACCAGGAGGGGCTGGCGAGTGGGAGGAAGGCAGGGCTGAGGAATTTAGGTGTCTGCACTTTTTATTGCTTTTTTTTCCCCTTTTCCCCCCTTTTTTTCCTTTGGAATCGCTACTTTTGTTCCCCACCCCAATTATCTCCTTTAATTGTGGGCGCTCCCTCCCCGGCCCGAAGTGCTGACGAGGGCGAATTTGGGGAAGAAAAAGGGAAAGAGGCTCCGCAAAAATCTCTTTGGAGCTGCCTGGGATGGTGGGGACTCATCGAGGGGTCCCGTGGCCTTTTCTTCATATTTTATTTTTTAAATTATTCTTATTTAATTTTTAAATTTCTGCGTGCTGCGCCTGCAGGATGAGAACTCTGGAGAGCAAAACAGAAAGCAAAAAAAAAAAAAAAAAAAAAAAATTTAAAAAAGAAGAGAAAAAAAGAAGAAAAAAAAAAAAGAAAAGAAGAAAATAAAAGGAAAGAAGAGAAAAATTTAAATTAAAAAATACAAGAAAAAAAAAAAAAGAGGAAAAATAAATTAAAAAAGAAGGATGCCCAAGGGAGGATTTGGACTTCTGGGGGCTCTCCCAGACGAGGTGTTCCAGGTGATTTTTAAAGTTTTATCCCGAAAATTCCGGTTTTTTTGCAGCTTTTGCTGTGGCCGCAGCCCCAGCTGGGAGCGGGACCACCGCAATCGGCGATTTCTGAGGATTTTTGTTCCCCTCCCCTCTCATCTGAGCTTTTATCAGCGGCTCCGACATCAATCTCCGGCTACGAGACGGGTCCTGCCGGCGTGGGATTCCGGGGAAGTGGGAAAAGAGGAGAAAAGGGGGAAAGAGGAAGAAAAGAGGAAAAAGAAAAACACCAGGAAAAACAGAGGGAAAAGAGGAACAAGAAGGAAAAAAGAGGGAAAAAGAGAGGAAAAACAAGTGGAAAAACGGGAATAAGAGGAAAACCAACCGCGGGCTGTTTGCAAACTTCTCCAGAGCTGAACCCCCCGGATTTCTGCATTTCGGGGTTCTTGGATCATTTCTGAATTTCTGGGGTTTTTTGGGGTCATTTCTGCATTTCTGGGGTTTTTTGGGGTCATTTCTGCATTTCTGGAGCTCCGGGACAGCCAGCAGTGCCCGGGCTGCGGGGAGCGGCCCCTCCACAGGGTGAGAAATTCGGATTTTTGCCCCCGGGGGCTCCTCGGGGTGAGAAATTCGGATTTTTGCCCCCGGGGGCTCCTCAGGGTGAGAAATTCGGATTTTTGCCCCCGGGGGCTCCTCAGGGTGAGAAATTCGGATTTTTGCCCCCGGGGGCTCCGCAGGGTGAGAAATTCGGATTTTTGCCCCCGCGAGCAGCCGCGACAGCCCCGCGGCTCCTGCTCCGCCCAATCAGTCGCGATACGGGGTTTCCCTCAAAGGCAAACGTCGCGATTTGGGGTTCACCTCAAAGGCAAATATCGCGATATGGGGTTTCCCTCCAAAGGCAAACGTCGCGATTTGGGCTTTCCCTTACAAGGTAAACGTCACGATATGGGCTTTTCCCTCCCTTCCAAGACAAATGTCGCGATTTGGGGTTCACCTCAAAGGCAAATATCGCGATACGGGGGGTTCCCTCCAAAGGCCAATGTTGCGATTTGGGGTTTCCCTTCAGAGATCAATGTCGCAATATGAGCTTCGCCCTTCAGAAGCAAATGTCGCGATACGGGCTTTGCCTTCCTTCCAAGGCGAATGTCGCGATTAATAATAATAGTAATAATAATAATAGTGATAGCAGCAGTAGTAGTACTAGTAGTAGTACTAGTAGTAATAATAGTAATAGTAAAAGATAACATAAAATAACAATGAAATAACAGAAGAGGTCAGGCCGTGGGGATGTGGAGGAGCTGCTGAGGACGGACAGACGGACAGAGGGACAGACGGACAGACGGACAGACGGACAGACGGACAGACGGACAGGCGGACAGGCGGACAGACGGACGGACGGACAGACGGACAGACGGACAGGCGGACAGACGGACAGACGGACGGACGGACAGACGGACAGACGGACAGACGGACGGACGGACAGACGGACGGGCGGACAGACGGACAGACGGACAGACGGACAGGACACACGGAGCTGATTGAAAACTCACCGGGTCTCCGGGAGCGGCTCCAGCAAATCCGAGGCCGACGTGGGGAGAGGAGCGGGACTGGGAGGGAAATGAAATAAAAATTAAATAAAAGAAATAAAAATTGGGTCAGAACAGGGAACAAACTGGGGCAAGGGGGACAAGGTTGGGACGGGACGGACAAAATGGGGACAAAAGGGGGGCAAGAGGGACAAAATGGGGACAGGGGGGACAAAATGGGGACAGGAGGGACAAAATGGGGATAAAAGGGACAAAATGGGGATAAAAGGGACAAAATGGGGACAGGAGGGACAAAATGGGGATAAAAGGGACAAAATGGGGATAAAAGGGACAAAATGGGGACAGGAGGGACAAAATGGGGATAAAAGGGACAAAATGGGGATAAAAGGGACAAAATGGGGACAGGAGGGACAAAATGGGGATAAAAGGGACAAAATCGGGACCAGAGGGACAAAATGGGGACAGGAGGGACAAAATGGGGACAGGAGGGACAAAATGGGGATAAAAGGGACAAAATGGGGACAGGGGGGACAAAAGCCCCTCCTGGGTTTCCCCCCAGTGTCGCCTCCTCAAAGTTGGGGTTTTCCCCGAGGATTTGGGGCGCTCTGGGGTTTCCTTCTGCTTCCCCTCACTGGAACCTCTGGGTGGGGGCGCTGGGGGACAGTGGGGACATCGGGGGACATCAGCGACACTGGGGAACACCAGGGACCACTGGGGAACCCTGGGGGAGATCAGGCGCCATCAAGAGACACCAGGGGACACCAGGGGACACCAGGGACATCAGAGACATCGGGGGACATTGAGGGACACCAGGGGACACCAGGGACATCAGAGACATCGGGGGACATTGAGGGACACCAGGGGACACCAGGGACCACTGGGAGACCACCGGGGGACCACCGGGGGACACCAGCGTCATCAGGGACATTGGGGGACACTGGTGGACATCAGGGACACCGAGGGACACCAGGGGACACTGAGGAAACCAGGAGGACACCCGGAGACATCAAGAGATGCTGAGGGACACCAAGAAGACATTGAGGAACCCCGGGGAACGCTGGGGGACCACCAGGTGACACTGGGGACATCAGGGACATTGGGGGACAGCAGGGGACACTGAGGAACCCACGGGACACCAGAGGACATCAAGGGACACCAGGGGACACCAAGGGGACACCAGGGACATGGGGGACATTGGGAGACACCAGGGGACACTGACAAACCCAAGGGACATTCGGGGACACTGAGGAACATCAGGGGACATTGGAGGACACCAGGGGACACTGAGGAACCCTGAGGGACATCAGAGAACACTGGGGACAACCAGGGGACCAGCAGGTGACACTGGGGACATCAGGGGACATCGGGGGACACCAGGGACACTGAGGAACCCCAGGGCTCATTGAGGAACCCAGAGGACACCAAGGGACACCAGGGGACACTGAGGAACCCAAGGGACATTGGGAGACGCTGAGGAACATCTGGGGACACTGAGGAACCCAGGGGACACCAGGGGACACCAGAGACACTCCCGGTTTTGGGGTCCCTTTGGGGCTGAGCCTGATCCGGGGTCTCTGGGACCCCCCGAACCCAATTCCCGAATTCGGGGCGCTCTGAAGGGCTCGGGCTCGAGGCCGCTCAGAGATTAATTGGCTGCCGTTAATTAACAGCAATAAACGCTGGGGGAAACACGAGGCCGTGTCCTGGGAAAGCCTGGAGGATTGGCAAAATAATTCTGCATTTTTTTAAATTTCCTGTTCCCAAACGTGCGAGGAGGAGGAGGAGGGAGGGGTTGGATGGGACGCGAGGACACGGCCGCGATTTGGTCCCCAAATCCCCCAAAATGACCCCAAATGAACGCGCTCGAGAAGCAACAATATTAAAAAAAACCATTTCAAAAGCCAGGCCCGGATTTCCCACCGCAATTTCGGCACGGAGAGGGAGGAGGCAAAAAAATGAAAATTAAAAAAAATCTAATTTAAAAATATTTTCCTTTTGGGACACATCGGGTGTCTTCAATAATCCCTTTTCCGCTGTGGGTGTTGATGGCGTTAATCTGAAATAAAATCGTTCCCCTCGCACTCGTGGCTCCGTCCCCGAGCCTTTATTGGGATTATTATTGTTATTATTGTTATTATTGTTATTATTGTTATTATTATTGAGGTTTTAATGCGTCGCCCCCGCGATTTTCCACTCCTGTCTCGGGGGTTTAAAAATGGGGAAAAAAGTAAAAAAAAAAGGGGAATAAAATTAAAACAAAAGGGGGAAAATCAGAATAAAAAGGAAAAAAAAAAAACCCATCCCAAAATAAAAGGGGGAAAAAATCGAAATAAAAGGTTAAAAAAAGAAGATTTCTGAGTTGTGAGCTCAGCAAACCCTGGCTGTTCCCCAGTCCCTCCCAGGCCGGGAGCGGGGATGGAGAAAAGTGGGAAAAGGAGGAAAAATCGCATTTATTGGAGTGTGGGAGGAGGGAAAACCAGAAACGAACGCGAGGGAGCTGAGTAAAGAACGGCTGCGGCAGGGGGGGCTCGTTGGGCTTTGTTTTCCTGGTTGTTTTCCTTTGGTTTTATCATTTTTAATTTATTCCCTGGCAGCAGAAACTTCCCCGCCCCTCCCCCCGTTCTTTGGTTGAATTTGGGGTTTTTTGGGGTTTTTTGGGGTTTTTTTCTCTATTAATTCTTCTCTGGGGGCGGAGCCGCTCCTCCTCCCGCATCTCAGACCTTTTTATTTTCGGGCAAAAAAGGAGAAATTTCGGGATTTCCATCCCGCAGCCAGCGAGGAGGAGGAGGGGAGAGCGACGAAGGCTCCGGGACCTCGCGAAACCCCGAACAGAAGCAGAGCAGGGGAAGAAATCCAAATTTTTGTTGTTGTTTTTGGTGACAGATCGGAGTTTTTTGCCTCGGCCTGACCTTTGCTGGGAGCAGCAATAATTCACCGGTTAATGATCAACCCGGGCAAGAGCTTCGGAGCTGCCCCCCCCAAAAAAAACACCAAAAAAATTTCCAAAAATCAAAATAAACCCAAAAAAAACGGCCACAAAACACCCCCGTGATGGGGGCACATGGGCACCCAGAAATCCAAGGAATTTTTGGGGATCCTGAGGAATTTGGGGCTCCCGAAAATCCCTGGAGTTTTTAAGGGGGCCGGGACTTTGAGACACTCAAAAATCCAGGATTTTTTTGGGGGGCCCCCAGGAGTTTTTAGGAGCTCAAATATTTTTGGGGGAACCCAGGGTTTTTGGGGCCCCAGGATTTTGGGACACTCAAAAATCCAGGATTTTTTGGGGGGCTCCAGGAACTTTTAGGGAGCCCCAGGAATTTTTGAGGGAATTTGGGACCCCCAAAAATCCTCTCCAAGCTCCGCGAGGGGGAAAACTTCAAATTTTTGGGGAACTTTGGGGGGCAGGGATGGGAATCCCCTTCTCCCCTCCCCCTCTCCCATTCCCGCCCCTTTTTCCCCAAATCATCGCTGGAATTCTGCGCCCACGTGACCCAACCACGTCAAGTTTTGGGGTTTTTTGGGTTTTTTCCCCATTTTAGCGAGAATTGGGAATCCCAAGAATTCCCAAAACTCCCCCGGGAGCCGAGCCCCCAACTCCATCCTGGTCTTTTTTCCTTCGCTTTTGATTTTTTAATTATTATTATTTTCCCTCTAATTTTCATTTTTATCCATTTTCTCTTTGGCGCAAACGGGGGACCGGCAGCGCCAAGCACGGCTTGCAAATGCAGGGGGATAAAACCAGAATTTGGGATCAGGAAAAAGAAAAAATTGGGGTTTTTTTCTGCCTCCCAAATCCTGAGGATGGTCCGGGCACAGAGGAGGCGGTTCCCGTTTTTCCCTTTTTTTTTTTTTTCCCGGTTTTTTCCCGGTTTTTTCCCTTTTTTCCCCGTATTTTTTCCTATTTTTTAACCCCATCCTCCCCCTCCAAAACACAAAAAAATAGGAAGGGAAAAACAAAGAAAATAAGGGAAAAAAATGAAGATTCAAAGCTTTTCTCCTCCGAGCTTTTCCCAGGGCCGTTTTTGTGAGGAAAAGGAGGAATTCGGTGAATTTGATTTTTCCTTGCAGGAATCCCCGCCCGGATCCCGCAATGAGCGAGACGAGAAAAGCTGAATTTCCTTTTCACCTCAAAAAGATGTAAAAATCCGCAGAAAGAAGCAAAAGCGGCGCCAAGAAATTCCATTTTTCCACTCTGGGACGGTTTCACGGCCAGGATTTCTCGGCATCCCCAAACTGCCCCAAAACCACCGCGCCCGGCTCCTTTTGGGGTTAAAATTCGCTTTTTTTGTTGTTCTGGGCATCCTCATCAGCACTTCAAAGGGCCCGGGTTAATTTTTAATGGGAGGGATTTGGGAGTGGGGGCACCGAAGGGGTTAAATCCCATTCCTGCCAAAATCCGGGAGAAAATTCCCAAAATCTCCAATCCCGGCCCCCCCAGGAACCCTGGAACAACGCACGGGGGGGAAAATCCCGAATAAATTCAATTTTCGGTGCTCAAACCCCCAAAATAAATAAATCTGGAGGAGCTGAGCTCCCTCCTCGAATCGCGAATGAAATTCGGATTTTTTGGGGGAGAGCGGAAGAAAAACCGGCTCAGAAAGGCGGGGAAATAAATCAAAGAAATCCCCTAAAATTGCGCTGTCCCAAAAGAGCGGCAGCGGCCCCGAATCCGCCCGGCCGAGATCAGAAATGTCCATTAATATCAATTGACTTCAGCGCAAACTTTGCTTCTTCATGGAGCGGGTGATTTATGACAAAATCAATTAAATTACGGCCACTTAGGGGCTGCGGTTTCTCCTCGGGTTTCATCCGCCAGCGCATCGAGAACTCGGTTAAAAAAAAAAAAAATTAAATAAATAAAAGAAATAAATTAAAAATTCGAGTTTGGCTGGAGGAGGATGGGGAGAATTGCGGAGCTGGAGAAATTTTCAGAGAATGAAATAATAAAATACTCATAATACTCATAATAAAAATAAAGAAATTAAAAAGGAAGAAAAGCAGAGAAGGCGCTGCTGGAGCTGCTGCCAATTCAGCTTTTGGCCCTGGGAAATCCGAGCCCAAAACTTCCCCGATTTCCCGAGGAATGGGGAATTTTTGGAGCTGGCAGCGCCTCCGGAGGGAGAGGAGCCAGAGCAGAGCGGAGAGCACAAAAATATTGAAATTTCCACCCAAACATTGCCGCTTTCATTCCATTTTCTGAGTTATTTTTATCTTTTCCCGCACCGTACAAAGGATTTTTCTGTCTCCATTTAAATCCTGGGGCAGGAGGGACGGGGATTTTTATTTTTATTTTTTATTTTTCCTGAGACAGAAATTGGGAGCAGAAATCCCCAAAAATGAAACCTGCGCTGTTCCCACGCCCTCCCCGCCAGGTCTGGGGGCGTTTCCCCCAAACATTTCTCAAATCGGAGCTTTTTAAGCCCCAAAATCGGAATTTTCAGGAGCCTCAAGCCCCGAACTGGGGAAGGAGAAGCAGCGCGAGCATCCAGATGTTCGTGGGGCACATCTGGCCCAGGAAAAACGCGCTCCAGCTTGGGAAAATTCCCTTTTTTCTAGTTTTTTCTCCTTTTTTTTCTTTGTAATTAGGGTTTGCTCCGAGTAAACAAAAAACTTGGTGGGGCCATAAATCACCGGGCCGAGCGTTCTGCGCTTTCACAGCCGCTTTTCCAAAGGGTTTTATGGCTTTTTTTGTTTTATTTTTGGCCTTTTTTTCCTTTTCAAACCACACAGAAGTGAGAAATCTTTACCAAACGCGTCCCAGGGGGAAAAAAAAAGGAAAAATAAAAGAACTTTTTCGGGGGGAAAAAGGAGCTGGTGCCGGTTCTGGATTTATTTTTTTGCTCCTCTTCCTCCGAGGCATCGGAGTTAATTCGAGGCTCCCGGTGCAGCCTTGTCGGAGCGTTCGGAGCAATTAATTAATTAATTAATTAATCACAGCTCCGGCCCTGGCAGCGTTATTTTATTTTATTTTATTTTATTTTATTTTATTTTATTTTATTTTATTTTATTTATTTATCTTTTTGAACTTCTTACCTGCGAGACTCCGGGGCTCCGAGGAGGAGGAGGAAAAGCCGGCTCGGGGTGCGGAGGGTTCCTCGCTGGAGCAGGAAAATTAAGAAGAATCTCATTTAATTCATCTCGGTCGCGTTGGGATTTTTAGGGTTTTTTTCCCTCAAAAACGCTTTGATTTTTTTTTAATTTTTTGGGGTTTTTTTTTGACTCGGTGGGTTCGGACAGAACGGATTGGAGGTGGAGGAAAAATTAAAAATTGGTGAAAAAACCCTCAAATTGTGGCAGGGATGGGGATGAGGGGCGAGCGTTTGTTCTGCTCTGGGAAAAAAACAGACAAACGGGGGAAAAACTCCCAAAAAACCCCCAAAATGCCGGGACCTGCCCAGAAAGCTGTTTCTCTTTATGAAGACTTTAAAATGTTGCAAGAGGGAGGAACAGTGAGTGACAAGGGGAGCTGCGGAGAGGGAAGCAAAGGGATTCCGCTGCTCGGGGGCCGGGCGGGATTGGCAGCGCCGGAATGGATTCCATATGGCCGGGAAGGGTCAGAAAACCCCAAAGAGAGCGGGAGAGGGACGGGACGGGGCAGGGAGGAGGGAGTTGAAGTTCTTTAACCCAGCGCGTTTTGGGGTTTCTTTCACCCCGCGCTGAATCCCGGGGTTAAATCCCCATTTCCGGGGGGTTTGGGGACTTTTCGGGAGCCCCAAATCCAGGTTGGTTTTAGCGCGGAGTGAGGTCAGAGCGGGGAGAGGGAATTCGGAGCTGGGAGCGGCTCCTGCTCCCCAAAACACGCCGGGAACTGGGGGGGAACATCTGCACCCCAAAAACACCACCCCAAAACTGGGGGGAACCTCCCCATGCTAAAAACACCACCCCAAAACTGGGGGGAACCTCCCCATGCTAAAAACAGCCACCAAAATTGGGAAGAACATCCCCATCCTAAAAACACCACCCCAAAACTGGGGGGAACCTCCCCATCCTAAAAGCAGCACCCCAAACCCACCGGGGGTTGGGGAGAGGGACTGGGAGGGGTCCCGGCCCTGGTGCCCCCCGTCCCAAAAGCAGCACCCGAAAACTGGGGAGAACATCCTCATCCCAAAAGCAGCACCCCACAACTGGGGGGGGGGGGAACATCCCCATCCTGAAAACACCACCCCAAAACTGGGGGGAGGAACCTCACCATCCTGAAAGCCGCACCCCAAACTGTGGGGAACCTCCCCATCCTAAGAACACCACCCCAAAAGTGGGGGGGACCATCCCCATCCCAAAAGCAGCACCCCCAAACGCACCGGGGAATGGAGAGAGGGGCTCGGAGTGGGTACCCCGGTGCCCCCATCCCAAAAGCAGCACCCCAAAACTGGGAGGGAACGTTCCCATCCTAAAAGCAGCACCCCAAAACGGGGGGGACCATCCCCATCCCAAAAGCAGCGCCCCAAACCCACCGGGGATGGGCAGAGGGGCCCGGAGGGGGTCCCGGGGGAGTCCCGGCCCCGGCGCCCCCATCCTAAATGCAGCACCCCAAAACTGGTGGGAACTTCCTCATCCCAAAAGCAGCACCCCACAACTGGGGGGAAACATCCCCAAAACTGTGGGGGAACCTTCCCATCCCAAAAGCAGCGCCCCAAACGCACCGGGGGGTGGGCAGAGGGGCCCGGAGGGGGTCCCGGGGGGGTCCCCGCCCCGGCGCCCCCATCCCGGCCCGGGGCGCTCCGTTGCCATCACCGGCGGAATTCCCGAACGTTCCCCGAGCTCCGAGCGCTCCGCCGGGACGGCCCCGATGGGCTCCGCACCCGAACGGAGCCGCGAGCGGGGATTTCTCCTTAACCCCCTCCCCTCCGATCTGCGCTCAAAAACAAAGGAGGAAAAGGAAAAAAAAAAAAGGAAAAAAAAAAAAAAAGGAGCGAAATCGCCACCCTCGGCCCTGATTTATCGCCTCGCTTTTCATCTCGGGATGGCTGCGAGCAGGGAAGTGTCGGAACGCCCTTGTTGCCTTTTATTCCTCTCGTGTCTCTCCCTTTTCCCTCCTCCCCGCGCCTCCAAAAAAAAAAAAAAAAAAAAAAAAAGAGGAGAAAACTTCAAAGCTTCAAAGCGAACCCGAACCCTCCCCAAAGCCGCTCCCGAAGTTCTCCTCGAGCTTTTCCCTTTTGTCTCCGCTCGTGTTGGCCTCGGGTTTGCAGAATAAAAAACGGAGCGGCCGCGGCTGATCCCGGGGCGGTGCTGGGGGGCTCGGAACTCATCAAACCACATAAAAAACACATAAAAAAACCACATCGCAAACAGGGGGGAGCAGCTTCTGCCCCGCGCCCACACCTCGAATTTCCGCCTTATTTTATTTTAATTTTTTGGGGGTTTTTTTTGCTCGTCTCGGGTTGGTTTTTTTTTTTGTTTTGTTTTGTTTTGCTGTGAAATAAGCCTCCCCTGCCGGCCGCAATAAATCCCGAATGAAGGTTTCGCGTTTTTGCGGCGTTAATCGCTTCCTTTGGGGCAGGATCGGGGAAAGCGGGAGCGGACGCGGCGCTGCCAGCCCGGCAGGAAGGGCCCACGGCCCCGGGATCGATGAGATCCCGCTCGCCCGAGAGCTCGAAATGGCCAATTATCCCCCCCCGCCGCCTCCCCGGGGTTTGATCGGCCGTGCTGAGGGAAAAAAGGAGGTTTTAGTGAGTTCATCAAGGAAAAGATGGGGCAGGGAGGGGGTTTGGGGGGGTCTGGGGGGTTTGGGGAGATGCTGAGGGGGGACGGAGCCCCCTGAGCCAAACCAGCCCTGTCCTGGCGGAAAATTCGGGGTTTTGGAGCTGGTGGAAGCGAGACAGAGCCCTGAGGGTGTGAGGAACAGCCAGGAGAGGTCAAAAAACAACAACAAAAAAATCTTCTGGGGGGGTTTTGTGTCACCCAAAGCCCTCCCGGGCCTGGACTCGTCCCGAAGGGGAAGGACCGGGAGTGGGGCTGTGTCTTCCTGGGTCTGGGGTCCCTTCCTGGGTCTGGGGTCTCCCCCCGGCTCTGGGTCTGGGGTCCACTCCTGTCTTTGAGTCTGGGGTCTCCACCACATTCAGGGTCCCATTATGGGTCTGGGTCCCGTTCTGGGTCTGGGGTCCCTTCCTGATTCGGGGTCCCGTTCTGGGTCTGGGGTCCCTTCCTGTCGTTGAGTCTGGAGTCTCCTCCCAGTTTTCTGTCCCATTCTGGTTGTGGGGTCCCTTCTCCATTCGGGGTCCCGTTATGGGTCCGGGGTCCCTCCCGGTTCGGGGTCCCATTCTGGTTCTGGGGTCCCTTCTCTATTCGGGGTCCCGTTTATGGGTCTGGGGTCCCTCCCGGTTCGGGGTCCCATTCTGGTTCTGGGGTCCCCTCCCAGCTCTGGGTCCCGTTATGGGTCTGGGGTCCCTCCCGGTTGGGGGTCTCTGCAAGGCTCCATCTTTCCAGCTTTTCCCTGAATTTTCGGGCTCCTGACCCTGTTCTGGGGGGGGTCCCCCCCGGCTCTGGGGCTCCCTCTGGACCCGCGGGGTTCTCCTGAGGCTCTGAGCCCCCAAATCGGGGCTGGGGTCGTGTCGGGGTCCCGGGTCCCCCAGGCCACCCCCTCCCCCGGGTATTGGGGGGCACAAACGGGGGGGCTGCACCGGGGCTGAACCGACCCCTCCTCCATTTAACGGGTTTGGGGGCTCCGGGCTGGATCCCCCTTCCTGGGCCCACTTGTCACCCTCAAAGTCCCAAACCCAGAGGAAAAAAAATTAGTAATTATTAAAAAAACTAAAAATTAAAAATTATTATTGTATTTTTAAAAGCAACAAAACCAGATAAACCACTAGGGAAAAAATAAACCACAGAGGGGAAAAAAAATTTAAATTATTATTAAAAATTAAAAATTATTATTATTATTTTTTAAAAAGCAACAAAATCAAATAAACCACAGGGGGAAAAATAAACCACAGAGGGAAAAAAAATTTAAATTATTATTAAAAATTAAATTTTTTTTTTTTTTTTTAAAGCAACAAAATCAAATAAACCACAGGGGCAAAAAATAAACCACAGAGGGAAAAAAATTAAAAATTATTATTATTTTTAAAAATGCAACAAAATAAAAAAAAATAAAGAAGAGGGGAGTGGGGAGGGGGTCTGCACGCACTGAAAACCGAGGGCAGGAATGAACCCGGGGCTGTGACAGGAGCGGCGCCGCGTCCCTGGGTGTCCCTGAATATTTCATGGGAATCCGTGAAGGTTTTTCCTGTGTCAGACGGAGCCAAAGAGCCGCGGCCGCCGAGCAGAGCGCGGGGGGAGCAAAACGCCCAATTCTCACCCCGACATTTCATCTCCGCTCCTGCTGTCACTTTTATTGACTCCTCGCATGTCGGAGCTTGTAAAATATTAAAAAAAAACCTCCCGAAAACATAAAAACGAGCGCGGCCGTTTCCTGCCCGCCCTTTCAACGCTCCCGCCCGGGAGCCCCGGGAGGGGAGGGGGGGGCGGCGCGCTGCCTCGGAGCCCGCGGTGCGCGCGGGATGCGCGGGGGATGCGCGGGGGATGCGCGGGGGATGCGCGGGAGATGCGCGGGGGATGCGCGGGAGATGCGCGGGAGATGCGCGGGGGATGCGCGGGGGGATGCGCGGGAGATGCGCGGGGGATGCCCGGGGGATGCGCGGGGGATGCGCGGGAGATGCGCGGGGGATGCCCGGGAGATGCGCGCAGGATGCGCTGCCTCTTTTCGGGACACAAATATCGTCCCAGCGCTTTCCCCGCGGTGTTTGACAGCATGGAGCCACTCCCGACCCAATTTTGCCGATTTTAACCCCATTTCTGGGAGCTCTTCCCCGCGGTGTTCGGGAGAGCAGCTCCCGACCCGATTTTGCTGCTTTTTAACCCAATTTTTGGGCGCTTTGCCCGAGGTGAAGCCCTGAAGGGAAACGCGACCCTCGGGGCGCTCCGTCCAACTTTGATCCTGCGCATCCTCAACCCCTCCATCCCAGCCTGAGCGAGAGCCCAAAAATCCCAGGAAAATCCTGGAAAAGCTCCGGGAAAATCCCGGAAAAGCTCCGGAATGCCCCAAAAGGAGCTGATCCCCCTCGCTGTCCCCCCGGGTTTTGGGACAATCCGCCCCTGTTGGGGTCACTCGGCAGCGCCCCGAGTTGTCCCCATTGTTCTGGGAGAGCCCCCTCGCAGCCCCGCTTTGGTTTAAAAAAATAAAATAATATTTTAAAATAAAATTATTTCATTTAATTCCCATTTGTCAATGCGTAAATTCAACATTCCGGGGTAAAATCGGCGGGGGCAACCTGCGCGGCAGGGCTGGGGAGGGGGGAAAAGGGGAGCAAATGAGCTCTGGGTGATAAAGGGACGCGGCCGCGCCGTAATTTTGATTTTAAGGTCGCGCTCTTTGCAGAGCTTCGCACGCCAAACGAGGCGTTCCCGCTCTCCCCCCAAATTTATACAAATCTCTCTTTAATTGGCAATCACAGACGCCGTAATTTAAGACCCCCGGCTCCGGAGCTTTCATATTAGCGCTGATCTATTACCGCAAACCCGAAATAATCAGCTCCAGGGAGCGGGGCGAGGGGAGAGATCCCCGCTCGCCAACATCAGCGCTCGCCCATCATCTTCGCCCCGGCGATGATTTATCTCGGCCCGGGCCATAAACAACGCCGCTCCCCGTCCCAAACACGCGCACAACGGCAGCCGCGCCGCCGCTGACATGTTTATTGTCATAAATCAACAAAAGAGGGGGGAAAAATTTAAAAAAATAAAAAATAAAAAAAATAGAGGAGAGGTTGCGAGGAGAGAGAGAGAGAGAGAGAAAAAACCTCCTCCCAAAAAAAACCCCATCAATGAAAATGCCTCTGCGCGCGGAGAGGAATGGGAGGAAATGGAGCCGGGGCGATTTGTCACGTTTTACGACAATAACATTAATAACAAACAATAAATTTACACGGACGCGCGGACGCGGGGAGCCCCCCGCTACTCACAGCGATGCGGCCCTCGGCGCTGCCCGCGATTGTTGCACCGCGGCTCCGCTCCCCTCTCGCCTCCTCTCGCTCCCTTTCTCTCCCTTTTTATTATTTTTTTTTTTTTTTCGCCCCCCCTCTCTCGGTGCTTTAAAGGACACTCGGATTTCGCGTCAGGCTCGGGGAGACCGCGGCCGCGATTTTCCTGACGAATACATATCTATTCTGCAAGCTCGGCATTAATTATTTAATGAGCCACGTGATGAGGGGGAAGGGGGAAGGGGGTCCCTCCGATCCGCACTCGCAGGACCACTCTGACCTTCCACCGGAACAGCGTTTTTTTTTTAAATAAAAGAACTTTCCAACCCAGCGCCGCTCGATTCTCTGTTAAACACCGCGATTTTGGGTCATTTCCCCACCCCGAGAGCGCACAAACCCTTCCCTAAACCCTTCCTGGAGCTTGGCTTTGCTCAGCCAGAGAAAACCCCGATTTTCCCCGATTTTTATTATTTTTTCCCCCCGATTTTTAATTTCCCCCCCCCCCCTCTGCGCACGCCGAGATTTTGATCACAACCGTTCCGGAGCCCAAAGCAGCCGAGAATGTTTATTTCTAATATTTATTTCTAATATTTATTTCTAATATTTATTTCTAATATTTATTTCTAATATTTACTTCTATTTTTAAAGGGCTCGCAGCTCCCCCTCACTCCCAGGCCTGCCCGCTGTTATTATTTGGCCTGGAGTTTATTGTATTACAGAGGGGAGGAAGGGAAAAAAAGAGGGAAAAAAAATCAAATTTTGAGGCTGAGGAGCTGCCGAGAGAGAGGATCTTGGGAAATAAATAAAAATAAAGAGACAGAGAGGGAGAGAGCAACAAAGGGAAGCGCAGGAAAGGAGCAGGAGCCGGGGGAGGGATCCCCCCAAAATTGGCACCGAGCAGAGCCCGAAATCCTCGAAAGCCCCAAAAATCCCCAATTCCTCCGAGCACCCCCAAATTCCCGGCTCCCAAATCCCTGCGGGGTAAAGCCCCGGGGGGAGCGAAAATTAAGGGCGACAATAAAGAATTAAAGGCGAAAATAGAGAATTTAAAGGGGAAAATGAAGAATTTAAAAGCTAAAAAAGCGGATTTTGGGCTCGCTGGGAGCCGAACGGGCCGGGCTCGGGTTCCAACAGCCCTCGGTGATTTCTGCGTGGATTTTATGGAGTGCGGGGCTGGGAGGAATAAAAAATCCGATTTAAAAGGGCTGGGGGGGCTCCAGAGAGCGGAAACCCCGAGGGGAGAGCGAATTTCAGGAGAAACTCGGGACAATTCAAAAAAACCGCAACTTTCACTTCATAAAAACTTCTGCTTTTCTTTTTTCCCCCCCTCTTTTTCTTTTTTCCCCCATCTTTTTCTTCTTTTCCCCTTATTTTTCCTTTTTTCCCCTCTCTTTCTTTTTTTCCCCTCTTTTTCTTTTTTTTCTCCTCTTTTTCTTCTTTTTCCCCCTGTCTTTCTTTTTTCCCCCCTCTCTTTCTTCTTTTTCCCCTCTTTTTCTTTTCTTCCCCCCCTTTTTTTTCGCTCATAACGGGGCAAACTCATTTAAAAAGAGAAAAGAACAGCAGCAAAAGGGAGGGGATCCAGCGCAGGCACAAACGGAGCGCAGAACTCCCCACCCGGCATTTTTGGGGCTGTTTAATACTTGGGGCTGTTTAATACCAAAAAAACCCCCAAAAATAAGCAGAAAACCCCCTTATTTTAAATTTGGCGATTTTTTGTTTTGTTTAGTTTTTGGAACCGCCTCGGTTCAAAGGCCGGCGAAGGCGGCCGAGCCCCTCGGAGGTGCCGCGATCAAAAGGCGTCGCCTTTGTGAGGACGGAACGAGTTTATCCCCGCCCGTGATTTACGGCCGCGGCCGCGCCGCTCTTATTGCGCCTCATAAATCTGTCAGAAAGCGCCGAGCGCCTTTCGGGGGACGCGGAGCCCGCCCGGGACAGCGCACCCCCCTCCGCGCCACCGTCCGCGTGTCCCCAGAGCCCCCCGAGCCCCCCCCAGGGCAGCGCTGTGCAGAATACATTGAATTTTCCGGGATTTTTCACCGCGTCCTTACAGCCCCTGTGCCCGCTGGGGATGGGCTCCGAGGTTTCCTCATGAAATCCTCGGTTTTGGGTCCAATTTGGGGATTCTGGGGCCCAATTTGGGGATGTTTGGGTGGATTTTGGGTCGAATCTGGGGATGTTTGAGTGGATTTTTGCTCTGATTTGGGGATTTTGGGGGGATTTTTTGGTCCAGTTTGGGCATTTTTGACCCAATTTGGGGATGTTTGGAGGGTGTTTTGCTCCAATTTGGGGATCAATCTGGGATTATGGACGCAATTTAAGGATCTTTGGGTGGATTTTTGCTCCAATTTGGGGATCTTCGGAGGGATTATTTTGTCTAATTTGGGCAACTTTGAGGGATTTTTTGCTCCAATTTTTGGGTGTATTTGGGTGTTTTTTGCTCCAGTTTTGGGGGGCTCTATGCGGGGATTATTTTGCCTAATTTTAAGATCTTTGAGGGGATTTTTTTGGTCCAGTTTTGGGATTTTCGAGAGGATCCTTTTGCCTCCAATTTTGCTATCTTTGGGTGGATTTTTTCCTCCAGTTCGGGGATTTTTGGGTGATTTTTTTTTTTTTTTCCCAATTTTTGGGCAGGGATAACAAAGAGCTCCGGGGGGATTTGGGGTGACCGGGGAGGTCCCGGGGATCCCCCGCCGCTGGCAGCGGGAGGAGGGGAGGAGGAGAAGAGGAGAAGGAGGAGGAGGAGGAGCGGGGGGGAGCACGAGGGACTCTGCAAACAAAGGAATTTCTGAAATCAGAGATCCGACCAGACCAGGCCGCGGCTCCTCTGCTCCTCGGGCTTTACATTTGAAATTTTTTCCCCCAAAAAATTAAAATTTATGGGGCCAACCCCGCTCCCATCCCCCAAAACCCCTCTCCCGACACAAAACAAGGCGCAAAAAATCCGATTTTTACACAACAAAACCACGCGAGAAACCCCGTTAGGCCCGGAACGATTAAACCGCGAGAAAACAGAAATAAATCAAATTTTAGGATTTTTTTTCCCCCATTTTTCGCTCCCTCCCCGCTGGTCGCCCAGGCCCGGCTTTGCTGGGCTGGGGGTTGAGCTCAGTGTCCGGCCTGGGGCAGGTCCAAGGGTTCCGAGGTCACTCGCGGGCTGTAAAACCCGGCCTAATGGGCCAGAAAAGTGAACTCTGCGTGACCCCGGCCCGGCCGCGCTGCCCCGGCTCCGATTTCCTCATTTCGCACAGAAATCCGCGGGCGCGGCCGAAACCCCGGCGGGAAAACGGCCCCGGCACGGCCTGAACCCGGCTTGAAAACGGGCCTGGAACGGGCTTGGAACGGGCCTGAAACGGGCTTGGAACGGGCTTAAAACGGGTTTAAAAAACGGGCTTGAAACGGGCCTGAAACGGGCTTGGAACGGGCTTAAAACGGGCTTGAAACGGGCTTAAAACGGGCCTGAAACGGGCTTGGAACGGGCTTTGGAACGGGCTTAAAAACGGGCTTGAAACGGCGCTTAAAACGGGTTTAAAACGGGCTTGAAACGGGCCTGGAACGGGCTTGGAACGGGCCTGGAACGGGCTTGGAACAGGCTTAAAACGGGCTTAAAAACGGGCCTTGAAACGGGGTTAAAACGGCCTTGAAACGGGCTTGAAACGGGCTTAAAACGGCTTAAAACGGGCTTAAAACGGGTTTAAAACGGGCTTGAAACGGGCTTGAAACGGGCTTAAAACGGGGGGTGTTCCTGGGGTGGTTTAAATCGGGAATAGTCAGAGTTTTTGGGACAGTTTAAACCCAGAATAATTCAGAGTTCCTGGGGCGGTTTTAACCAGAAATGTTCCCAATTCCTGGGACAGTTTAAATTGGGAATATTAGAATTTCCTGGGACAGTTTAAACCGGGGAATATTCCAGTTTCTGGGACAGTTTAAACTGGGAATGCTCCCAGTTCCTGGGACAATTTAACCCGTGAATGTTCCCAGTTCCTCGAAGAGCTTGACCCGGGAATATTCGCGGTTCCAGGGACAGTTTAACCCGGGAATGCTCCCAGTTCCCGGGGCAGTTTAAACTGGGAATGTTCGAATTTCCTGGGACTGTTTAACCTGGGGAAAGTTCCCAGTTCCTCGAAGAGTTTTAACCCAAGAATATTCCCAGTTCCTGGGGCAATTTAAACTGGAAATATTCCAAGTTTATGGAACAGTTAAACCCGGGAAGATTCACATTTCCTGGGACAGTTTAAACCCAGATTGTTCCCAGTTCCCGGGACATTTTGAACCAGGATACTACTCGCCTTTCCCGGGACAGTGTAACCCGGGAATATTCGCATTTCCCGGGACACTCAGAGGCCGCTCCACCAAACCCTCCCCAAAACCGTCCCGTGAGAGATTTAACTGGGGGAAAAAAAACGGGAAAAAAAACACAAATTTTGAGCATAAACCCCCAAATCTCCACCCGGACCCAGCACCTGGAGCTCCCGCAGCAAACCCCAACCACGCCCAGCCCCAAACCCGAGACAGAATTTAAATAAAAAACCCCGAACTGCTCCAAGACCCCACCCCAAAAACGGAGGGAAAAGGGAAAACCCCACACGAGAGCTCGCGGGGAGCTTCTCCTTGCACTTCCACCGGTTAAAAACTCCCTTTTTTTTCTCTGATTTCCCCCAGATTTGTGTCAGAACCCGGTCCCCAAAGTCCCTCCGAGAGCGGCCTCCGTTACCTGCTGAGCTCCCAAATCCTTTTTGCATCGCCCTCATGCTCGGGGTGGCTCTTCCGAACCGACAGGGGAGGGGGGGCCGCAGGAAATTTGGCTTTTCTCCCCCCAAAAAAGAGAATCTTTCACCTCTGGGGCGCGGGGTTTTATTACCGGCAATATTTCTAATATTATTATTATTATTATTATTAATTATATTCTTCATTGGTGGCCCCGAAGGTTTCTTGGAGGAGTCCGGGGGATTTTTGCCGCCAGACGGTCCTGCGGAGATTGCTGTTGAATAACAATGGGAAAAGGGATAAGTATTTAAAGAAAAGAAGTGATTAATGATTTTCTGTATAATTCTCGCATTTTTCTTGCCTTCTGTCCGCTCCTAATGGCTGTGAACTTTCGGGTCCTATAGAAATCTCCTTTTCTCCCCCTTCCCATCCCATTCACGCTCCCCAGCTTTGATTTGCCCCCACAGACCTCGCATTCCTGCCAGCATATGCTGCTCTTTTTTCATTTTTTCCCCCTTTTTTTTTTTGGGTTTAAAACACCCATTTTCGGCCATTCTTAGGAGCCCCCCTCTCGAAACTCGCACCCTCTTCCCAAGCAGATCAAAGGGAGGAGCAGAGGAATAAAAATGCAGCAGCGCCAAACAAACCGCCCCAAACCTGGCGGAACTGGGATAAAATACAGCCCCTTGCCAGGAAAATAAATAAAGAAAAGAAAGAAACGTGCGAGTTGCGGCTGTCGCCACCTCTTAAACCGCGAGAATTAAACCAAAATCCGGCCATAAATCCGATTTTTTTTCTTTGTTTTACATCACACCCAGCAGAGCCTGCACCATGTGACCGCACCGATATTATTTATTTTAAAACATTAAAAAGAAAAAAAAATAAAATAAAAAAAGGTTTTGTGTGAATGGGGGGCAGAGAAATTTTGGGGAGAAACAATTTTATTCCCACAAGGTGCGGGGCGAGCTCCTGCAGCCGGGGCAGAGATTTGAAATATCCCAGCCCTGCTTTGTCTCGGGATAAACTGGGGCCGGAAATTTGGGTCCTGATTGGGCTTTTGGGAGGATTTCCGTGAATATTGAACAAACCTTTAAAAAAATTATTATTATTACTATTATTGCTGTTATTACTATTATTACTATTATTGCTGTTATTGCTGTTATTACTATTATTATCTTTATTTATTTTTATTATCATCATTATTTTTATTTTTTTATTTTTATTTATTTTATTTTTATTTTATTTTTATATTACAATTTTATTATATTTATATTTATAATTTCATTTTATTTATAAATAGACATTTATATATCCATTTATAGCTACATTTTCTATTTATAGCTCTCTATATTTATATTTACCACTTTATAATTTATACCTCTACTTATCGCTACACTTACACCCACCCTTACACATATATTTATACTTAAATCTATATCTAACACATTTTTATTCCTATTATCATCATTATTTCAGCCCTTTCCCTGAGCTGCCTCCACCCCCCTTGGAGGACAATAAATTTTTCTTTTTTTTCTCCGTTCCTAACCCAGAACCGCGCCGGTTTTTTTGTGGTTTTTTTTTTTTTTTTTCCTCTCGATCCTTTCGTACCCGAAAAAGAAAATGAAAATTAATACAAGAGCTGCGGCTGACAAAAGGAGCCATTTTGTCTTCTTGATTATCTATTTGCTTGTCAGGCCCTGAGCTATGGCAGGAGCGGCTCCTTTTGTGCACCCCGAACCCACCCAGAACCCCCCGAACATCTGGGCCCAAATTGGACTCATTAATGCATTAACTACCCCGGAGAAGGAGGGATTTCAAACAAAAAAACAATTAAAAAAATAGAAATAAATAAAAGCCAAAAGATCTCAGGAGAAATCGGAGGCAGCAAAGCGTTAATGAGCGGCCGTGTTCGGGCTGGGGCGCGGAAAAAGAGAATTAATCTGCGCTTTGAACAAATAAATCATCATATCTGGGGCTTAGCGCTACTTAGAGCTGCTCAAAACATCTTTTGTTTTCATTAGGGGGCTGCGGGCTGCGCCGCTGACAACAAAAAAAACGCGAAAAAAGATCGTCAAAATTACAAATAAACCGATAGTTCGCGGCTCGAGATAAATATATTTATTTTTCCACCCCATAAATAACCCCAGTCCGGCCCTCGCCCCCCCAAGAACCACGCAGGGGCAGCTTTGGGATCAGAATTTATTTCTGAGCGGCGTTTTTTGGGGTTTTTGGGGATTTCCAGGTAAATCCGGACACCCCCGAGGACAAAGGGGACAGAGGGGACCCGAGGGGGGTCGGGACCGCCCCTCCCCAGACCCGAAATTCCCATTTGCAGCCCCAAAACCGGGGCAGGGAGGAGCTTTGGGGCGCTCCCAGTTCATCCCAGTTCATCCCAGTTCATCCCAGTTCCCCTTCCCTCCCCACCCCCCTCCACTCGCAATGAACCTGCTGGGGTTGGAAGAAACCCCAAAAAATCAAAAAAAAGGGGTTTGATCCCACTCCATTCTCTTCCTTTCTTTGTCCAACGCCTCCTCGACCCAAATTCACCATTTTTAATTTTTTTTTTCTCCCGGTATCACAAAGTTCTCAACTCCCCGGAGGAGATTTGGGGGTTTTTGTTGAGTTTTTGGGGGTTTTTTTGGTTTTTTTGTGTCTCCAATTTCGTCTCTTTGGGACAACGGGGCAGAAAACTTCGGGGTGGGAAGAAAGAGATGAAGGGGGGAGAAAATTGATAAAGAAAATGGAAAAAGGGGAGAGAAGAGAAAAAAGGAAAATAAAGAAAGAAAACAAAGGGGAAAAAAGGAAAAATGGATAAAAATAGAAAGGAGAAGAGGGGAAGAAGGAGGGGGGAGGAAAAATTGATAAAGAAAACTTTTTAAAAGGGGAAAAAGGAAAAAAACAACCCAAATAAAAACAAAGGGAAAAAGGAAAAAGGAAGGGGAAAAAATGGACAAGAATATTTTCAAGAAGGATGGGGAAAAAGGGGGGGGAAAAAGAGGAAAGAAAAGAAAATAAACCAAGAAAAGAATGAAAGGAGGCGAAAAAGAAGATAAAATGAAAAAAAAATTACAGGGGGAAAAGGAGGGCAAAAAAAAGGGAAAATGAGGGGAAAAAAGGAAAAAAAGGAGAAAAAAAGGCAAAAAAGGGGGTGGCGTAGAAAAATGCAGTTGTGGGGAAGGAGCTGAGGCTCATTTATTAAAGGCGGGGCGCTGCTGTCGGGGTAATAGCAGACATAAGGTCCATCCTTTGTACGGGAGAGTAAACATGACAAATGGGGCCGAGCTCGGCTGATTAAAGATGAAACAAGGATCCATCTCAGGCAAATCCCAAAAAAAATCCTGCTCCGGCCTCCCCTTCCCCGGCAGCCCCGGCTTTGTGCTCAGCTGCGCCCAGCGCCGGCCCCAGCACTTCGAATCGGGGTAAAAATGAGCAAAATTCAGATTATTGGTGGGAATAACCAGCACCAGCCACTCCCCGTGGGTCAAATGGTGTGAAAATTATCAAAACTCAAATTATTGGTGGGAATAACCAACACCCGCCTGTCCACAGAGTTAAATTCATGTAAAAATGATCAAAATTCAAATTATTGCTGGGAATAACACAGCACCCCGCCACTCCCCGTGGGTCAAAATGGTGTGAAAATTATCAAAATTCAAATTATTGGTGGGAATAACCAACACCCGCCTGTCCCTGTGGTTAAACTCAAAAAAATGATCAAAACTCAAATTATTGCTGGGAATAACCAGCACCGGCCACTCCCCGTGGTTCAAATGGCACAAAAATGATCAAAATTCAAATTATTGGTGGGAATAACCAGCACGCAGCACTCCCAGTGAGTCAAATGGCATAAACATTATTAAAACTCAAATTGTTGGTGGGGAATAACCAGCAGCCCGACCTTCCCCAGGGGTCAACTCAGTGTTAAAAATGATAAAACTCAAATTATTGGTGGGAATAACCCACCACCCGCCTGTCCCCATGGTTATAAATCGGCGTCAAAATGATCAAAACTCAAATTATTGGTGGGAATAACCAGCGCCCGCCTGTCCCAATGGTTGAAATAAAAATTAAAATTATTTGCCATAAATAATGAGCACCCTGTCAGTCCCCTATGTTCAGATCAGTGTAAGAAATGATAAAAATTAAAATGATCGCGTTTCCCCGCTCTGCACTCGCACGAGTTCACACCCCAAACACGCACACGCATCCATGGGGGCAGTTGTGGGGCAGTGGCCGGTCTGTGGGATCGGGTTTGGGATCCTCCTTGTGGGATCGGCCTTTGGGACCCTCCTCTGCGTGGGATCAAGTTTGGGATCCTTCTTGAGGGATTTGACTTTGGGATCCTCCTTATGGGATCGGCCTTTGGGATTCTCCTCTGTGTGGGATCTGGGTTTGGGATCCTGCTTGTGGGATTTGAGTTTGGGATCCTCCTGTAGGATCTGCCTTTTGGATCCTCCTTGTGGGATCAGCCTTTGGGATCCTCCTCCTTGTTGAGTTTGGGATCCTCCTCCTTGTCGGATCTGTGGTTGGGATCCTCCTCCCTGTAGGATCTGTGGTTGGGATCCTCCTCCTTGTAGGATCTGTGGTTGGGATCCTCCTCCCTGTAGGATCTGTGGTTGGGATCCTCCTCCCTGTAGGATCTGTGGTTGGGATCCTCCTCCTTGAGGGATCTGCCTTTGGGATCATCCTTGAGGTATTTGAGTTTGAGATCCTCCTCTTTGTGGGATCTGAGTTTGGGATCCTCCCTGTAGGATCTGGCTTTGGGATTCTCCTCCTCGCAGGATCTGTGTTTGGGATCCTCCTTGCGGGATCTGCCTTTGTGATCACCCTTGAGTTATTTAAGTTTGGGATCCTCCTCTTCGTGGGATTTGAGTTTGGGATCCTCCCTGTAGGATCTGGCTTTGGGTTCCTCCCTGTGGGACCGGCATTGGGGATCCTCCTCCTTGGGGGATGTGGCCTTGGGATCCTCCTTGTGGGATGCAACTTTGGGATCCTCCTCTTTGTGGGATCTGTGTTTGGGATCCTTCTTGAGGGATCTACATTTGGGGTCCTCCCCCTTGAGGGATCTGCCTTTGGGATCTTCCTCCTTGTGGGATTTGAGTTTGTGATCCTCCTCCTTGTGGGATTTGAGTTTGTGATCCTCCTCCTTGAGGGATCTGCTTTCAGGATCTTCCTCCTTGTGGGATGTAACTTTGGGATCTTCCTCAAGGGATCTGCCTTTGGGATCCTCCTTGTGGGATCTGCCTTTGGGATCCTCCCTGTAGGATCTGGGGTTGGGATCCTCCCTGTAGGATCTGCCTTTGGGATCCTCCCTGTAGGATCTGCCTTTGGGATCCTTCCTGTAGTATCTGTGTTTGTGATCCTCCCTGTAGGATCTGCCTTTGGGATCCTCCCTGTAGGATCTGGGGTTGGGATCCTCCCTGTAGGATCTGCCTTTGGGATCCTCTCTTTGGGATCTGCAGGGATCAGGAGGAGGAGCTGACCCGATCTTGATGCTGAGTAATGAAGAGCAGCCCGACCTTTAACCATGGATCAAACAATCATTAAATAATGATAAAAATTAAAATTATCCCATTTCCCTCTCTGCATTCACACGAGTTCACACCCCAAACAAGCACACACATCCATGGGGGCGGTTATGGGGCAGCGGCCAGTCTGTGGGATCGGGTTTGGGATCCTCCTCCTTGTGGGATTTGAGTTTGGGATCCTCCTTGTGGGATCTGCCTTTGGGATCTTCCTCGAAGGGTTTGAGTTTGGGCTCCTCCTCCTCCTTGAGGGATCTGCCTTTGGGATCCTCCCTGTAGGATCTGCCTTTGGGATCCTCCTCCATGTAGGATCTATCTTTGGGATCCTCCCTGTGGGATCTGCAGGGATCAGGAGGAGGAGCTGACCCGATCTCGGTGTTGGGTAACAAAGAGCACCCCTGCCTTTCCCCACGGTTCAAATAATAATTAAAATAATGATAAAAATTAAAATGATCACATTTCCCTTCCTGCACTCACGCGAGTTCACACCCCAAACACGCACACTCATCCATGGGGGCGGTTATAGGGCGACAGCTGGTCCGTGGGATCGGGTTTGGGATCCTTGTTGGATCTGGGTTTGGGATCCTCCTCCTTGAGGGATGTGACCTTGGGATCCTCCTTGAGGGATGTGACCTTGGGATCCTCCTTGAGGGATGTGACCCTGGGATCCTCCTTGAGGGATCTGCATTTGGGATCCTCCTTGAGGGATCTGCCTTTGGGATCCTTGTTGGATCTGAGTTTGGGATCCTCCTTGAGCGATGTGACTTTGGGCTCCTCCTCCTCCTTGTGGGATCTGTCTTTGGGCTCCTCCTCCTCCCTGTAGGATCTGGCTTTGGGCTCCTCCTTGCGGGATCTGCCTTTGGGATCCTCCTTGTGGGATTTGCGTCTGGGCTCCTCCTCCTCCTCCCTGCGGGATCTGCGTTTGGGATCCTCCCTGCGGGGCCTGCAGGGCGCCGGACGAGGAGGAGCTGGACCTGACCTTGGTGTTGGGCAGTTTGTGATCCTTCTTCCACTTCATGCGGCGGTTCTGGAACCAGATCTTGATCTGGCGCTCGCTGAGGCTCAGGGCGTGCGCGATCTCCAGGCGCCGGCGCCGCGTCAGGTACCGGTTGTAGTGGAACTCCTTCTCCAGCTCCAGCACCTGCTGCCGCGTGTAGGCCGTGCGCGAGCGCTTCGCCTCCCCGCCGCACAGACCGGGGTTCACTGCCGGGCCGCGGGGGGGAAAAAAGGGGGAAAAAAATGTGTGAGAATATTGAAAAAAAAAAATGGGGGCAGGTGTGCGAAAATGTTTTAAAGTGGGACAACGTGAAAATATGGAAAATGGGGGGAAATATATTGAAATACATTAAAAAAAGGGGGGGGGGGAAAGCTGTGAAAATGTTAAAAAATGAAAGGGAAAATATGTGAAAATATTAAAAAATAACCAGGAAGGAAATATGTGGAAATACAAAAAATGGAGGGAGGGGGGAAATATGTGAAAATACCAAAGAATGGGGGAGGGATACGAAAATATAGAAAAGTGGGGGGGGAATATGGGGAAGTATTTAAAAATGGGGAGGGGGGAAATATGTGGAAATATGGAAAAATGGGGGAAAGATGTGGAAATACCAAAAAATGGGGGGAAATATGTGAAAACATAGAAAAATTGAGGGGGATGTGAAAATATAGAAAAATAGGGGGAAGATGTGGAAATACCAAAAAAATGGGGGGAGAAATATGTGAAAATATAGAAAAATGGTGGGGGGGAAAATATGTTGAAATTCCAAAAAAGGGGGGGAATGTGACAATATTAAAAAAGGGGGGAATATTAAAAAAAATAAGGGGAAAAAAGTGAAAATACAAAAATAAAGGAGGAAATATTTGGAAATACAAAAGAATTGGGGGGGAGAATGTGAAAACATGAGGAAAAGAAAAGGGAGAACATGTTAAAACACACAAAAAAGGGGAGGGGGAAAGATGTGAAAGCATGAAAAAAAAAGGAGAGAAAATGTGAAAATACACAAAAGAAAGGGAAAAAAGATGTGAAAACACACAATAAAGGGAAAAAAAACCGAGGGGAAAACATAACAAGAAAGAAAAAAAAAGAAGGGAAAACACACAGAGAAAAGGGGGAAATATAAGGGGTAAATAAATGAAACAGCAGGAAAAATAAGAAAAAAAGCAGAATTACCAAGCTGTTCCTTTAAAGGGGTCCTTCCCCCTCAAAAAAATCACAAAAAAAAAAAAAAAAAAAAAAAAAGCGTCACAGATTCTTTGTAAGGGGAGATTTGCTTAAAAAAATAAATAAATAAAAAGGGAATCGTTCTAAAAATGCCCCCAGAGCCGAGGTGCAAATCTGCACCTCTTGGTGGACGCGGATTCCCGACTGAAGGTTTTTCCGAGGCCCCCAGACGCGATTCCCGTGCCCTGCGAGGGTGGAAATTCGCATTTGTGCGCTCGCAGCTCCGCCGGAGCAGCGCGGAATTATCCCCAAAAGTTCCCCCTGCGCGCTGGGAAAGGGGCGAGAGCGGGGGCTGCGGGCTGGGAAACGCCTCCCTTGAAAAAAAGTAAATAAAAAGGAGAAAAAAAGGGGAAAAAGGAGGGGAGGGAAAGAGAAGGGAAAAAAGGGAGGAAAGAAAAGGGAGGGGGGAAAAAAAGAGAAGAGGGCAGGGGAGGGGAAAACAGTAAAACTTTACTCAATCCGCCACTTAAATACAAATTACCAAAACATAAAACTTCACTTAGGAAGATTCAACAGCCATAAAAAAAAAAAAAAAAAAAAAAAGTAAAAAAAAAAAAAAAAAGCAAAGTAGCCTGGAAGAAACTGGAGGAGGATGGTAACAGAGACTTCAAAGGCACATGGCCAAGCAGAGCAATAAAAATTTATGGAGGATGTAATTATAGCGCTCTGCAAAGCGGCGCTCGTAAATCTCCGCCGGGCGCTCCTTTCACAAGCGCCGCGCAGGCTTTTCCGCGGGCCCGCGAGGAGCTGCTCCCGCTATAAAGCGAAGCCCTTTTCCCCTTTTCTCCCCGCACTCACCCGAGCTTACGTGGACTTTTTTCATCCAGGGGTACAGCACGGGCTCGGCGGGGCCGCGGCTGCAGGCGGGGGGCGGGCTGGGGCTGCGCGGCCGCGGCTCGGCGGCGCCTCCTCCGCGGGGCTGCGCGGAGCCCGGGCACGGCGCGTACGGCTGCTCCGCGCAGGCGGCGCGCGGCCCGGGCCGGAACATCGCCTCGCCATGGTGGAACGGAGCGTCCCGGTGCCTCTGGTAGCACTCCGGCGAGTGGCTGGGCAGGTAATCGCTGTGGGAATACTCCTCGCAGGGTGGGAACTTGGGGTCCACGTAGTTGGAGTTGATCAGGAACGAGCTCATGGCCATTAATTTCTTTAGCGGGGGTTTGGCGCGCGCGCGCGGGGGGGAGGAAAGCAATTATATCCGTGTATGTCTATATATATATATATATATATATATGTGTGTGTGTGTATCTGCCTCTCTCTCCTCTGTCTCTTTCTCCGCTTAAAATTTATTCGTGCGCCCCCCACCCGCCCGCCCGCCCCCCCGCCGCCCCTTGGGTGCTTTTCCTGTTTGGCGGAGCCCTCCTACTCACCGTCAAGTGAACAAAGTTGGCTCCATGTGACAGCGCGGGCCAATGGCGAGGGCCACGCCGAGCCCCGGATAAGGAAACCTGCCCAGCCCGGGCTCTCCCGGGGCCCCCCGGCACCCCCGGGGAGGCGCTCGGGGGGCGTCGGCTGCCCCTCGGTCACCCCCGGTGCCCTCCGGTCACCCCCGGCCACCCCCGCTGCCCCTCGGCCACCCCCGGCTGCCCCCACCCTCGGGGGTGTGTCCTGGGCCGGGGGCAGCGCGCCCCCCCCCCAGAACGCCGCCAAAAAGGGAATAATTCGAAGGCAAAGCGGAATTTTCAGGGGGTTCGGGGCCGATCGCGGCGCTGCCTCCCCCTCCCCGAGCCCCCGCAGGCGCAGCTGGGCCGGGCCGGGGTCGCCGCCCCCCGAGCGGGGCCGTGGCAGAGATGGATGGGGCTGCGCGGGGATCGATAGGAAAGGCAGCAGCGAAATCGGGGTGCGGGGACCCCGAAAGCCAAAGCCCCGAAAGGAGCGCGGCCCCCCGGCCCGAGCCAGCGCTGATGAACAATCGTTACAAAAATTATTGCGATTATTACAAACCAAATTGACCCCAGCCCTGGCGCAGCTTGGCCTCGCCCTTCTGGTCATGAGGAGGCTTCGAAAGGCTCCGAGACCCCCCCGGAACCCCCCAATTCCTGCGGGCAGACCCCAAACGCGCCCGGGGAAAGCGGCGGCGGCAGCGAGGAAATGTTATTGATTTGTGATTCCGGGTCGGAGCACGCGAATTAAAGCAAAAGCGGGCTAGCCCCGCTCTGAAATGTCAGCGACAACGCCCGCGACCCCTCCCCAAATGCCCCAAATGCCCCAAATGCCCCAAATGCCCCAAATGCCCCAAATCCCCCAGACCCCCAATCCCCCTCGCAGCTCCTCCGTTATCTCCCAGCACTGATAAAGTTTTATCGCGGCAGCGCCGGAGTTGAGCTGAGGTCAAACCCAAAGATTTCTAAAGCGCTTTTCTGGCCAAACCCTCGTTCCCACCCTCCTGTTTTTGATTTTTTTAGGGTTTTTTTTTGGGGAGGGTTTTATGGCTTCTGGGTTTGTAGTGTTTGTGTCAACTACATATTCCCCTAGATACGAATTTGTGACCCAACTTCCTCCACACAAATTCGGATCTACAGGGTACATATAGAAGACAGTTGCGTCCTCCTCGGTCTCAGATCTTCTCCTACCGCCACAATTCTCTTCTGGGGCAAAATTTGGGGTTTTTGGGAAATCGGGGCTGCACCCCAGGAAAACTCCCCGCCCAGGGGAAAAGGCGATTCGTTAAAGCAGCGAGGCTGCCGAGAGCTTAGAGAGGAAAATCGGGGTTTTTCCACCTTCCCCTCCACACCTTGGGCGTTATTTTGGGGTGAAAAAATCGATTCCTGGGGTGAAGGTGGAGATGCGGGCGCGCAACGAGCCGCGGACCCAAAAATCCGCCTTTTAAAAGAGAAATCCCCCAAGCTCCGTCCCCACCCCGCCCTGGAAGTCTCGTCACGATTTTCTGGTGGGCAGCGCAAAGATTTCATCCATTTTTCGTTGCTGGAGGTCACCCAAGGTTTGGGTTTAGCCGTGCGGGAAAATGGTAAAAAAAAAAAAAAAAAAGGAAAAAAAGAGAGAAAGAAACAGATGAAAAGAAATCCAGAATGTAAAGGCAGATGGGACGACAGGTTTTTTTTTAATGACAGGCAATTCTTTTTACAACCCGAGAAAAAGATCAAAGGCGTTTCATTTCCGAAAAAAGGGATATAAAGCAATAAAATATTCATACTGTCTAGGTAATGAACCTTCATTCGGAACTAATGAGGGTAGCATCATGTTGAGATTTCGTTTAAAATTACAGTTGCCCAAGAGATTCAAAGTAGAGCAGCCCCCCCTTTCTTTGCTCTTTTTTTTTTCTTTTTATTTTCCCCTCTCTCCTTTTTTTTTCTTTTCTTTTTTTTTCTTTTTTTTTTTTCTTTTTTTTTTTTGTATTTCAAAAGGCAGAACATTTTCAGGTCAAGTATCTCCCGAATTAATTGCATTTAAATGCCGCAGCAGAGAGGGCACCGGGGAAAAGCTGCATTTACAATTCCTGTCAATATATCCGGCGCATTCCAAGAATTTCCGCATTTTCCATTAAAAAACAAATTAAAATTTCTGGCCAAGAATAAAATCCCCGAATTCTGGATTTTTCAGGTGCTTTCAGGTGAATAATCGCTTTTTCCTGCCGAAAGCTCCCGGCTAAACCCCGAATGACCAAGCAGCGCTTTAGGAACAAACCAAAGGCATCGAAGGAAACCCCAAAATCGTTTCAGACCCTCTAAAAACCCCAAATTTCCGGCAGAAGCAGAGAAATCTTTTTTGCACCGAGCCGAATTTCCCACCTCAAAATTCACCTTTTCCTCTAAAACCTGCAGGGAGAGTGCGGAGCCAAACCAACACCGCGGCCACGGACGCCATAAAACACCAGAATAAATCCCCTTACGGCTCCTTTTATTTTTCATTTCATTTAAATCCCCTTTTTATCTCTTGGAGATTTTATTCCTCCTTCCCGACCCCTCCAAGCCGATTTATTTATTCCGTTTTCTGCCGCCCCAGCGCTAGGAATATCCAGGCCTTATTCTCTATTTTTAACCCCCTCCCACATCCCTTAAAAAAAAAAAATCGGATTTTTTTCCGCTCGGCGGTGACAGCGCAGGGCCGGCGTTGCCAACCAGCACCCCTAGCGTCGGCCGGGATTTATTTTCCCCCAAAACACCTCGGAGAAATCTCCCCGATCCCAAATTCTCAACCCCTCTTTCACCTTTGGGATCCCGCGGAAATTTCTCATTGAATTTTTATTTTTTTCCCCCCCATTTCAGAGCAGCGCGGGGTGACCTCGGGGATTGGCATTTTTGAGGAGGGGGTCCCCAAACCCTTCCCCACAGGGGGGCTCCGGCGCCCCAGGCCCACCCAGGTGCGGTTCCTACCTTGGCTCAGCGCGGCTCCTTCTCCTCGGGGCGCTCCCGCCAAACTCGGGGAGCTTTGGAGGCGAAATCCCGCAAAAACCCCCCAAAAATCCGCATGGCCCCCTCTCCGCTGCCCCCGCGCCGCTTTTATATGGCGATAATTCACCCAAAACCCCAAATTTCCTTCTCGCTGCTCCCCAAACCCCAAATTTCCCTCTGGCTGTCCCCAAACCCGAAATTTCCTTCTCGCTGCTCCCAAAACCCCAAATTTCTCTCTGGTTTCCCTCAAACCCCAAATTTCCCTTTCGCTTCCCCCAAACCCCCAAATTTCCCTCTCGGTTCCCCCAAATTTCCCTCGGGCTCCCCCCAAACCCCCAAATTTCCTTCTCTCTGCTCCCGAATTTCCCTCTCTCTTTCCCCAATTTTCCCTCTCGCTGTCCCCATCTCCCTCTCTTTCCCCTCCTTCCTCCTCCCCTCCGGCCCCGGCGTTTTTGGCGTTTTGGGGGTGAATTTTGGGGTTCATTTCGGGGCCGCTCCCCTCCCCGCCGGCCCCGCATTGTCCCGGCGCTGCCGCGGAGGCCCCGGAGCGCCGCGGGCTGGGAAAGGCGCAAGTTTTGGTATTAATCTCATACTTTGGCAGTCTTTGTTAAACAGCGAGGCGTGTCCGCAGCCGCGCTGACCCGCGCTTCACCCCGAACTTTTAATTTTTTTTTTTTTTTTTTTGCGCTTCTTTTTCTCCCTTTCCACCCGCCCCGAGGTGTTTTCCCCAGCTCGGATCTTTCCCCTCGCCGAAGATGGAGATTTATTTTGTTTAATTTGATTTTTTTTTTTTGCTGTCTCTCTCCCCCCCCCCGCACTCAGCGCTGCAAAAACGCCAAAGATTTTGGGGGGGTTTATTTTTCTTTTTAATTAGGGTGGGATTTATCTGAGGGGTTTAATCCAGGGCAGAACTTGGAATAAATAAAAAAAATCTCGCGGATTCTCTGAGGTGGATAAAGGCAGGGAAGGAGAGGTGGGGATGAACCCACACCTGCTTTGAGATGGGAAAATTCCGATTTAAATTCCGATTCAAACCCCGCTCTAAACTCGCCAAAACCGCCCCAAAATTGGAATATTTGGGCGAATTCAATATTTTGGCACGCGAGGAGCTGCGGGCAGGGTCGGGCTCCGCGTCCCTGTGGGAATTCCCTTTTCAGCCCCGCTTTTACCACCAGCTCCGACACGGCCATAAAGGGCGATTGGGGACGTAAATCGCGATTAAAAAGCGTATTCAATCGATTGCCGGGCGGAAAGAACCCCGAGAATGGGGGCAAAACCCCCAGAAATGGGTTTTTTTTTCTATCAGAAAAACCCTGACCCCGCGCTCAGCCCGAGAGATAAATTAGAAATATCCTCGAAAATGATCCCTTTAATTTCCTCTGCCTCCCCTAAATCGAGATTTAAACATCGCAGGGCAGAGCTCGGGAGGCGCCGCAAACAAACGCGCAGAAATTCCAATTTTGGGGCCATTTTATTGCGGCCAAACGCTACCTGCTCGTTGTGATGGGCCGAGAACAAATGGGATTTATTGGCCATTACCTGGCCCGGAAAGCGGCGCAGGGAGGAGTGCGGCGCGCAGATAAGTGCGGTAATTACCGCGCGCGAGATGGATCGCCGGCGCTTGGAAATCCGCGGCAAATTCACGGCAATTAATTAAATTTCCCCTTATCAGGCGAAACAAAACGTTTCTCCCGGATTTGTTCACCTCCGAGCCCGCGCGGGGAAAGCAAATGGATTTTCCAGAGCGCCTTTCCCAGGGCTCTAATATTCGCCCTTCTTTCTCTCCCGAGGGGAAAAATGAGCCTCGTTAGGGGGGATTTAATCCCTGAAAATGTTGGAAAGCTGGCAGGGAGGAGGCAAAAAAAGGAATAAAATAAAATAAAAATAGAAATAAAATTTAATGAGTGCAAATATAAAAATAAATGTAAAATAAATACAAATGTAAACATAAATAGAAATATAAAATAAATACAAAATAAGTATAAACAACTATAAAGTATAAATATAATATAAATATAAAATGAATATAATATAAAATATCAAATGAATATAAAACATAAATAGAAAAAGACAGATAAAAATATAAAAATAGAAATAAACAGAATCAAAAATAAATCTATTTTTTAAAAGCCAGGCAGGAGAGAAAATTCACAGGGATTAAAAAAAAAATTCTATATATATCTCTTTTTAATTCCACTTTTTTCCAGGAGGGTTCGCCTCGCTCCGAGTGTTTGCTTAAGGAGCGGTGGAAAAGATCTTCCCCCGGTCCCAGTGCAAATAATATTTAAGAGTTTGGAGGGTTTCGAAGTCTGGCAGCGCAGAAATAACTTTGGGACGCCAAGGGAAATATTTATTACATCAGTTCATTAAACTGCTGCGGCGGGCGGAGCGGAGCCGCGCTTCGAGCCAGGAATAAAAAGCGTTTCAGCCCAATTCCGGCTGCAAAATAAGATAATAATAATAATAAAAAATTAAATAAAATCAAACCGGGCTCCTTCGCGGCCCGAGCCAAGCGGGCGCTTCAAACCAGCGCCCTCCAATCTCTCAATAAATTGAATTTTCCAGCCCTCAGCCCTCGGTGCCGCCCATAAATCACCGCAGGTTTCCCACGCTGAGGTGGGAAGGGGAAGAAATCGCGCAGGATTTTTTTACAGTTCCATTTTTTCACAATTCCATTTCTTTACAATTCGATTTTTTCACAGTTCCGTGGTTTGAGATCCCTCCCGGACACCGGGAGCGTTTCCGAGCCGCGATGTCCGAACGGATTCGCTCCGACCCCGGCAGATTTTCCTTTTTCTTTTTTTTCCCCTCGGATAATTTAAACCCTCTCCAAACAAAATTGACGCCGGAATGAAAATTATTTTTTAACTGCTCGCGTTAATATCCTAGAGGGACCTGGGCGTAATTGGATTTAATAAATGCATTTCCCTGAGATTCCGCTCGTTCCAGCCCAAACGGCGTTTCGGGGCTTATCTCAAAAATTGCCTTTATTTCCTCGCGGGAGAGACCTGAACCAACCTGGGGTTTAAAATTTTGAATGATTTTATTTTTTAGTATTTTAAATTTTTTTCAAGTTGCACTTGCATTTATTTTGAATCATTTTTATTTTGAGTTATTAGTTTCATTTTTCTTTTTAATTATTTTTCTTTGTGTTTTATTTATCCTTTATCCTTTATCCTTTATCCTTTATCCTTTATCCTTTATCCTTTATCCTTTATTTTTTGTTTTTATTTTTATTTTTATTTTTATTTTTGTTTTTGTTTTTATTTTTATTTTTAATTTTCTATTTCTATTTCTATTTCTATTTCTATTTCTATTTCTATTTCTATTTCTATTTCTATTTCTATTTCTATTTCTATTTTTGTTATCTTTTTAGTTACTATTTTAATCATCATTTTTAATTATTATTTTTCTATTTTATGCTTATTTTCATTCAAAATTTCATTTAAATTTTTAATTTTTTTTTTCAATTTCATCCCTATACTTCATCCCTCTCGACTCAACTTTCACCTCCCATTTCCCCCATTTCCCACCCAAACTCGGCATTTATTCCCGTTTCCCCCCCGCCGCCCCTCCCGGCCGTTCCTCCCCCTCCTTTCTGCGCCGCCGTTCCGTTCCCAGCCCCGGGCCCGGCCTGAGCTCCGTAAACTTTTGACCCTCGGCTCGGTGACCCCGCGGCCGCGCTCCCTGCGCGCCCCCGGCCCCGTCTGCGCCCGCCCCGCTGCCGGCGGGGGCAGCAACGGCAAAATGCGGCCCGAAAATGCTAAATAATGTTTAATAGTGCTAAATAATGCTAAATGCTAAATAATGTTTAATAGTGCTAAATAATGCTAAATAACGCTCCATAATGCTAAATAGTGCTCCATAGTGCCAAATAATGCTCCATAGTGCTCCGTAGTGCTAAATAATGCTGAATAACGCTCGATAGTGCTAAATATTGCTCCATAATGCAAAATAACGCTAAATAATGCTCCATAATGCTCAACAATGCTAAACGGCAAAATACGGCCCAAAAATGCTAAATAATGCTGGATAGCGCTGAATAATGCTGAATAATGCTCCAGAACGCTAAATAATGCTCAATAACGCTCAATACTGCTAAATAATGCTCAACAGTGCTAAATAACGCTCCGCAATGCTAAACAATGCTCGATAGTGCTCCATAAAGCTGAATAACACTCCATAATGCTTGATAATGCTCCATAACGCTCAATAATGCTCCATAATGGTAAATAATGCTCGATAGTGCTAAATAATGCTCCACAATGCTAAATAATGCTAAATAATGCTCCATAACTCTCCATAATGCTCAATAACGCTCCATAATGCTAAATAATACTCCACAATGCTAAACAATGCTCCACAATGCTAAACAATGCTCCACAATGCTCCATAATGCTCAATAACGCTCCATAATGCTAAATAATGCTCCACAACGCTCCATAATGCTCCATAACGCTCCACAATGCTAAATAATGCTCCACAATGCTAAATAATGCTCCACAATGCTAAATAATGCTAAATAATGCTCCATACCTCTCCATAATGCTAAATAATGCTCCACAATGCTAAATAATGCTAAATAATGCTCCATAATGCTCAATAACACTCCATAATGCTAAACAATGCTCCATAACGCTCCATAATGCTAAATAACGCTCCACAATGCTAAACAATGCTCCATAACGCTCCATAACGCTTCATAATGCTAAATAATGCTCCACAATGCTAAACAATGCTCAATAATGCTCCATAATACTCCATAATGCTCCACAATGCTAAATAATGCTCCATAACTCTCCATAATGCTCCATAACGCTCCACAATGCTAAATAATGCTCCACAATGCTAAATAATGCTCCATAACACTCCATAATGCTCAATAACGCTCCATAATGCTAAATAACGCTCCACAATGCTAAACAATGCTCCACAACGCTCCATAATGCTCCATAACTGCTCCACAATGCTAAACAATGCTCCATAACGCTCCATAATGCTCAATAACGCTCCATAATGCTAAATAACGCTCCATAATGCTCCATAACGCTCCAGAATGCCAAACAATGCTCCACAACGCTCCATAATGCTCAATAACGCTCCACAACGCTCCATAATGCTCAATAACGCTCCACAACGCTCCATAACGCTCCATAACGCTCCATAACGCTCCTTGCCTCGCCATTTTCCCCTCCCCAGCCGAGAAGCGCAAAAATCAGGGTTTGAACTGCACCGCACTGGGGTAGAGCTGGGATTTTTTATTTTATTTTTTATCCCTCCCTTCCGCTTTTTTTATCTGAAATATCAGATATTGCTGATTCCCCTTTGGGTTTTTATCTGAAATATCAGATATTTCTGATTTCCCTTCCTCTTTTCTTAACCTGAAATATCAGATATTTCTGATTTCCCTTCCTCTTTTTAAATCTGAAATATCAGATAGTTGTGATTGCCCTCCCTCTTTTTATCTAAAATATCAGGAAGGGACCAAAAAAAAAAAAAAAACCCTGAACATTTTGTAGTGTTATTTCTCTTTTATTGGCGAGTAATAAAAGACAAATAACTCTATGGCCCTGATGGTTTGACTTCTATTATTCAAGGGATTTTTACTTCTATCCAGTGAATTCGCCTCGCTCTGATATCTTGACTTTTTTATTCAGGGAATTTTTACTTTTATTACTCACTGAACTCTCCTCGCCCTGATATTTTGACTTTTCTTATTTATGTTACTGCTATTGCCATAAACAACAATATTTTTCTGATATTTTTACTTTAATTGTTTATATTACTTCTATTACCATAAATACTAATATTTTACTGATATTTTTATTTTATTATTCAGTGAATTCACCTCACCCTGGTATTTTTACTTTTCTTATGGATATTATTTTATTACCATAAGCAACAATATTTCACTGATATTTTCATTTTATCATTCAGCGAATTCGCCTGATACTTGCCATTTTATTATTTATATAGCTTTAATTTTGGGATATTTTTCCCAGGTATCTTTTTGGGGTGCGAAGAGGTTTTGGGGTGAATGCTGAAGGTTTGGGGGCGGCCCCGGGGGGGTCCCGGGGGGTTTCGGCCGCAGCCCGGCCGTGAACTTGGTGTGAAGCGAGCTCTGCTGGCTGCTCGGGGGCGTTACAAGCCAGCCCAAAAAACCCCAATCCCACCCTAAAAAAATCCCTTTTTTTGTCCCAAAATCACCAGCGAATGTCCGAGCCCAAACCCCCAGCACTGGGGCTTGTGTGGACCCCAGAGGCGGATAAATAAATGAGAAATACATATAAATAAATGAAATATAGATATAAATAAATGAAATGTATATTTAAATAGATGAGCTAGATATTTATATATATGAGATATAGATATTTATATATATGAGATACAAATATTTATATTTCTGGCCGGGCTGTATATATCCTGCACATGTTAAAAAGAGATAAATCACCAAAAAAAAAAAAAAAAAAACCCAAAAAAACCCTAAAAAAGCCCAACCTGCCCTTCTTTCAACGCTGGCTGTCAAAACAGATTCTTTGCGGGGCTATTTAGGGAAACAGGACACGGGAAAAGCGCGGCGGGCTGGACACCTCGCGAGTGAAGTTCTCAACCTCCTTCCAAATGTCATTTATTTCACCCCGGACGGGGGAAACGGGCAAAAAGCGGCTCGGAAAGGAAATTTGGCGGGGCTGGGAAGGGATCCCAGAGAGGAGGAGCTCGAAGCCATAAAAGTCATTTTTGGGGTTTTTTTTTTGTTTTGTAAATTGGGAGGCGTTTGTGAGGAGGGTTTGAAATGAGGGGTTTGGGTTGGTCGGTTGTTGTAAAATGGGGAGAGGGAAAAATAGGGGGGAAAAAATGGGAAAAAATAGGGGGAAAGGGGAAAAAATACAGGAAAAGGGGGGAAAGAGAGAAAGGAAGGGGGAAAGAGGGGGGAAGTGGGGGAAAAGGGATAAAAAGGGGGAAAAGGGGGATAAAATGGGGGGAAGGGCGAGAAATAGGGGGAAAGTGGGAGAAAAAATGAAAAATTGGGGGGAAAAGGAAAAAAGGAAAGAAAAGGGGGGAAGGGGGGAGAAAAGGGGTGAAATGGGGGAATAATGAGGAAAATGTGAGGGGAAAAAGGAAAAATAGGGAAAAATAGGGGGGGAAGGGGGAAAAGGGACAATAAAAAGGGAGGGGAAAGGGGGAAAATGGGGGGAAAGAAGGAAAAATAGAGGAAAGGGAGGAAAAACTGAAAATCAGGGGGAAAAGAGGGGGTAAAGGGAAAAATAGGGGGATAAAATGTAAAAATGGGGGGAAAGATAAAAAATAATCCAAAAGGGGAGGGGTTGGGGCCGGTGGGAAGGCAGGAGCAGCTCGGAGCAGGAGCGATTCCTCAGGCTGGAATTGGTCTGTGGGGGAGGGAAAGGTTCCTTTGGGAGGTCACGGCGGGGCTGGGCTCGGCCGGGGGAACCGGGACAAATAATCGGGACAAATAATGGGGATAAATAAAATAATCGGGGTAAATAATGGGGACAAATAAAATAATCGGGATAAATAATGGGGACAAATAAAATAATCGGGGTAAATTAAATAATCGGGGTGAATGAAATAATGGGGGTAAACAAAGTGAAATTCAGGAATTGCAGCCCGGGCTCCCCGAGCTTGGGTGCTGTGGTAATAAAAATAAAAGGAATTAAAAATAAAGGGGGGGAAAGAAGGAGGAGGGGGAAAGGAAAAAGGGAAGGGGAAAAAGGAAAGGGGGGAAAGGGGGGAAAAAGGAAAGGGGAGAAAAAATGAAAAGAGGGGGAAAGGAAAGGGGGGGGAAAGAAGGAAAGGATGGGAAGGAAAAATGGAGGAAAAAGAAGAAAGGGGGAAAAGAAGTAAAGGGAAGAAAATTGGAAAAGGGGAGAAAAAGAAGAAGGAAAGGGGGAAGGGAGAAGGGAGAAGGGAGGAAAAACCAGAAAAGGTGGGGAAGGAGAAAAGGGGGGAAAAGGAGAAGAGGGGAGGGAAAGGAAGAGGGGGAAGAAAGGAGGACGGGGAAGAAAAAAGGGGGAATGAGAAAAAAGGGGAAAGCAGGAGAAAAAAAGCAGAAAAAGAGGGAAAAAAAGAAGGAGGAAGGGGAGAAAAACAGAAGAGAGGGGGAAAAGAAGGAGGAAGGGGGGGATAAAAGCAGAGAAGTGGGAAAAAAGAAGAAGGGGAGGGAAAAGAAAGAGGAAGGGGGAAAAAGGCAGAAAAAGAGGAAAAAAGAAGGAGGAAGGGAGGGAAAAGAAGGAGAAGGGGAGAAAAACAGAAGAGGAGGAAAGAAGGAGGAAGGGGTGGAAAGCAGAAAAGGGGAAAAAAAGAAGGAGGAGGGGAGGAAAAAGCAGAAAAGGGTGAAAAATAGGGAGGAGGGGATGGGGGAAAACAGAAAATAAGGGGGGGAAATAAGGAGGAGAGGGGGGAATAAGGGAGGGGGGGAATTTGCGATCGCTGCCCGGACCCAGCCCAGCGCCGCTGCTCTCGCTGTCCCTGCCCCGGAGCTCGGGCCCTCCCCCTCCCTGCCACCATCGCGGGCAGTTTCGCTCCGCTGGCAACAACAAAAAGGCCCGAAAAGGCCCAAAAGGCCGCGCTGGAGGCGCTGCGGGCCCGCGGAGCTGCCCCGGCCGCGCTCGGGCGCTGCGGGCGCGGCGCTGACCCCGGCGTGATCCCGCGCTGAATTATTGATGAGATACGAGCTCCGATCGCTGCTCAGAATGCAAACCCCATTATGCTGCTCAAATGGCGATTTAATCGTTTAGAATAGCTCTGGTGCGCTTTTTTTTTTTTTTACTTTTTTTTTTTTTCCTAGCGCTCTCTCTCTCTCCCCTCTCTCCCCTCGCTCTTTCTCGCCCGCCTCATTTGTGCCCCTTCGTTTTCATTTAATTCTCTTAATTAAATGCTGTAACTGATTTTAATCGGGGTTTTTTTGGGTGTATAAAATGAGGCGGAGTTACCTCGGCTTTGGTGGGGTTTTTCCGGGATTTTTTTTTTGGGGGGGTTTAGTGCCAACCGAGGCTTCCTCTGTGGAATTTTTTTTGGGTGGGAGGAAATTCTAATCTTTTTTGAAATTTTAATTTCTAATTCTAATTTTAATTGGAATTTAATGTCACACCTCACCCAGCGAGCGGGGGAAAGGCCTAAACAGCACGAAAGCTCAAAAAAAAATCCCTTTAAAGATAAAAATAAAATAAATCAATGACATTCAAGATGGCCTCAGCACGGCATTACAACCTCGAGCTGCTTTTTGCACCCCCAGACCTCACAAATTTTCCCCCCCATCACCAATTTCTTGCTGAATAAACCCAGAAATTGAATTTTATGGGCGAAATTTCTCCTTTTTTTCCCCTTTCAGCAGCACCCTGGGCATGGGGGGCCCTTCCTGCCCAGCCCCCCAATAAAGGCGGCTTGATGAGGGTTTTAATTAATCCAAATCCTCATTTGGGCTCTGGCAGCCTGGGGAACCTTGGGTTTGGGGCAGAAAATGATGATTTAGGGATTTTTCCCCCTTTAAATCCCTGGTGATGACAGGAAAGCTTCAGGGTGAACACGCAGGACAAGGGGACGGAAAAAAGGGGAATTTCTTATAATGGGACTTTTTAGGGACAGAAAAGGGGAATTTGTTATAATGGGACATTTTTAGGGACAGAAAAAAAGGGGGAATTTGCTATAATGGGACATTTTTAGGGACAGAAAAAGGGGAATTTGTTATAATGGGACATTTTTAGGGACAGAAAAAGGGGGAATTTGCTATAATGGGACATTTTTAGGGACAGAAAAAGGGGAATTTGTTATAATGGGACATTTTTAGGGACGGAAAAAAGGGGAATTTGCTATAATGGGACCTTTTTAGGGACAGAAAAAGGGGAATTTGGTATAATGGGACATTTTTAGGGACAGAAAAATGGGAATTTGGTATAATGGGAGATTTAGGGACAGAAAAAAGGGGAATTTGCTATAATGGGACCTTTTTAGGGACAGAAAAAGGGGAATTTGGTATAATGGGACATTTTTAGGGACGGAAAAAAAGGGGAATTTGCTATAATGGGACCTTTTTAGGGACAGAAAAAGGGGAATTTGGTATAATGGGACATTTTTAGGGACAGAAAAATGGGAATTTGGTATAATGGGAGATTTAGGGAGAGAAAAAAGGGGGAATTTGCTATAATGGGATCTTTTTAGGGACAGAAAAAGGGAATTTGTTATAATGGGACATTTTTAGGGACAGAAAAAAGGGGAATTTGCTATAATGGGACATTTTTAGGGACAGAAAAAGGGGAATTTGCTATAATGGGACGTTTAGGGACAGATAAAAGGGAATTTGCTATAATGGGACTTTTTTAGGGACAGAGCCAGGTGAGCTCACAGGGAGGGTCCTCACTTGGTATTTTTGGGGCAAAACCCCCAAATTTCAGCACTGGGTGTTCACAGATCCCTAAACCCCGAGGTTTCCCCACCTGGAGCAGGAAACCTTGGCACAAACGTTGGATTTTCACCCCAGAACTGCCCTGCCCCGACATTAAATCGCGCTGTGTCTGTGCTGTGCTCTGCAGCTGCGGAAGGAGCGATGGTCCCGTGCCATGGGAGCGGCAGAAAGGATGAAAAATGCCCAGGAAAATGCAAATCCCCGCCTACCTGCACGGTCAGAGCTGCGCTTTCCTGTTTACTCTGCTCACGCTTCCTTTCGCACCCAAACGGGCGGGGTTTGGGGTTTTTTTGTTTTGTTTTTGTGGTCGGAATTCATTTTTTTCCTTTAAAAAAAGGAAGCCTGGGCCGAGCCCGTGACCCCGCGTGGGGTGGAAAATGGGAGACGGTGACACCTCACAGGAAGAGGGAGGTTTGGCAGAGAAAAACACAAAAAAAAACATTAAAAACCCCAAATAAATACCTAAAAACGCAATTTATTAGGAGGAAAACCTCCATGAACAGCCCCAGAATGGTGCAGGTGGAAATCAGAGTTCTGGGGTGGGGTGGAAATTCCAGCTGGGATGCTCCAGGCAAGGGGACAGCACAGGGTGGGACCTGTGGTCCCCCCAGCAAGGAGATCGTCCCACGGCTGAAAACCCCACTGGGAAATCCCACTGAAAAAATCCCATCGATAAAAACCCTATTGGGAAAGTCCACTGAAAAATCCCATAGGTAAAACTCCACTGAAAAGCTCCACTGAAATATCCCATAGTTAAAAATCCACTTAAAAATCCCATAGCTAAAAAGCCCATTGGAAAACTCCAATGAAAATCTCATGGCTAAAACACCACTGAAAAACGCCATCCCTAAAAATGCCATTGGAGAACCCCACTGGAAAACTCCAGTGAAAAATCCTACAGCTAAAAGCCCTACTGGGAAACTCCACCGAAAATCCCATAGATAAAAACCCAATTGGAAAACTCCACCGAAAATCCAATTAGGTAAAAACTGAATTGGAAAAGTCTGTTGAAAAATCCCATAGCCAAAAAAACTCCACTGAAAAATCCCATAGCTAAAATTCCACTGAAAAATCCCATAGCTAAAATCTCCACTGAAAATCCCATAGATAACAACCCTGTTGGAAAACTCCACTGAAAAATCCCATAGTAAAAACACCCCACTGAAAAATCCCACAGCTAAAATTCCACTTAATAGCTCCACTGAAATATCCCACAGCTAAAAATCCCATTGGAAAACTCCACTGAAAAATCCCATAGATAAAATTCCACTGAAAAATCCCATAACTAAAAACCCCACTGGAAAACCCCACTGAAAATCCAATAGGTAAAAACTCAGTTGAAAAACCCTATTGAAAAATCCCATTGGAAAATCTCGTAGTTAAAAACCCTATTGGAAAACTCCACTGAAATACCCCATAGATAAAAACCTCATAGCTAAAACCCCACTGAAAAATCCCATAGGTAAAAATCCCATTGGAAAATCCCATAGTTTAAAACCCTATTGGGAAGCCCCATAGCTAAAAACTCCACTGAAAAACCCCAGAGCTAAAAACCCCACTGAAAAATCCCATGGCCAAAAACTCCACCGAAAAATCCCATGGCTAAAAATCCCACTGAAAATCCAAGAGGTAAAAACCCTATTGGGAAACCCCACTGGAAAATCCCATAGCTAAAACCCCATAGCTAAAACTCCACTGAAAAAAACCCATAACTAAAAACCCCATTGGGAAACCCCACAGCTAAAATTCCACTGAAAAACCCCAAAGTTAAAAACACCACTGGGAAATCCCATAGATAAAAACCCCATTGGGAAACCCCATATCCAAAAACCCCATTGAAAAATCCCATATCTAAAAACCCCATTGAAAAATCCCATATCTAAAAACTCCATTGAAAAATCCCATAGCTAGAACCCCACAGAAAAACCTCATTGCCAAAAACCTCATTGAAAAACCCCATATCTAAAAATCCCATTGAAAAATCCCGTAGCTAAAAATCCCCACTGAAAAACCCCACAGTTAAAAACCCCATTGAAAAATCCCATTGCCAAAAACCTGACTGAAAAATCCCAAAGCTAAAAACCCCATTGAAAAATCCCTTATCTCAAATTCCCATTGAAAAATCCCATTGCCAAAAACCCCATTGAAAAACCCCATATCTAAAAACCCCACAGAAAAACCCCATAACTAAAAACCCCACAGAAAAACCCCATAGCCAAAAACCCCATTGGGAAAATCCAAAATTCCGCCTTTTCCCCCTCAAAACCCCAAATTTGCTGCGGCAACGAGATGGTTTAAGGGCTAAAAACCCCAAATTGTGGCTCCTGTGGGGTGAGCGGGTTTGGGAGGGAAGTTTGTCCAGAAATACCCAAAAAATCCAATTTTGGGAGTGGGGACGGACGGACGGACGGACGGATGGATGGATGGATGGATGGATGGATGGATGGATGGATGGATGGATGGATGGATGGATGGACGGCCCATGGAATTTTGGGAACACGAGGATTTTGGGGTCCAGGCACATCCCAAACCCCCACGAAAGCCAAGATTTGGGATCAGGATCAGATTTAGGATCAGGAAAATTCAATTTTTGACCCCAGAAGGGACAGGAGGGTGAAGAAGGAGGAGGCCACCACTGATCCCACCCCAACAGCACCAAACCGCCCCGAAATTGGGGATAAATCATCAATTCTGAGGCCAAAATCCCCTTCAAACAGCAACTCCAACCGAACCCCACAAATATTTTTATTTTCCCTTGGGAAAAACCCCAAATTCCCGAATTAACAGAGCTGGGGGGGCCCAGCCCCGAGTTCTGCTGTGGGGCCGGAGATTTTGGGAGCCACATGGAGCAGGAGAGGGAAAACAGCCCGAGGGAGGGAAAACGATCTCCAAAGTGAGCGAAAATGGGGAAAAACTACAAAAAGTACCAAAAGAGACGGACATGTGTCCACCAAATGTGGCGAGGGTGAGAAAAGGGAGAAAGAAAAGCAAAAACAAAACAAAAAAAAAGGCGGGGGGGGAAAGCAAAGTTTGCTGTGAATCCCAGAAAATCCTCAGCCAACTTCGGCTCCGAGTTCATATTTTAAATTTAATTCGATTTTTACGGAGGGAGGAGCCGCCTCAGGTGTGAGGATGCCACAACTGAACTTCCCAAAAATCCCCCAAAAAATCCCCACAGCAGCACCTCCAGGTTGGAAATTTGGGGGTTTTTCCTCTTTTTTTTTGCTCTACCTGCCCAAATTCTGCGGGGCCACCTGCCCGGCTCAGCCCCTGACCCAAAATTTTCCCGAATTTTGTGGTTTTTGGGCAGTGAAGGGAGAGGGGAACGGCGGCTCTGGGGGCTCCAGATGCGGGAGCAGCAGCTCCCGGGATTATTTATTATTTTTCTGTAGCGCTCGGAGCCGCAGACACAAGAGTGGTCATTCAGGGTCTCCAGATGGCAGGGACGGAGCGCGGAAATGCGAGGACACCCGATCCCGGTCAATGTCTGCGCTTGGGCGGGGGGAGGAAACCCGAGAGGGAAAGGAAAAAAGAAAAAAAAAAAAGCTAAAAAAAAAAGAAAAAAAATAGGCCCGAGGCAAAAAAAAAAAAAATTTAAAAAAATCACAAAAAAACAGCAAAGCACAAAAAAACCCCCAAATAAATGAAATCAACCCCAAACGGCCCAAGCAGCAGAGGGGAGGTGGGGAGGAAGAGGAGGGAAAAGCGGATTTTTCTGGGCGAGCAGGTGAAGAGGGCCGGGAGGGAAGGTGAGAGCTGCATTGAAATGCAAATGTGCCCTCCGAGGGACAGCGCCAGCCCCAAACTTGGCCTCGCGTCCCCGCCAGGGCTTGCAGACGGGATTTTCAGCAATTTCCCACCGATTTTCACCGATTTTTCTCATTTTTTTTCACCGATTTCCCCCCGTTTTCCACCCCGAGTTCCCAGGCCGGCCTGGGAGCTGGGACGCAAACCCCTCCTCAAAAATCACCATTAAAACTCCCAGAGTCGAACCAACCCCCGCCAACGCTCCAAACCATACATTTTGGGGGTTTTTTGGCGTTTTTTCGGTTTGTTTTCAAAGCAGAGAATATTGGAGGACTTACTCGGAGCGCTGCAGTCCAGGGGACCCGCGCAGCGCCGCTCACCCTGCGCTTGCAGCGTTTATCTCTCATCTGGAAAAGCGCTCACCCACCGCCGCCCCCGACGAGGCACGGCGAGCAGTTAAAGTGTCACTTAACATTCTGGAGAATGTGAAATATATTGTACATTGTCAACTCCCCAAAACCATAAAACTAACTTTATGGACCTCACGTGACTTTTGGGAGCCAGTGAGGGGTATCTGAGCCGGGCTCCGGGCGATTTTTACGATCTAACTTCGAGATAAAACCCCCCCTGTCCATTTGACATCTAAAATGTCACCGCCACTTTTGGGAGAGTTTGCTATCGGTAAAAAAAAAAAAAGGGGGGGGGGAAAGGAAAAAAAAAAATTAGGGAAAAAAAAATTACCAAAGGGAAGGCGAGCAAACGGTTTGGGACCTGACAGTCCACTTCACATCCCTCTCAAAATCACTTAAGGAGTCCCCAAACAGTGGCAGAGATTAAGTTTGGTAAGTTCCGAGCTCAACTTTCCGCGGCTGCGGAGGTGCCAGAGGCGTCGCGCCGAGCTCGGCTTTGGTCCGGGCTTTGCTGGGCCGGCCCAGGGTTGGATTTGGGCCGGGCGCGGGGTTTGGCAGCCGCGGGTTCCGTGCTAAACCCGGGACTGAGCGGTAAACCCGGGACTGAGCGCTAAAACCCGGGACTGAGCGGTAAAACCGGGACTGAGCGGGGACTGAGCGGTAAACCCGGGACTGAGCGGTAAAACCCGGGACTGAGCGGTAAAACCGGGACTGAGCGGTAAACCCGGGACTGAGCGGTAAAACCCGGGACTGAGCGGGGACTGAGCGGTAAACCCGGGACTGAGCGCTAAACCCGGGACTGAGCGCTAAACCCGGGACTGAGCGCTAAACCCGGCCAGGAGCAGCGGCAGAGCTCGGCTTTGGCCAGGGATAATCTGATTGATAATCCCGGACTAACAAACGCCGGCTCCGCGCTGCTCGGCGCGGCCTTTGGCACCTCTGCGCCTTGAAATGGGAATTTTGGGGGCGATTTTCGCCGGCCGAGCATCCCCGCAAGGCTCGGGAGGGAAAGGAGCGCTGGGGGAGCAAAATTCGCTCTGGCCGAGGCGTTTTGGGGGTTTTCTGTGCGGTTTGGGGGTTTTCTGTGCGGTTTGGGGGTGATGCTTGCGTTGGAGCCCCGCGCGGTGCTGGCATTTGGGATTTGGGGCGGATTTTGGGCAGATTTTGGGCAGATTTTGGCGGATTTTGGGCGGATTTTGGCGGTTTTGAGGCTGAGGAGCCGCGGGGCACCTGGCGCGTTTGGGTTTCGGAGGGGTCGGAGGGGGTAAAGACGCGACTGGGAGCCTTTGTGAGTCGGGGAAAACGTTTATTTGAGTTCGAGTAAAGCTACAAACAAATACAAAAAGCTGCTTGGCCAAGAACTACCCGGCTGCGAGACATGACAGATGCCATTTTTACACAGAACACCGCATTCACTCTGCCCACTACGACCCGGCTATTACTCACGGCAGAAATATTTCTAATATTTACAAACACCAGAGCACTCCAGCGTCGCTCTCTCCGCTTTTGTACATTATTTTTTCTTTTTTTTTTTTTTTTTTCCCTTTTTTCTTTTTTTTTTTTTTTAGTTTTTTGAGTTATTAATTATTGGCATTATTATCAATTTTTAATAGTGAAGTTCACCCACGTCTAAAGAGTACGCCTTGGAATGAGGCTGGGATTAGAAATCCTGGCCTGGAGTTCGGACTAAAACACAGACTGGACAATTTTAAGACAGAAAGGTACAAGAACTGCTTTTTTTTTTTTTTTTCCCTATTTTTTTTCCATTTTTGTTGGGTTTTTTAAAGACTTTTTTTTTTTTCTGCGACTGTAGTGCAGGAACCCCCGATTTTCGCTTAGGCAGAGAAAAACTCACCCAAGAGCAGGAAACTCGGATAAAAAGGGGAGGGGGGGAAAAATTAAAATAAAATTTAAAAAAAAGAAGAAAATCCCAACAAATAAAGCAAGAACCGTATCTGTTCTGGATTCATAAATAAGTTATCACATTCAAGGGCTCACAGAACACATGCCAGCTTTCCAGAAAGCACCAAGAGAGCACGGACACACACATTTAGAAGAACAACGAGAGCAGGAGGAGCATCTGGAAATAAAATTTAATCTTTTTTTTTTTCCTCGTTTTTAGACAAACAAACAACCAAAAAAAATAAGAACTTCCAGCAGGGAGCTCAGTCCCGGGCCGAGGGCACCCCCAGGAGCTGCTTTGGGCAGGACGCAGCCCCGGAGGTGCCTCGCTGCTCCGTGCCCCGAGCTGCCATCTGCCCATCCTCGCTTTATTTCATTATTCGCTCGGGGCTTTCGCTGTGGTTTTGGGTTGTTGTTTTCTTTTTTTTTTTTTTGTTTTTTTAATTTATATATTTTTTTCCTCCTTCCTCTTCGCCTCCCGCTCGTTTCGCCCCCGGATTTTTCGCCGGCGAGCTCAGGGCTGGAAGGCGCTGCCGGCCGAGGCCAGGCTCATGCTCTTCAGTTTGTTGTCCTTCTTCCACTTCATGCGGCGGTTCTGGAACCAGATCTTGATCTGGCGCTCGGAGAGGCAGAGCGCGTGAGCGATCTCTATCCTCCTCCTGCGGGTGAGATATCTGTTGAAGTGGAATTCCTTCTCCAGCTCCAGCGTCTGGTAGCGAGTGTACGCTGTCCTCGCCCTCTTCCCGTCTGGTCCGGTCATGTCTGGGTAACACGGACAACAGCGGGGTTGGGGTTTGCTCTTTCTGCTCGCATTCCACCTATTTGCCATCTATTTTCCACCTAGTTTTTAATTCCAAGCCTATTTTTCGCGCTTTTTTTAGTTTGTTTTTTTTTTTTTTTTTTAACAGTGGAAAGCTGCGAATTGCCCCCAAATACCAGCACCCCCCCCCACTCCTCCGTCTCGTTTTTCTCCCAGCCCCCCTCGCACACGTGTGGAACCCCCCCACCCTCGGCCCCTGCAGACCCCAATTCCCCGCTCGGGGTCCGTCATTCACAGCTCTGGGCATCGCAGCCCTTCCCGCGCTGTTCCCTGGCAGATCTGGGGCACAAAACGGGGAACTGCGCTCGGAGCGGGGCTGGGGGGCGGCTCTGCCCCTCCCGGGGGTCTCCCGGCGGCTTTGGGGGGCTTGGCAAGGGCAGCTCGGCGGGGACGAGCCCAGAAAAGCGGGGCAGGACGAACTGCGAGCCCCGTCAGCGCCTCCAGCTCCGTTCTAACGCTCAATTCTCCCCTTTTCACCCCAAACAACACCCCCCGGCCTCGGATTTTAAATTACCTTTCTCCCACCACCCGCACGGTGCCGAGAGCTCGGGGGAAAGCGCAGGGAGGGCGAAAGGAAAATAAAATCGCCCCCCAGAAAGGCAGAGAGACACACGCAGAGCCCCCCTCGGCAGGCGCCAGAGGCAGCTCCGGAGCGAGAAATACAAAAGCAATAAATAGCTGCGATTCTGATCAAAGCGCCTCCGCGGAATAAAGGGAAGGAGAGAGCGGAAAATAAAGCGAGCGGGGCTGGGGGGGGAGGGAGAAAAAGGGGGGAAAAAAGAGAAAGAAACAGCGAGGTGGGGTCGGGTTGGGGGGGGGATTGTGCGGCAAAAAATAAACAAGAGCAAGGAGGGAAAAAGAAGGAGCTGTACCATGGCTAATGTGAAGTTTCCTCATCCAAGGGAATATCTGAGGTGCCTGCCCTTCTGTCGCTGCCGTGGAGGTCGCGATGGGCTCTGCCTGCGCTCGGGGGATGCTGCTGCTTATTGGAGTGCCCTCGTCGGCTCCCGAGGACGCGCTGGTCTCGTCTAGTTCTGTGAAATTTGTGTTGGTGCTGCTGGCAGCAGGAGCCGGCTCGGAGGGGGACGGGGCGGGTTTGCCTCCGTGGCTCTCGCTGTTGGAGCAGGGCAGGGAGTCGGGAGAAGATAAGGAGCAGCTGGACGCCTGTCTAAACCTGCTCTCCTGGGCTGGAGAAGGGAAACCGCGGGAGCTCTCGCCCACAGCCCCAAAGTGACTGGAGGAGGCTGAGCGGTTGATGCTAAGGTCCATCCCATTGTAGTTGTAGCCATAAGAGCTGGAATGCATGGTGCTTGAATCTCTGTAAGAACCGTTCATGGAACTGCCGGTCCCATAATTTAGTAACTGATAGTCGGGGCCATTTGGGTAGCGCCCTGAGAACGAGTTTACAAAGTAAGAGCTCATTTGGGTTATTTTGGAGGGCTTGATTTGTGGCTCGTGGTCGTTATAACCCCGTGCTTGACGATTTATGATGTATTAATGAATTATAGCGATGCACTGTACTTCGTTTTTGCTATGTATGCGGCCAAATATGGGGGGAGGGTGGGGGGTGCGTTTGGGCGTCACGTGCTTTTGTTGACCAGTCGTAAATTCTCGCTGATGACCTCAAGAGGTAATTCATGCTCTATGGTTACAAATAATGACGAGCGCGGAGCCGCTTTAGGCCCAAAGTCGCCCCAAATCCGCCGCCGCCATCGCCCCCCGCCTGGGCGGAGCGCGCCACCTGCCGGCCGCGCCGCGCCACTGCGCCTCGGGGACCCCCCTTCCTCGTCCTGCTCTCCCAAAAAAAGGGAAAAAAATCTAAAAATCCCCGTCACCCCCACTGCGGCTCTGTGATTCCGCTCCGTCTTGGGTGTTTTTTTTGAAAATAGAAAAATATGTTTTAAAAAAGTGAGGAGCGAGGAGAGGGTGCGGCGCGTCCTGCGGGGCCGGGCGCCCCCGGGCTCGGGGTCGTTCTGGAGGACTCTCGGTGCTGGGAAAGCGCTGGAGAAGTTTGGGATGAGGTTTTGGGTGGCTCGGAGGCCTCTGGGGGGTCCGCAGTTGGAAGGGGCGGCCAGGAGGAGCTGCGGGTGCTTTTGGGGCGGTTTCTCCGCGCAAAAGTCGAGGTTCCTTCAGGCAGGAGCTCGCACCTCAGCTCTGGAGGGGAGAAAAGAAACTAGGGGGGAAAAACCGGGTGGGAGAAAGGAAAAAGAGGCGAAATCCGGCCGGTGGAATGGTTGGCAGCGCTGGTTTTTGGGATGTTCCTGCTCCTGAGCATTTCCACGTCCTCTCTGAGCCTTGGGCTGCGCGGGTTTTCCTTCCCGTTTGTTGACCTGCAGGGAACATCGGGGAGCAAAGGCGCTCGGAATTTGGGGAGAACGCCGGGAAAGAGCTGGAATTTTTTAGCCATCACTTTCCTCTTTTTCCTCTCCTTCTTCTCTTTCCTCTGTCTCTCTCCTTTTCTCTGTCTCTGTCCTCTTTTCAAATTTTATTTTCCTTTTTTTGTGGTTTTTTTTTCCCTTTCTTTCCTTCCTTCCGAGGCACTTGAGGAATTTCGCGTGCTCGCCTGCAACTCATTGGGAATTATGCGCCATATTGAAAGTGACATATAATTATAATAATTACGGGCAATGAAAAGCGTGGCAATAATAGTAAATGTCCTGCAGCTGTGAAGCTTCTGCGTGAATTGATTTGGAGAGTGGCTGCACCAAGAGCGGCTCGTGGCGCGGGGGGGACGCGCTCCCACCCGGCGCTTTCCGGTGGCCACGGGCCGCTCCCCGCTCGCCTTTTCCAGCCCCGAGTCCCCCAGCAGACCACAAAAAATAAAAAAATAATCCTCCGCTCTCATTCCATTCCTCCCCGCGAAGCCGGGGAAAAGTTGGAGATTTCGCAAGAAAATTCCTCAAAACCTTCCCTGTCCCGTCCCCGGCCAAGGCAAGGAGCCGCTGGCCAGAGAAAATAAAAATCTGCCCTTTCCAAGCAGCTCCATTCACGGTTTTCCCACTTTTTTCCTCCCCGGTTTAAACGGGCGCTCATTCCTGGCAATGAGAATTTTTCCCGGGGTGAATTCCTTGGAAACCTGGATTTTTTTTAAATTTTTTTTAAATTTTTTTTTTTTTTTTTTTTTTTTTGCGCCACATTTCTCTTTGATTTGGGGGCGCGGAGCGGGGGAGCAGATGTTTGAAAGATGCTGGGCAAATGTTAGGTGGCTTTGGCGGATAAATGAGCGCGTATTTTTGCCCGTTTCCTTGATTTATTGTGGAGATGGGAACGGCGTTTCGTCATAACTCTTTGTACTGTAACAATAAAAAAAAACACAGAGAGAAAGAGAGGGAGAGCGAGCGGTGCTGAGAGAGAAATGTCAGCCAGGAAACGCTCCTGGAGAAAGGGCTCCCATCGCAGGTTGGAGCCCAAAAAGGGGGGAAAATCAGAGTTTTCTGTAATCCCGAGCGCTCCGAGCTGCGCGTCCGAGGACATCGGCGGGGCGAAAATCTCCTTTTCACCCCGCTGGAAAAGGGAAAATTCCCCTCAAAACAGCGCTAATAACCACAGGGGAGGGCTGTGCGGTGAGATCGAGGACTTGGCTTTTATTAGAGAATTCCATGTTCATACCTAAGACAAACTCCAAACACAACACGTACAAAAATTAATAAAATAGAACTTTCTGTCGTTGTTCTTCTTTTTTTTTCTTTTTTTCTTTTTTTTTTTTTTTTGCAGCCTTGTAGGTAGTACTCGTTCTTTCAGTAGATTTTTTGTTTCCTTTTGAAAATAAAAAATTTAAAAAGGCAAAAAAAAGAAAAAAAAACCAAAAAACCCCACCCAAACAAAAACAAACACCCCCAAACTAATTACAAAGAACCTCAGGGTTTGATTAATTTACCAAAGGAGTAAAAAAAAAAAAATTAAAAAACAAAAATAGAAAAGAAAAACCCAACCTATGTCAACCGTGCATGGAACATTTGTACAAAATTAGGACAATAAACACCCCAAATGACATATATTGCAGCACTTCCATTAAATACAAGAGTTAGCAGGTTACTAACAGTGACACCAAGGGTAGAAACACGGCTAGGAGTCCTTTTTTTTTAATTTTTTTTTCTTTTTTCCCCCCTATTTTCTCTTCCCCTTTCTTTCCCTCCTTTTCTCTCTCCATCTCCTCACTTTTTAATTATTATTATTATTATCATTCCATTGCCATGGGGAGGGGGGGCGGAGCAGGAGGGAAAGGGTGAAAAAAACTCAAAACGCCGCTAGAAGCCGGGTTAATTTTTGCGTTTTTTGGACAAAATCAGTGGGAATTAGAGTCCAAGGTGTTGGTGGCCCAAACCTTGTGGGCCACCAGAAGCCGGGTTAATTTTTGCGTTTTTTGGACAAATTCAGTGGGAATTAGGGTCCAAAGTGTTGGTGGCCCAAATCTTGTGGGCCGCTAGAAGCCGGGTTAATTTTTGCGTTTTTTGGACAAATTCAGTGGGAATTGGAGTCCAAGGTGTTGGTGGCCCAAACTTTGTGGGCCGCTAGAAGCCGGGTTAATTTTTGCGTTTTTTGGGCAGAATCAGCGGGAATTGGAGTGCAGGGCGTTGGTGGCCCAAACTTTGCGGCTGCTGCGGGGATTTGTCCCAGCCAGCCCTCACCTCTCAACCCCGTCCCTCCCTCAATTCCAATTTTTTAGCGTTTCCTCCTCGCGTTTTAAATAACTTTTTAGTTGTTGTTGCTTTTTTTTTTTCTCTCTCTTTTTTTTTTTAATTTTTTTTGCATGTTTAATTTTTCTCAAATCACTCCGCCGCCTTCTCCTCCTCCTCCTCGGCGCTGAGCTGCGAGGAGCTGAGCAGTTTGTTCTCCTTTTTCCACTTCATGCGGCGGTTCTGGAACCAGATCTTGATCTGGCGCTCGGTCAGGCACAGCGAGTGCGCGATCTCGATGCGGCGCCGCCGGGTCAGGTAGCGGTTGTAGTGGAACTCCTTCTCCAGCTCCAGCGTCTGGAACCGCGTGTACGTCTGGCGGCCGCGGCGCCCGCTCGGCCCGAACGACGAACCTGGCCCGGGGGGGAGAAGCGCAGGAAAAAAGGGGGAAAATCAGCGAAAAAAAAACCAAAAAAATCCGGAATTTCAATGGGAAACGTTTAAAAAATATAGAAGGAAATAGGGGGGAATATTTAAAAATAGGGGGGGAAATAGGGGAAAATTTAAAAATATAAGCAAATAGGGGGAAACACAAGAAAATAGGGAAAAATGGGGGAAAATTTAATAAATATAAGAAAAATAGGGGGAAATACAAGAAAATAGGGAAAAATAGGGGAAAATTTAAAAATATAAGGAAATAGGGGGAAACACAAGAAAATAGGGGAAAATAGGGGGAAATTTAATAAATATAAGGAAATAGGGGGAAATACTAGAAAACAAGGGGAAAATAGGGGAAAACGTTTTAAAAATAGAAGAAAATAGAGGGGAAAAGGGGGATTAAGGGAGAAGTAGGGGGGATAGAAGGAAATGGGGGGAAGTAAGGGGAGATGGAAGGAAAGGGAAGAAAAGAGGGGGAAATAGGGGGGAATAGGGGGGAAATAGGGGGAAATATGGAAATTAAGGGGAAATAAGGGGAAATGGAAGAAAAGAGGGGGAAATGGAAGAAAAGAGGGGGAAATAGAGGGAAATAGAAGAAAATAAGGGGGAAAGAGGGGAAATGGGGGGAGTTAGGGGGAAATAGAGGAAATAAGAGGAAATGGGGGGAAATAAGGGGAAAAGGGGGGGAATTAGGGGGAAATAAGAGGAAATAAGGGGAAACAGCGGAAATAAGGGGGCATAGAAGGAAATAGGTGGAAATAAGTGGGAAACGGGGGGAAATAAGTGGGAAACGGGGGGAAATAAGTGGGAAATAGGGGGTAATAAGGGGGAAATAGATAAAAACAGAGGGAAATAGAGGAGGGGGAAAGGGGGAACGCCGAGTTTGATTTTCGGGACGGTGCGGAGGGGGCCGCGCCTTCCCAGAGCTCTGCGCAGCTCCAGGGGGAGCGCTCGGAGCGGCCCGGCCGGGCAGGGGGGGTTAAACCGGGATTTGGGCAGGGGGGGTTAAACCGGGATTTGGGCATGGGGGGTTAAACAGGGATTTGGACAGGGGGGGTTAAACCGGGATTTGGGCATGGCGGGGTTAAACCGGGATTTGGGCTGGGGGGGTTTGAGCAGGGATTTGGGCATGGGAGGGTTAAACCGGGATTTGGGCATGGGGGGTTAAACCGGGATTTGGGCAGGGGGGGTTAAACCGGGATTTGGGCAGGGGGGGTTAAACAGGGATTTGGGCGGGGGGGATTAAACCGGGATTTGGGCAGGGGGGGTTGAGCAGGGATTTGGGTAGGGGGTTTAAAGCCAGGATTTGGGTAGAGAAGGTTTAAGCCGGTCTTTGGGCAGGGGGGGTTAAAGCCCAGATTTGGGCAGGGGGGTTTGAGCCAGGATTTGGGCAGGGGGGTTTGAGCCAGGATTTGGGGATGGGGGGGTTAAACCGGGCTTTGGACAGGGCAGGTTAAAGCCAAGGTTTGGGCGGGGGGAGTTTGAGCAGGGATTTGGGGAGGGGGTTTAAAGCCAGGATTTGGGTAGAGAAGGTTTAAGCCGGGCTTTGGGCGGCAGAGCAGGCCAGATCCATCTCACCGCGGGCTCAGGGAGCGCAAGGTGTTCCCGGCCCCCCCGCGCCGTAATAGATCGCGGCATTTAAGCAATAATGAAGTGAATCGATCTGCCCGAAGCCCGCATTAAACAGGACACAACGCCTGATGTCCCCGCGCTAATGGACATCAATTTGGAACTTAAAAGGCAACAAATGCATCTAAACACGGGCGAAGAGAGCAGCGAGGCTTCTGATATTTTTCTTTTCCCCCTCCCCACCCTCCACTTATCTGAGTTTTAAAAATTACGATTGGAGTTCTGATTGAGGAAACAGCACTTAAAGAAGTCATATATCACCGGGGAGGGGGGAGAAAACCAGGAAAATCCTCCCCAGGCAGACTTTTCATTAGGTGAGAGTCGCATTAAAAATGCAACCGTCCGCCTTCAAATATTTAAACACTTTTTCTATCATTTAATGAGAGGGAGAGGGAGAGGGAGAGATGGAGTGAAGGGAGAGGAGCTGTGTGTGTAAAGTCATCCAGATCTGATTTGGAAAAGATATCTCCCCGTGCGTGTGGGGCACGGACAGAGACAAATCGCTGTAGCTGAGTGACACGCCAACAGGAATGTGGCAAAAAAAAAAAAAAAAAAAAAAAGAAAAAGAAAAAGAGGGAAAAACAAGAAAAACAAACCAAGGGAGGGAGCGGGACAGAAATTCAGAAATTCAGTTTTGGGGTTGAAGCGTTTCTAGCTGGGGGAATCTCGGAGCGCCGGGAAGTTTTGGAGCGTTTGGAGCCCGAGTTCCCCCCGCTGGAAGTTTGGGCTCTAAAACCGAACCTTCCTCCTGCTCCCCTCGCTCGCTCTCTCTCTCCCTCCCTGGCGGTAACAAATAAGAAAAAGGGGAGGGAGGAGGAGACGGGCGCATTTATTTCTGCAAAAGAGCAAACTCACTATTGCAAGAGTTCATCCGCTGCATCCAGGGGTACACGGGCGCGGAGCACTTCTGCTCCTCGCTGTCTCCGAAGGCGCTCTTGCCGTGCGCGCAGTCCTTGAAGGAGGGCGCCTCGTCCAGGCTGGGAGGGGCGCACGCCGGCTCCTTGTCCCTGAAGAAGCCGCCGGGCCCGAAGTCGCAGGCGGCGCCGCGGCCGCCGAACGCCGCCGAGCTCTGCTGGTAGTAGGGAGAGGAGGAGGAGGAGGAGGAGGAGTAGCAGCCCTTGTCCTGCGCCGCGCCGTAGGTGCCCGGGTAGTGCCGCAGAGGGTCCGCGTAGCCCGAGGGGTACAGCGGGAGCTGTCCCAGGAAGGGCTCCTGCCCCGCCGCCAGGCTCACCGGGAAGGTCGAGTTGACAAAATAAGAACTCATCGGGAAGGAGAGAGAGCGAGAGGAGAGAGATTCCCCCCTCTTTTTTTTTTTCTTTTTTCCTTTTTCCTTTTTTTTTTTTTTTTTTTTTTTTTTTTTCCGTGTGTGTGTGTGTGTGTGTGCGTGTGCGTGCCGTCCCTTTTTTTGCCCGGGCTTTATGATTTGTTGTGTTTTATAGTCCAAGTGGTTTAGCTATTAGTGGTATATCGGAGATTGGGTTTTAGCTGAAGGGAGATGGCGCGGTGCCAGCGAGGGACACAAGGAAATACAACCATCTGATCACGGGCTGACCAATAGCAGGCGCCTGAGGTTGCAAAATAGCACCCATGAGGAGCGGAGATTGCACCAGGGACCCCCAAGAACAAACCGTCCACCCCCTTTTCCCTCCCTTTTAAACAACAGAAAGGCACCCCCTTAACCAAATATATAATATCTGCCGAAAGGAGCCTTCTCCCGGCGCGCTGCGAGTTCATAAATAAATAAACGCGCGGTCCCCCCCTTCCTCCTCCTCCTCCTCCTCCTCCTCGTCGCCCTCCCCTCTTCCTCTCCCTCCCCCGGAGCGCCGATGGCGGTGCGAGCGCCGAAATTTGGATTTTTGCACCCAAAACCCGCGCGCGGAACGGCGGGGAGAGGGGGAAAAGAGAGAAAGAGCAACAACAAAAAGTTCATCGCTGGCGGCGGCCAAAGTTTCAGCCCCGCTCCCGGAACGTGCGGGGCTCGGCCGGAGCTCGGGGCAGCGGGGCGGGGAAGGGCGGCGCGGAAATGGAATCCAAAGTTGTTTTAAAATGGGATTAAAAGTTGTTTTAAAATGGGATTAAAAGTTGTTTTAAAATGGCATTAAAAGTTGTTCGGAGCCAAGTTCGCGCGGCGGGGGCCGAGCCGGGCTCGCTCCGCGAGGAGAAATCGCTCCGGGAACTTGAGCGGCTCCGCGCCGCGCTAATTAGCGCTAATTAACGCTGCCCCAGCTCTGCCTCCGCCGCTTCTCCGCACTTTTGTGGGCACGGCTCCGCGATTCGGAAATGGGAGATAACGGGAAATAATGGGAAATGGTGGAAATAATGGAAATATTTCCTCGGCGCTCCGGCCGGAGCCGCGCTCCTCCCGCATTGTGCCCTCTTGCGTTTTTTGTTAATGCCGGACCCGCGCCCGACCTTTTATGGCCACAGCCGAGCTCGGGCTGCGGGGAAAAGCGGAATTTATCGGTCGGGCCCTCACGGGGGGGTCCCGGGGAGCGGAGCCCCCCTTCGAGCCCGTCCGCACCAGCAAACACCGAATTTTGCCCATTTAAACCCCGCGAAAGGGGACGCAGAAAGTCTCCGTGCCCCTGAAAGCTCCGCTTTGCGCTGGGTTTTAAATTAGTTTTTGGTTTTTATTTTTGTTTCGCCCGGATTTCCTCGCTTGGCTCTACCTGAGCATCCCCCCCCGAGCCCCTCGCTGGCTCAAGGTGGGGTTGAGGCTCCTCTCGTCCCTTATTTTCCTGGTTTTTGTTTGGCTTTTTAAGGGGGAAAATCAGTCGTGGCAGCAGAGAGGCAACGTCAAAAAATAAAGCAAAAATTTAAAAAAAATATAAAAGAAAAAGAAAAAAGGAAAAGAAAAAAGGAAAAGAAAAAGGGGAAAGAAAAAAGGAAAAGAAAAAGGGGAAAGAAAAAAAGGAAGAGAAAAAAAGGAAGAGAAAAAAAAGAAAATAAAAAAATGAAAATTAAAAACAAAAAAAGGAAAAGAAAAGGGAAAAGGGAAAGAAAAGGGAAAAAAGGGAGAAAAGGGGAAAAAGGGAAAGAAAAGGGAGAAAAGGGAAAGAAAAATTTTAAAAAAGGGAAAGAAAAATTTTAAAAAAGGAAAGGAAAATGCAGCCAAATGTCGCCCAGCACCATCCCCCCGATCAGCAGCGTGTATCAAGGGCTCGTTTCCTGCCCGAATTTGTAACCATCTGTCTGTCGGGGCTGAAATACCTCGAAATCTGCCACTTGCGAGCGCCACAAATCTACAATTGCACGTCCTGGTTCGGTGTTTGCAGCGCGGAGCCGAGCGCGCCCCGAGCCGCGGAACGTCCCGGGCGCGGCTCAGAATTCACGGAAATCACGGGCGGAGGAAGCGGCTCCCCCTCCCGCGGTACCGCCGATTTTCCTCCTCGCAGAGTTTCCCCTTTGTGCTCGCAGCGCACCCAAAGTTGCCACGATTTGGATAAAAAATTGGGGAAAATTAAAAAAAAAAAAAAATTAAAATCGTGTTGTGAGGGAGCGATGAGAGGAGAAGGAAGGGGGGGGGGAAATAAAGGGGTGAAAAAAGGAAAAATAAATTTTTAAAATCTGGGTAAAGAGCTTGGCAGCTGGGGCGCTGGATGAGTTACGCAATTTCTGCGGCTCTGCAAAACGCCGGCGATTATCAGGAGCCTGCAGCCCCGAATGTAAATTTTTTTTTTTTTTTTTTTTTTTTTTTTTTTGGGGGCAGAGGAATGGGAAGTCCTGCAAGGGCAGCTCGTGAGGAACAGCGACCCGCCGGAAAAAAATGTTTGTCCTGGTGTTTTTTCGCCACTCCTGGCATTGCTCTGCAAACAAATCCCTCGAAATAGTTTGGGAAAGCAGAAAAAAATAGGGAAAAAAATTTAAAATCTCACAGCTCGTTACGATAATTTGTGGTTGAAAGGGGCTTTTCGCAGAGTATTTTTTTTTTTGGTTTTATAAAGAAAATAAAACCGCGCTAATTGAAGGCGGCCTCTCGCTAATTCGCATCGCCGACATCTCTGGAGATTAAAAAATTCTTTTTTCCCACTCGAGCCTGGCGGGGCTCGCTCGGGGCAGGAAAAGGGACAAACCTGAGCGCCAAGGTGGGGAAAAAAAAAACCCCAAAAACCCCAAAGGCCGGGGCAGTTCTCATCTGGCCGGGGTCAGGCCCGCGCTGTAATCGATTTGCCACCTACGATACATTTAAATTCGAGCCGAGGGCTTAAAGCGCACTAAATCTCCCGCAATTGAGCGCTCGGCGCAGGGGTGGTTTCCATCCCCCGTTCGAGGGCTGGGAATGCGGAATTTGGGATTTGAACCGCCTCGAGTCCCGAGCGGGGCTGGATTTGGGCCATTTCTGTTTGTTTTGGCCTCAGCTCGGGCTCAGACGGGAGCCCTGGACTTGAGCCGGGCTTGGATGGGAGCGGCTTTCGTCGGATTTTGGCCTCATCTCCGTAAAAAAACCCCAAAATTCCAGATCTGCTCGAGGTCTGCGGAGAAGGAGCAAAAAAAAAAAAAAAAGGGGAGGGGGCTCGGCTTTAATCAGATTTTGGCCTCATCTCCGTAAAAAAAACCCAAAATTCCAGATCTGCTCGAGGTCTGCAGAGAAGGAGCAAAAAAATGGGGAGGGGGCTCGGCTTTAATCAGATTTTGGCCTCATGTAAAGAAGGAGCAATAAAGTGGGGAGGGGGCTCGGCTTTAATCACATTTTGACCTCATCTTTTTTTAAAAAAAAAACCAAAATTCCAGGCATGAGGTCTGTAAAGAAGGAGCAATAAAATGGGGAGGGGGCTCAGCTTTCGCCAGATTTTGGCCTCATTTCTTCAAAAAAAACAAAAAAGAGCCCAAAATTCCGCGCTCGAGGTCTTCACAGGAAGAGCAATAAAATGGGGAGGGGGCTTATCTTTAGCCAGATTTTGGCCTCGTTTCTTCAAAAAAAAACCCACCAAAATTCCAGGCGCGAGGTCTGCAGAGGAAGGGCAATAAAGTGGGGAGGGGGCTCAGCTTTAATCAGATTTTGGTCTCATCTTCAAAAAACCCCTAAAAAAAAAAAAAAAAACAAAAACAAAACCAGAATTCCAGACTCGAGGTCTGCACAGGGGAGCAATAAAGCGAGGAGGGGGCTCGGCTTTAATCAGATTTCGGCCTCATGTAAAGAAGGAGCGATAAAGTGGGGAGGGGGCTTTTCCTTAGCCAGATTTTGGCCTCGTTGCCCCAAAACCCCCAAATTCCAGACTCGAGCAATGGGAGGAGCAATAAAGTGAGGAGGGGGCTCGGCTTTGATCAGATTTCGGCCTCATCTTTTCAAAATAACCCCAAATCCCAGGCTCGAGCAATAAAGTGGGGAGGGGGCTTATCTTTAGCCAGATTTTGGCCTCATTTCCCCAAAATAACCCCAAATTCCAGGCTCAGGCAATAAAATGGGGAGAGGGTTTATCTTCAGCCAGATTTTGACCTCTTTTCCCCAAAATAACCCCAAATTCCGATGTCTGCAGAGGAGGGGCAATAAAATGGGGAGGGGGCTTTAATCACATTTTGGCCACATTTCTCCCCCCAAAAAAACCCAAATTCCAGGCTCGAGCAATAGGAGGGGCAATAAAATGGGGAGGGGGGTTACCTTCAGCCAGATTTTGGCCTCATTTCCCCCCAAAAACCCCCAAATTCCAGGCTGGATGTCTGCTCAGGAGGAGCAATAAAATGGGGAGGGGCTTTATCTTTGGCCAGATTTTGGCCTCATTTCCCCCCAAAAAAACCCAAATTCCAGGCTGGAGCAATAAAATGGGGAGGGGCTTTATCTTTGGCCAGATTTTGGCCTCATTTCCCCCCAAAAAACCCCAAATTCCAGGCTGGAGCAATAAAATGGGGAGGGGCTTTATCTTCAGCCAGATTTTGGCCTCATTTCCCCCAAAAAAAACCCCAAATTCCAGGCTGGAGCAATAAAATGGGGAGGGGGTTTATCTTCAGCCAGATTTTGGCCTCATTTTCCCCCAAAATCCCCAAACTCCAGGCTGGAGCAATAAAATGGGGAGGGGCTTTATCTTTGGCCAGATTTTGGCCTCATTTCCCCCAAAAAAAACCCAAATTCCAGGCTGGAGAAATAAAATGGGGAGGGGGTTTATCTTTGGCCAGATTTTGGCCTCATTTCCCCCAAAATCCCCAAATTCCAGGCTCGATGTCTGCTCAGGAGGAGCAATAAAATGGGGAGGGGCTTTATCTTCAGCCAGATTTTGGCCTCATTTCCCCCCCAAAAAAACCCAAATTCCAGGCTGGAGAAATAAAATGGGGAGGGGCTTTATCTTTGGCCAGATTTTGGCCCTCATTTCCCCAAAAAAAACCCCAAATTCCAGGCTGGAGCAATAAAATGGGGAGGGGTTTATCTTCAGCCAGACTTTGGCCTCATTTCCCCCCAAAAAAACCCAAATTCCAGGCTGGAGCAATAAAATGGGGAGGGGGTTTATCTTCAGCCAGATTTTGGCCTCATTTCCCCAAAAATCCCCAAATTCCCGCGCAGGAGGGCGATGAGCAGCAGAAGGGGCAGCCCCCGTTCCCCCTGACAGCCGTCACTCAGGCGTCAGCGCATCCATAGAGATAAAGCGCGGTAAATCGCGATAAATCACGATAACGAGGAGGATTCGGGGCCCGCACAAGTTTCGGTCGCGTGGTTTTCTGGCCCGCAGCCGGAGCGGGGAACGGGGGATTAAAACAACACCCAAATATTTGGCCAGGCCGGCAGAACAGAGCGCGGCTTGTGCCGAGCCGGAGCCGCTGGCAGAAGTCCCGCGCTGCTGCTGCTCCCAATGAGAAATGAAACTCTTTATTTTTTTTTTATAATTTTTTTTTAATATATTTTTTCCCCTTTTAATTTTTGGCGGGGAGCTGGAATGGCCGAGCCTTCGGGAGCGAGGTCGCAGCGGGGCTTCCCCGGCGAGGGAATTATCGCGGCCATAAAGCCGAGGCAAGAGCTGAACAAACCCCTTGTTCTTGGGGGCCAGACGCACAAACCCATCGGCGGCCCCGAAACCGCCTCGGAAAATAAACCCGGGCCTTTGAAACGACCCCGAAGGCGTTGAAAAAAAGAAAATAAATTAAAAAAAATTTTAAAAATGGCCTCTCTCGCAGCGCGGAGCCGGCTGAAAGTTCATTTCCAGCAATTGGAGTTTAATTTACCTGACTTCCCGCGCGGTAATAACCTGGTAATGGCAGCTCGGAAAAGCGGCAATAATCATCTGCCTTTGTTCCATTAGGCAGCGCGGCTAATTATTAACGGCGAAACCAGCAGAACGCGGGGCCAGCAGGGGGAACTGGGGGGGCTGGGAGGGAACCCAAAGGTTCCGGACCCCAAAATTTCCCCCCTGGGATGGGAGAGGGGGTGAAATGAGGGGGGAGAGGCGAGCGGGGCGGGAGTGACAGCACGGAACAACTCCAGCGCGGCTGCGGCACGAAATTCATTTATTTTCCTATTTCTTCTGGTTTTTTAATTTGAGTTTCCCCCAGAGCAGCCCAGAGCCCCCGAGCGCGGCACTTTCTGGGGGAGAACCAGCGCCATTCGGGACCCCAACAGTTGCCAGGAAACTGCGGGGCAGGAGGAGAAAACGAGAAGGGGGAAAAGGAGGGAGAAAAGGAGGGAGAAAAGGAGGGAGAAAAGGAGGGAGGGAGGGCAGAGGAACCTTTTAAAATCACAGGGGCGCCTTGTCCGGCCGGGCCTGCAGCAACTTCAGGGTGACCCCGCGTCTGCCCCTGTCCCCAGCGACCCCCGGAGCCCGAGTGGCCACTGCGGGGAGAGAGGGGCCAACGCTCCCTGCCTGGAATTTATTGCGTTTTATTGCGTTTTATTGCACTTTATTGCCGTTTATTACCTTTCATTGCATTTTATTGCGGATTATTTCTCTTTATTTCTTCTTATTTCTTTGTGGGTGTTTTTTTTCATTCTGTTTTATTGTATTTCATTTTATTTCTTTCCTATTCTATTTTTCTCATTTTATTTATTCTTCGCTCTTTTTTTCATCTTATTCCACTTTATTCCACTTTATTCCATCCTATTCCATTTTATTTCATTTTATTCCATCTTATCCCATCTTATCCCATCTTATCCCACCTTATTCCATCTTATCCCATCTTATTCCATCTTATCCCATCTTATTCCATTTTATTTCTTGTTATTTATTTTTCTTTATTTTCTTCTCATTTTATTTCCATTTTTTCCCTATTTTTTCCCCCTTATTTTTAATGCTGAGCTGCCAAACCCCCTCCGGCCTCGCTCCGCCCGTCTCGGCCCCTCCGCGCTCCTCCGCGCACCGAGCGCACCCAGCGGGCGATTCCCCACCCCCGCGCCCACCTTTGGGGCTGCTGCGACAGAAAAAAAAATTCCTCATTTGGCTCCGAAACCCCCCAAAATCCGAATTTCCGCCCGTTCCAGGCGGAGCAAAACCCGCGGCGGCTCCAGGTGGCGGCGAACGGGGAAGGCTCCGCTCCCCCCGGGCCGGGCGGGGCCGGGGGGGGTTGGGGACACCCCGGGAGGGGTCTCGGGGCCGGGGGAGCCCCCCGGGACCCCCCGGTGCCCCCCGGTGCCCCCCGGTGCCCGCGGCCGCCGACGGTAGATGGCAGCAGACGGCGCGGAATGGGCGAGCCCGCGGAGCGCGGGGTCCCCGCGGGAGCTTTGATTCGCTTTTCCCCCAACGAAGCGGCGGGGACACCCCTAAATCAGCCCAAATCAGCCCCAAATCAGCACAAAATCCCCCCTAAATCAGCCCCAAAATCCTCCCCCAGCCGCGGGGTTCGGGCTCGCTCCGCTCCGCCGGGAAATGGTTAAAAACCCTTCGGGGTTCCACAAGTGGTTGCCCACGCGAGGTGAGCAAGAATCGGCACCAAATCCACATTTCTACATTAAATTATCGATTCTGATTTCCATTTCTCATCCCCTGCGCGAACAGGAAAAAACCACAGCGAAAGGATGGGGGCAAAGGCAGAGCAGGAGCTGAACCCGCGTCGGGTTTTTCATCCCCTCCCTCGGCCGCTGATTGATGCAGAATGTAACAGGTTCGGGCAAGAAATGGCTTTCAAAAACGTCTCTGCGTTTATTGCTCGCCATCATTTACCCCCTCGCGCACGATGTTCCGCGCGGCTGAGATGAATCGTCAGTCACAGAATGGTTTATGCCCAAATCACGAAAATCTCCCTCCATCCCGCTCCTCCATCGCCTCATTCCGCCGCCACCTCGGAACGGCGGCGTTCACGCGAAATATTCCACAGCCCGCCCTTAAACACCGGGGGGAAATAGGAAATAAATGAGATTAAACCCGGCGTCACCTCGGCGGGAACGTTTCCCCCAAAGAGCGGCGGGTTTGGGGCGCGGGGTGCGGGGGGGAGAGCGCGATTTGCGCCGAACGCGGATTGGCGAGGAGGAGCCGCGGCCCCAGAGCCGCGCTCGAGCTGCGGAGCGCAATTAAAACCCGAGCAGCTTTATTGCTGCCCGACGTCAGCTTCATTTGGGACTTGGGGAGAGGGAAAAAAAATCACAATGAGAGCGCTGCGCTCTGCGCTGCCTCCGTTCCTCCATTCTTAATTTTTCTTTTCTCCTCCTTTTTTTCTTTTTTTTTGTCCGTTCCTTCCGCCTCCTTTTTTTTTTTTTTTTTTTTTCATTGTTTATTTTTGGTTGTTGTTGTTTTGCTTTGTTTTATTGGTTTTTTTTCTCCCAAGGCTGATTTTCAGGTTTCCTCGAAGGAAAAACCCAAAAACCACCCACGCACCCAACGCCCCTGGAGAGCAGCGCAGAACGCGAGCGGAAACTCCGCCAAAAGCCCCCGCGCCCGCCTGGAGCCGCGAAACCGGCACCGGGTTGTGCCGGGGGGAGGGAAAATAAACCCAAAACAAACCCAAAACCACAGAACCGAACGCGACAAGTGCCCACAAAGGGCTCCGAGCGCTGCCTCCAGGTGACCTCCCCCGGCTCCTGCTCATCCTCCCAGCCCCTCTTCGCCTTTTCCTTCCCATTTTCTATTTCTTTTCTTCGTTTTTCCTCCCTTTTTCTTTCCTCGTTCTATTTTTCCTTTCTTTCTTTCATTATTTCTTCCTTCCCTCCCCTCGCTTTCTTGCGTTCCGTTTTTTTCCCCACCTGTATTTCTCTCACCCTCCTCTGCATTATTTTTCCCCTTTTTTTTCCCACCTTTATTTCTCTTTTTCTCATGTCCAATCCCGCTTTTTCCCGGCTGAAATCGCGGCTGGAGCAGATTCCCGAACCCTTTCATTCCTCTCCCTTCTTCACCACCCCACCCTTTTCTCCATCCCCGCCTCCACCACCTCCTCCCCGGGCAGGAGATGGGCACGAAACAGGAAAAAAAGAAAAAGCAGCAGCTCGACAAATCCATCTTTTCATTGAAATCATTAAAAATATATATATATTTACATGTGTAACAATAAAGGAAGACAAGGCATTGTGCCCTTACCTTTTGCCGTCCTGTCGTGTGGCACGGGAGGGGATTTTGGGCGGGCAGAGATAAGCCCGCGCTTATCTGGCGGCCGCCGAACCTCGTCCCAACCCGAGCGCCGTCCGTCGCCCCTCGGGCTCCGCGGGGCCGCTCGCATTTTCGTGCGGAAAAAAGGAGCGGAAACCGCCCGCGGTGCCGCAGAATCCCCTCTGCCCTTCCGAGACCCCAAAAGCAGCGGGGGAAACTCGGGGTGGGGGTGGGGGGGGGGGGGGAAATTCAAAAATATTTTTAAAAAATTGGAAAAAAAAATTTTTAAATTAGGAAAAAAAAAATTTATTAAAAATAGCGGGGGAAATTGGGGTGATAATTAAGGAAATGAAAAATGCGAAATGCGGCGGGCGCGGGAGCCGAGGGGGGAGCCCGGGGCTGAGAGCGGCTCGGGCGCCCCCCCGCCCCCGGCCCCGCTCCGGCCCCGCCGAGCGCGCACAAAAAACCAAAAAAAACGCAAAGAGAGAGGGCGAGAGCCCTACGGAGGACACTGATCCGACCCAAGGTGCAGCGGACAGAAGAATGGTGCAATATAACCACATGGGAAATAATAAAAAGTTCATGTTCACGGTTAGCAGTCCACATGACCGGCTCTGGCCAATCCCAGAACCCAGCCACTCATAAAGTTCTATCACAAAGTTGTAAATTTTCATAAAACAACAAGGAATTTATTGCATTTCTTCATGACCGGTTTAACCGGTTTAACAGCAGTCTTTTTCTTAGCCGCCATCTTTTTTTTTTTTTTTTTTCTTTAACACAAAAATATATTTTTAAAAAATTACCAAAAAAATGGGGTCGGGGTTTTTTTTTTTTTTTTCATTTTTTCACCCCACTCACCCCACCCTTGGCTTAGATATGGGGGGGTCGTTGGGGATTTTAAAAACGCAATAACGCCTGAAATTCGCGAACAATAAAACCCCCCCAGAATAAAGAGCTGCGGGTTTGGGAGGGATGGGGACGGGCACGGGCACAGTAAAACAGCGGGCTTGGCGATTTTGGGCTCATTTCCCTTTTTTTTGGGTCACAATTGGCACCTTGGGGGCTCAAAGGGGCTGAAAGGAGCCTTGGGGGTGGAATAAAGGCGGAAAAGCCGCGGGATCGGCGCTCGGGGGGCTGCGAACCCCCCGGGACCCCGCCCTGTGTCCCCAGTGTCCCCCCGGTGTCCCCAGGGCGGATTTTGGGGTGTCCCGGCCCCCCTTTTGCCCTTTTCCCCTGTAATTGGCCTCAATTCCCGCTCGCCCGGGGAGGGGGCGGCTCTGGGAGCAGCAGAGGGGGCAGAAAATTCTGGAATCTCTTTATTTTTTATTTATTTCACCCCCGCACCCCAACCTGGCTCTGCAGCCAGTGGAAAAAAAGGGATTTTTCCTGATTTTCCCTGCATTTTCCTCGGATTTTCCCCTGATTTTTCCCTCGATTTCCCCCCTGATTTTCCCCGGATTTTCCCCTCCAGGCGGGAATTTGGGGGGAAAAGCGGGCGAGCGGATCCTTTATTAATTACGGGATTTCCATAATTAGGGCCGGCAGCGAATCTGGGGGCGCGCAGCTCCCTGACGTGGCGCCGGATTTTGGGGATAAAAAATTCAATTTAATAATAAAATGTGCCCGGGGCTGTGGGAGGTGGAGAAGGAGCGAGGGGAGGAAGAGGAAGAGGAAGGTGCGGGGCTGCCATCTCCAGCTCCTCCCCGAGCTCCCTGAATTGGGGTTTATTTTGCTTAGTTTATTATTATTTTTATTTTTCTTTTATTTTTTAAAAATCCCCTTCCCTGCGCTTCTCGCCCAGTAAAATCCCGCGGAGCCTCCGCGCCTTTATGAGCAGAGGAAATAAATAAATTAATTTTAAAAAATAAATAAATAAAATTTTAAATAAAGAAGGCGGGAGGGTGAGAGCGCGGCCGAGGCGCAAGTGCTTAAATTGAAATTTCCTCGCCTTTTGTTTTGCCCTGTTGATTTTTTAAAATTTTTTTTCTTTTTTTTCCTTTCTCTCTTCTCCTCCTTCCCCCGCGCGCGCGTTTTAATTGCTTTAATTTATTTTATGCGCGCTTTGATGCTCGCCGTTATCTGGTGCTAATGAAGGAGTTCCAGTCCGCACTAAAGCGATTGAAGGGCGGAGGGAGAACCTTAAAAAAGAAAATAATAAATAAATAAAATGGCCAAAGGCGCGGCGGAATGGATCGGAGAGGATGGGAATTGAAGCGAGGAGCGGGGAGATTATTTGGGGCCATTCGGGGTTCTTTAAATTCCTTTTTTTTTTTTTCTTTAAATTCTTTTTTTTTTTCTTTAAATTCCTTTTTTCCCCCCGTTTTTGCCTTCCTCAGGAATAACCCCAGCGCAAGCAGAGAGGGGACAGAGCCCAGCCCGCGCCTCCAGAGCCCCGAAAATCAATTTTTGTTCAGGATTTTCACCAAATATACAGAAAAACACCCAGATCTCCGATGGATCGGCTGTGCCAAAGCGAAGGAGAGAAATTTGGGTGGTAAACCGGGGTAAAAGGAAATTTCATCACCTTTATTCCAAAAAATGTGGGGGTTTTTTGTGTTTAATGAGGGAGGCACCCAAGGCGCTGCGGATTATTGGAGATCTCCTTTTTATTTCGAAGAATAATAATCACAGACGAAGGAAAATAATAATATTATTAATAATAACAGTTATTAATAACAAAAAGAAGCAACGCGCCGCCATTAAATAATTTGCTACTTCGATATACAACATTTGACGTAGCACAATATTAATTCCTCTGCTTTTTTCTCTTTTTTTTTTTTTTTTAATTCTTTTATTTTTTTCTCCCCCTCCTTATAGAACGACGAAGGTAAAAATGTCCACAGACAAAAGAGCATCGCAAGGAGAGAAGAAAAGCGCAGAGGTTCCGGGGAGGAAGGAGGAATGATAATTCATATTATGTACAGGACTCTACGCGCTAAATGGAATTTGCATTCGGGCTTTCGGGTCACATTTTCTAGATTAAAGGTGCTAAACACGACCACGTTACTTCATCACCCCCCCACCCCCCAAAAAACGCCCAGAACACAGCCAAGTACAAATGACAGCGATTTACAAATTACTGCTGCTAGAGGGAGGCTCACACGGGAAAAACGCGACTCTAAAGCCACACGGAATAGGTAGATATTCTATTGTACAAAAAGGAACAAAAATAACCCAAAAAAAGAGGCTCTAATATAGGTAGTATTTTCATCTCAGTGTCATCCACACAGGTATCGCTCCTAGGGGTTTCATTATCGCTGCGTTTATCATTTATTTTTCTATATAGTCCTTTTCTGTGTGTGTTTTTAACGCGTGTTTTCGCGTTTTTTCGCGTTTTTCGCGTTTTCCCCTCCGCTCGCTTCCTGCATCCACCTCACTCCTCCTCGTCCTCCTCGGCCTCTGCCTTTTCCTGCCCCGCCGAGCCGGGCCCGGCGCTTTTGTTCTCCTTTTTCCACTTCATGCGGCGGTTCTGGAACCAGATCTTGATCTGGCGCTCGGTCAGGCACAGCGAGTGCGCGATCTCGATGCGGCGCCGCCGGGTCAGGTAGCGGTTGTAGTGGAACTCCTTCTCCAGCTCCAGCGTCTGGAACCGCGTGTACGTCTGGCGGCCGCGCTTTCTGTCCGTCCCTGCCGGATAAACGCACATTTCGGTCACCTCGGCCCCTTTGGGTGGCATTTCATTCTCTTTTCTTTTTTTTTTTTTTTTTTTTTTTTGGCACAGCACAGAATTTCTCCTCTTTGTGCCGCCCAACATCACAACCTGGGCCAGGATTTCCTTTAATTTTCAGGAATTTTAGGAATCATTTTCCCAAATTTTTCCTGCTTTCCCCGCCTTTGCAGCCCCCCCCCCCACCCCCAAACATCCCCAAAATCCCCAAATTTTATTTTCCTCCCCTCTCGGGGCCAGCGCGGCCTCCGAGCCAACAGCAAAGTTCACAAAGTTTCCTGCCCTCCCATCCTCCGAGTTCCTGCCTCGGTCTCCATCCAGACCGTACAAATTTGGGGAGATTTGGGGGGAAATGGGTGCGGGAACAGCCGGGCAGAGAGAGGAGAGGGGGAAACAGGGGAGACACCTCCTGCCCCACAAATCCCGGGGTTCGTCCTCTCCCTGATCCAGCCGGAAGGTGGGAGATGCTTTCATTCATTCCAGGGGATATTTGGGGATTTTTTGGGGTTCTCAGAGGTTTTTTTTTCCCTTTTTTGGGGTGCGAGGATGGGCAGAGCCCCAGCTCCCGCCCCACCTTGGCCACCGGCCGCGGCCGCCTTGGCGAGGGCCCCGCTCCTGATTTTCCCCTCCGCCCGACATTTCCTGGATTCCTGGTGGGGAATTATTCTGCAATCTGCTGTTTGTGATCGCGGGGTGTAAACTCTGCTCGGAACGCGTTCTTCCCCGGGGCAGCAGCCCCCGCACTCCGCCTTTTCTCCTTTTTCACCCTTTCCCCCCCACAAAACTCAACCTCTTTTTCCTCCCCTTTCCTTTTTTTTTTTTTTTTTTTTTTTTTTTTAATTCTTCTTTAAGAAGAAAAGACCCAGTCATTAAAAGGAGAAGCAAAAAGGGGAAAAAAAGGAGGAAAAAAAGGGGGAAACGGGCCCGGCTAAGCTGTAAAGTAAAAACGTGCGGGTCGTGGAATGCGGGCTGTAAAATGGGCCGAGGACAGAGAGGGCCATAAAGGCTGAATGGGGATGACAACTCTATCTGCGCTGGGATGGAATTCCTGCAGCGCGATCGCTCCCCCGGCCACCGGCAACGGGGGCTGCGAGGGCGGCACCCCCGCTTTTACACCCCAGACTGAGTTTTTCTGCTTTTAGCCTCAGCTGACCCCAGAACACGCGGATTTTGGGGGGTTTTTTTGGAGGTTTGCTGTGTTTCTTCCCAGCGCTGATCCTCGCAGCGCTGAAAGGGGAGAGAGCGGGGGGAGCTCCTTAAATCCAAAGCGGGATAAAAGCGCGGATGAAGTGTTTACGAGCAGAAATATTTGGTCTCTGATAAATCAGCTGTAAAGGCGGATGAGTGATGGGGCAGGTAATGGGGAGAGGTGACCACCAAACCAGAGCGAGGGGAGCTCCCGCCCGCCCGGAGCGCCCTGCCCCGGCTCCTGCGCTGCTCTCCGGCCCCCAGCGCTCCACGCAGGCCCTCCGCGGGTTTTCCGCGGCCGCGGAGCGCGGATGATGCTCTGGAGGTGTGGGTGGAAAAGGAGCTCAGGCTTTGTGTCCCTCAGCCGTGCCCATCCCGGGCGGGGCAGCGGCGCCTTCCTGGCCCTGCTCGGCATCCCGGGGGAGTGAGGAGCCGCGGACACCGTGACCACGAGTGACCACAGGCACTGTGACCGGCCCCACGAGTGACCAAGGGCACCGTGACCGGCCCTACGAGTGACCACTCACACAGTGACCAGCGCCACGAGTGACCACAGGCACTGTGACCGGCCCTACGAGTGACCACTCACACAGTGACCAGCGCCACGAGTGACCACAGGCACTGTGACCGGCCCTACGAGTGACCATGGACACCGTGACCGGCCCCAGGAGGGACCATGGGCATCCTGACCAACTCCGAGAGTGACCACAGGCACCGTGACCAGCTCCACGCGTGACCAAGGGCACCGTGACCAGCCCCAGGAGTGACCACGGGCACCGTGACCAGCCCCAGGAGTGACCGTGGACACGGTGACCGACCCCAGGAGTGACCACTCATACAGTGAGCAGTCCCAAGAGTGACCATGGACACCCTGACCGGCCCCACGAGTGACCACAGGCCCAGTGACCAGCCCAATGAGTGACCATGGACACCCTGACCGGCCCCAGGAGTGACCACGGGCACAGTGACCAGCCCAATGAGTGACCACAGGCACAGCGACCAGCCCAATGAGTGACCATGGGCACCCTGACCGGCCCAATGAGTGACCACAGGCACAGCGACCAGCCCAATGAGTGACCATGGACACCCTGACCAGCCCCAGGAGTGACCACAGGCACTGTGACCAGCCCCAGGAGTGACCACGGGCACCCTGACCAGCCCAATGAGTGACCACAGGCACTGTGACCAGCCCCAGGAGTGACCACGGGCACCCTGACCAGCCCAATGAGTGACCACGGGCACCCTGACCGGCCCCAGGAGTGACCACGGGCACGGAACGGGTCCCAGCCCGGTCTCGGGGGTAGCGGGGCCGCTCCGGGCCCCCTCCCGGGCGGGACAAAGGGATATTTATTAATGAGAGGGATATTTATTAATGAGAGGAACATTTATGAATCGTTAATTGGCGTTAACGCCCCGGCACGGAGCACGGGGGGCACCGGAGGCTCGGGACGGGCGCGGGGCCCCCCGGAGCCCCCCAGCTCCAAAAGGGATTTCCATGGGGGTCTGGGGACACAACGCGCCCCCCTTTACCCGGCATCCATCCCTCCCTCCATCCCTCCATCCGTCCGTCTGTCCGTCCCGGCGCCGCCGGGCTGGCGCTGTCACCGCTCGCGGTTTCCCGGAGCGGGGATTGAGGCGCTGCTCCGCTGACCGGGACACCCCAAATAAACCCCCCGAGCCCTCGGAGCGCCCCCCGCGCCGGGTGTGACCCCCCGGTCCCTCTGTCCGCCCGCACCGCTCCCGCCTGCGCGCACACAGCAGAAGGGGCTGGCCGCGATCGCGGACGGACAGACAGACAGACACGGCCGCGATGAATATTTACAGCCCAACGCGGGTTTATGGCTGGGAGGGGGGGACAGGAGGGGCTGGGGGTGCGCTGCTCTGCCCCCCCCCCCCCCCTTTCCAACAGTGAAACGTCACCAAAGGAGTTGGGAACGACCCCCCCCCCCCCCATCCTCCTCCTCCTCCTCCAGCGAACAACTCCCACTCCCCCCACCCCCAAACCCCCTCGGCGGGCCCTCCCCTCTCCCCTCTCCCCTCTCCCCGTTACCTGCGCTCCGCATCCAGGGGTAGATTCGGAAGTTGCCGCCGTCCCCGGGCAGCTCGGGCTCCCCGCGCTCCGCTTTGCCGCAGCCCGGCTTGGCCGCGTCCCCCGCGCACATCACGGGCAGGCTCTGCTCGAAGGCCGAGCAGGGCACGGAGAAGGAGCCGGGCTCCAGCCCGTAGCCCTGCGCGTACACGCTGGGGGGCTGCGGGTGCACCGAGCTGCCCCCCGAGTAGAGGCCGGGCATGGAGGCGGCGAAGGGAGGCGTGGACGCGGCCCCATAGCCCGCGCGTTGGCCGCCGGAGGCGAAAGCGCAAGAAGTTTGCTCGGGGAACGCTCCGGACGGGAAAACCGAACTTGCGGCTTGATATTTGGAAAATAAAGCGTTGGCATAATACAATGAACTCATAATTTGGCCGGGTGATTTGTAGGTCGGGACGTTTTAGTGTCGGTTTTACGAGGGACCGTGATATATTGCGGAATTAGAGTCCAGATTTACACCAAAAAGGAGCCTTTTTCCTCCCGGCCCCGGTGACGCGCGGGCACGTGGCCGCGGCCGCGCCAATCGGCGCCCGCCCCCTCCTCGGGGGCACGGGACTGCGCGGCCGGATTTATAAAATATGATAAATAATTGATGCCCTATAAAACCCCGCGCGAGCCCTGCTGCGAGGGGCGGAATCGTGCCGGAGCCGATAAGCAACCTGTAATCAGTTTTCAGCTCGGAGCGAGGGGAGAAAGGGGGGGAAAAAATGAAAAAAAAAAAAAAACCCAAGAAAATCCATGGAAAAGGGGAGGGGGCTGCGAGCACGCTGCTGCCCAAGCAGCGAGGCTCTCTCGGTCTCTCTCCGCCGGAGGAGAGCGAAGGGAGTTCTATTTATCCCTTTATCGATCCCGTCTGAATTTCCCTCCTTCGCACCATTTCCTCGGCTCGCAGCTACTTTTTCTGCGGACTTGGCCATAATTCCCTCCCCTCCCCCCGTGACCCTCGCCCCCTCCTCAAACCCCCCCCCCAAAAAAAAAAAAAAAAAAAAAAAGAAAAAAGAGACAAATGTCTCATTGATCCCTAATAGTTCCAGGCTTTTTTTTTTTTTTAATTATTATTATTTTCCACCCCACAAATGCCATTGAGCTCCGGATCTGATTTATCCCAGCGCCAGGGGCTGGGCGCCGCGCACCGAGCCGGCATTCGCTGTTCTCGTCGGCGAAAATAAAGGAAATTAAAGCGCGCAGGGACGGCTCGTTCCGCGCGTCTGCGCTTCCGCGGGGCTCGGGGCCGCAGCTGCGCGGCTGCCCCCACTGCATCCCTGCTGGAGAGGCACAGAAACCACCCAAAAACGCGATTCGAGTCCTTTTTTTAAATTATATTTTTTATTCTGCGCGGCCGCGGCCGGCGCGGGACGGGGAGGGGGCGCGCAGAGGAATCCGAGGGCAGGAAAAGCAGACAATGGGGCGCGCTCGCCTCCCCAAGGTTACGAGCGTCCATCCCCGGCCGCGGCTCAGCTGCGCCCCGCACAAAGCGAGCCCAGGAGCGCCCCGGGGCAGGGCGGGGGCAGAAAAAGGGGAAAAAGCCGCAAAAACCCCCCAAAAACGCCGCGAATTCACCGGAGGTTACCTGCAGCGGGGGCTCCGGGAGCTGTCACAGCCGGGAGGAGGAGGAGGAGGAGGAGGAAGAGGAGGAAGAGGAGCAGGGCCCTTCCCCTCCCCGGCCCCTGCCCTGCCCGGCCCGGCCGAGCTTTTCTCCTTTTTGTCCGCGCACAAATTTTTGAGTTTTTATTTCCTTTTCTGCGCGGGGGGAAGCGGAGCGGGGCTGAAAGAATGATGTCACGGAATTCTCGCTCGTAAACTTTATTGTAACTTTTCTTCCGCCGCTTCCAGGTTTAGACAATAGAACAAAGTGGTGAAAGAACAACAAAATATAGCATTAGTTCCCCCAATAAAGTAATTCACGTATACAGTATACATTCTTTTTCACAGTTAACCTAAAGATCACTTTACAACTTGCTCCACTGTGCGCATGCTAACTAAAGGAGAGAAAAACGCTTTTTTTTTTGCTTTTTTTTGCTTTTTTTCCCCCTTTTTTTTTCCTTATGGAAGAGACATTGAAAAATTGGAAAAAAAAAAAAGGAAAAAAAACCACCAGCTAACCGAGGCAAAGAAGAGGAGAGAGAAAGAGAGAGATAACTATAGCATAAATAGGCAGTTTCATGTTGTTGGGATGTTTGTCTCAATAGCTACCTCCAGTACATACAGATAAAACCACAACAAAAACCAGGGCCGGGAAACCAACTGTAACTCAAATTAAAGCAAAAAAAACCCAAAAAACCAATAATAATAAAAAAGTGCACAAATGTAATATCACATAACTCCTCTAGCGCTGAAAGCTATGTTAACCAACCCACCCCCCACGCCCCCGGAAAGAAGAGAGAGACAGCGAGAGAAGGACAGAGAGAGAGAGAGAGAGAGAGAGGATTTCACAGTCATGTTTTACAGAAGCTATTGCGTTACACTACCGCTAGTTAATAACTGGCAAAGGCAGCGAGGGCCGCGGTGCCTCCCGCCTCCCGCTCATTGTACCGCGGAGCGTCGGCGCAGCGCTGCTCGCAGCGATATTGTTTTACAGCAATAAAAGGGGTTGGGGGGTTTTTTTGTGGGGTTTTTCTCTTTTTTTTTGTGGATTTTTTTTCCTTTTCTCTTTTCTACGCTTTGTTTTTCTGGGTTGTTGTTTTGTGTGTGTGTGTGTGTGTCCCCCCAGCCCTCCCTTACACCGCCTGCCATTAACGGGGGGCTCGGGGGCTCCTCCACCCCGGCAGCGCTCGCCCTTCCAGTCCTCAAAAATCCCTTTACTTCTTGTCCGCCTTCTGTGCTTCCCCTTCCTCGTCCGCCTCCTGGGCCCTTTCCATTTTCTGTTTTTCCAGTTCCTCCTGCTCGCATTTGCTGCTGGGAAACTTGTCTTTGTTGTTCTCCTTTTTCCATTTCATCCTCCTGTTCTGGAACCAGATTTTGACCTGCCTCTCTGTCAATCCCAGGGCGTGCGAGACCTCGATCCTCCGCTTGCGGGTCAGGTAGGGATTAAATAGAAATTCCTTCTCCAGCTCCAGCGTCTGGTAGCGGCTGTAGGTTTGCCTCCCCCTCCTGCGTCCGGCGGCTGCTGGGGGATGGATGGCGAAGGTTGCGGTGGGAGAGGGGGGGGAAAAGCAGAGAAGGAGCTTGAGAAAAACACAAACCAGGCTCGGCGAGAGGCGGCGGCAGCGCCGGGGAGGGCAGGGAGGGAATTCCGAGTTCCAGGGGGGAGACGGAGCCCCGGCAAGGGAAGGAAAAGGGGACGGAGAGGAGGGGAAGGGAAAGGGGGGGGGGTCACGCTCAGCCCACCCCGGCAGCCCGGCTGGAGCTGCGCTTTGCACGCTGATTATCACCCCCAGATCCCCCCAAAAAACACCCCCGAAATTAAAATAAATGAAAATCTACGGCCCTGCAGCGCGGCAGAGAGCCCGGAGCGAGCGGCCAAGAGAAACGAAGGGGCTTTTTGAGGCTATAAAAGTGCCATAAACTTTAGGGACGCTTCCTCCCACAGAAAGCCCGGCTCGCTGAGCCCCCAGAAGAAAAGCTCTCCTTCAGGGTAATTAAACTATAAAGCAATTTACAAGTGCAAAAGTTTACCCCCGTAAAGCACTAAAATACGAAATAAAAGAGCCAGGCGGCCAAAGAAAGGACGGGGTGGTGGCGGTGGGGGGGGACGGAAAGAAAAGCAAAAACCCGACAACAAAACGCAGAGAGAAGCGCAGAGGGGCGGGCGCGGAGCCGGGGGCTCACCTTGCGGTCGCATCCAGGGGAAGAGCTGCGTGGGAGAAGGGCTCTGCTCCGAGCCCTCCGCCTCCTCGGCCAGGCCGCCGGCCAGCTTGCAGTCCGCGTACTGCACCAGCTCGGGCTCCTGCGGCCCGAACAGGCTCTGCCGCTGCAGCGGCTCGTAGCCGTAGAAGTTGCCCGGCTCGCCATGGCACGCCACGGCGCACGGGCTCTGCTGGTACGGCGCGCCCGAGAGCGACGAGGCGCCGGGGTAGAAGTCCTGCAGCTGCGGCGGGGGCTGGAAGGTGCCCCCCGCGCCGGGGCCGTACACCACCGTGGGTCTGCCCCCCAGCTCCTGCGCGAAGCCGCAGTCGTAGTAATTGGGGCGCAGCGAGTCGCCGGTTTTGTACTTGGAGAAGAGTGAGTTGACAAAATAGGAGCTCATTTTAATTTCAATCGCGGTGGTTGTTGTTGTTTTTTTTTTTTTTTTTCTCTCTTCCTCCTCTCTCTCCTCCTTTTTATTTTTTTTTTTTAAGCAGCCGGAAAAAAAAAATAAAAAAAAATTAAAAATATTCAAAATTCGCCCCCGCAACAAACCAGACCGCGAGAGTCTATTACCGCAAAAATGTTTTTTTTTCTCTTCCTTTTTTTTTTGTTTTTTTCTGAGCAGGCAGCAAAAAAAAAAAAAAAAAAAAATTAAAAATATTTAAAAAAATCACCCCAACAACAAACCAGACCACGAGAATCTATTAGCGAAAAAAAGAAAGCGCTAAGATGCTAAGCAACGGCAGTTTGCGATTTCCAGGAATATAAAAGGAGGATATAATCAAAACTCTAAGCCTGCATGATATTGAATTCTTTCCTCCCCCCCCACCCCTAAAAAAAAAAAAAAAAAAAAAAATCGCCACTTAAAGAGTTCTCGCTTTACATTTCCAAGAAGAGATGCCAGTTCATAAACAGTTTTCAGTGATTTACTTCGGCGCAAATGAGTTGTTTCATATTTTGCAGTGTCTTTTCATGATCATTTGCATCTATTACCAAAACCTCATCCTATTGGCTTCTCCTTGCTCCGCACGGACCCGGCACCGCATGATTGTGAGAGGAAGAGTGTGGGAGAATAAAGGAGGAAAAGCGAGCGAGGGGGAGGAGGGAGAGGCGAAGGGAGAAGGAGGTGGGGTGAATATACGGATTAAATATGTTTAACTACCCCCATTAATGAGGAATCGCTCGCCTCACAACAAATCACGCACCCAGACCACCCAAAAGATTGATTTTTGGGGAGTGCTGGAAAATTAAAGAGGAGCGCTCGCAGTCGTTAATTTCGAAATTTTAACGAGGCAGTTTTAGCCTTTTTAAATGTCAGGGTCGCTTTGGAAAACTGTAAAAGAACACGATTTAATTGCTACCAGTTTTAAAAGGTCCTATAAATGTAATTGGTATTTTAATACAAGTTATCAAATCATACAGCTTCTTATCCTAAACATATTTTAAAACAAACGAGGTAGTCATATTTAACATTTTAATGATCAATTTCCTTATTATTGATAAAGGTTTAACTATCGCGTGAAGGGAATTGCGTTTGTAATAGCCCCAAAAAAGGCCGTAAAGTGTTTAACAAACTATAAAGCGCCATAAAGCCGGGGATGTTGTTGTTGTTTATGCCGCACTCCATAAAAGCCGCTCGGCTTTTACGAGCGCGCTCCTCCAGCGCCATAAACGCGGAGCTTTGCTCGGGAGCCTTGCGCGGCCGCGGAGGTGCAGATATTGAGCAAAACCATCGCGGTTTTCCGTCTAGAACGTCGGCTTTGCTGCCTCCTCCTCCTCCTCCCCTTCCTCCTCCTCCTCCTCCTCCTCCTCCTCCTCGCTGGGGATGACTCAAAACTCCAAACCTGGGGCTCCCATCGCCCCCTCCCCTGCAGCCCCACCTCGCCCCCTCAACTTCCACTCCTTCATTTCGCCCTTCTTCATTTCGCCTTTCTTCATTTCATCCTCTTTTAATTTCGTTTTTAATCTCATTTTTAATTCCATTTCCTAAATTTCATTTTTCCCCTCCTTTTTTTTTTTTTTTTTTTTTTTTTTCCCCCAGTGTAAAACCCGGCGGGGCGGAGGGGGGAGAGGGGAGAGCAGAGAAATTTTCCCTTTTATTGGCGTTCGGCGAGAGCGGAGCCGGAGCTGCCCCTCGGATGCCAGCGCTGCAATTTCGCAGCGCCGGGAACACACAGGGGGTAGATTTGGAAATTCATTTCTCGCACTCAGCAAATATTACCCAGGCGCTTCTCGGTTAATAACGGCGCGGACCCTCCCAGCCCCGGCCCCCCAGAGCCCCCCGCAATTCCAGACGGGCTTTCCAGCCTTTCCAGCCTCTCTTTTCCTCCTCAATTTGGGTTTTTTCCCCCCGTTTTGCCCCGCCTGGGTTTGTGCTTTTTCCCCATCGCCTCCGCCCGAGCGGGGCTGGAGGCAAAAACTGAATTTTAGGAGGGTTCCGCTCCACTTGAGGCACAAAATTCAACCTCCGTTGCACGAAAAAGGAGGGAAAAGTTGAAATATTTCAGTTTTTCTGCCTTGGTTTGAAAGCGAATTTAAAAATCCTCAGTGGGGAAAGGCAGGGAGCGAAGGAAGGCAGAAAGGAAGAGGGGAAAAAAAGACAGAAAACCAAGATAGCAACGGAATGAAACTTTAAAGGCATCCTCAGAGAAATAATTTAAGTAAATACGCTTCCTTTATTTTGCGCGGGGATAATTCCAGCCGAGCCTAAGAGCCTTTCGCAGTAATTATTGCTGCTGGAGCACTTGCAGCGCTATAATTAAAGCTTTTCTCGCCCCTCTAAAACACGAGTTAACATTTTCTTTTTTCTCCCCACTTTTATTGCCGATCGAGCAGGTTTGGGTTTCATAAAACCGTCAAAAAAAGAAAAAAAAAAAAAAAAAAAGCCCCGAAAATGGTGCGGAGAAGCAAACAGAGCTTTGGAACCTGGCAAAGGGGAGATGCTGGAATATCCAGGGGGGGGAAAAGAAAATAAAATGGAAACGGGATCGATGAAGTGAATTCGGGGCAGAAGTTTCCCCTCCCGAAGTTCGGGAAGGGGAAAAGGGGAAGAATTGGGGAATTTGGGCTGGGAAAGGCACATTTGGGCCAAGAGCGGGAGGATTTGGGTGCCCAGCAAAGCCCAGAAATCAATGAGCTGATCCTAAATCATCGCGGCTCCCGATGAAAGGAAAATGTTTCCATTCCAAGGAAAAGCGAGCGGGAGCGCGGCGTGGGTGTCGGGCAGAGATAATTTATAAACACCCAGCGGAGGAAAAGATTTATTGGGAATTCATAAGGAAAAAAAAAATAATAATAAAAAAAAAATGGAAGAGCCTCAAATCCCTTCCTCGCTAAACCTCAAGTTTGCTCCGCTCTGCCTCTCGCCGAATGCACAGGGGCGAGATTTTTCTTCATTTCGCTCATTTATTTCTGTTTGCGCTCGTATTTCACTTGGCGGCGATGAAACGGAGCCTCGAGATGCCGAAACTTTGCCTCTTAAAACAAGATTTCCCACCCTGCGGGCTGGAATTGTCCCGCGCTCTCCCAAAATCTCGATTTTTGGAGCGGCGGGAGCGGTTTCTGGTGGAACTTGGGAGCAATTCTCGGTCAGGGAAAAAAACCCCGTTTATACCGATTTGAAAGAAAACCCATCTTGAAATTATTGCGGCCGTTTGTAGAGGAAGAATTTACAACATCTGAGTAAATTTTTTGCCTCGTAATTCTGAGGAATCAAAGGCCGGAATCAAAGTGAACTGGTGGAGTTAAAAGTTGACATTATTGCCTCCGCATCGGGGGTGTATTTGTATGTGCCCCAAACCTCGGTGGTTTAAGAGCATTTTGGGTTCATTTACTCGTTTGTGGCATTTAAAAAAATATTTCTGAAGCTGTTAAAGTGAAGAATTCGAGCGAAGAGCGTCAGCAGTGCCAAAAGATGGGGCGGCCGCGCCAGAAATGAGTGTTCAACTTCTGAAAGAAACAAATGCTCTTGTTTGGTTGCACGGTTGAGTTGGTTTTTTTTTTTATTTTATTTAATTTTTTTTTTTTTATCCTGCGGTGGCTGGGATTATAAAACACATAAAATATCGAGCGGGGAAGGCGCAGATCATCCTAATGGCCGAGAGGAAAAATATTGTCCCGGCTCTGCGCGTCCCTTTCCCCCCGAAACCTTCTTTTTTCAACCCCGCACACGTAAATCTGCGGGCCTGGGGTAATTTCAGCTGTCCTCCCACCTCCGGAGCGGCACGAAACAAAACGCGGCGCTTTTTTATTCCCTTTTAAACGAACATTTAGCGGGGATGCGCGCCCCACCTCTCAGCGCAGCTCCTCCGCCGCGCTGCCGCGGTGTTTTTCCCCCTTCCCAGCCTCACATAATTTAGCCCGGATCAAAAAAAAGAGAGGAGATGTAAGCTATAAACCGGGCAAAACAGCGATAATTAACCCAATATTTTACCTAATGGGATCAAGGTGTTCGCGCCCGGGGGGCGCCTCTAGCGTGGAGCGACGGCGCCACCTCGCGGCCGCGCGCGGAACTGCAGGCGGAGCCTCCCCGCGGGGGGGAACCCAAAAAAAGGGGAAAAAACATCAAAATCAAGAATTTCATCCTCGCCGGGAGGATAAAACGGCTTCAAAAATACAAAAAGAAAAGAAAGAGAGGGAGGAAAAGAGGAGGAAAACGAGAATGAGGGGCTTTTTTTGTCGCCCTCTTCGCCTCGCTGGAGTTCTCTCAAAGTGCGGCAATAAAAAAATAAAATTTAAAGAGAAAAAAGAGGCGAAGTGGGCTCGCTTTTGAAACGCGCCATTGTTTCAAATTCCGAGACTAAACAATTGGTCATTCTGCTGCCCGGGAGGCGGGGGGGCACGGCCGGGGCTGTAAAGTCATCAAGAGCTTCCCCAGCCCAGACGTCTCGCCAGAACTTGGAGAGTGCGAGCGCTGGGGGTGCCTTCTGTGCCAGCCTTGTTGTTGTTGTGTGCAGGCCTGGAATTGCTTTAAAGGGAGGGAAAAAAAAAAAAAAAAGGTTAAAAAAAAAAAAAAGAAACAAAAAAAGAACAAAGGGAATCGTCCCGAGCGCTGGATTTTCACGGCATCTGCAAGGGGAGAATAAATTAGCCAAAGTCCCTCCCCGGCTTTTCTTTTTTAAATCCCCAATTCTGATTTTTTTTTTTTTTTTAATTTTTGAGCTGCCCCTCCGTCACTAAAAAAAAAAAAAAAAAAAAGGAAAAAAGTAGAAAAATAAAATAAAAATAAAATAAAAAATTTAAAAAATTAAAATAAAAATAAAGTAAAAAGAGGGGAAGCTGTTGAGGGGCAGCCCGAGCGCTTTTCCGCGCGGGGCTTCCCCGCTCCTCGCAGTAATTTAGGAGTTCCTGAAAGTTTTCTTGCGCTGTTTCCTTTACAGCCGCTCAGTTCCTTAACCTTCAGAAATTTATACCCTATAAAGTTTTATAGCGGTCATATTCTTTTATGGCAGCGCGCTGCGCTGAATTTTCCTTTCTTTATGACAAGTTCCTTCCCTTTCTCTCCCTTCCCTCCTCGAGCTCCAAAATTCTTCCTTCTTCTTCTTTTCTTCTTCCTTTGTTTTCTTTTCAGGGCTGCCCCAAAGAAAGGAGATTTTTTTTTTCCCTTTTTTCCCCCCTAAAGAAGTGAAATATTGCCCTTTGGAGCGGCCCATTTTGTTAAAAATTACCGGGCAGGAGATGCCGGGTCCTGCTCCTCGCTACCTGTTTCCAAGCGGGACTCGGGGCTTGTTCGGTCATTTAAAATTGTTGTTATTTTAATTTTTTTTAAAATATAAAACAGTTTTCCGGGCTCTTGAGGGCTTCATAAGCGATAAAAACTCAAAGGAATTTCGGGAGGGAATCGCAGGAATCGCTCCTGGAAAAGGAACCGCGCGTCCAACCCGAGGTGACGCCGAGCGGGGAGACAGGGTGGCGGTTTTGGGTTTTTTTTGGGGGATTTTTTGGGGGATTTTGGGTGTTTTAATCTTTTCGGGAAAAGTTTTTCCACGGGCGAGAGGCGAATAAAGCGAGGAAAGGCAGAAAATCCACTTTGAGCCTTTTCCCCTCAGGCTGGGGCGGGAATAAAAAGAGATAAAAACTCCAAAAATAAAAACTGGAACCCGCGATCGAGGGGCAAAGGCGGGCCCAAGCTCGGGTGCCAGAAATTAAAATGGAATCAATAATTTTGATTTTGAAACATTCGGGAGCGCAGCAAGTTCGGGTGGGACCCAGCAAACACTTGCTGCTCCCCAGTTGGATTATTTTGGAATTATTTTGGAATCATTTCGGAATTATTTCCACTTCTCCTGGGCTGATTTTTGGGAATCTGAAACCCAAAAAAATGGAGGAAAAACCAAGGCGGGAATAATTGCGGGATTTGGGGGGAGGAACACAAAGACAGAGCGCTGCTCGTTGTTCTAAAATCGATTTTTATTCTGGAGCATTAAAACATCTCTGGAAAATACATCCGGGCCGATGCTACAGAAAACAAAAATTTTACAACATTTTCTGGGTTTTTTTCTTTATTTTCTCTCTTTTTTTTTTTTTTTAAGATTTTTTTCCTATTAAAATCAGCTAACATCTTCCACTCTATTCTCAAAGAACCTCATCCCCGTCATCTTAAAAATATCTGCTCTTTAGCACAACCCTAAGGAAAAGTGAGAAAAATCCGCTCCTAAATCCCGGCGGCCGAAACATCGAGGAACTGGTGGGAAATGAAAATTGAGGAGGATTTGGGCAAATCCGGGCTCGGCTGGGGACGCGAGGGATTCGGGGAGAACCGAACCGAGCTGGAAAATTCAGCTCCAGCAGCGTTTCCCACCCGTTTTAATCCATTTAATCGCATTTTTTTTAAAAAATAAATCAGCATTTAGAGAAACCTCCCTGCTAAAACGCCTCAAAAGTTGAAATTTTTCAGCTCAATTTTTAAACGCAGGGCGAAGTTTGGGTGGAGCTGAACTCCCTCCGGCAGCACAAGGGTTAAACTCGGGAGCAGCCGCGGGCTGGAAAGTTTGGCACGAGAAAAACCCAAAATGGGAACCCCGAAAATGAAACGAATTTCGGGGGGGTTCTCTCGAACCTTTCAGCTCTGGTTTCGCTTCGATGGGGGGATAATTTGGGGTTTTTTTGGGGTTTTTTTTGGGGTTTTTTTGGGTTTTCTGAGGGGGTTTGGAGCGGCGGAAATTTCAGCGCAGCTCCTCGGGTTTTATCTCGGGATCGCGGAGGGAGGGGGAGGAAAAAATAGGAAAAAAACAGAAAAAAAAAAAAAAAACAAAAAACAGGAAAAAACCCCAGAAAAAAGAGCAGGAGCGGTTAAAAACCTGCAAATCCGCGGAATTTCGCTATCGCTGCCGCCCAGCGCGGCCCCGCTGATAAAACTTTCCCTGGAAACAGATTTGGGCTGGTTCCTCCTGATAAACTGCAGGGAAAAATTTGACTTTTCTGTGCTTTTTTCACCCCCTCTGCCCATCCCGGAGCCCCTCAAAAGCCTCAAAGTCCGAATTCCGCGCACCGACCAAACTGGAGAAGTTTATTTCCATTTTTAAACAATTTTTTTCGGTTTTTGTTTTTACAGCCACTACCAACGCTGAACTCTTCGAAAAACTTTTTGTTTGTTTGTTTGTTTTTAAATTGAAAAATAAAAATATAAAAATAGGAATGAGAATCCACAGCACGGACAGGAACACGAGCACGAACACGGGTCACGAACACGGAACCGAGCTGAACTAAACCCCCCCTGCCCTCCCCGCCCTCCCGAGCCCCAAAATCGCCCCAAAAAGAGACAAAAACCACCCCAAACCCCGCCTGGATCCGCGCTGCAGCCTCGGGGTGAGGGTGAGGGTGAGGATGGAGGAAACCTCGGGAAATCCGCGCTGGAAGCGACCGAAAATCCCCCGAGCCCGGCCGCGTTCAAGTGTCCAAAATTCAGAATTTAAAATAAATCCGGGCTGGGCTTGGCGCTCTTATCTCTGCAGCAGCTCCAGGAAAAAGTCCAAAATTCCTCAATAAATTATAAATACCGAGCGCTACCAGCGGCCGGGCCTCCCTGAAAGCTCCACTAAGGTAGTTTATTTATTTTCCATTTTTTGTGGGTTTTTTTTTTTGCTTCTTTTTTTTTTTTTTTTTTTTTTTTTTAAACTAGAAAGTCCCGTTTTTCCTCCTCTCTAAAAAGTTCGTGGGGAAGTTGGCGGGGGGTTCTTCCGCCTTTTCTTTTTCTCCTCAATAATTTACAGGGCCCCACGCTCCCCCCTTTCCCTCCCTTCTCTTTTTTCTCTTTTTTTTTTTGCACAAAAAACCCCAAATCCAGGCGATTCTGCCCCAAAAGAACTTCTCCTGCAAGTCCCAGTTTCCTCCAAAAGCGCGGCCTGACTCCGAATTTAGCCAAATAATTCGAATTTTTCATGGCAAACTGAGATTAAAAAATTGAAATAAAAAGGGGAATAAAAAATGGGGGGGGACCCCAAATTGGGGCTGTCCGGGCTGGGGCTGGAAATGATTTGTGGGGTGTAATTAAAGGCGGCCTTAATTAATGTGTCTGTGGTGCAGGGGTTTAATTAAAGCGTCTGGGGGCTCGGCCACCTCCAGAGCGTCTGGGAGCGTTTGGGGGAAAAAAACCCCAAAATTTTGGGAGAAAAAGAGAAAATAACGGGAGGTTTGGGGGTGGCCGGGTTGGGGTCCGGGTTTTTTTTTGAGTTTTCTGGGGGAAAATTAAATAAAAAAGGGGGGAAAAGTTGATCCGACAGTGGGGAGGGGAAAAGGGGGGAGAAAAGGCAAAAAGGAAAGAAGGGAAAAGAAAGGAATCCCAAAAAGAAACAAGGAAAGAGAAAGGAACCCCAAAAAGGAAACAAGGGAGGGGAAACGAGCCCCAAAAAGGAGCCCAGCTTTGGGCTGAGTTGCACCAGAAGAAGAAAAAAGATTTAAAAATTTTAAATAACCAAAATTTCAGCTGGAACGGCCGAGCTGGGAGTGAGGGAAGGGTCCAGCGCTGCTTTTGGGGCGGTTTGGGGAAAAACGCTGAGATTTGGGGGCGCTGCCTCTCCTGCCGCTCCTCGCCCCGAAAGGAGCCGCGCTTTGTTGGGCCCAAACAGGAAAAGAGATTTTTGAAAGAGGAAAATAACCAAAATTTCAGCTGGAACAGCCGAGCCGGGACTGGGGGAGGATCCGGCGCCGCTTTTGGGGCGGTTTGGAGAAAAACGCTGAGTTTGGGGCCGCTGCCTCTGTGTCCCGTCGCTCCTTGCCCTGCTCGTTCCTTTCCCCCAAAAAGAGCTTTGAGATGAAGCAAAACCAGATTTTTTTAAAGAGGAAAATAACTAAAATTTCAGCTGGAACAGCGCGGGGGAGGATCCGGGGCCGCTTTTGGGGCAGTTTGGAGAAAAACGCTGAGATTTGGGGCCGCTGCCGCTTTCTCCTCTCTTTTGCCACTCTCACTCTTTGCCCCCAAAAGGAGCCGCGCTTTGGGCCGAGTTACCTCCAGAAGGCGAAAAGAGATTTAAATATTTAAAATAATGAAAAATTCAGCTGGAACGGTGAAGCTGGGTCTGGGGGGAGGATCCGGCGCCGCTTTTGGGGCAGTTTGGAGAAAAACGCTGAGTTTTGATGGCGCTGCCTCTGCCGTCACTTCTTGCACCACACTTTGGGCTGAGTTGCTCCAAAAGACGAAAAAGAGATTTTTAAAGAGGAAAATAACCAAAATTTCAGCTGGAACAGCAGAAGGGAGGAGGATCCGGCGCCGCTTTTGGGGCAGTTTGGAGAAAATCTCTGAGTTTCGATGGCGCTGCCTCTGTGTCCCGTCACTCCTTGCCCGGCTCCCTCCTTGCACCACATTTTGGGCTGAGGTGCTCCAAAAGACGAAAAAGAGATTTTTTTTAAAAAGTAAAATAAAATTTCGGCTGGAACAACAGACCGGAGGAGGCTCCAGGGCTGCTTTTGGGGCAGTTTGGAGGAAAACTCTGAGTTTTGACGGAGCTGCCTCTCCCGTCACTCCTTACCCTCCTCATTCATTTTCCCCAAAAGGAGCCGCGCTTTGGGGCGCGTTGAACCCCAAAAAAAAGATTTTCAAAGAGGAAAATAATCAGAATTTCAGCTGGAACAACGGACTGGGGGAGCTTCCAACGCTGCTTTTGGGGCAGTTTGACGAAAAACGCTGAGATCTGGGGGTGCTTCCTGTCCTGGCCCTCCTTGCCCCAAAAGGAGCCGCGCTTTGGGCTGAGTTGCTCCAAAACACGAAAAGAGATTTTTAAATGAAAATAACCAAAATTTCAGCTGGAACAACAGACTGGGGGAGCTTCCAGCGCCGCTTTTGGGGCAGTTTGGAGGAAAGCGCTGATCCTGGGGCCGCTGCCTCTGTCCTCTCACTCCTCACGCCGAAAGGAGCCGCGCTTTGGGCTGCTCCAAAAGACAAAAAAGAGATTTTTTAAAGAGGAAAATAAAATTTCGGCTGGAGCAACAGACTGGGGGAGGATCCGGCGCCGCTTTTGGGGCAGTTTGACGAAAACCACCGAGTTTTGTGAGCTCTGCCTGTCCCGTCACTCCTTACCCCCGAAAGGAGCCGCGCTTTGGGCTGAGTTACCTCCAGAAGAGCAGAGATTATGAAAAATGAAAATAACCAAAATTTCCGCTGGAACAACAGACTGGGGGAGGATCCGGTGCCGCTTTTTGGGGCAGTTTGGAGGAAAACCGCTGAGATTCAGGAGCGCCGCCTCTCCCATCACTCCTCACCCCGAAAGGAGCGCTTTGGGTTGAGTTGCTCCAAAACACGAAAAGAGATTTTTTTTCAAAGAGGAAAATAAAATTTCATCTGGAACAACAGACCGGGGGAGGATCCGGCGCCGCTTTCGGGGCAGTTCGGAGGAAAACCTCCGAGTTCTGTGAACTCTGCCCCTGTGTCCCGTCACTCCTTGCCCTGCTCCTTGTTCATCTTCTTCATCTTCATGCGGCGGTTCTGGAACCAGATCTTGACCTGGCGCTCGCTGAGGTTGAGCAGCCGCGCCACCTCGTGCCGCCGCTCGCGGCTCAGGTACATGTTGAACAGGAACTCCTTCTCCAGCTCCAGCGTCTGGAATTTGCTGTACGGGCCAGCGCTTCTTGCGCGACGAGCGCGCCTGCAGCCAGCTGGCGGCGGGGGTTGGCTGGAAAAGGGGGGTTTTGGAATAAAAAATGGGGGGAAATGGGAGAAGTCAGAGTTTTGGTGGGTTTTTAAGGGTTTTTTTTGGGGTTTTTTAAAGGGGAGGTGAGTGGTGGGGGGGGGACAATGAATGAAATAAAAGATGAAATAAAGTGAGGTAAAACAAAAAGCAAAGTAAGCCAAACCCAACCAAACCAAACCAAAACCAAACAAACCCAACCAAAACAAAACAAACCCAACCAAACTAAACAAAAAAACAAAACAAAAACCAACCAAACCAAACCCAATCACAACCAAACCCAACCCAACCAAACCAAAAAACAAAACAAAAACCCAACCCAACCCAACCCAACCAAACCAAAACACAAAACAAAACCCAAACCCAACCAAAACAAAACAAACCCAAGCAAACCAAACAAAAAAAAAAAAACAAAAACCAACCAAACCAAACCCAATCACAACCAAACCCCAACCCAACCAAACCAAAAAACAAAACAAAAACCCAACCCAACCCAACCAAACCAAACCAAAACACAAAACAAAACCCCAAACCCAACCAAAACAAAACAAACCCAACCAAACCAAACAAAAAAACAAAACCAAACCAAATCCAACCCAATCAAACCCCAATCCAACCCAACCCAAAAAACAAAACAAAAGCCAAACCCAACCAAACCAAACCAAAAAACAAAACAAAAACCAAACCCAACCCAACTCAACCAAACAAACCCGAAAACAAAACCAAACCAAACCAAACCAACCAAACCAAGCAAACCAAGCAAACACAACCCAACCCAACCAACCCAACCAAACCAATGAAACCAAACCAACCAACCCAAACCAAACCAAAACCCAACCAAACCAAAACCAAACCCAAACCCAAACAAAAGAAACAAACCCCCAAACTAAACCTAAAACTAAACCAAACCAACAAAACCCACACAAACCAAGCAAACAAAACACCAAATCCAAAACTAAAGCGAACAGAAGTAAACCAAACCCAGAGGAAAACAAAAATAAAAACAAAACCACCAACAAAAAATAAACAACTGAAAACCCAACCCCAAGGCCCAAAAAAACCACCTAGAAAATTCAGAAAGAACCCTTTAAAAACCCCCAAAAAACCCCAAAATTCCAGTGCTGCTGAAGCCAGGGCTGGGATTGGGGGCACGGGAGTTGAGGGACGGGCGTGGTCCCCCGCACCCCGAATCTGGGGTGAACCCCGAGGGGTTTGGGGTGAATTTCTGTGGCGTTTTGGGTTCATACCAGATGGTTTTGGGTGATTTTTTGTGAGTTTTGGGGGAAGTTCTGCGGGTTTTGGGTGCACCTCGAGGGTTTTGGGGTCCCTGTCTAGGGGTTTTTGGGTGAATTTCTGTGGGTTTTGGGTGCACCCCGGGGTTTTTGATTTCTTTTCTCCAGGTTTTGGGTTCATTTCTCCGGGGTTTTGGGGCGAATTTCTGTGGGTTTTGGGGTCCCACCCCAGCCCCCACAATCCACACAACCAACCCCAAATTTCCCTTTTCTCCCCATTTCCCCCAGGATCTGCTCCCCCAGCCCCATCACGCAGGGAGGGGAGACCTGGAGGGGCTTTTCCTGAACAAATCCTGGCAATTTTAATTTTTTAAAATTAAATTTTTGGTGCAATCTGGCCCCAAAATCCCTCTCGGGCTGCCACAGGTCTGGACAGCGTCACCCCCAGCCAGTGACATTGGCAGGGCTGGAAACGCAGCCAAAAATATAAATAAATAAAAAATAAAGATTAAATAAATAAATAAATAAATAATTCCTTTTTTTTACAAAAATTGCAGTTATCTTTTTATTATGTAACACTGTAAATAAAGAAAAATAAGTGACATTTAGAATAAAATAAATGGATTTGTAAAAGAAATACAATTTAAAATGAAGACACGTAAGTAAATAAAGAAATAACATTATAAAATAAAGAAATTAAATTTAAAAATTAATTAAAATTAGGAATAAATAAAAGCTTCCCTCCCGTCACGCTGGCGGGTGGGGAGAAGCTGCGTGGGGATGGTGGAAATAAAAAATTCCATTTTTGGGGATATTTGGGGCATTTTTTTCCATGGAGGGAGGGGAGGGACACGCGAAATTTCGGGGAGCAGAACCCGCCCCGCTGGCAGCGGCCGAGGGGGTGGCGAAAATCGCAGCCGAAAGCGAAGTGGTTTTAGGGTAAATATTGGGATTTTCGCTAATCACGTGCAAACATCGGTGTCGGGGAGGGAGGGACGCGCGGGGCTCCGGCCACGGCACAAATTCCCCTTTTATTCCCTTTTCCGCCCCAGAATCGCGGCTGGAGCCAAAATCCCGCGCAGAAATTCCTGGGCCACCCCAAACACCCCCAAACGCGCCCAAAATCCAATTTATTGGATATTTCCCATTAAAAAAAATATAAAATATCAACCCCTGAACCTTCCCGCGCGAGTCCTGCCCCTTCCGAGTTTGCGGGGCTGTTTCCTCCGCGGAATTGACTGGAGCCAATATGCAGAATTAATAATTAAAGAGGAGGAAAGCTGTTAATAATTGATATTGTTAATCCTGCCCTCCATCCTTTACTGGCCGCGCTCCAGCCCAGAGGGTTCGGGGCATTTTGGGGTCGTTCAAATGGATTTTTATTATTTTATTATATTTGCTCACAAATCTCCGGGCAGGAAAGGGAATGGGGAGAGGTCCTGGCATCTTTTTTAGTTTTGGGGTTTTTTTCTCCAAAATCCAGTAAAATAAATGAACAGCTTCCAGGCAGGGATTCATCAGGGAGAAACAACAACAAAAAAAAGGGGGGGGGAAATGGGAAAATCGGAATCAGGACTGGCCGCAAAGCAGCCCTGAACGCCAGCAGGAAATTTAATTATTATTGAAAGCAAAAAAAAACCGCACGGAAAGCAGAGCGGCTTTGAGAGCGATTATTTTGGGCCAAAATGTTCCATTTTCGGGGCTTTTGTTTGGCGCGATGGGTTTGGGTTTGTTCTGGATCCCCTGCCCAGCACAATAGAAAAGAACTTTTCTTCTGGGCGAGTTCATTGAGAGGGGAAAGGGAAAATAAATTAAAAGTAAATTTAAAAACAACAGCAACAAGAAAAAAGCGCCACCAGAACGCGCTTGCAAGAGGAAATGGCGAGGGGGGGAGAGAAAATTCCGCGGTTTTAATGGGAAAAAGTTCATTTAAAGGGAGGAAAAAAATGGGGAATTTCCACCCGCCGGGCGCTGCTGCCTTACCAGGCTGGAAAAAATTCGGGGTGGTTTTGTGGAAAAAAATCGGGATTTTGGTGGAAAAAAACCCCCATTTTTTAAAAATGGAAAAATCCACTTTTTTATAGAAAAAATCGTTTTTTTGATGGAAAAAATCCGGGTTTTTTGTGGAAAAATCGGGGTTTTTATGGAAAAAAAAGGGGTTTTTATGGAAAAAAATCCGTTTTTTTAATGGAAAAAATCTTTCCTGGGAGGCTGAAGCCACTCCGGGGTCACCTTGGAGCAGAACCAGGCGCCAGCAGGAGGTGACACCGCTGCCGCTCCCTCCCTCCAACACAAATATTATCATTAAAAATAACAATACTAATATTATTAATCGCATTAACCACCCCCCGGGCCGATTATTAGGATTATTTTAAATCCATATTTCACGCGGGAGAAAAAGGGCCCGGCCTGGAGTTTCAGCGTGTCCCCAATCTGGCGAAATTACGAATAAAAGCTGATATAAAACTGATATAAAACTGATATAAAACAGATATAAAACCCGGTATAAAAACCGATATAAAAGCGATATAAAAGCGATATAAAAGCTGATATAAAAGCTAATTAACTCCAACGCCCCCTCCCTCCTTCTCCGGTTGTATTTTGGGTTTTTTTGAGGCAGGGAAGGAGCGCGGCTCTGCAATATTCATCCCCGCTAATAAACAAACAATTAACGGCGCAGATAAATAAACTCCGCGGTCGGGAGGGCAGCGCCGGCAAAAGCAGCGCGGAACCTCCGCCGTGAACATTTTCCCAGCCATTTTTCCTCTTTTTTCCCCATTTCCCCCTTTTTTTCTCCCTCACTTTCCGCCCCCGCGGCGTTTCCGGGCTTCCCTCCCAGTGAACTTTCTCGGGGAGATTTTTCCTTTTTTTCTCCCTTTTTATTTTTCCTCCCTTTTTCTCTCTCTTTTTCCTACCCCGCGGAGTTTCCGCGTTTCCCTCCCAGTGAACTTTTCCCGGCGATTTTCCCCCTTTTTTCCCATTTTTCCCCCCTTTACCTCACTGTCCTCCCCCGCGAGTGTTTCCGCGATTTCCCCGGTGAACTTTTCCCATCAATTTTTCCTCTTTTTCCCCATTTCCCCCCTCTTTCCTCTCTCTTTCCACCCCTCGCAGTTTCCGCCCTTCCCCTGTTGAACTTTTTTCCCGTAGTTTTTTCTTTTCTCCCCATTTTCCCCCTCTTTCCTCTCTCTTTCCACCCCGCGGCGTTTCCGCGCTGCCCCCTCCGCCCGCCACCGCGTAATTTCCTCCCGTTTTCCTTCTCTTTCCTCCATTTTCCTCCCTTTCCCTGGGTTTTTTCTCCCGTTTCCCTCCCTTTTCCCGGGCTTTCCTGTATTTTCCTGCCGTTTTCTGCGTTTTTCTGCGTTTTCCTGCCGTTTTCCTGCATTTTCCTGCCGTTTTCGGGCGTTTTCCTCCTCTGCGCGCCTCAGTCCCTCCCGCGCTCTCTCCTCTCCGCACTCGCGCTCCGGGCCCAGCCCCAAAACCCCGATTTTATTTCCATTTCCTCGCCCCTCTCCCCCCATCCCTGCCCCTCCCCTTCCCCTCCCTCCCTCCCCAAGCCCCGATTTTCAACTTCCCCCCCCCCCCCGCCCCTTCCCCACTGCCATCACCCCCTTTTTATTTTCATTTTTATTGCGCCGCTTCCTCACTTTTATCACTCACTTTGATCTCGGCCGTCTTTGTCCTCGCTTCCTCCGCCGGGTTTATGGTCCTGGAAGCCCCGCCGCGGCTCGGGGCCGATGCCCAGCGCGTCCCGCGGCTGCTCCGCGCCGAAGCCGCCCTTGGGCGCGTCCGGAGCCCGGCTCAGCTCGGCCTTGGGCGGCCCGGGCGCGGCCTCCAGCCAGGGCTGCGGGAGGAAGGCGGGGAAGGCGGCGGGGGCGGCCCACGAGGGCCCGAACGGCGCCGCTTTGGGCTGGAAACTGCACGAGGGGAACTCGAGGGGCTCGCCCGGGGCTCGGGGCGCCGCGAAGGGCGCGGGGGCGAATTTAGGGGAGGGGGAATCGCCGCCCTCGTGGCTTATGATGGAGTCGACATAGTAATTGCTGAGGGTGCCAGAGATGGACATGGTGAGGCATCGTACGGGGCGGCGCTTGGGGGAAAAATTTGAAATTGGGGGGCAAAAAAAATAGGAAAAAAAAAAAAAAAAACCTTAAAATTAAATATATGTATGTAAAAAAAAAATCGCCTAAAATTAAAATTAAGCTCCTAGAATTGAAAGGAAATAAAGCATAAAATGAAAAGAAAAGAAAGCATAAAACGGAAAGGGAAAAGAAAGCACGAAGCTAAAAGGAAAGAAAGCATAAAATGAAAAGAAAAGAAAGCATGACATTAAAAGAAAAGACAGCTTAAAATTATAAGGAAAGAAACCATAAAATTAAAAGAAAAGACAGCATAAAATTATAAGAAAAAAACCCCATAAAATTAAAAGAAAAGAAACCATGAAGTTATAAGAAAAGAAACACTGAAATTAATAGAAAAGAAACCCCAATATTAAAAAAAAAATAGACCCTAAAATTAAAAGAAACAAACCCGAAAATTAAAAGGAAAGAAACCCTAAAATGAAAAGAAACAAACCCGAAAATTTAAAGAAACCCTAAAATGAAAAAACAAAACAGACCCGAAAAGTAAAAGAAAAGAAACCATAAAATTAAAAAAAAAACAAAACAAAACAAAAACAAAACAAAAAAAAAAACAAAGAAAAAAACCACACAGGCCCTGAATTAAAAAGAAACAGACTCTAGAAGTAAAGGAAAAGAAAGCCTAAAATAAAAAAAAGGCATAAAATTAAAAGAAACAAACCATAAAATTGAAAAAAAAAAAGAAAGAAAATTGAAAACAAATAAAGAAAATTGGAAAAAAAGGAAAGGGAATTGATAAAAAGAAAAAGAAAGAAAATTGAAAAAAAATGAAAGAAAATGGGAAAAAACGAAAGAAAATGGGAAAAAATGAAAGAAAATGGGAAAAAAATGAAAGTATATTTTCAAAAATGAAAATGAAAAAAAAAGAAAATCAATAAAACGCGGGCTCTGCGCGGGGCAGGAGCGCGGCCGCGCCGCGGGCGCTGCGGTGGCGGCCGGGCCGTTCCGCGGGGCTGCGGGGCCGCTCTGATCGCTCCAAGTTTCCTGCCCGGGCCTGATAAAGCGTCGGGGGCGCGTAAATCACCGGGCCGGGGGGCCGCGCTCGCTGTCAGCGCCCCCCGCGCTGCGCGCCGCGCCCCGAGCGCTTCGCGTCCGCGCTGCCCAGCGCCGGGGACGGAAATCAATCAAAAATCCCGAATTATCAAAAGCACCGCAGCAGCTCTCGGTGAGAATATTTGGGGGTTTTCGCTTTTCCCCCTCCCTGCCCAGCGCGGGTTTCGCTGCCGGATCGGGCGGGGAGGGGGTCCGCGAGCAGAGGAGGGGTGGGATTGGGGAGTTTTGAATTTATTTTTATTTTTTTTTTTTGTGTTGAAGGGATGATGCTGATGCGCCGGCTCTGCCTTTAATAAGGACGGCGGGGGAATTGGGGATAAAAGGCGTTTCTGCATTTCTGCACAGCAGAATCGCGGGGAAAAAAAATAAAAATAAATAAAATGAAATAAAATGAAAAAATAAAATGAAAATAAAATAAAATGAAATAAAAATAAAATAAAATAAAATAAAATAAAATAAAATAAAAATAAAAATAAAATAAAATAAAATAAAATAAAATAAAATAAAATAAAATAAAATAAAATAAAATAAAATAAAATAAAAATTAAAAAAATTAAAATAAAATAAAATAAAATAAAATAAAATTTAAAAACAAAATAAAATAAAAATAAAATAAAATATAAAATAAAATATAAAATAAAATAAAATAAGAAATAAACACAAACAGCCCCCCACCCCCCTCCCGGCGCCGCGATTTCCTTGTGGTCACACATCCACATAAAAACCCGCAAAAATTCCCATTTTTGGGGAGCAAAACCAAAATTCGCGTTTTTGGGGGAGCGCCCTTAGCACTGAGTAATGCGGTATAAATAACTATAAATAATCATAAATAATCATCAATAATTATAAATAATTATAAATAATTATAAATAATGGACCGTCCGGCACGGGAGCAGGGGTGCCCAACACGCCGCCAAAAAATATGAATTTCCGAATATTTCCACGAATAAAATCTCCAATATTTCAATTTGAAGCAGCCCCAGCGCCTTCCTCGGGCTCGGCGCTGTGGGATTTCCTTAGAAATAAATGTAAAAATCGAGAATATCGCGGGGCCGGACGAAAGGCGGGAGAATTCCCCTCGGCAGGGCTGAAATTCAGAACTTCGCCCGAAGTTTACGAGGCCAGTAAAAGGCAGCGCTTTGTTCCGGAGTGCCCCAAACTCGAGACGCTGCCAGAGTTTCAGAAACTTACATTGGCCCGCTTTGATTTTTATAGCCGCGGATTTATTGCCCGGGAAAGAGGGAAAAAAAAAGGAAAAAAAAAAGGAAAAAAAAAAAAGGAAAAAAATAAAGGGACCCCGTGCCCACGCTGCGTGGCCAACGGCACCCCCGCCTCGCTCGCTTATTTTCTATTTTTTCGGCCAAAATCTGAAATTTCTGGGTGGTTTTTAACTCCCCAGTGCTCCTAAATCCTAAATAAATCGATTTATTTCCGGGGGTTCTGCGGCCTCGTAAATGTTGGGTGAAGGGAAAGGTGCTGCCCTCGATCTAAGGAAATGAAATAAAATCAAAATAAAATAAAAAGGGATTTTCCTCGATTTGGGAGGTAACAGTCAGGCTCGATTTGCCTCTCAATTTTTCAATTTTTTTCCCCCAAAACCTGAGATTTTGGAGTGTTTTATTTACTCTCTGCTGCTCCCAGCTCCTGAGGATAAATCGATTTATTTCCAGGGGTTCTGTGGCCTCGTAAATGTTGTGTGAAAGCAAAGCGCTGTCACGATCCGGGGAAAATGAAATAAAATAAAAACAAAATAAAAAGTGATTTTCCTGGATTTTGGGTGGCAACAGTCCGGCTCAATTTGTTTCTCTTTATTTTTTTACTATTTCCCCCCCCAAAATCCGAGATTTCGGGGTGGGTTTTTTTACTTCCCTGTGCTCCCAAACCTGAGGAAAATTCCATTTATTTCCAGGGGTTCTGTGGCCTCGTAAATGTTGTGTGGAGGGAAAGTGCTGTCCATGACCTGAGGAAAATAAAATAAAATAAAACAAAAAGTGATTTTCCTGGATTTGGGCCATAACAGTCGGGCTCAATTCCCCTCATTTTTCCCCCATTTTTTCCCCCAAACCTGAGATTTTGCGAGTGGTTTTTTCACTCCCCAATGCTCCCAAACCCTGAGGAAAATTCAATTTATTTCCAGGGGTTCTGCGGCCTCGTTGAAGGGAAAGGTGCTGCCCATGAACCCGGGGAAAATAAAATGAAAATAAATTTTTTTTAAAGTGATTTTCCTGGATTTGGGCTCCATTTGCCTCATTAATCCGTTCCCCTCTCACCCCACGGCCGGGGCGAGATTTTCCACCAGGATAAATCACAGAAATTTTCATTTCTGAGAATAAATCAGGGAAAATTTCATTTCCAGACCCGGAATAACCGGCTCAGGCACTAAAATGAGGGAAAATTGGCATTTTGGCCTTTTCCAGCCAGGATAAATCACAGAAATCTTCATTTCTGAGGATAAATCGCAGAAATTTTCATTTCTGAGAATAAATCACGGAAAATTTCATTTCCAGGCCCGGAATAACCGGCTCAGGCACTAAAATGAGGGGAAATTCGCATTTTGGCCTTTTGCAGCCCCTCGGAGCGAGCTGAGCGCCTGAGGTGTTTCACTGCTGCAGGAGGCGGCGATGGTGATGGTGATGATGATGATGGTGATGATGATGATGGTGATGATGATGATGATGATGATGAAGGTGAAGGTGATTAAAGCCCCCACCCCAAAGCTGAGCTCTTGCCCTGCCCAGATTTCCCCTAAAAGAGGCGATTTTGGTTAAAAACTGAAATAAATCCGGGGTGAGGGGAGGAACGGCCGAAATTTGGGGTTCATCTCAGTTTTGGCAGCTCCGGCCGCGGGGTCCGAGGGGAAATTTGGGGACAATTTGGGGACACTTTGGGACATTCTCGGGGACAATTTGGGGACACTTTGGGACATTCTGGGGACAATTTGGGGACAATTTGGGACATTCTGGGGACAATTTGGGGACAATTTGGGACATTCTGGGGACAATTTGGGGACACTTCGGGACATTCTGGGGACAATTTGGGCACATTTTGGGGGACATTCTGGGGACACTCGAGACACGTGGGGGAAAATTTGGGGACACTGTGGGGACACACTCCGGGCACTTTGGGGACTTTTTGCGGACACTTTGGGGACACTTCGGGGGGCAGTTTGGTGACACTTTGGGAACAATTTGGGGACAATTTGGGGACACTCCGAGTCGTTCTGGGGACAGTTTGGTGACACTTTGGGACATTCTGGGCACAGGTTTGGGACATTCTGGTGACACTCTGAGGACACTGTGGGGACACTTTGGGAACAATTTGGGACATTTTGGGTCCAATTTGGGGACACTTTGGGACACTGGGGACACTTTGGGGACACTTTGGGGACACTGTGGGGAAATTTTTGGGACATTTTGGGGACACTTTGGGGACACTCTGTGAACAATTTAGGGACACTTTGGGGACATTTTGGGGCCCAGCCGGGGGTGAATGTCCCCCAGGTGAGTGACCCGCGAGGTCCCCCCTCCTTTCCAGGGGATCATTCCAAACCAACAATAATTAATTATTAATTAATCCCCAAATCCGCCTCTCCCTCCCCTCCAGGGCCAATCCCTGATTTTCCCAACTTCCGGCGTTCCTACCTGATTTTTTAAATTTATTTTTATTTTTTTATTTATTTATTTTTTAATTTATTTCTTTTTTGAAGCCACCCGAGGAGCCGTGGGCAGGGAGAGCCCCGCGGTGAAATACGAGCGGGCGGCTCGCGCTGTCACACTGCTCGCCTTTATTACCCCCTCAGAAATTATTATTATTTATTATTATTTATTATTAAACAATCAAACCAGACAATTCCGCAAAGAGATTCGGGGGAAATCCTCAAAAGCTGTGAAAACTAAAAAAAAAAAAAAAAAAAAATCAGATTTAAGGTTCGAACGTGCAGCTGATGGATAAACGGCCGGGCTGGCGTTAAATAGGAGGAAAATGGAATTATTGGGGGTGAAGTGAAGGCGAACACCTGTTCTGCGCTCGGGCCTGTCTCACCTGTAATAAATACCTTCCCGGCAAGGCAAAAATAAATAAAATAAAATAAAAGAAAATAAAAATAAAAATAAAAATAAAAATAAAAATAAAAATAAAAATAAAAATAAAAATAAAAATAAAAATAAAAGTAAAAATAAAAATAAAAATAAAAATAAAAATAAAAATAAAAATAAAAATAATAATAATAAATCCCTGCCGGCGCGGCTCCTATAAATAAAGCTGCTGCTCGTGGCAGCGTGCGAGAGTGAATAAATCCCAACCAGGAGGATCCTCAGCGGCCTGGAGAGAGAAAGCGAGCGGGTTTTCCATCCCTGGGCACGGAAATCTCCAAACGTCACAAGAAAAGCCCGAAAATCCATTTACTCTCGTTTTTTCCGCGCCTTCAGGAGTTAATTTTTAATATTTTTAATATTTTTTTACCCTTTAATCTCTTTTTTAACCTTTTCTGGAGGCGAGCGCTGGCTTGGAGACCTGGATTTGAATCCCCCATTGAAACCCATCAGAAATGAAACTGGAAACTCTTCTGCTCGCAAAACAAAAGCAAGAACTGGAGAAGGGAAACCCGAGGAGCGGCACGGAAAAGTCGGAATTTTGGGGAGAAACGAGGCGGGAAAGGCGAGTTTGGAAATGGGGTGGATTGTGGGGATGTGAGTGCCATGTGCGGCAGGGAAAAATTTTTAAAAAAAATTTAAATTTCGGAGAGGAAATTTCTGCTGGGTCAGCGCAGGGCGGCTTGGGCTGGGAGGGAAAATTCGGAATATTCTGGGAGGGAAAATTCGGAATATTCTGGGGCCGGGCTCTGATCTCAATTCTCTTTTTCTCATTTCAATTCTCTTTCTCTGATTTAAATTCTTTTTCTGTCATTTCAATTCTCTGTCTCATTTCAATTCTCTTTCTCTCATTTCAATTCTCTCTCTCTGATCTCAGTTTTCTTTCTCTCATTTCAATTCTCTCTCTCTCTCTCATTTCAATTCTCTCTCTCTCATTCCAATTCTCTCTCTCTGATCTCAGTTTTCTTTCTCTCATTTCAATTCTCCCTCTCGGACAGAAGGAACATTTTGCCCAGAAATTCCCAACTTCCAAATCCCCTCCTCGCGGGCAGATTGGCATTTCCCAAAAATATTCCCGAAATATTCCCATTTTCGGCCGGTGCCTTTTATTAATTTATAACTTTAAGGAAGGAGCAATCGCAGCTGGTTCTTCCTGGAAACGCCTTTAAACCACTTTTAAAGGGGTTTTTTGTTGTTGTTATTTTTTATTAAATCTGGCGACTTCTTCCAGCTGGTTTCGCCTCTGAGCTCCGGAGGAGATTTGGGGTTTTGTCCCTGCTGCGCTTCAGGGCGAGGGAAAACCCCAAATTTTGGGGTTTTTGGGGGGATTTTGGGGAGATTTCTCAGGATTTTCGCCCACCTGAGAGATTTCAGGGTTTTTCCTGTGCCGGTTTGGGTTTGGGAGCTGATGAGGGAGGATTAAACTGAGGGTGAACTTCACGTCTGTGGAGAAAAATCCCTGATAACTCCGCCTCAAAGCGTCTATTTTAAATTAAATTAAACATTCCAATATTGTAATTATAATAAGGCCGATAATCACAAAAAAGGGAATATTTTTTTGGGGTTTTTTTTTTTTGGCTTTTAAGGGTCAGAAAACAGAATTAAAACCCCACCACAATTAATGAATAATACTTTAAGGCACGTGAGAGGCTCTGAAGGAAAATTCAGTCAGGGGTTCCCCCTCCCCAGCACGCGAAATTCCCTCCTGAAAGGGTAAAAATTTGGGGGAAAAAAGCCCGAAATGAGTTTTTGTGGCCTAAAGGGCGGCGGGATCTACCTTGGCCATTTCCTGTGCAGGACTGAAGGCTGCGGGCTGTTAAAGGAGGGACGAGGAGGGAGGGGGAAATTCCTGCTCCGAGGAGAAGCAAAAACAACTTCCACATGTGGGCAACCGCCCAAGGAGCCGAAGTTTACCCTGGCTGGAAAAAAAAGGGGAAAAAAAACTAAAAAAAAGCGATTTTAAATGAGGTTTGTGAGCTCGGCAGTTCATAAAAACGGGATCGGCGTTGTGGGAAACGGGAGAGTGAGTGAGTTTGGGAAAGGGAAAAAGGGAAAGAAAATCGGGATTGTTGGAGCGTGGGTCGGTTTGGGAAAGGGAAAAGGGAAATAAAGTCGGGATTGTTGGGTTGTGTGTGAGTTTGGGAAGGGAAAAGGGAAAGAAAATCGGGATTGTTGGAGCGTGGGTCGGTTTGGGAAGGGAAAAAAGGGAAATAAAGTCGGGATTGTTGGAGCGTGGGTCGGTTTGGGAAAGGGGAAAAGGGAAATAAAATCGGGATTGTTGGATTGTGTGTGAGTTTGGGAAGGGGAAAATGGAAAAGGGAAATAAAGTCGGGATTGTTGGAGCGTGGGTCAGTTTGGGAAGGGGAAAAGGGAAAAAGGGAAATAAAGTTGGGATTGTTGGAGCGTGGGTCGGTTTGGGAAAGGGGAAAAGGGAAATAAAGTCGGGATTGTTGGAGCGTGTGTGAGTTTGGGAAAGGAAAAAGGGAAAAGGGGAAATAAAGTCGGGATTGTTGGAGCGTGGGTCAGTTTGGGAAGGGGAAAAGGGAAAAAAGGGAAATAAAGTCGGGATTGTTGGAGCGTGTGTGGAGTTTGGGAAAGGAAAAAGGGAAAAGGGGAAATAAAGTCGGGATTGTTGGAGCGTGGGTCAGTTTGGGAAAGGGGGAAAAGGGAAATAAAGTGGGGATTGTTTGATTTTGTGTGAGTTTGGAAAGGAAAAAGGGAAATAAATTGGGGGTTTGTTGTTCGGGACCCCGTTCCGGGCCCTCTTCGGCTTCCAGGGAATTCCTGTGGTGGATTTTGCACCCCGAGAGCTGCTGGGCTCTGCTTTGGGGTGTGAACGGGGGATTCTGCTCAAAAAAAAACCCCCAAAATACCCCAAAACCATCGTCCAGGTCGCGTTTAGCAAATTCTGCCGGCTCTGCTTTGGGGTGCCGGCGGTGTAACTGGGATTACCCTCAAAAAAAAACAAAACAAACACTTAAAAAGCTCCAAAAAACCCCCAAAATGCCCCCAGAACCATTGTCCAACTCGCCTTTAGGCTCTGCCCACGGTGTGATTGGGATACCCCTCAAAAAAACCCCAAAAACCCCCAAAACCTTCGTCCAGCTCGCTTTTAACAGATTCTGCTGGTTCTGCTTTGGGGTGCCTGCAGTGTAATTGGGGATACCTCAAAAAAAACCACAAAAAAGCCCAAAAACCCCCAAAACCATCGTCCAGCTCGCATGTAGCAAATTCTGATGGTGCTGCTTTGGGGTGCCTGCAATGTAATTGGGATACCTCAAAAAAAAACCACAAAAAAAGCCCAAAAAACCCCCAGAACTATCATCCAAATTTAGGGGATTCTGCTGGTTCTGCTTTGGGGTGTCCCTGGTGTAACTGGATAACCCTCAAAAAAAAAAACCCCAAAAAACCCTAAAAAGCCCCAAAAAATTCCCACAACCATTGTCCAACTCGCTTTTACACTCTGCCTTGGGTCCTGGTGGTGTAATTGGGACAACCCTCAAAACACCCCAAAAAGCCCCAAAACTTTCGTCAAACTTGCATTTAGGGGATTCCTCTGGCTCTGCCTTGGGGTGCCCGCAGTGTGATTGAGATACCCCTAAAAATACCCAAAAAATCCCCAAAAAACCCCCAAAAAACCCCCAAAAAAACCCAAAAAAACCCAAACCCTTCATCCAGCTCGCGTTTAGGGGATTCCGCTGGCTCTGCTTTGGGGTCCCAGCAGTGTAACTGGGATAGCTCTCAAAAAAAAAACCCCAAAATCCCCAAAATCCCCCCCAAAACCCCAAACCCTTCATCCAGCTCGCGTTTAGGGGATTCCGCTGGCTCTGCTTTGGGGTCCCAGCAGTGTAACTGGGATAGCTCTCAAAAAATAACCCCAAAAATCCCCCCAAAACCCCAAACCCTTCATCCAGCTCGCGTTTAGGGGATTCCACTGGCTCTTCTTTGGAGTGTAATTGGGATAACCCTCAAAAAACCCAAAAGAACCCCAAAACCTTCATCCAGCTCGCGTTTAGGGGATTCTGCTGGCTCTGCTTTGGGCCGTAATTGGGATAACTTTCCAAAACCCCCCAAAACGCCCCAAAATCGAGGTTCAGGCCGGGAGGAAGGGGGGGAATGTCCCGCTCGGGTGACAACAAAAGCGTCGCTGCCCTGCAGGAGGGGACACGGCAGGCACAGGTACAGCAGCGGGGCTGGAACCGTTCCCAAAATGAGAAACCCCAAATAAAAATGGAATTTCTTCCTTTGGGATGGGCTCCCCCCGCTTCCGCCAATTAAATTTAAGCCAAATCAAACGCCGGTCGCGGTGGGGGGAGATCCGGCCGGGCTGAGCTGTGGCAGGAGCGGGATTTGGGGGGGCAAACGCTGATTTAAAGCCGAGATTTTCCCTCGTGGGCGAGCGCAGAGCGGCGCGGCCGGCGGAGAATCCGCAGCGCCCTCACCCCGCTCCAGGTGAGCTCCGGTTTTGGGGGATTTTATGGGGAAAACGGCAAAACCCGAGCGCTGCCGCCCTGCCCGCCTCAAACTCGGCTTGGCGGGGGAAGGAGCCCCAAATCCCAAACCCCAAATCCCAAACCCCAAATCCCAAACCCCAAACCCCAAACCCCAAACCCCAAATCCCAAATCCCAAACCCCAAACTCCGCTTTGGGGGGGCTGATCCCCATCTATTCCCTCGGTTTTTCCAGGGGAAGGCGCCCCAAACCTCAAACCCCGTTTTGGGGTTCTGATCCCATCTCTGCCCTTCCAAACCCCGTTTTGGGGGTTCTGATCCCCATCTCTGCCCCTCCAAACCCCGTTTTGGGGTTCTGATCCCATCTCTGCCCCTCCAAACCCCGTTTTGGGGGTTCTGATCCCCATCTCTGCCCCTCCAAACCCCGTTTTGGGGGTTCTGATCCCCATCTCTGCCCATCCAAACCCCGTTTTGGGGGTTCTGATCCCATCTCTGCCCCTCCAAACCCCATTTTGGTGGTTCTGATCCCATCTCTGCCCCTCCAAACCCCGTTTTGGGATTTCTGATCCCATCTCTGCCCCTCCAAACCCCGTTTTGGGGGTTCTGATCCCATCTCTGCCCCTCCAAACCCCGTTTTGGGATTTCTGATCCCATCTCTGCCCCTCCAAACCCCGTTTTGGGATTTCTGATCCCATCTCTGCCCCTCCAAACCCCGTTTTGGGGGTTCTGATCCCCATCTCTGCCCCTCCAAACCCCGTTTTGGGGGTTCTGGTCCCATCTCTACACCTCCAAACCCCGTTTTGGGGGTTCTGATCCTGATCTCTTCCCCTCCAAACCCCGTTTTGGGGGTTCTGATCCCCATCTCTGCCCCTCCAAACCCCGTTTTGGGGGTTCTGATCCCATCTCTGCCCCTCCAACCCCGTTTTGGGGGTTCTGATCCCCATCTCTGCCCCTCCAAACCACGTTTTGGGGTTCTGATCCCCATCTCTGCCCCTCCAAACACCGTTTTGGGGGTTCTGACCCGATCTCTGCCCCTCCAAACCCCGTTTTGGGGGTTCTGATCCCGATCTCTGCCCCTCCAAACCCCGTTTTGGGGGTTCTGACCTCGATCTCTGCCCCTCCAAACCCCGTTTTGGGGTTCTGATCCCATCTCTGTCCCTCCAACCCCGTATTGGGGTTCTGATGCCCATTTCTGCCCCTCCAAACCCCGTTTTGGAGGTTCTGATCCCATCTCTGCCCCTCCAAACCCCGTTTTGGGGGTTCTGATCCCCATCTCTGCCCCTCCAAACCCCGTTTTGGGGGTTCTGGTCCCATCTCTGCCCTCCCGGTTGCCGAGCTCGGGGTCAGCGGCCCCAGACGGTGCCGGCCAGCTCGGGGCTGCTTTGGGGCCCTTCTGAGCCCGGGTTTATCATTAACTTTCCCAGATTGTCCTTTTCCGTTTCAGGGCTTTGAGGCACCGGGAGCCCTAAAAATGCCCGGTCCTTTGTCGCTGTTTGCCTTTCCCCTCCTATAAATGTTTGTTTATGGGCGAGAGTGGCTTTTAAACACCGGCTCTCACCCCCGGCCAAGCCCGCGTTTGTTTGGTTTGGGTTTCTCGCCGCAGCGGAAGAAAATTGTAAAAAAAAAACCCAGCTTAAACTAAAAATAAATAATTTAAAATAAAGCAACAGGCTCGGCCACGAAAAGCAGCAGCAGATGGCGGGCGGGGCGCTGGGTTTGGTATCAAAGTTTAATTCCTTAAGCCTCGCAGGGAGATCGGTTCCCAGGCCTGGCCCGGAGCACGTGAAATTGGGGTTTATGAGGGCTGGGAACGGCGGCGCGGGGAAAATCGCCGATTTCGGGGTCTGCTCGGGGGAACCGCATCCCCACAAAGCCGCGCTCCGCCTTTCTCACCGAAACTTTACACTTTCAGGGCTTTGGTTGGTTGGTTTGGGTGATTTTCCCCCGTTTTAAATCAATATATCCCCACGTGCAACACGCTGGGAAGAAGGATGTGGCCAAACTGCGGTGGCCACCTAAAAAATCCTTTTTTTGGGTGGAATTCGCGGCCGTGCCCTGAGGATGCTGAATCTGGAGTTAGAGGAGATGAAATTAAAGATCTGCTCCCAGCCATCATTTCTCAGTCCCTAAAATCCTGGGCCAAATATTCAACATCCAAACACCCAAATCCCATTTTTGCCATGGGAAAATTGGGCAGGACTCGCTGCCCAGCCCCGTCCCTATAAAAATCACCGGGGGGATTTTAATAAACTTATTTTATCAAGGGGAATGATTAATCCCTAGAGCTCTCCAGCCCCTTTGTGCCACCCGAACCCCGAACGCGTTACCCCGAGCCGGGATCGCGGCCCCTCCAATCAATCCCTTTATGGCCCCGGGGGCATTTTTGGGGTGCATTTCCATGGGGCACACACGGACCGAGGCGTTGGCTGGGCCCGGGATTTGCGGGGGTTTGCGGGGTTTCGGCCTCTGAGAGGCGCCGCAGCCTCATTAGAGCGTTAATCAGCGCTTGATGAGTCGGGGCGGGCCTGGAGGGAGCCCGGGGCGGGAGCGGAACAAAGAAATGGCACCCGGGGCTGGCCCGGGTGGGGCCGGGGCAAAGGGGACGGGGCCGGGCTGGGGACACCGAGCGGGGGGCACCGATGTGGGGTGGGGACACCGATATGGGATGGAGACACCGATATGGGATGGGGGACACGGATATGGGGTGGGGACACCGATATGGGGTGGGGACACCGATGTGGGGTGGGGACACCGGTATGGGATGGAGACACCGATATGGGGTGGGGACACCGATATGGGGTGGGGACACCGGTATGGGGTGGGGACACCGATATGGGACGGAGACACCGATATGGGATGGAGACACCGATATGGGATGGAGACACCGATATGGGGTGGGGGACACCGGTATGGGGTGGGGACACCGATATGGGACGGAGACACCGAGCGGGGGGCACGGATATGGGGTGGGGACACCGATATGGGATGAAGACACCGATATGGGGTGGGGACACGGATTTGGAGTAGGGGACACGGAGCCAGAGTGGGGACACGGAGCCAGAGTGGGGACACGGAGCCAGAGTGGGGACACGGAGCCAGAGTGGGGACACGGATCTGGGGTTGGGGACACGGTGGCTCCAGTCCCGGTGAGGCACAGAGCAGGGACAGGAGGGGACATTGGGCTGGCAGCCCTTGCTCAGCGCTCAGGGGCGAACACCCGGGACAAACAAACACCGGGACAAACACCCGGGACAAACACCCGGGACAAACACCGGGACAAACACTGGGACAAACACCCGGGACAAATACCCGGGACAAACACCGGGACAAATACCCGGGACAAACACCCGGGACAAACACCCGGGACAAACACCGGGACAAACTCCCGGGACAAACAAACACCCGGGACAAGCTCCCGGGACAAACACCGGGACAAACTCCCGGGACAAACACCGGGACAAACACCCGGGACAAACACCCGGGACAAACTCCCGGGACAAACACCCGGGACAAACACCCAGGACAAACACCCGGGACAAACTCCCGGGACAAACACCCGGGACAAACACCCGGGACAAACTCCCGGGACAAACACTGGGACAAACACCGGGGACAAACACCCGGTACAAATACCCGGGACAAACACCCGGGACAAACTCCCGGGACAAACACCCGGGACAAACACCCGGGACAAACACCGGGACAAACACCCGGGACAAACACCCGGGACAAACACCGGGACAAACACCCGGGACAAACACCCGGGACAAACACCGGGACAAACTCCCGGGACAAACTCCCGGGCCCGAGAAGGGGGAACCGGGCGGGGATGAAGGGGGGTGACAGTCCCGAGTGGGGACACGGGCCCGAGTGGGGACTCGGTTCTAGGAGAGGATCCGGTCCCGAGGTGGGGGACAAAGACCCAGAGAGGGGGACACGGACCCGGAGAGGGGACAGGGGCCCAGGGATGAGGAGAAGTCGCGGTCCTGGGTGGGGGCACAGCCCCGGGAGAAGGGACACGGATGGAGGACGGGGACACGGTCCCGGGTCGGGACACGGACCCAGGAGAGGGGACACAGATCCAGAAAGGGGACAAGGCCCCAGGACCAGGATCCCTGGATGGATCTAGGACAGGGACACTGTCCCGAGTGGGGACAAAGTCTCAGGAGAAGGGACACGGACCCAGAAAGGGGATGAGGATCCAGAAAGGGGACACGGTCCCGAACGGGGACATGGATCTGGGGTGGGGACCTGGCCCCAGGAGAGGGGACACAGGAGAGCCCCAGGAGAGGCACCCGGTCCCTCTGGAGGTGCCAGCAGGGCCCGGCAGCCGCAGGGGGGGGGACAAGAGGGGATGGCACTGAGAGGACAAGGGACAATCGGGGCTGGCACCCGGAGAAGGGGACAAGAGGGGATGGCAGCCCCAGGACAGGGGACAAGGGGGGATGGCATTGAGAGGACAAGGGAAAAGAGGGGATGGCAGCCCAAAGGCAGGGGACAGTCGGGGTTGGAGGCCCCAGGACAGGGACAGTCGGGGCTGGCAGCCACAGGAAAAGGGGACAAGGGACAGTCGGGGATGGCAGCGAGAGCACAGGGGACAGTCGGGGATGGCAGCCCCAGGACAGGGACAGTCGGGGATGGCAGCGGGAGGACAGGGGACAGTCGGGGCCGGCAGCCCCAGGACAGGGGACAGTCGGGGCTGGCAGCCACAGGACAGGGACAATCAGGGATGGCAGCCCCAGGACAGGGGACAGTCGGGGCTGGCAGCCACAGGACAGGGACAATCAGGGATGGCAGCCCCAGGACAGGGGACAGTCGGGGCTGGCAGCGAGAGCACAGGGGACAGTCGGGGATGGCAGCGAGAGCACAGGGGACAGTCGGGGATGGCAGCGAGAGGACAGGGGACAATCAGGGATGGCAGCGAGAGGACAGGGGACACTCGGGGATGGCAGCGAGAGCACAGGGGACATCGGGGCTGGCCGTGTCCCCAGCGCCGAGGAGTGACCGGAGTGAACCGGGCAGTTGGATGTCGTTGTGTTTGAAAGCACGAGCCCAACAACATGAAACTACCTAATCCACAGGGCAGCGCTGCTCCAGCCGCGGGAAAACCCCAAAAACCCTCAAAAAAACCCCAAAAACGCCATAAAATCCCCTAAAACCTAAAAAAAAAAAAAAAAATTTAAAAACCCCTAAATAAACCCCAAAGCCCCCTAAAAAAAAAAAAAACTTAAAAAATCCCTAATACAACTCCAAAAGAACTGTAATACAACCCATATAAAACCCTAATACAACCCGAATAAAACCCCTAAAACCCCCTAATAATACCCTAAAAAAACCCTAAAAACCCCCCAAAGCACCTAAAAAAACTCTTAAAAAAACCCTAAACCTAAAAACCCCTTAAAAACGCCTTGAAGAGCTTCTGAAAAACATTTAAAAAAAACCTTAAAAAACCCTAAAAAACCTCCTCCCAAAACCCCCTAATAAAACCCTAATAGAACCTTAGCAAAACCTTAAGAAAAACAGAAAAAACTCTAAAAAATCCATTGAAAATAACCCCAAAAACCCCTAAAAAAAACCTCCAAAAAACCCCTAAAAAACCCTAATAAAACCTCCAAAAAACCGTAATAAAACCCAAAAAACCCCATTAAAATCATAAAAAAAAACCTAAAAAAACCCATTAAAAACCCTAAAAAAAATTCCCAAAAATTCTAAAAACCCCTAAAAAATGAAAAAACCCCAAATCATCCAAGCCGGCCCCAAAAGGCGCCCTCGCAGCCATTTTGTGGGGCAGCACCCGCGCTGAACTTGGCGAGCGGAGGGGAACAAAAGGCACAAAAGGATCCATTGAGAGCGAAATAAAAACCCCGCGGATTTGGGGGGAAATAATCGCGGGGTCGGTTCCCTCCCGCGGGAGCCGCAAACAGCGCGGAGGAAACGGTAAAACGCCTTTGAGCGGAGAAAAAAGCGATTTTCGCCGCCATAAAAAGCAGAAAAACCCAAATTCTTCCCCCGCCTCGGCCCTTTGAAAGATCGTTTCCTACACGAGGCTGATTGAGCGGCGTTGCTCATTAAAATTTAATTATTTGGTTTTTTTTTTTTTACATTTTAGTTGGGTTTTTTTTAATTTTTTCAAGTCTGAAATGGTCGGAGTTTGGGGGAGTTTGGGTGGAGTTGAAGCAGGGAGCTCTGGGGGAAAAAAGGAGAATTTGGGGAAGTTTTTGCAGAGGAGATGAAGGGAGTTCTGGGGAGAAAAAGTGAGATTTTGGAGAAGTTTTTGCAGAGGAAATGAAGGGAGTTCTGGGGAGAAAAAGGGAGATTTTGGAGAAGTTTTCTGGGGGTTGGGGGAAAGTGAATTTGGGGAAGTTTTTGTAGAGTAAATGCAGGGAGTTCTGGGGAGAAAATGGAGAATTTTGTGAAGTTTTTGCAGAGTAAAGTAAGTGAGTTCTGGGGGGCAAAAGGAGAATTTGGGGAGGTTTTTTGTAGGGAGTTCTGGGGAGAAAATGGAGAATTTTGAGAAGGTTTTGCAGAGTAAATGAAGGGAGATCTGAGGGAAAAAAAAAACCAGAAATATGGGTTTTTTTTACAGAATAGAATAAGTGAGTTCTGAGGGGAAAAAGGAGAATTTGAGGAAGTTTTTGTAGGGACTTCTTGGGGAAAAAATGGAGAATTTTGAGAAGGTTTTGCAGAGTTAATGCCAGGAGTTCTGAGGGGAAAAAAAAGGAGAAATTTGGAAATTTTTTGCAGAGTAAAATGAGTGAGTTCTGGGGGAAAAAAGGAGATTTTGGGGAAGATTTTGCAGGGAGTTCTGGGGAAAAAAATGGAGAATTTGGAGAAGTTTTGGTAGAGTAAATGCAGAGGGTTCTGGAGGGGAAAAAGCAGAATTTGGGGAAGTTTTTTGCAGGGAGTTCTGGGGGAAAACCAGGATAATTTGGGGAAGTTTTTGCAAGGTAAAACCAGAGAATTTGGGGGTAAAAATGAGAATTATTCGGGATCTCCTCCCCTGGAAGGACGCGTAACTTGAGTAATTTAAAGAATTTAATTGGGAGGGAAAAGGGTAAAAACCATAGAAATCAATTAAAGAAAAGGGGAGAAAAGTGAAATTTGGGGATTTTTTTAGGTGTAAAGAATAATGCAGAGAAAGTTGTGTGATTTTCTCCCTCCAAATCAATGGAAAAGTGGGATAAAATAATGGGAAAAAGGAGAATTAAAGGCAAAGGAGGCCTTCAGGAAAAACCTCACCAAATTCCCATTTAGAGGAAAAAAAATAGTATAAATAATATTTTATATATATAGACATTATCTATTTATTATATGCATATAAAATATTATTTAAATATTTATCTTAAAATTTAATACATTAAAATTTAATAATTTAATAATGTTTCTTATTCTAAATATATTATACAATATATTATATTTTATGTAGTATATAGCATATATTATATACTATATATTATGTAGTATATATGTTTATATATTATATATTATGTATTAATTTATGAGAAAATATTTATTATTAAATAAATATATACTTAAGACTATTATTAAATATAATTATTTATTAAAATATTATTTAATTTTTTTTTAAAGGACAATGCTTCCCCCAGCCAATAGGCTCAGGCTTTTCCTATGTAAATATTAATATATATTTAATTTATTTTATATATTTAATAGATAAAAACTCCAATTCTTACCTGGGCTTGTCCTCCGGGTGAATGAAATAATTAACGGGGGGAGGAAATTCAGAATCAGCTCAGGCTGGGTTGAAAAGGGCAAATTTGGGGGGAGTTGAAAAGTTCAGCGGAGGAGGCGCAAACTTGGCCAGAACTCGGCTCCGTTTCCATGGAAAAGCCTCGAAAAAGCCAGGATGGAAACCTGAGGGGCCGGAAATGCAGAAAAATACAATAAAATACAGGAAAATACAAAAAATAGGAAAAAAACACAGGATAATACAAGAAAAATGCAATAAAATACAAGAAAAACACCAGAAAAATAGAATAAATTACAATAAAATACAATCAAACTTTGCCCTGTTGTTGAACTTCAGGAAAATAAATAAAACCCGGCCAAGAGGCCTCAGAAGTGTGACCTGGGATATTCCTGACCTGGGATATTCCTGACCCGGGTTAAATCTGACCCGGGATATTCCTGACCTGGGATATTCCTGACCTGGGATATTCCTGACCCGGGTTAAATCTGACCCGGGATATTCCTGACCTGGGATATTCCTGACCTGGGATATTCCTGACCTGGGATATTCCTGACCCGGGATATTCCTGACCTGGGATATTCCTGACCTGGGATATTCCTGACCCGGGATATTCCTGACCTGGGATATTCCTGACCCGGGATATTCCTGACCCGGGTTAAATCTGACCCGGGATATTCCTGACACCCTGGCAGGCAGAGAGGGATTTACCCGAGTCCTGGCCATGGCCACAGTTCCATCAATAATTCCACCAATAAATCAATAATTCCACCAATAATTCAAAGAATAAAGAAATAATTCCACCAATAATCCCATCAATAGTGCCGCCAATAATTCCACCAATAATTCCAATAATAAATCAATAGTTCTACCAATAATCCCATCAACAATCCCGCCAATAATTCAAATACTAAATAAATAATTCCAACAATAATTCTATCAATAATTGCAATAATAAATAAATAATTCCAGTAATAAGTAAATAATTCCACCAATAATCCCAACAATAATTCCACCAATAATTCCAATAATGACTAAAATATTCCCCCAATAATTCCAATAATAGATAAATAATTCCAGCCATAATTCTATCAACAATTCCGATAGTAACTAATTAATTCCACCAGTAATTAATGCCCGCAATGATTCCGGGCCCGGGCCCCTCGCGGTGGCCTCGGGGCGGCGCTCGGAGCCTTTTGTTCCCTCGGCACCGGGAGGGAAAACATCAAAACCTCGCCCTGAGCTCCTTGAACATCGCCCTGAGCTCCTTTTCCCTCTTTTCCCCTTTTCTTTTCACCCCCGAGGGAGAGGAGGGAAAAGCAAAAAAGGTTCGCAGTCGAAATTAAGGTTTCTGGTTTAAGGGAAGGTGAAAAAAAAATTAATAAAATAAAATAACCTCCAACAGGGCACCCTAAAACACGGACAAACCCAACCTGGACCCCGTAAACTGTGAACAAACCCCTCCAGGGCACCCCAAACCGGGACCAAACCGGGCTGGGGGGTCCTGGCTGGGATTCGCCCCTCGGGATCTGTGGGAGGAGCTGATCCTGATCCAAATCCCGATCCCAATCCCAGTCCGGATTCCAATTCCAGTCACAATCCCATTCCCGATCCTGGTCCCCATCGCCATCCCAGTCCTGATCCCAACCCCAATCCCAATTCCAATTCCAATTCCGGTCCTGGTCCCAACCCCCATTCCCATCCCAACCCCGATCTCACTCCCAATCCTGATCCCATTCCCAATCGTCATCCTGATCCCATCCCCAATCCCATTCCCGATCTCACTCCCAATCCTCATCCCATTCCCAATCGTCATCCTGATCCCATCCCCAATCCCATTCCCGATCCCATTCCCGATCCCATTCCAATCCCATTCCCGATTCTATCCTCATCCCCAATCCAATCCCCATCCCAATCCTGATCCTGATCCCAATCTCATCCCATGCCCGTTCCCATTCCTATCCCAATCCCATTCCCATTCCCGATCCCAGGCCTAGTCTTGGTCCTGATCCTAATCCTGATCTCATTCCCAATCCTGATCCCATTGCCAATCTTAATCCCGATCCTGATCCCGATCCTGATCCCGATCCTGATCCCGATCCCATCCCCATCCCCAATCCTCATGCCAATCCCATCCCGTTTCCATTCCCCCTCCCATTCCCATTCCCGATCCCAGTCCTAGTCTTGGTCCTGGTCCTAATTCTGATCTCATTACCAATCTTGATCCTGATGCGGATCCCGACCCCCATCCCAATCCCATTCCCATCCTCACCCCCATCCCAATCCCGATCTCAATTCCATTCCTGTTCCCCATCCCATTCCCAGTCCTGATCCCAGTCCTGACCCCAATCCCCATCCCCAACCCAATCCTGATCCCAGTCCTGATCCCCTTCCCCATCCCATTCCCATTCCCAATCCCACTCCCCAGTCCCAATCCCATTCCATTCCCGATTCTGATCCCATCCCCATCCCCAACCCAATCCTGATCCCAGTCCTGATCCCAACCCAATCCTGATCCCAGTCCCGATCCCCTTCCCCATCCCATTCCCATTCCCAATCCCACTCCCCAGTCCCAATCCCATTCCATTCCCGATTCTGATCCCATCCCCATCCCCAACCCAATCCTGATCCCGATCCTGATCCCCATTCTGATCCCGTTTCCCATCCCATTCCATTCCCGATTTTGATCCCATCCCAATCCCAATCCCATCCCCATCCCAATCCCATTCCAGATCCCATTCCCCAGTCCTAATTCCATTCCCACCCAAATCCCAACCCCGACCCCAATCCCGACCCCAATCCCATCCCAATCCCATCCCCATCCCCACTTTAGGGGATTTCAGTCCCCAATTTTGCCTTTTCCCCTCTGCAGATCCACTCCCTGCCCTTCATCCTGTTAATTAACCCCTGTAATTAGATGGATTAATTAACCTCGAGCTGGGAAACCCCCATGGAAACCGCATGGAAATCCCACGGAAACCCCACGGAAACCCCATGGAAACCCCACGGAAACCCCATGGAAATCCCATGGAAATCCCATGGAAACCCCATGGAAATCCCATGGAAATCCCATGGAAACCCCATGGAAACCCCATGGAAATCGCATGGAAATCCAATGGAAACCCCATGGAGACCCCGTGGAAACCCCATGGAAATCCAATGGAAACCCCATGGAAACCCCATGGGAATGCCATGGAAATCCCATGGAAACCCCATGGAAACCCCATGGAAACCCCATGGAAATCCAATGGAAATCCCATGGAAATCCCATGGAAACCCCATGGAAACCCCATGGAAACCCGCATGGAAACCCCACGGAAACCCCATGGAAATCCCATGGAAATCCCCATTTCCCTCCTCACTCCCCCTTTTAGGAATTCAGTAAAAAACCCTTTAAATGCAGAACCAGCTCAGAAAATCCCAAATCCCAGCTCACCCCACAGAGCCAATCAGCGGCAAAACCCTAATTAACCCTAATTAACGGGGAGGGAAAAGCAGCGGCAATTCCTGCGCAAACTCTTCGGGATAACTCTGAGAATTCCCAAACTTTTTTGGGGATAAATTGGAATTATCGGCCCCAAAACGGCATCGAGGAACTCCCTGAGCACCCGAAATTCAAATTAAACTTAATTAATTAGCTGATTAAATAATGCAAAGTGCCTCTGCACCCTCATGGTTGAGCTGGACCTCATTTTAATATTTAATTATTATTAACCAACTCATTTTAATAATAATAATATTAATTAATCCCCACAGGTGTGGTAATATTTAATCAAATGAGGTTTCCTTTAATTAGGGATTTTTGGCCGCAGGGGTTGGGGTTAAACGTAAAAACTTTGCAATTAAATAAAATTAATTAGCAAAATATTTGTGCTGAGCCCATGGTCAGATAAATCCATTTCACTTTCCTGAATTAAATCTCTCGCTTTGCCCAAATTTTAGTAAAATAATCCCAAAATCTTATTTTTAATTATTTTTTAATTATTCCCCTGAGTTTTCCTAAAAAATAAGTTCAAAAAAGGCTTTAATTAATTTCATATTAATTAAAAATCCTTGGAAATGAGCAACAGGAGTGAATCCAACTGCGGGCATTGCCTGAAAAAGTCAAAATTCTGTTTGTCCTTATTGCATCCATTTGCTGGGAAAATCAATTAAGCCAGAATTAATTAAATTCACAGATTTTAATGGGCTCTTACAGCGCTGGAAATCCATAAATTCAATTTAATTTTGCTCCTTATGGCTCGGGGGCATAATTTTAATTTTAATTCTAATTTCCATCTTCATTTTGATTCCCATTTTAATTCCAATTTTATTGTTTTAAAACCAAGCAAAGGCCGCATTCGGGCAGGAATTCCCAAAGTTTTCCCAGATTTTGGAGCCGGGAATTTCTCCCTCTCCGACCCTCGGGTTTCACCCGAGAGAGGATTTTGTGGTGAAAATTATGGTGAAGAAATGAAATAAAAAAGAAATGAAAAATGAATTAACCCGACATCACCCCGAGGGTTTTTACACCGATGAGGGCAAAATATCCCAGGGGAAAATCCAAATTATGAAAAGGTCACAAAATTAAAACTGCCTAAACTCAAAGTATCAAAATTAAATTTAAAATGATCCTAATAAAAATTATCAAAATTTAAATTATCAGAATTTAAATTATCAAAATTAAAATTATCCAAAACCCACAAACCCGAGCAGCGTCACTCACCCGGCCGTGCCTTTCCTCGCCGATTTTCCTTTTTTAAAAAATCCAAACATTCCCCAAACAGCTCCTTTAAAATCCGGGGAAATGCAGAAATAATCCACTACAAATGGATTTTCTGGGAAACGCGGGAATAGTCCATCAAAAATCCGGTAAAATGCCCAATTCCCATTAAAAAATCCAATTAAAATTCCCAATAAAAATCCGACTAAAAATGCCAGGAAATGCTGAATTCCCATCAAAAATCCCATTTAAAAATCCCATTTAAAATCCCGAGAAATGCCGAATTCCCATTACAAATACGATTTAAAATCCCATTAAAAACGCCTGGAAATGCCGAATTCCCATTTAAAAAATCCCGGGAAATGGCGAAATCCCATCAAAAATCTCATTAAAAGTCCCGAGTAATGCCGAATTCCCATGAAAAGTCCGATTTAAAAAAATCCCATTTAAAAACATCATTAAAAATCCCATTTAAACATCGCGGGAAATGCTGAATTCCCATTAAAAAATCCGATTAAAAGTCCAGGGAAATGCGAAATTCCCAGTAAAAGTCCGATTAAAAATCCGATTAAAAATCCGATTAAAAATCCCGCCTTCCGAGGCGCCTCTCCTTCCATCCCATCTCCTCAAACTCCTCCATAATTTCATTTTTCTGCGATTTTCCCCCCGGCCGCTGCTCCCGGTGCCGTTTTTAGACCGAGGGAGCCTCGGATGAATTTTTAACCCGGGGGCCGCTGGGTCAGAGAGGGAAAAAAGGGGGAAAAGGGGAAAAAATGGGGAAAAAAAGTGAAAAAATGTGGAAAAAAAGGGGAAAAAATGGGGGAAAAAAGGGGAAAAAATGTGAAAAAAAAGGAAAAAAAAGGGGAAATTGCGGCCGGGTCCGGCCCCGTCTGGAGCCGCCGCTGTTTTGACGCCTCCGCCGCCCCCGCCCCAATTCCGGCTCCTTTTGCTCCTTTTTCTTCCCCGCTGTAAAAATCCGGGAGCGGAGCCGCGACTTTTATTGGGTTGGCTCCGGCAGCTCCGTGAGAGTCGGCAGCTGCAGCCCTGCCTCGTAAAATAAAATAAAATAAAATAAAAAATAAAATAAAATAAAATAAAATAAAATAAAATAAAATAAAATAAAATAAAATAAAATAAAATAAAATAAAATAAAATTTAATTTATTTTAATAAATATTCGTGATATATATTCAATATATACGTAAATATTAAATAAATATACGTCAATATATTCAAAATTAAAATAAAATAAAATACGTGAAATGAAGTATATATTAAAAAAAATAATAATAAAATAAAATAAAATAAAATAAAATAAAATAAAATAAAATAAAATAAAATAAAATAAAATAAAATAAAATAAAATAAAAACAAATTAAATTAAAATATAATAAAGGTAGATATTAAAAATAAAATAAAATAGGTATTAAAAATGTAAATAGAATTAAAATAAGAGAAATAAAATAAATGTACATGGAAAATAAAATAAAATTTAAAATACACACAAAATAAAATAGGAAAAATAAAATTATTTGGGCCGGGCAGGGGGGTCCAGACCCCGACCCCGACCCTCCCCCCAAAATCCGGGCGGGAAAAGGGCGGGATTGGGGGAGGGGCGGGATTGGGGGAGGGGGGAAATTGGGGGCGGGGTTTGGGGGCGGGGTTTGGAGGCGGGGCGGGATTGGGGGAGGGGCGGATTTGGGGGCGGGGTGGGATTTGGGGGCGGGGCCGGATTGGGGGCGGAATTTGGGGGCGGGGCGGGGTTTGGGGGCGGGGCGGATTTGGGGGCGGTCCCTGCCCGGAATTCCCGGCTCCGACCAATCCGGGTTTAGCAAAGCTCGGCCCAACCCCCGGCTTGGTTTTAAGGGGAAATTCCCGCGTTTGAGAGGATTTAATTTAATATAATCCCCCCACAGCCCCTCCCTGCTCCGTTTTAATTGAAATTTCCCATTTTTGAGAGGATTTAACTTAATATAAACCCCCCGCAGCCCCTCCCTGCAGAGAGCAGCAAAATTCAATATATTCTGTACAAAATATCCCATGACGAACACGAGTATGGGGTTAGGAACACGGCATGTTGAATATGTTACACTAAATATTATATAATAAACGAGGCATGGGGATTAGGATCACAGTAATAAATAAATAAAAATATTAAATATGTTAAATACAGCATATTAAGCATTCCATATTAAATAGCATAAATAAACGCCGTATATGGGTGAGGGGCACTACACGTTAAATAGATTATTTTGTTTAATTTTTTAAATTATATTTTAATTTTAATTGTAATTTTAACTTTAATTTTAATTTTAATTTAATAATATTATTATTTGCACAGGGGCCAAGCCGGGATCCCCTTCCAGCATTTCCCAGCATTTTCCCAACCCTTTTTCCTCTCTTTCCCAAACTTTCCCATCCCTTTCCCAGGACCCTTTTCCAGCCCCTTTTCCATCATTTCCCAGCCCTTTTCCATCATTTTTCCAGCCTTTTCCAGCCCCGTCCCATCCCATTTCCATCTCTTCCCGAGCCTTTTCACTCCCTTTTCCCAACCCTTTTTCCAGGCCCTTTTCCATCCCTTTTCCATTATTTCCCATCCCTTTTCCAGGACTCTTTTCCAGCCCCTTTTCCATCCTTTTCCCAACTTTTTCCCACTCCTTCTCCAGGCTCTCTCCCAGCCCATTCCAAGCGGTTTCCCAACCCTTTTTCCCATCCCCTTTCCAGCCTCTTCCAGGCCCTTTTCCAGGGCCCCTTTTCCAGCCTTTTCCCACCAATTTTCCATTCCCTTTTCCATCCTTTCCCACCCCTTTCCCTTTCCCATCCCATTCCCACCCCTTTCCCTGCTTTTTCCATTCTTTCCCATCCCATTCCCGTCCCTTTTCCCATTATTTTCCATCCCTTTCCCATTATTTTCCATCCTTTTTCCCGTTCCCGCGGCTCCCAGGCCCTTCCCCTCTGCCCGAGCCTCTCCCTGTGAATTCCTCCCGCTTTTCCCCAATTCCTCCCTTTTTTCCCCAATTCCTCCCTCTTTTCCCGAATTTCCCCCGCTTTTCCCGAATTTCCCCGCTTTTCCCCAATTCCTCCCTTTTTTCCCCAATTCCTCCCTCTTTTCCCGAATTTCCTGGCCTTTCCCCAATTCCTCCCTCTTTTCCCGAATTTCCCCCGCTTTTCCCCAATTTCCCCCGCTTTTCCCGAATTTCCCCGCCTTTCCCCAATTCCTCCCTCTTTTCCCGAATTTCCCCCGCTTTTCCCCAATTCCTCCCTCTTTTCCCGAATTTCCCCCGCTTTTCCCGAATTTCCCCGCTTTTCCCCAATTCCTCCCTCTTTTCCCGATTTTCCCCCATTTCCCCCCATTTTTGTCTCCCGTCTCCTCTCCCAGCCGCGTCCCTCGTTCCTTAATTAAATCCCTTCATTAAATTATTAATTAACGCCCAACTTTCCCTCCTCCCGGCTCTGCCCCGCGGGGATTTCCCGAGTCCGGCCCCGCTCGTCCGGTGATCCCGGAATGGCACCGAGGGGATAAACCGGGACAAACCGGGACAGACGGACAGACCGGGGCCGAGGAGATAAATCGGGACAAAGGGGGGAAATCGGGAATAAACGGGACAGAGGGACAAACTGGAGCAGATGGACAAAGCGGGACTGAGGGGCAGAGCAGCACAGAGGGGATAAACCGGGACAAACCGGGACAAACCGGGACGGTCCCGCCGTGACCCCGTTCCCGACATTTGCTCCCTTCCCGTTCCCGGAGGCGGCGGGGAATTGGAGAGGGAAAATGGGGAGAAAACCAGGAAAGTCCCGGGATTCAAATTTCAGGGAATTGGGGGAAAAGCACGGGAGGAAAACGGGAAAATCCCGGGAATAAATTTTCAGGGAATTGGGGGAAAAGCACGGGAGGAAAACAGGAAAATCCCGGGAATAAATTTTCAGGGAATTGGGGGAAAAGCACGGGAGGAAACCGGGAAAATCCCGGGATTAAATTTTCAGGGAATTGGGTGCGCTCCCCCCGCTGCTCGGCAAAACCGCGCTCGTAAAAGTCACGGCGCACCTCGGCGGGCCCGGAACCGCCCGGGACAAAGTTCCACCCCATTCCGGGACAAAGCTCGGTGCCGGTCCCACTCCCGGAACAAAATTCTACCCCATTCCCGGGAAAAGTTTCACCCCACTCCAGGACAAAGCTCCGTCCCATTCCCGGGACAAAATTCTGCCCCATTCCCGAGCAAAGTTCCGTCCCATCCCAGGACAAAGTTCCACCCCAATCCCGGGATAAAATTTCATCCCACTCCTGGACACAATTCCAGCCCTTCCCTGGACAAAGCTCCGTCCCATTCCGGGACAAAGTTCCCTCCTATTCCCGGGACAAAGCTCGGTCCTGGTCCCACTCCGGGACAAAATTCCATCCCGTTCCGGGACAAAATTCCACCCATTCCCGGGAAGAAGTTTCACCCCACTCCCAGGACAAAATTCCGTCCCACTCCAGGACAAATCTCCGTCCCACTCCCGGGACAAAATTCTACCCCGTTCCCGAGCAAAGTTCCACTCCTCTCCCGGGACAAAACCCTGTCCCATTCCAGGACAAAGCTCGGTCCCGGTCCCATTCCCGGGACAAAGTTCGGTCCCGGTCCCATTCCAGGACAAAGCTCGGTCCCGGTCCCACTCCCGGGCCAAACTCGGTCCCGGTCCCACTCCAGGACAAAGCTCGGTCCCGGTCCCATTCCCGGGCCAAAGCTCGGTCCCGGTCCCGTTCCCGAGCCAAAACTCTGTCCCGGTCCCATTCCAAGACAAAGCTCGGTCCCGGTCCCGTTCCCGGGCCAAAGCTCGGTCCCGGTCCATTCCCGGGCCAAAGCTCGGTCCCGGTCCCATTCCAGGACAAATTTCCACCCCACCCTTCCCTCCCCGTCCCTCTCTCCCGGGCCGTTTCTCCCGGGTTTAGTCCGAGTTTAACCCAAACCTGGCACCGAGCGCGGGTTCAGACCTGGCCCAGAGCCTCCGCAGCTGCGCTCGGGTCCCAGCGCGGATTTTGGGGATTTTTGGGGTTTTTGGGACTCCAGGCGATCCCGGGATGGTCGGGGCGCTCCTCCTTTGTCCCGAGCCGGTCCCGGATGTCCCGAGGATGGAAATCCCGTTCCAGGCCGGGCCTGGAGCCGCTCCCGGTGCTGCTCCCGCCGCCTTTCCCTCCCGACCGGGAATTTCGGGGCGAAGGAAAATCGGCCCGGGGTGAGGAAACCCAGGGATGAGCGCACGGCTCGGAGCCTCCGCCCTCTCCGGGGATTTGTTTTTTGCCTTTTTTTCTGCTTTTCCCGGGATTTTATGGCCCCTGGGGCTGCGCGGTGCCAGCGTTTCACACCCGGCCGAGCCGCTCCTTGTCCGCAAAGTTCCGATCCCAAAGAGAGCGAAAAAACCCCAAAAAAACCAAAAAAAACCCCCAAAACTGCGGCCCTGCGCTGCGCCCGGGTGCTGAATCCACCGCGGAGGAACCAAATAAAATAAAATATAACATAAAATTTAAAAAAATATAATAAATTAAAATAAAATAAAATAAAATAAAATAAAATAAAATAAAATAAAATAAAGTAAAGTAAAATTAATAAAGTAAAGTAAAGTAAATAAAGGAAAATAAAGTAAAATAAATAAAGTAAAGCGAAGTAAAGCAAAATAAAGTAAAGTAAAGTAAAGTAAAATAAATAAAGTACAGTAAAATAAAGTATAATAAAATAAAGTAAATAAAGTAAAGTAAATAAATTAAAATAAAGTAAAATAAAGTAAAAGAAAATAAAGTAAAATAAAAAGTAAAAATAAAATACAACAGAAAGTAAAAATAAAATAAAAAGTAAAAATAAAAAAAAAAATGTAAAAAATAAAATAAAAAGTAAAATAAAATAAAATAAAATAAAATGAAATAAAATAAAATGTAAAAATAAAATAAAATAAAATAAAATAAAATAAAATAAAATAAAATAAAATAAAATAAAATAAAATAAAATAAAGCAGCCCCAGGGACGGCGGCTTTGGTTTCAGGTCCCAGGGAAGCTCCCGGGCCCGTTTGACCCCGGCCCGGCCGCCCGGGCCCTTTTAAGGTCCCCTCTCCCCTTGGCGGGGTCTCTGCCCACCCCCGGAGCTGCCCCCGGGCTGGATTTTCATTCACGGGCCGAGATTTGTGTTTGTCCTTCCTCCCCCCGAGGAGGAGGAGGAGGAGGAGGGGGAGGGATCGGCGCGGAGGGATCGCGGGACAGACGGACGGACGGACGGGACAGACAGACGGACAGGGGACAGACAGACAGGCGGGGCAGACAGACAGACACAGACAGACAGACACAGACAGACGGGACAGACAGACAGACACAGACGGGACAGACAGACAGACCGACAGACACAGACGGACGGACGGACGGACGGACTCGGGGGTGTTTTCCTTTGGGACCGGAGACGTTCTGACCTTGGGGGCCGCGGGTCACGGTCTCGAGTGCGGGGTTTGGAACGCGAGGGGCGCGGGAAACACAAAAGGAATTGGGGGAAAACCGAGGGGAACTGGGGGGAAAACACAAAAGGAATTGGGGGAAAACACAAAAGGAATTGGGGGGAAAAAACCGAGGGGAATTGGGGAAAAACACAAAAGGAATTGGGGGAAAAACACAAAAGGAATTGGGGAAAAACACAAAAGGAATTGGGGAAAAACACAAAAGGAATTGGGGGAAAACACAAAAGGAATTGGGGGAAAAACACAAAAGGAATTGGGGGAAAACACAAAAGGAATTGGGGGAAAACCGAGGGGAACTGGGGGGAAAACACAAAAGGAATTGGGGGAAAAAACCAAAGGGGAATTGGGGAAAAACCAAAGGGGAATTGGGGAAAAACACAAAAGGAATTGGGGGAAAAACACAAAAGGAATTGGGGGAAAAAACACAAAGGAGAACTGGGGGAAAAAACGGAAAGGGGAATTGGGGGAAAAAGCCGAAAGGGGATTTGGGGGAAAAAGCCGAAAGGGGATTTGGGGGGAAAACACAAAGGGGAATTGGGGGAAAAAAAACGAGGGGAATTGGGGGAAAAACACAAAGGGGAATTGGGGGAAAAATACCGGGGGGAATTGGAGACAAACCATCAAGGGGAATTGGGGAAAAACACAAAGGGGGATTGGGGAAAAACCAAAAGGGGAACTGGGGAAAAAACAAAATGGGAATTGGGGAAAAAAAAACCAAAGGGGAATTGGGGGAAAAAACCGAGGGGAATTGGAGAAAAACAAAAAGGGGAATTCGGGGAAAACCAAAGCGGGATTGGGGGGAAAACCGAGGAGAATTGGGGAAAAACCCGAGGGGAACTGGGGGAAAAAACCAAAGGGAATTGGGGGGAAAAAAATGCGGAATTGGGGAAAAAAACAACCCAAAGAAGAATTGGGGGTAAAACCCAAAGGGAATTGGGGGAAAAACAAAAACGGAACTGGGGAAAACCCGAGGGGAATTGGGGGAAAAAACCGAGGGGAATTGGGAAAAAAAATCCGAGGGGAATTGGGGGAAAAACCCAGCAATTTTAGCCCAGAATGATGGGATGGATTCCTGACCCCCCCGAGGGAGGGGCTGCAGCCGCCAGCCAGGAATTTATGGCCCCGGAGGCCCCGGGAATGGGATGGGAAAGGGTGGGAAAGGATGGGAAAAGGACGTGGAAAAGGGCCAGGAGAAGGGGGTGGAAAATGAGCTGGGAAAAACTGGAAAATGCTGGGGAAATGATGGAAAAGGGCCTGGAAAAAATGATGGGAAAGGGGCTGGGAAAATGATGGAATAGGTATAAAAAGGATGGGAAAGGGACGTGGAAAAGGGATGGAAAAGGGCTGGGAGTGGGATGGGAAAAGGACGTGGAAAAGGCCCAGGAGAAGGGGGTGGAAAATGAGCTGGGAAAAACTGGAAAATGCTGGGAAAATGATGGGAAAAGGGCCTGGAAAAAATGATGGAAAAGGGCCGAAAAAATGATGGAATAGGTATAAAAAGGATGGGAAAGGGAGGTGGAAAAGGGATAGGAAAGGATGGGAAAAGGACGTGGAAAAGGCCCAGGAGAAGGGGGTGGAAAAAGGGATGGAAAATGAGCTGGGAAAAACTGGAAAATGCTGGGGAAATGATGGAAAAGGGCCTGGAAAAATGATGGAATAGGCATAAAAAGGATGGGAAAAGGACGTGGAAAAGGCCCAGGAGAAGGGGATGGAAAATGAGCTGGGAAAAACTGGAAAATGCTGGGGAAATGATGGAAAAGGGCCTGAAAAAATGATGGGAAAAGGTGGAAAAAGGATGGGAAAGGGACATGGAAAAGGGATGGGAAAGGCCCAAGAGAAAGCTGGAAAAGGGGAATGGAAAATGAGCTGGGAAGGGCTGGAAAAGGGCTGGAAAAATGATGGAAAAGGGCGAAAAAAGGGATTTAAAAAGGCCCCAGAAAAGGCTGGAAAAGGGGCTGGAAAATGCCTGAAAAGGGGCCCTGGAAAAGGGATGGGAAAATTTGGGAAAGGGCTGGAAAAGGGGCTGGGAAAGGGATGGAAAAGGGGCTGGAAAAAGGCTGGAAAAAGGTTGGGAAAAGCTGGAAAATCTGGGAACGGTTCTGTTGGATTTGGGGTTTTGGGGGATTTTTATCCCCATCTGAAGTTCTGATCCTCACTGGAACTCCCCAAAATCTGCAAATCCCCGCTCGGGTGAATTTCTCCTGATTATTCACCTTTTTTATCCATTAACAGCCACTTAAATTATATGATGATATAATAAAATTAAAGTTAAAATTAAAATTAAAATAGTTAAAATTAAAATTAAAATTAAAATTAAAATTAAAAATTAAAATTAAAATTAAAATTAAAATTAAAATTAAAATTAAAATTAAAAATTAAAATTAAAATTAAAATTAAAAAATTAAAATTAAAATTATTTTGGCATTTTTAGAACATTTCTGCGGGGACAGGGGAACGAGGAGCGCAGGGGAGGGGTTGGGAATTCGGGATTTTGAAAGATTTTTAATAAAAACCCCACAAAGAGGGAATTGGAGGGGTTTTGCTGCGTAATTTCAGGCCTGGAAAAGGGTCGGGAAATGTGGAAAAAAGTCGGGAAATGTGGAAAAAAAGTCGGGAAATGACGGGAAAAGGTCGGGAAAGGACCCGAGCGACGCTAGAGGGAGCCCCGGGCTCGGTTAATTAACGAACCGCAATTAACGGAGAGCTGAAATATCTCGGAGAAAATGGGAATTCCTTCCAATTCCTGGGCAAAAGGAGCAGGAAATTCAGATTTCAGGTGCGGGAAACTGAGGCGGGAACGTCCCGAGCTCTGGGAAGAATTTGGGTCAAAAAATTCCTGAGCTGCGGGGCGGGGCCAGCCGGGGATTTGTTGGGTTTAAATTCAAATTTTATTAAATAAATATTTTTATTAATTAATTTGTTTGTTTTATTTATATAAATTATATTTCTTTAATTAAAAATTTCAAAATAAATGGTGTTAGGGTTGGCGATTCCAGCTATAAAAGAAGGATTTGAGGGATTTTGGGATGCGAATTTCCTCATTCTCCAGGTGTGGGAGTTCCAGCCCTAAAGGAAGGATTTTTGGGATTTTTGGGATTTTTGGGGATTTTTGGGGATTTTGGGGATTTTGGGGATTTTGGGGATTTTGGGGATGCGAATTCCAGCCCCAAACAAGGTTTTTTTGAGACACTGGGATGGGAATTTCTCCATTCTGCAGGTGTGGGAGTTCCGGCCCTAAAAGAAAGATTTGAGGGATTTTGGGATCTGCATCCTCCAGGTGCGGGAATTTCAGCCCCAAATGAAGAATTTTGGGATTTTGAGATGGGAATTTCCTCATCCAGGGGCGAGGATTCCAGCCCTAAAAAGGATTTTGGGGATTTTGGGATGCGGATTCCAGCCCCAAAGGTTATTTTGGATTTTGGGGCGGGAATTCCAAGCCGAATAAGGAATTTTTGGGGTTTTGGGGTGCGAGTTCCCCGTCCTCCAGGAGAGGGCAATCCCGGCCGAGCCCAGCCCGGTTTGCGGCTCCTTCCGGCAAAAGCTCAAATTTCTGGGGAATTTTCATGGGAAAAGTCGCGAAATGGGAAAGGCAGATGGGGCAAAATCCCGGGAGTCTGGGGTGGGGAAAACAGGGGGGATTTCACCAAAAAGGGGAAAAAACCGAATTAAAATTGAACAGATTTAAGAGTTAACAGCGTTAAAAATAAACTGAAGTTAAAATAAATCAGAATTAGAAATAAACAGAATTTTTAAATAAGCTGATTTAAAAATCAACAGAAATAAAAAGAAACTGAATTTAAAATAAGCTGAATTAAAAACAAACAGAACTAAAAAGTAATGGACTTAAAAATAAACAGAATTTAAGAAGAAGCCGGAATTCAAAATGAACAGGATCACCAGGGAACGATCCCGGATCGCCAACAGGAACAATAAATCCGATTTTGTTCCTTTCACCAGGAAACGGCCCCGGACCTCATCCCGCGGGGGCAGAGCAGGGATAACAAACGGAATTTGGGTTTTTGTCACAGGGAAACGACAGAGAATGGTGGCCCGCCGCGGCAGAACTGCGACAACAAATTTAATTTGGATTTTTTCCACGGGGAAATGCTCAGGGATCGCGTCGCGACGTGGCGGAATGGGAACAATAAATTTAATTTGGATTTTTCACAGGGAAATGCTCAGGGATCGTGTCACGACTTGGCAGAATGGGAACAATAAATTTAATTTGGATTTTTTCAGAGGGAATGGCAGAGACTCGCGTCCCTCGGTGCCGGATCGGGGATGATCGATGGAATTTGGATTTTTTCACAGGGGAATGGCAGAGACTCGCGTCCCTCGGCAATCAATGGAATTTGGATTTTTTCCCGGGGAAATGGCAGAGCCTCGCGTCCCTCGGTGCCGGATCGGGGACGATCGATGGAATTTGGATTTTCCCCTCCCGGGTTCGGCTCCGCCGGTTCCGAGCCCGCCCGGCCGGGGCAGCACCGCGGAGAGCGACGGGCGCGGATGGGCGGCGCCGCAGAGCTTTGGGGCGTTCCAGGCTGTTTTGGGTCCTTTCCAGCCCCTTTCCCATCCATTTTCCAGCCCTTTCCAGCCCTTTCCAGCTTTTCCCAGCTTTCCCATCCTTTCCCACCCCATTCCCTTTTCCATCCCCTTTCCATCGCCTTCCAAGCCCTTTTCCAGCCTTTTCCCAGTCATTTTCCATCCCTTTTCCCATTCCCATCCCTTTCCCATCCCATTCTCATCTCATCTCACTGATGCCATTCCCACTCCCATTCCCTTTCCCTTTTCCAGGCCTTTTCCATTCATATTCCAGCATTTCCCATCCCTTCCCCTTTCCCATCCCATTCCCATCCTTTTCCAGGATTTTCCCATCCTTCTCCATCCCTTTCCCTTTCCCTTTCCCTTTCCATTCCCATTCCCATTCCCATTCCCATTCCCATTCCCATTTCATCCCTTTCCCATCTTTCCTTTTCCAGCATTTTCCATCCCTTTCCCTTTCCCGTCCCATTCCCATCCTTTTCCAGGATTTTCCATTCCTTTCCCATCCCATTCCCATCCCATTCCCATCATTTTCCAACCTTTTCCATCCATTTCCCGTCCCATTCCCATTCCCATTTCCATCATTTTCCAACCTTCTCCATCCCTTTCCTATTCCCATTCCCTTTCCCATTCCCATTCCCATCATTTTCCAACCTTCTCCATCCCTTTCCCTTTCCCTTTCCCATTCCCATTTCCCTTTCCATTCCCATTTCCATTCCCATTCCCATTCCCATTCCCATTCCCATTGTTTTCCAACCTTCTCCATCCCTTTCCCATCCCATTTCCATTCCCATTCCCATTTCCCATTCCCATTCCGATCCCTTTCTATCCCATTTCCATTCCCATTCCCATCATTTTCCAACCTTCTCCATCCCATTCCCATTCCCATTCCCATTCCCATTCCCATTCCCATTCATTTTCCAGCATTTTCCATCCCTTCCCTTTCCCGCTCTGTTCGGATCCCTCCCACCAAACGGAGCTCAGGCAGAATCCGCCACGCCCCAAAAAACAGCAGAATCCGATTTTCCCGGAATCCGATTTTCCCAGAATCCGACTTTCCCAGAATCAGATTTTCCCAGAATGAGATTTTCCCACAATCCGATTTTCCCACAATCCGATTTTCCCACAATCCGATTTTCCCACAATCCGACTTTCCCACAATCCGGTTTTCCCAGAATCCGACTTTCCCAGAACCCGACTTTCCCGGAATCCGATTTTCCCACAATCCGATTTTCCCACAATCCGACTTTCCCACAATCAGATTTTCCCAGAATCCGATTTTCCCAGAATCCGACTTTCCCGGAATCCGATTTTCCCACAATCCGATTTTCCCACAATCCAATTTTCCCAGAATCCAACTTTCCCACAATCCGATTTTCCCACAATCCGACTTTCCCACAATCAGATTTTCCCAGAATCCGATTTTCCCACAATCCGATGATTTTCCCCGACATTCCCGGGGAGCCCGGGGGATTTGGGGGCGCTGCCCGGAATTCCAGGCAGGAATTTTACCTGGAAGCGCCTGCCCGGCCGGGAATCCAGCCCTGGTGAAATCCAGCGATTCAAACATCCTTAAAACTCGCAAATCCGCCCAAAAAATGGGGGGTTGGCACCAAGGTGTGCTCAAAATATCTTTAAAATGTATAAATCTGTCAAAAATTGGGGTTTTTTTTGCACCGAGGTGTGTCAAAAATGCTTTTAAAATTAACAAATTGGTCAAAAAATTGGGGTTTTTGGCACCGAGGTGTGTTAAAAATATCTTTAAAATTCACAAATCGGCCCAAAATTGTATTTTTTTGGGGGGGAGTTGAGTTCCCAGCATCCAAGAGTTCCCTGGGGGAAAATCCAAAGGGATGGGAAAGAAATTGGGTTTAACGGGAAGAAATTTGGTTTAATGGGAAAAAAATTGGGTTTAAGGGGAAGAAATTTGGGTTTAACGGGAAAGAAATTGGGTTTAACGGGAAGAAATTTGGTTTAACGGGAAGAAATTGGGTTTTAACGGGAAGAAATTCGGTTTAACGCGAAGAAATTGGGTTTAATGGGAAGAAATTGGGTTTAACAGGAAAGAAATTGGGTTTAACGGGAAGAAATTGGGTTTAAAGGGAAGAAATTGGGTTTAACGGGAAAGAAATTGGGTTTAATGGGAAGAAATTTGGTTTAACGGGAAGAAATTTGGGTTTAACGGAAAGAAATTGTGTTTAATGGGAAGAAATTGGGTTTAACGGGAAGAAATTTGGTTTAACGGGAAGAAATTTGGGTTTAACGGAAAGAAATTGGGTTTAATGGGAAGAAATTGGGTTTAATGGGAAGAAATTTGGTTTAACGGGAAGAAATTGGGTTTAATGGGAAGAAATTTGGTTTAACGGGAAAGAAATTGGGTTTAATGGGAAGAAATTGGGTTTAACGGGAAGAAGTTGGGTTTAATGGGAAGAAATTGAGTTTAACGGGAAGAAGTTGGGTTTAATGGGAAGAAATTGAGTTTAACGGGAAGAAATTGGGTTTAATGGGAAGAAATTCGGTTTAATGGGAAGAAATTGGGTTTAACGAGAGCCGGGGGGACACAGGTGGGGAAACGATCCCGGGCACGGAGGGAGGAGCCAAAATCGGAATTTTTAATGCGGCTTTGGGGTGGTTTTACACAAATTGGGGAGTGGGAATGTCCGGGGTTAATGGGATTGTGCAGGGGTGAAAATAAAAATTACTGGGGGAAACTGGGGGAAATTGGGGGAAATTGGGGGAAATTGGGAAAAGGGAAAAGGGAAAAGGGAAGGGAAGATCCCTCAGGCCATTCCCAATCCACTCCGAGCTTTTCCTGCTGGATAAAGAGAATAAACCTCGAATAAAAAAAAAAAAAAATCCCAATTAAACCTCGAATAAATTCTGAATAAACCCCAAATAAATCCAGAACAAACCCCAAGTAAATTCTGCATAAATTCTGAATAAATCTCGAATAAATTCTTAAATAAAGCCCGGGTAAATCCTTAATAAATCCTAAATACATTCTGAATAAGTCCTGAATAAATCTCGCATAAATTCCAAATAAACCCCGGAGAAACCCTGAATAAATCTCGAATAAATCCCGAATAAATCCCAAATAAATCCCAAATAAACCCCCAATAACCCCTGAACAAACGCAGAATAAATCCCAAATAAATCCCGAATAAATTCGGAATTAATCCCTCATAAATCCAGAATAAACCCCTAATAAATCTCGAAAAAATCCCCAAAAAATCCTGAATAAATGCAGAATAAACCCCGAATAAATCCCAAACAAATCCCAAACAAATCTCAGTTCCTGCTCCTTCCCCACCTCGCACCTCTGTCCCAGCTCAGCCCCAGATCCTTATTTTATTTTTTTAAAATTAATAAAATTAATTTTATTATTATGCATTTATTTTATTTTTTATAATGCATTTATTATATTTTATTATTATGCTTTATTGTTTTATTTTATTTTATATAATTTAATGAATATATTTTATATTACCCTCATACTTTATTTTATCCTTATTATTTATTTTTATTTGATTCAACGTCATCTTAGTATTCTATTTGATTTTATTCTTATTATTTCTTTTATTCTCCTTTTTTTATTCCTTTATTTTATATTCTTTTTGCTCCCAAACCAGCAGGAAATGCCTTTGAGCTTTCCCAGCCCTGAGCGATTTTCCGGAGCATTTTGGGGGAATTTTTATGGAAAAGGAGGAGCTGCTCACGCTGGGCACAAAAATCCCAATTTTTGAGCCTCTTTCGGGGGGGGATTTTTAATTTTCAGAACCAAAATCCATCATGGAATGAGCTGGGAAAAAACAACATTTTCCCATTTTTTATTTCAGTGGCTGGAGCCATCCCTGAGTCCGTGCGTGGAGATTTCCTTTAAAAAAATTAATTAAAATTAAAATAGAAATTAAAAAGCAAGGGGGACGTGTGTCCTAAAATAAATAATAAAGTAAATAATGAAATAAACATTCAAATAAATAATAATTTAAAATATACCTTTAGAGAAAAAAAAACAAACCAACAAATCATTTAATAAATATTAAAATAAAAATGTATTTTTAGGAGGAAAGAAACCCCAACAAATCATTAAATAAACATTAAAAGAAATAATAATTTCAAATGGATCTCTAGAAGAAAGAAACCCCAACAAATAATTAAACAAATATAAAAATAAATAATTATTTAAAATATATCTTTAGAAGAAAAATCCCCAACAGCCACCGAAACATTTCTGCCCAGGTGACCATTTTGGGGAAAATTTGAGGTTTTTAAAGGGTTTTTTTCCCATTAAAAAACCCTTTTTTAATTAGGGGGGATTCAGGATCCTGAGGCAAAACCCTTTGTGAAAAATCGGATTTTTCTCCTCGTTTCTTTTTCCCTCCTGCTCGGAGCCGTCGCCTTTTTTGTGTTTTATTTTTGCAGCGAGGAATGCGGCAAAACCCAAATATTCGGCCTCGCCTTTCTGCCTGCGGATTGATCACCCTTCCAATGGAAAATTGGGTTTAAAAAGGAGTTTGCTCACCAAAATAAAGCCTGAAAAGCGCATGAGATGGATTAAAAACCGCCTCTTTTTTTTTATAAAAAAACTCATTTTTTATTATTATTTTTTTCTGGTTTTTTCCCCTGCCTCTGCGGCAGAGCCCGAGCACTGCGGAATTGAAATTCGGAATTAAAATTCAGCGCACGGAGCCCTGCGGAGGGAAATGGCCAAAGGCAGCGGAAATCCTGCTGGGGAAAATCGGAATATTCCCCCCCCGGAAAATCGGAATATTCCCCCCCGGAAAATCAGAATATTCCCCCCAGAAAATCGGAATATTCCCCCCCCTGGAAAATCGGAATATTCCCCCCCAGAAAATCGAAATATTCCTCCCCGGAAAATCGGAATATTCCCCCCCAGAAAATCGGAATATTCCCCCCAGAAAATCGGAATATTCCCCCCCAGAAAATCGGAATATTCCTCCCCTGGAAAATCGGAATATTCCCCCCCGGAAAATCGGAATATTCCCCCCAGAAAATCGGAATATTCCCCCCCGGAAAATCAGAATATTCCCCCCCGGAAAATCGGAATATTCCCCCCCGGAAAATCGGAATATTCGCCCCCAGAAAATCGGAATATTCCCCCCCCGGAAAATCAGAATATTCCCCCCCGGAAAATCGGAATATTCCCCCCCGGAAAATCAGAATATTCCCCCCTGGAAAATCGGAATATTCCCCCCCCCGGAAAATCGGAATATTCCCCCCCGGAAAATCGGAATATTCCCCCCCGAAAATCGGAATATTCCCCCCCGAAAATCGGAATATTCCCCCCAGAAAATCGGAATATTCCCCCCCGGAAAATCGGAATATTCCCCCCCGAAAATCGGAATATTCCCCCCCGAAAATCGGAATATTCCCCCCAGAAAATCGGAATATTCCCCCCCGGAAAATCGGAATATTCCTCCCCTGGAAAATCAGAATATTCCCCCCTGAAAATCGGAATATTCCCCCCCGGAAAATCGGAATATTCCCCCCCGGAAAATCGGAATATTCCCCCCCCCGGAAAATCAGAATATTCCCCTCCGGAGAATCAGAATATTCTCCCCCGGAAAATCGGAATATTCCTCCCCCGGAAAATCGGAATATTCCCCCCCAGAAAATCGGAATATTCCCCCCCGGAAAATCGGAATATTCCCCCCCAGAAAATCGGAATATTCCCCCCCGGAAAATCGGAATATTCCCCCCCAGAAAATCGGAATATTCCCCCCAGAAAATCGGAATATTCCCCCCCCAGAAAATCGGAATATTCCCTCCCCCCGGAAAATCGGAATATTCCTCCCCCGGAAAATCGGAATATTCCCCCCCAGGAAAATCAGAATATTCCCCCCCGGAAAATCAGAATATTCCCCCCCGGAAAATCGGAATATTCCTCCCCCGGAAAATCAGAATATTCCCCCCTGGAAAATCAGAATATTCCCCCCCGGAAAATCAGAATATTCCCCCCCGGAAAATCGGAATATTCCCCCCCGGAAAATCAGAATATTCCCCCCCGGAAAATCGGAATATTCCCCCCCGGAAAATGGGAATATTCCTCCCCGGAAAATCGGAAATTCCTCCCCTGGAAAATCGGAATATTCCCCCCCAGAAAATCGGAATATTCCCCCCTGGAAAATCGGAATATTCCCCCCCGGAAAATCAGAATATTCCCCCCCGGATGGGATTTCTGAGCAGCAGCAGAGAGGGATAAAAACCGAGGAAAAAAAGCGAATTTTGGGGGTGTTTTCATCCCTCAGCGTGACCCCATGGGGGCTGTGATAAATGAATTTATTCCGTGGGGTTGGGGGTTGAAAAATCCGTATTTTGGTGGAAAAGCGATTCAATAATGCAGCAGAAAGAGGGGAAAAAAATATTATTTCAATTATTTCAGTGTGAAAAAAAAAAAATCTTTGTGCAGAGCTCGGGGCTGAGACAGCAAAATAAAAATTTGAAATTTATAATTTATCGGATGGTGTCATTGTTGTTAAAATTTAATTAAATTTCAAGCATAATTCAGCTCCAACGAGGAGTTGTCCTGGTTTGTTTTCAGGTCTGAAATGACGA